>JAABNX020000001.1:6452-22171 GCA_015163995.2 Mormyrus lacerda
TCGCGTTAGTTCCATGCAGTGACGGCAGAGTTTTCAAGCATTTTACCCATCATATATTCAACCTTTTTCTTGTTACGTGATGCTGCATTTTTTATAACATCTACCCTGTCCCCCTGTCCAGGGTTGTTCCCTGCCTCGTGTCCGTTGCTTCTGGACTCCCCGCGACCCAATAGGATAAAGCGGGTTGGAAAATGGATGGATGGATGATGGTGTCACCATCAGCTGTTGCATCAGTTGCGCATGCCTTCTCTGCATTATTTACTACGGTCTCTTCAGTGGGAAGTGTGAAACATAAGGGCTCATTATCAACCTGCCTGGCCAAAGTGAAATATCTCTGTAACACCTTTGTGTGCTAGCGGACCTTTTCGTGGTCAGCAACATCCGTTCTTGATAAAATGTTGCGTATTGCAATGTCCAGGTTGCTTTCGACAGTCTGCTTTATTGTATCTTTAGGAGCTGCGGCATTATGCAGTTTTTCAAGTTGTTCTTTAGGTAACATAGCGTTCATAGCGTGCTCCATTTTACTTAGCCCCGATGAAAAAGACCTTGGTTAATAGTCTTCTTCTTTCTTTTTAACAATGCCCATTTGCTAGTCAGCCGTTTAATACCATTCTTTTGCTTTTTTAGTCTCACGCTTTGGTTAGCTGGATGTTACAGTACATTCAAAGCTATTTCACAAAGAGTGTTCAGCAAACCCGGCGAGGCCGCCTTTAAATTTTTTTTTCTCTGTATAGCGTTACTGTCAAATAAAGCTTTAAGGGCAATCCAGTTTCTTTTTATACACACCGACATTGCTAATATTTTTTTTCTTGAGCATGTAAGCGGCCAGCCACTCGAGTAGAAGCATTCCTTGTTCTGAGCCTATAGTCCTCAGGTGTCACGGCTTTTAAATCCTTCCACAAATTTAATGTTCTTTATTTTGTACAACAATTCATCATACAGCAGTTGCCAGCAAGAATAGCAGTCTTTTAATGAAATATGACTTGCCGGAGTTGCTCAGTCCCGATATAATACAGGAGAATGGGTGCTGAAGGCGGTTGTCGAACCCATCACCAGAGGTGGACAAAGTACTCACATTCATTACTTAAGTGAAAGTACAGATACCACTGGTCATATGTTACTCCAATACAAGTGAAAGTCGTGCAGTCAAATTTTTACTTAAAGTACTGAAGTACTTGCTTTTAAAAATACTTAAGTATTAAAAGTACATTTTCTTTCACTGCATTTTTGCACTATTTTCACAACACATACAATACCTAATGCCTCTGACTAGAGACTTGTAGAACCTAGAAATTTGTAAAATGTTACAGAATGAAACAACACAAGCTGACAAAGAAAACAAGTAATTTATTTTTAACAAGTCATCAAGACAATCTCAGTGTGGTCAAATTACTCAAACTTGTAAAAGTCATTATTGATCTTAAGCAGACGCTGGTTCGCAAAGTTGCATGACCTGATTGCTGCCCGTCTTGGCCTAAAGATCAATCCAGCTGTACTAAAAAGCCTCTCACATGCTGCTGAGGCAGGCAGGGCTGTGTTTAGCTTAAGTGATAGTTTACATACAGCAGGATAAGCGGTCAACATAGTCACACCTTCAGCTGCACATGTTAGGTATGCATCTAACAGGTTGTCTTCTGTCTCTGTGTATCCTTGATATTAGAGGAGAAATCCTCTTCATCAGAAGTAGTTAGGGAGTTGTCAGCAGACCGAACACCCTCGTCATGGTCATGGTAATGTAACTTTGGCCTAAATCAAAAACAATTATAGATTAATCATAATTTTAATAGTACATTGTCATTAAGCTGTAAGCTTATACATCTACAATTTATTTATTTTTTGTCTTCCAAAGAGTAGGAAAAATTAGGAAACGATCGGAAATTTCTTACCGAGTCTAAGGACCTGTTCATCACTGGTCCAGGAGGTTTTAAACTTTGGATGAAGAATGGCTTCTGCAATTAGTTCAGAGAAATGATTGGCTGCTCCCCGCAATCACTATCCTTGAGACCAAACTTGACAAGATGAGAGCATTGCTGAGATTCTGCAAGTCGTTAGTTGATGTTCTCCTAGATGGTTTGAGGAAACAGTTTGGAGATATGATCTCTGATCAAGACATTACCATACACTTTGGCTGCAAATCCAGGACAAGGCTTTGGAATGAAGGCTGTTCAACAAGAGAGAAGGGCTGGAGACCTTGAACTATGAAGTGGAGTACAGCGTTATGCACTGTTTTCTGAGAGATTTTTCTTGTGTCTTCAAGCTTCATTTGCTTGACATTTGAAGATGATGTCCCAGCTTCATTTTTTCTTTTGCAGGCAGCCCTGGTTAGTTCACAGTATTTCTGCAACTGACATCTATGCTTCCTCTATAAAAGACAGTGAATAATGTCACAGTTAATAATAAAAACAACATCAACGCTTCCAAAGCAGCAGGACCAGACAGGGTACAAGGCTGCACACTGAAATAATGTGCTGATCAGCTTGCAGGGGATGCTAACAAACATCTGTCTCTGCAGGAGGCTATAGTCCCTACATGACTTAAAACCACTACCATTGTCCCAGAGCCCAAAAAGCAAGCAGTCACATGTCTCAACGATTATCGTCCTGTTGCTCTACCACAGATTGCTATGAAGTGCATCATGGCCAGCATTCCCACTGACCTGGATAGCCATCAGTTTGCTTACCGGGGAAACAGGTCGACAGAAGATGCAATTTCAGCTGCACTTCACCCTACCCTGTCTCATCTGGAGCATCCCAACATATACGCTAGAATGTTATTTATCGACTTCAGCTCCGACATTAATTCAATAATCCTTCACAAACTGATTACCAAGCTCACCAACCTAGGGCTAACCACTACTCTCTGCTAATGGATTCTGAGCTTTCTCACCAACAGACCACAAAATATCAGGGTGGGAAACTGCATATCATCCACTCTCACAATAAGCACAGGAGTACCTCAGGGCTGTGTCCTCAGCCCAGCCCTTTTCACCCTAGTCACACACAACTGCACACCCATCCACACCTCTAACACCATAGTGAAATTTGCAGTGGGACTGATAACAGGAGATGATGGGAGGAGGTGCAACACTTGATACAGTGGTGCACAGACAGCAATCTTGTCTTGAATGCATCCAAGACAAAGGACATTGTTATGGACTTTAGGAGAGCCAGGAAAACGACACCTTTCCCCCTCCACATAAGTGGAGAGGGTTAACAACATCAAATTTCTGGGGATCTACATCTCAAAGGACCTGACATGGACTATTAACACCTCTCACTTGGTGAAGCTCAATACCTTCTTCTTAAGAACACTCAAAAAAGCTAGACTTCCCACTCAGCTCCTTCTTAACTTTTACAATAGACAGCATTCTCTGTTACAGGGCTAAAGTGTGCTACTCCAGCTGCACAGCACAGAACCAGAGAGACTTGGCCATGATCCATGACTGCTAATGTACTGCACAAGCAGAGTCATCAGTAGCCTAACCATCTATGGGACTTATTAAGGATATTCATTTAAAAAAAAACAATAATATTTGATTTTAAGTGTTTTAAGGCCTAAAATACATTTCCTGTGCTGTTTTACAAATTGACCTTTGACCTTTCTTTTGGGAAACCGTCATTCATAAATAACTTTGTCCCATTAGGGTATATATTTTTTCATGTTTTCTTAATGTAAAAAACTATTAATTAAAGAGCAATTGCTTCATTATCCATGAACATATTTTATTGAAAAACACTCAACACTTTTCATTTCAGAAGGATTCTAAGTATTCTAAAAGTTTGCTATGAATTATATAATTGATGTGATGGTAAAGGTTCGTGAAACAAATTTGTTACATCACTGATGAAACTGAACCAGGAAGTTCTTCTTTGGTGTGAAGCACAGGTGAACATCACATTTGCTGCACTTCACACAGGCTTGCCCAGAGCAGTTTCCATTCTTGTATCTGCCCTGCTTTTCTGTGTCATATGGCCAGTGGGCGATGCCATCTTTTCTAACCTCTTCATGAGGGAGTGATTCCCTTTTCTTACATGCCTGCTTTCGGGGAATCTCCTCATGGCTTGGTCGCCCCCATTTGGCCTTTTCTGTGCCCTCTGAGCAGAGAACATCAGCAATAACCGCATTGAACTTCCTTAGACTGAGTTCCCCTCTCTGTGAATGACCACTTGTTTCACGGTCTCGACGGTAGAGTAACCATGAATTGACACAAATCGTGTCCATGACATGAAAAAAGATTCGAATATAGCATTTGCGTGACCTGATCTTTGTTCAATACAGTGCTATGAGTGAATCCATCAAATCAAAGCCTCCCATATGTTTATTGTAGACTGAAACAGAAGTGGGGCAAGTCACATTGATTGCATCTTTTTTGGTTTTGTCCCACTGGGTGTGCACCTGTGAAAGTGCTGAGCAGAGTAACACTACGGTTGTCTTGCCACTTGTTAGCACCCCATCATATGTAGCAACCTTCTCCTCAAAATAGCCCCTTCCCATTTTTTTCATTTCCTTGTTTGTTTTCAAGGGACATCCTTTCAATCTGTTTGTTCTGACTGTGCCATATCTCTCTTTGGATACCTGTCTTTGCCATTTCTACTTCCAGTCACCCGGGTTACAAACTGTTTGTCCCCCTCCCATCAGGCAAAAGATTCAGGACCATCAAGTCATGAACAAAGTCATAACTGAGGAACAGCTTTTTACCGAAAGCAGTGGCCTCCATCACATGTCTTCCCAATACAGAACACTAACCATTAAGTCACATCCACACCTTTGTATTGCTGCTGATATGTACTTGGTCAATTTAATTACATTGACTTGTAAATACCTAAATCTGCAAATAACTTAGGATTTTCGCATAGAGCACACTGTAGACTACACTAGGGAATATATATTTCTTATATTGTATTTTACCAATAGTTATATTAGGTTTATTTATACTGACAATAAAGTCTCTTATCTTCAGATCCAATTCTGGCATTCTAAATCATTCAGGTAGTGGTAGCAAAAACAGATAGGCTTACATTTCATTAACTTAACAACCATAAACCTTTTCACTACAACCAAGATGCACTACAACCATAACATTACTGGTGCAGGAGCCTGTTTAAGCTACTGCTAATGTTCTGCACAAGCAGAGTCATCAGTAGCCTAAGATAACAGCTAATTCTTCTCTTCGTCTCCCAGATAGTGAAATCAGATTGAAACATTGAACAATCAGGAAGAAATATTGAATCTGCGTTGATAAGCGATGTTGAAACCAAATTGAAAGCGCTCGTTATGTTTTAAGTTGAATCAACAGCTGATTTTAAACCATAATTGAAAATAAATCAACATCAATTTAACTCTAATCTAAAATGTCAATCTGGAACTTTTTTAGTTGATTTTATACTGAGAAAACATTATCAATGTTGATTAAACCATCATCTAAATTCTAAAGCCAGTCCGCAGTTATCATGCTATGTTTTAAAATGTTTACTTACCTCAATATGTTTGCTCAGGTTGGAGGGCGAGTTTTGTAGGACATTATATAGTTCGTTTTAGACAGACACAGCACACACTTAAAACGAAATGAATCTTTGATCCTTTCGGAAAAAATAAACATTTTATCAAGATATGGCCAAGGATGCGATGTCACCGAAGAATCACCATCTCCGTCCATCGTCTCGTGTTGCAGAAGTGCAATACCGGCGTTGACCTTAATTTGATGGTTACAGACTACGTCAGATGTGACGTAGCTCTAATGATTACTGAAAGGCTGCCGTTTTAGAAAAGGGGGAAAAAACATCCACTTTTAAAATTAAAAGTAACGAGTAACGAGACCCTTGATAGAAATGTAATGAAGTAAAAAGTATGATATTTGTCTTTCAAATGTAGTGAAGTGAAAGTCATAAGTTTCCAAAAAAAATTGTACTCAAGTGAAGTACAGATACTGTACTCAAAAACTGTACTTAAGTACAGTACTTAAGTAAATCTACTTCACTTGTCCACCTCTGCCCGTCACTAGATTCCATAAGGCTATGTGGTGTAATGAGACTGAAGCTGCCACTTGATGTACACCACCTTGAAACATTTGCTGACTGTCTTATTTTTCAAAAGGAAGCCCCTTTTATCCCATACAAATTGCTGCGTGGCTGTCCTGATCTCTCTAGGGAGGTCATGTGGTTTACTCACGTAGTCGTGAACCAAGTCTGTGAGGGAGGTGATGTTAACCACTTTAGAACTGGTGTTATGCAACGTGATTCCCTTCACTTTCATGTTTGTTTGCACTTTGCTGTTCTGTACCCATAAATTTTAGGTCCCCCTGAGACAAATTCCACAATGTGATCATCTGGGTCCAGCTCACTTGTTAGTTCATCAAGAAAATCGCCCAAAGGGGGAGCCCAGTCACCTAGTTTGCTGAGAAAAATGACCGAGTCTGTATCATGATACAGTGTGCGCCGCCCCAAGCAGTCCTTGAAATTGTACAGCTCAAGCCTAGCATATGCGGTAGTGAAAGTGGCAATAAAAACATTGATATGCCACGGCATGCTAGGGTAGCTCTTTATGTTTGACCATCACCTCATTATCATTCAGAAAGGAAAAGTGAGACACATCGACTAGCTTTGAAAAAATGAACATGAGATACTCATCGGGATCTTTCTCGTGCTTGCCTGATTAATTCTCTGACTAAACTTTCCCCCTTCCACAAAGACTGTTTAAAAACAATTTGGAAATTTAGTGTTTCACTTTCTTAACCCCAATGTTTTCGGGGTTGAAACGGATCCCCTCCTTCTCAAAGTAAGTCTGAATGTATCTCTCTTTATTCGCAGCACTCTTTATCCAAGCGGGATAGCCAGAAGCCTCCTGTTTTCCCTTTAAATGGGTATTAATATAGTCAGCAAAAAGGGTATCTGTCTGGTCGGGGAAATGCCAGACCTCGTAAATCTTTATGATTTTGTAGTCCTTTTCAACAGCCTTGTTGATTTCGACATTGCACCACGTACCGATCAGAGCTCTGCTCATCTGAATGATTACAGACCCCCTGCGTCTCGGTTTCACAGCATGTTCTGAAGTGTGAACATGAGTTTACCCATGGACCTGTAAGGCAGAACCAGGAGGTAAAGGCCTCTAGGTGGGTAAACTTTGACTTTGATCATCCCAAAATAGTTTTCAGCACTGTCAAAATCATGGTAAATGATTACAGGGTGGCCTACTGGTTACTCCTTAAACTTGTTGATTGAGGGGTAAAGGCTAGTGAAGAAGATCTCATCTTGTTGATGTTCAACAAGATCCTGATGCTGGGGTGGATGCTGGTGTTTTCTGTTCGCTGCTTCTCCGATCAAGTCAAGCTAAATAACGACGAGTTAAGGATACATTTATGGCAAGTTTTTAAAATAATCTTTTGCCTTTTTGATTATCCGCGTAACAGATCAGTGGAAAAATAGTCACGGTTCAGCTATTACCTGTTGCTTTTAGCGCAGCATCGCCTGGAGACTCCATTGATCTGTATCATTTGTACAGCCATTAAGAATGCATCGGGGAAATCTTGTTGCCATTCATCACCATCGCGGCTGCATAGCCGAAAATCCATGTTATATTTCGGGCTAGCAGCCACGCGGCGAAAAACAATTTGCCATGCATTTTCCTTCCATGCTGCTGCTGTTACCACAATGCTGAGCTACTCTGCCGACCAGCTGATGAATCTCAACTATTTCTTCATTCCACCGTGCATAAGGGTGATTAAACAACTTGGACTTCTTCACCAACCATGTTAAGTCCACAGAAGTTCTTGAAGAAAGTTCCTCTACTCACAGACTAATTCTACCATCCTGGCTCTCTGGTCGGCCACGCGAAATGTCGCTCCTCACACATGTCATCAGAGCAGTATCTCCTACTGGATAAGTAGGTGGGTGTCTCAATGACAACACCACTCCGGGAGCCAGATGGAAAACATGGAGTGGATTCCACTCTGCTACGGCCACTGCAAAGATTTGTTGCTTCATCCAGCAGCAGAATTGAACTATTTAATGCTCAGTCTATCACAAACAAATCTGGCCTAATACACGAACATATAATGGACAAATTTCTGGATTTTATGTACATTACACAGACCTGGCACCAACCAGATACTTATTTCTCTCTGAATGAGAGCTGTACTCCAGGATGCAGCTACCTCCAGAAAGCCCGCACTGCAGGTCGTGGTGGTGGCCTGTCAGTCATCCATCGTAGCGAGTTGGAGTTATCTCAGTTACCACTACCTGAACTTTCTTCATTTGACTGCCTTGCATTTAAATGTAAGCTTGTTATGGATAGCACTGAGGAATCCCCATCGTCATCTCAGCCACACACCCTCCAGGGGTTCCGATCAATAGGGCTTCCCCGAGGTTCCGCATCCTGTCAACCAGTTCTTCTGTCCGTACTGGTTGCTCCAATTCTGGACACTCCTCTCCCAGATGTGTCTTGTTTTCCCCGGTTTCAATTTCCCTATATCAGGCAACTCTGCTCTCCAATCAATGTGAGATCTTCATGGTGTGCCCTGAGTTCAAGCATTTTCCCTGGTGTGTGTTCATCTGTGTCTTGACCTCTGCTACATTTCCTAGACTCTGAGTTTCTGCCTGCCCCCTTCTGGACCGAAGCCAATTGCCCAACCTCTGCCTGGACTCACGACCGTGTGTTCTGCCTGCCTCCCATCTGTAACGACGGTGAACCTTCCCGCATGAGTTTCGGCTACGGTCTCAGGCTCAGCCCCGGGTTCCTCTGACTTCTCTGTGGAGAATATTTAATAAACAGCGATACTTACAGCGGAGCCGCATCAGTGTCCATCTTCTTGCCTTCATAACAAAG
The DNA here is from genome assembly GCA_015163995.2 of Mormyrus lacerda. NCBI lineage: Eukaryota > Metazoa > Chordata > Actinopteri > Osteoglossiformes > Mormyridae > Mormyrus > Mormyrus lacerda. The sequence goes on from JAABNX020000001.1 coordinate 15,273, forward strand.
CTCCCTTCCCTTTTGCTGTTTCTCCTGATTTACTGATCACCACAACCAAACTCATCTTTCATCCCTGAGATGTTTAATCTCCTCACAACTTTTTGCACATCCTCTGTCAATGTTATCATTCTAGGTGATATGAAAATCCATGTTGACACCCCCTGTTGTCGCTTTGCTGCTGAATTTCTTGCTTTTTGCTCGACTGCTTTAATTTAAAACAACTTGCCCATGTCCCTACACACATAACAGGGCACACCTTGGACCTGGTCATTACAAACTCTTCACTCACCAACCTGCAGGTGTATGACCTAGGTGTCTCCGACCACAAGGTAATTTCTATGGAGTTGCCATTCCCTTCTAGCCTCTCCAAGCATAAACACAATATCTGCTTTAGAAACCCCAAAAACATTAACCCAGAACACTTGGCAGCAGACTTTGAGCATCTTTTGGCACATTTATCATCAGCCGATGAAGTAGTGGACTACTACAACAGCCATCCGAGTAGCCTCCTGGACCACCACGCCCCTGTTAAAACCAGAGCTATGACCTTCTCACGCTCAGTGCCCTGGTTCACAGATGAGCTTCGGAAAATGAAGGCAGCAGGATGGGTCCTTGAGCGGCGTTATAAAACATCTGGCCTTACTGTTCACAAGCAAGCCTCCCGGGAGCACCAACAAAAATATTCAAAGTCTCTTATAGAGGTAAGGTCGCAATTTTTTTCTGATGCCATCATCCTGAGATTATCACAGCCACTATTATTAGTCCATGGACATAACTCATACCACTTGGATGCTTTCTGCATTGTTGTTGGTAACCCCATATAGCGCTCTATTAATCCTTTATTTTCTTGATGGAAGGTGGCTTTATCTTTAACACAACGTCTGAGTTGCAAGTATTTCCAGAAATGGCCCAGACCTCCCAAATTGTCTTCAAATAAGTCATTTAATAGCCTAATACCTTTTTTCAGCCACTGCACCCAATATATTGTCTTTTACCTATTTTACCATATTGATGCATATTTTTAAATGAGAAGAGAGAAATTTTACATTTTTTATGCACTTCATGCCAAATTGTTTTTGAGTGTATTGAAATGGGATTCTTTTGATTAAAATTTTCACAGATTTTTAAAGTTTGTGAGAGGGCATCGACAGGTGTAAAAGGAGTCGTTAGTTCCCTTTCAATTAAGACCCAGTCCAAATTTATTATTATTTATACCCTCCCAGTGTCTGGCAAGCTTTGCCATTTCAAATGAAATACTATAATTTTGAATGTTCGGTAGTGACAATCCATCTCCTTTTTTTGGCTGACAAAGTTTGTCCATACGAACTCTAGGTTTTCTCCCATCCCAAAGAAAATGCTTTATCATTTTGTTATATCTCAATAACAATTGGTGTGGGACAGATATAGGTGTCATACTTATCAAATAATTTATCTTAGGAGCTATAACCATCTTAATTATGTTCACCTTCCCCCACAAAGTCAAGTGTAATCTAGTTCTATCCCTATATATTTCATTCCTTTTGAAAGCCATTTGAATTGACAATTAGATAATAAATTAAGGGAATAGATTTGAGATATCAGCATAACTTCTGATTTATGCCTGTTAACACAATAACCAGATACTTTAGAATATAATTCAACAACTTTCAATAACACTGGTAAAAAGTTGCCTAGATCACAATTCAATACCAAAATATCATCAACACACAGAAATAGTTTATGCTCCTTGCCAGCCCCAATAACACCTTGGATTCTCGGTTCATCTCTGATCAATGTAGGTAATGGTTCAAGAAAGATTGTAAACAGAAGAGGACTTGATATATTAAAAAACTGGGATATTATACCATTGGTAAAAACTGCAGCCTGGAGATGAATACAAAACTTTTATCAATCTACAGAAGCCATGTCCAAACCCAAATTTAGACAATGCAGTAAATAAAAAGTCACACTCCACCCTGTCAAAAGTTTTTTGAGCATCAAGTGATATAGCTAGTACTGGGTGAGGGTTTGATCTATTCATCCACATTAGATGCAACAATCTTCTCATATTATCAGATGCCGATCTACCTTTTATAAACCCCACCTAATCTTTATGGATAATTTGTGGCAATGCCTTGTCTAACCTTAGTGCCAATATCTTAGATAATATTTTGCAATCCACATTGATTAAGCTTCTGGGTCTATAATTCAGCGGATCAGTTAGATCCATCCCCTTTTTTTGGTATTAAAGAAATTATAGCTTTGTTAAAGCTTTCTGGGAGTGAACCATATTGAAACACTTCTATGAAAACTGCTGTAAGCATTGGACATAAATATCAATATATTTCTTATAGTATTCTGCTGGGAAGCCATCTACACCAGGTGACTTCCCAGTCTTCATACGCAGAATCTTACTTCTGCTTCCGTTATAAGAGCATCAAGGCTATCCTTCCCCTCCAGTGAAAGTGTTGGTAATTTTATTTTCTGAAAAAAAGAATGTAGCTCTTCTGAACTGTTTGGCCCCATAGAAATATACAAATCCTGATAAAAGTTTCTTTGGGTGCTGTTATTAGTTTATCCTCTTTTCTAATTGATGTAATTATGTTAATTGCATCCTGAGATTGCCAACAATCTTCCTTTTTTTTAAAAAAAAAATGGTTTTGAGACGAAATAATGAGTATTCTGCCTTTTTATTATAAATTCCATGCAGGTCAAATTTTAATCAGCAAATTTTCTGAAACGTATCCTCATCATATCGGTCTGCCAAATGAGTCTCCAACTGAATTATTTCCTGTTCCAATAATTGAACTTTTTGCTTGTCTTCTTTTTTCTTCCATGAAGCATAAGCGATGCATTTTCCCCTGCTAAATGCTTTAAGTGCATCCCAGACCGTAGCCAATCTTTCTGTTGAACCTATGTTTAGCTATAGAAATGATTTAATGTACTCACCTAGCCTTACCATAAATTGTTCATCCTGAAAAATACTTGTATTCAGTCTCCATCTACCCACTTTACCCTTGTCTATATGCAAATCTATATACAATTCAACTGGCGCATGATCCGTTATTGCCATAGCTCCAATAATGCAATTGGTGACCGAATCAACAACTGAAGCAGAAATAAGCAATAGATCTATTCGAGAATAAGTTTTATGGAAATGTAAATAGAATGTGTATTCTCTTTCTTTTGTATTGAAAAGTCACCAAATGTCTTTCAAACAAAATTCATCTATTATCGTATTTATTAGTGTCCTATTCCTAGGGGTTGGACCTCTTCTGAATTTGCTACGGTCTGTGTGGTCATCCAGTGCTTGATTAAAATCCCCTTCTAATATAATTTGACCATCCACATTTCCAAATATTTTGTCAACCTCTTGAAAGAAGGTTGGGTCCTCTTTATTTGGAGCATATGCATTGCAAAGTGCCACTTTAATGGCGTTAATTAAGGCCTCAACACATATGATATGACCACATGTATCTTTAAATTGTCTTACAATAATAAGCTTTTTGTTTACAAGAATCATTACTCCACAGCTTTTTTTAGAAACTGGATTGTGAGCTACCTGTTCAACCTAATCATACTTAATTTTTAAAGCTTCTTCTTCCTTTCTAAAATGCGTTTCCTGAAGAAATGCATTTTTAGATTTAAGATAAGTGAGAACTTTTTCCGTTTAACTGGTGTGCTACAGCCATTAATATTCCATGTTACTATGTTGATAATTGCACTATTCATATTTTTTTTTGCGAAACGTATATTCACACGCCTTTAATGTGAACAACATGCTCAATTTAAAATTATCTGCCAATACAATTTCCCTGTCAACATGAACACAGAAACCTAAATGTCTAAAAACATACATACAAAGCCATGATTCAAAATACACTGTTCACAAACCAAACATAACAGTGCAGTGAACCTTACAGCACAACCTGATTCTGGTCCGTGTGAGTCCTATAGATGGTTAACATCCTCTTCCAACCGTCATCTGGTCATGACAGCGCCTCAACAGCTCCATCCCTACGCCGCCTTCAAAACAAAATTCCACTCTCCTTCCTGAAAACATCATAAACCTTTATCTGTTTTACGTAGTTTGAATATTTTCCCGAATGAAGACCTTGGCCTTTTGTGAACCTTACCCGTTATTGTGAAGCTCAACCTCTTCCCCTTCCATGTAAATCTTAAATTGGCTGGGTGCCCTAGCGTGTGTTTCATCTGGTGTTTCCATAAAGTTTTCTTTGTTGAATAGAATTTCCTCCGTGAATCTGCACGCTCTTTGGTCATATCCTCATAGAAAGAGAGTATGCAGTCATCCCACAGTACTCCTCTCTTTTTCTTTGCAGCTGCCAGAACTTTCTGTTGAACTGTGTAATGCAGAAATTTCACCAGTATCATGCGGGGTGGCCTATCGCGCCCGTCCAGTCGCGGTCCCCAGCTTCTGTGGCTTCTCTCAATTAAGAATTCGTCTCCTTGTAGTCCTAAGACTTCGGACAATATTTTCCTAACGTAGTCATTCATTGTACTCCCTGCTTCTTTCCCTTCTTTCAGTCCAATCACCCGGACATTATTCATGATTTTCCTGATCTTCCACTCGGCTCCATAATTGCACCACTCGCTGAGTGAGTTTTCTATTTCCATCTATCACGTTAGCCACGATATCCTCTATTTTTTTTTCCCAACTTTATTTATTGGTTTTTTAAGCAGTACTGAATTGAAGCAGGAGATTAATAAGCATATATTGAATAATGTACTAATAATTCTTTTGCAAAAATAGACTAGAACATACCCCAACAAACACACACATAGACACAAAAACATACAGTAACAACATCAGTTACAATAAACATCAATAAACCAAGAACTGAAGTCATATGGGCAAAAATATACAGCTTACAAACATAAAAGTTAAAAAAAGGTTAAAAAAGGTTAAAAAAGTAAAAAAAAAAAAAATTAACAAGACAGGTGCCAGGGGAAAAGTCATGATGTCAGATTCATCCACGTCAGCGCAATAAAACAATCACCAGCCGCATATAAAGACCTCGTTAGTCTGGAATGCCAGGGAAATTTATCCTTCTAAGAACTCTTAAGAGAGGGTCCCACACTTCAAAAAAAATTTCAGAGGAGCCTCTCAAAGTAAAATGATTTTTCTCGAGCTTAATAAAATGTAATACATCTCGAAGCCAGTGTACATATGAAGGAGACTGAGGGAATTTCCATTTCATTCTATCACCCTTTGTGCAAGAAGAGTCATAAAGGCTAGTGAGGATTTTTGTGGAGAGGATAAAACGGGCTGAGGAGGTGCAACTCCAAACAAAGCAGTCAAGGGGCAAGGGTCAACCTTCTTACCAAAAACATCACATAAAATGGCAAAGACTTTTGACCAGTAGTTACAGAGGCAAGGTCAAAGCCAAACAGTGTGAATCAAATTAGCTGGGGAATGATGACATCTATTACAAGCACATGAAACATTAGCATAAAATTTGGCCAGACGAGCTTTTGTATAATAGGTGCGATGCACATGTTTACACTGAATCAACCTATGTCTGGCACAGATAGAGGATTTATGAACTAACAACAAAATATGTTTCCAAAGTTCCTCTAAAATGGTTTGTCCTATGTCCTCATCCCAAAGTGACCTAATACAGTCTATGGGTTGTGATCTAAGTTGAATGATTTGATTATAAATGACAGAAATGGCCCCTTTCAAATTACTAATCGGCTCCAAAAAAAGACCTGGGAAAAGTGGAGTACGTAGCATGAACAAAACTGCGCACCTGCAGGTATCTGAAAAATTGATGGCGCGGAAGACCAAACTTTACAGAGATTTGCTGGAAAGAGGCAAATACATTGAACAGGTGTTGAAAAGTTGAGATCCGGAGAGAGGGCGGAAAAACATGGTTGGCTGCTATGGGGGCATGGACGGAGAATGACTGTAAGCCAAATTGACGCCTAAATTGTACCCATATCTTTAAGGATGAATTAATTAATCTGTTGGATGTATAAGGTTTAGTTGAAGACTGTAACAGTGAATGCAGCAGGACACAGGTTTTACAGAATTGGCTTCCAAAACAAGCCAAATCGGTGGGGAAGGGCCATCTGACTGAAGCCAGTACCTAAAAAGTCTAATATTAGAGGCCCAATAATAATATCTAAAAAGCCATTCCCCTAAGTGCTTTGGATTGCTGTAAAAATTGTGTGCGTATACGGGGGATCTTTCCATTCCAAAGAAACTCAAGAATAATACTATCTAGTTTGACAAAGAAAGAATGTGGAAGAAAAATAGGGATACACTGGAATAGATAAGAGAGGCATGGAAGGATATTCATTTTAATACAGTTAAACCGAGCAACCAAAGAGAGGTCAAGCACCATCCAACGTCCTAGATCTTCCTTAATTCGCAGCAATAAAGGAGAAAAATTGGCACTAAAAAGATCTTTGAACTCACATGTAACCTGAATCCCCAAGTAGGTAAAGTCATTAACCGTGACTTTAAATGGCAATGTGTGCAGTGGGTAACTATTAGCAGGAGCATTCACCGGGAGCAACTCACTCTTACTAATATTTAATTTGTAGCCTGATAGCTGTCCAAATACATTAAGTTTGGTGAGAGCAGCAGGAATAGAGGTATCCAAGTTTGAAATGTACAAGAGTAAATCATCAGCATACAAAGAGACTTTCACTTCCACACTGAACCTCTTAATGCTTTTGATATCTGAATTAGATCTAAGTGCAATTGCGAGGGGTTCAATTGCCAACGCAAATAATAACGGACTCAGTGGACAACCCTGACGTGTTGAGTGATTGAGACGGAAGTAGTCAGAATGAGTGTTGCTGGTTCTAATCAAAGCGTAAGGATCTAAGAACATAAGAACATAAGAAATATACAAACGAGAGGAGGCCATTCGGCCCATCAAGCTCGCTTGGGGAGAACT
>JAABNX020000001.1:29811-40288 GCA_015163995.2 Mormyrus lacerda
GCAGGGAGCAGAAATATAAAGTACAGATATTTTATGGGTTCCACCAAAATAAAGGTAGCTGATTACGAGAAAGATCTCGATGTCTATGTTGACGCTTCCATGTCCCACTCTCGCCAGTGTGGGAAAGCGATAAAAAAGGCCAAAAGAATGTTGGGTTATATCTCTAAGTGTGTGGAGTTTAAGTTAAGGGAGGTGATGTTACATTTATATATTTCCTTGGTAAGACCCCACCTAGAATATTGTGTGCAGATTTGGTCACCATACCATAAGAAGAACATTGCTGCCTTAGAAAAGGTGCAACAGAGAGCTACGAGAATGATTCCTGGTCTTAGAGGAATGTTTTATGAGGATAGGTTAGCTGAGCTAAATCTGTTTAGCCTTGAGCAAATAGACTAAGGGGGGACATGATCTAAGTGTAACAGGTTGTTGTTTTAGTTTTGTTTATAATTATACAAGATTCTGTTTTCCTTTTTTTTTGTTTAACCTGATGGGTACAATATCCCTTAAATTTTCCCATGATGCTCTTGTCCTGCCTTGCCCCTCCCTCTGTCTTTTCCCCTTTATTTTTTCCCCCGTTCTGTTAGGGACTGATCAGGGCACGTCTTAAGTTCAGCGTTCATTCTTATGGACAGACGTCAGTAAGGTTCCCCCCCACGATGCTTAGTAAGTTGTGCTCCTAAACAGTCGGTCAGTATTTAATTTACTGTTATTTTTTACTTTGAGTTGCTGTTTACTTAGCGAACCGCGATTTATACACGCTAGCGATTTAGCCACGTACTTTCCTAATATATGCTGTTGGTAATGCTTTGTGCCCGTTGTTTCAAATAACTTATTTTAGGAGGCTGTTTTACTGTACAATTTTTTTTTTGCTTTTCTGAACTACATGGTTAATGTCAGCGTAGTGCATCTTTACTCTCCGAGATTCAGTATCCCCCCGACCAACGGCAGCTGGGTATTCTTATGTTCTAGCGGTGTAAAAGCATAAACTGACAGTGTCTTTTTTTTTAGTTTATTTTTTATTTTCTCTCTCTCTGCACCGGCCTTGATTCCTTTTGCATATACTTTTTTTTTTTGCCCATGGATAGTGAGGGCTTATTTGATATGGGTGGTCTATCTAACCCGGCTGCGGGCTTTACTGCACATGGTTTTGGTAGGGGGCGGGGCTTGTCATTGTCTAGTGATGGGAGGGATGGAGAAGCACCTGTTGTAGGGAGCAGAGCTATCCAAGTGGAACGGCATTACTTAGGACCCACTATGGGGCCTAATACTTCTACTCCTGTTTCGCAGTCTCACCCCAACCCTATCCAGTTGGTATCATCTGATGCGCTAAGTGGCGTAATCACTGACCTAGCAAAACAGATTGGGGATAATATTGCAGCTAACCTGTCCACCATGCACCAGCCCAGTTTTAGTCAGTCTTTTACATCTAACCAGTCGGCTAATGGTTCTGGGCCTTCACAGTTAAGGGTGGTAGTGCAGCCGGGCTCAGAGCCACCTCCATTTTTTAAAGGAGACGGTTCTGACAAGTTCTCCATACATGAGTGGGTAGACATGATGGAGAGCTATGCTGCAAAGATGTCATACACTTCCCACGGTGACAGGTATGAATTCCTGATGAGTAGGTTGGCTGGGAGGGTGAGAGATGTGGTTAGGGTGTCACTTTGCAGCCAGGTTGGGCTAATGCCTGCTGAACTGCCCTCAGCAATCATTGACATCCTGAGACGCCACTTTAGTGACTTTGCCCACTCCAACATTCCTATGAAGGATTTTTATGGTACACTTCCGAAACCTGGTGAGTCGGCTCTGGACTACTGGATAAGGCTTAATAAATCCATTTATGCTGTAGATCAATGTCTGAGAAGGAGGGGGAAGCGTGTTGATGACCCTAGTGTTGAGGCGGTGATGATGTTCATAGCACATTGCCCAGACCTTGACCTCGGTTTCTTTTAGGTTTAAGCCTGCACAGAAGTGGTCTGCTGCTGAGGTGCAAGATCAGTTGGAAAACCACATGAGTAGCATGAGGTTTCCTGTTGGGGCAACCCGTCGCCCCCAGTGTGTGTCGGCTCTTGGGCAGAGTGTGGATGTGTCACCTTTGCCATGTTGTAACTTGTAGCTTGCCCAGCAGCCTACCCCAGAATCAAGCATTTCCCCGGCTAGTTTTTGTGCTAGTGTTAGTGGTTCCTTCCCGACTAAAGTCAGCCAGGCTGCTGCAACACCCCCTCCTACGGCCCCAAACCCAACAGTCCCGTCCGGTGTCCTCCCACCTGATTTAGGGTTGAGTCAGTTAGCCACTAGGCTTGACAATGTGTTAGCCAGGTGTTCAGCAGCCTTACCAGCATCCACTGTATTGAATGCCAACCAGTCCTGGCGTTCACGGAACTCAATTAATGGGCCCTGCAGGGTCTGTCAGGCACAAGACCATTCTATCTATGCTCACTGTAGACGAGAACGGTTGTGCCGTCAATGTTTCAGTCCTGACCACTTCAGGAACCGGTGCCCGCGCTCCTCTTCCTTATCTCCCACAACTGGGTCATTGTCATCCCCAGGGGCTGCTTTAAACTAGCCAGCTCATGTCAGGAGAGGGATGGCATGGGCAAGGCGGAGAATCCCCTCACCGGATCCATTGACCGGAAGTCCATCTATGAATCGTGTTCTAGCTTGCTACCTAGTGATAGGTCTGTTATCTTTGTGGAATTTCAGAGACTCGAAGGACCTGGTGAACTATTTTATGCTCCAGTCACAATCAGCGGCAGACATGTGCTCAGGGGCTTGCTTGACTCTGGCAGCATGTCATGCACCCTCAGTGAAGAGGCAGTGTCCAGTCTGGTGGCAGCTGGTGTGCCTATGCGTCCTCAGGTTGTGCCTGATCAAGTGGTTCTCGTGGGATGTGGTGGCTTGACGACAAAACCTAAGGGTATTTATGAACTAGACATTGAAATTTATGGTTTGCAGTTTTCAGTACTAGTACTTGTTGTTTCTGGCCAGAAGGATGATCTTACTGTTGGTAGTAACGTTCTTAGACCTGTTATACAGTCGATGAAATCTTCTGAAAAATATTGGAAGCTCATTTCTTCTGATTCTTGTGATGCTGAGTGTGAGCAGTTTCTCCAGCTCCTCAGTTGTATTTCCCGTTGGTCTAGCCCAGCTCTGCCTAGCAAAGTGGGTACAGTGAAGCTGGCCCATGCGATCACACTGCTTCCACGGTGTGAGCATATTGTGTGGGGGAGGGGAAGTTGCCACCAGATGCTCCGCTGTCACCCGGGAGCACTGTTATTGTAGAGCCAACCTCATCTCGTTCCACACCTAAGAACATTCTAGTGGGTCGGGTTGTTACGCCGATGTGGGGGGATCGATGGGTTCCAATGAAAATCTTGAATGCTTCTCAGACCCCTATCACTTTGTGGCGCAATGCTAAGTTGGCGGATGTGTTTCCCTGTCTGGCACTGGAGGATTTGTGTTTGATACAAGGCCTGTGTGAAAATGTACTCGTCCCTGATGGTACTTGTCCCGGCCCATCCGGCCTGTTTGATCCAGAACTGAGGCTGCGTGATTCCGGTTTGGATGACATTGATATTGATGGGTGTGAAGTATCATTAGATTGGAAACAGAAACTAGCGGATCTGGTTCTCTCATATCAGGATGTCTTTTCCAGGGGGAAATTGGATTGTGGAGAGGCCCGAGGTTTTGTGCATCGTATTCGGCTGTCTGATGACAAGCCGTTAGGACTGCCTTACAGTCGTGTGCCCCCGGCCCACTACCAGAAGTTGCATGAGGTCTTGACAGAGATGGAGATGAGGAACATTATCACCAAGTCGGTGAGTAAGTTTGCCTCACCCTTGGTGGTGGCTTGGAAGAGGGATGGGGGACGGCGCATATGCACTGACTTTCGCATGCTGAATGCAAAGACAGTGAAGGATGCCCACCTATTGCCTCACCGAGCAGATTGCCTTGCAGCCCTTGGTGGTAATGGTTTTTTTAGCACGATGGACCTCACATCGGGGTTCTATAATATCCCTTTGCATGAATCTGACAGGCATTACACAGCCTTCACGACAATTTCAGACGAATACAACCGTCTGCCCCAAGGCCTCTGCAACAGCCCGGTGTCATTCATGCGCATGATGCTTAGCATTTTTGGGGACCTCAACTTCTCCAGTCTGCTTTGCTATTTGGATGATCTTCTGGTGTTTGCGCCGTCAGAGGGTGAAGCTTTGAATCGCTTGGAAGTGGTGTTCTCGCGCTTACGGGCAAACGGCTTAAAGTTTTCCCAAAAGAAATGGCACTTTCTTAGGAGGTCTGTCAGGTTTTTGGGGCATGTAGTGAGTGCTGATGGTGTTTCCGTTGACCAGGAGAAAGTGAAAGCCATTGTGGACTTCAGGGAGAGGGACTTGATGGAGGAGGATGGCTGTACCCCTTCCTAGAGGAGGGTGCGATCCTTTCTCGGAATGCTTATGTTCTATCAACATTTCATCCCTGGCTGGTCCTTAGCGAAGCCCCTGTTTGGGTTGACTGCTGGTCAGAAGCGGATAAGTAGAGGGGCCAGAGGGCATAGGAAACCCGGGACGTTTCGTGGACTGACCCCCCAGGACTGGACGCCGGCCTGTGTAAAGGCTTTTGCTGATTTGAAGCAGGCTCTGCTGGAGAGCGTTATACTGGCGCACCCAGACTTTGATCGGCCATTCATTTTGTCAACTGATGCTTCACTGGATGATCTGGGTGCGGTGTTGTCTCAGGTGGCTGAAGGGGAAGAGAAGGCCAGACTAATCGCCTTCGCTAGTAAGTCGCTCACACGCAGCAAGGCTAATTACCCTGCTCACCGCCTGGAATTTCTAGCCTTGAAGTGGGCTGTGTGCGATAAATTTAGCCACTGGCTCAAAGGTCACAGTTTTACGGTTTTGATGGACAATAATCCCTTGTCATACATCCTAACCAAACCCAAGCTGGATGCCTGTGAGCAGCGCTCAGTCGCTAAATTAGCACCATATTCTTTCGACATCAAGCATATCCCTGGTAGGCTGAATGTTGTGGCAGATGCCCTCAGCAGGGACCCATTTGTAAAGCCCTTGTCCCAGCGTCTGCTGTCTGAGCCATATGCTATGTTACTCAATCAGTCAAGTGACTTGCAAGTTTACCAGGTTCAGGATGCCTTCCGGTTAACCTGTCAGCCGCAATCATGGTGCGCTGTGGGTGCATCTTCAGGGTCTATGACTGGAAAGGAGGTTTCCTCTGTGCTGAGTGTCCATGGTACTAGCGGCTGTGCCTCTGAACACCATGTGGCTTCTCTCATCAATCACCTTACCGATGTTGTTTTGCCTGGTGCGGGGCTGTTCCAGCCTATGCCTCTAGTGGATCTGCAGTCTGAACAGAGACACGATCCAGTCCTCTCCAGGATCTTGCATTTTGTAGAGAGGAGATGGAGACCATCGAGACGTGAAAGGGCTAAGGAGTCCATTGAAACCCTGAAACTCTTGAGGCAATGGGACAAGCTCAGACTTAATGGTGTCCTGTATCGGGTCTCAAAGGACCCCTCGTCCAGGCACACACGGTTCCTGTTTCTGGTACCTGACACATTGAGGTTGCTGGCGTTAACTGGCATTCATGACAGTGCTGATCACCAGGGGCTGCCCAGAATGCTCGCTCTGGGTCGGCAGAGGTTCTTTTGGAGTGAAATGGAGATAACCATTCGTGACTATGTGAAGACTTGCAAGAGGTGTATTGTCAGTAAGACCCATGAACCCTCTGCAAGAGCCCCATTAGAGAGCATCAAGACCTCTGCCCCTCGAGTTGGTATGTATAGATTTCTGGTCGGCAGAGCATAACGGGAAGTCAGTCGACGTGTTAGTGGTCACCGACCATTTTACGAAGCTGGCACATGCCTTTCCTTGTTGGGACCAGACTGGAAAGTCGGTGGCAAGGAAGCTGTGGGATAGCTTCTTTTGTATTTATGGCTTCCCTCAGCGGCTGCACTCCGAACAGGGGTCTAGTTTCGAGAGTGAGCTGCTTGCTGAACTTTTGAGGCTGGCAGGTGTCAAGTCGCGGACCACTCCCTATCACCCTATGGGAAATGGTGGAGTTGAGAGGTTCAACCATACCCTTGGCAACATGCTGAGATCTCTACCTCCGGAGGCAAAGCACAGGTGGCCACAAATGGTGCAGACCATGACCTTTGTATATAACTGCACCACACGAAATCACAGGATTCGCTCCATTTTATTTAATGTTTGGCCGTGTGCCCTGAGTACCAGTTGACCTATTCTTTATGAATGTGCTCAGTGACCCCTCGGTGTGCGATTATGATGTTTATGTGAAGTCTCTAATGGAAGACCTCCGCTCGGCGATACTCGTGGCTCAGAAACACTCAACCGTCGAGCAGAAACATCAAGCTGACTAATATAACAAGAGAGCTCGAGGCTCTGCTCTGTCTGTTGGTGATGTTGTACTGGTAGCGAATAAGGGCGCAAGAGGCAAGCGTAAATTGGCAGATAAATGGGAGCCGACACTGTGTACAGTGGTGGCCTTGAATCCCACCCTGCATATTTATAAGATCAGGAATAGGGAGGGTGTGGAGAAGGTCGTCCATCGTAACCTGCTCCTTCCTGCCCCTGCCTAGTGACCTACCTGGCAGAGTGGATTCCTCTGCAAGATCTCTCTGTGATGATACGCCGTTTGTGGAAGGCAGTGACCTCGGTTCTGTGAGAGGGACAGAGGCAGACACTGCGGGTTTGACCTCTACTGCTTCTCTGTCTGACCTCGGTGCCGAATCGGAGGACCGCACCTCTTTGTGGGTTCATTGGCAGCCTTCTGAGTTGGGATCCGCTAAGGAGGTGATTGGTGGCTCACGTGTTGGGGACTTGGTTTGTCTTCAATATCCCACTGGGGCTGATATTGGTGATTCCCCGTCCCCTGTGATTAATGCCCCCCCTGTTCATTTGTCTGCCGGTGCTAGTGATGCCCCACCTTGTTCAGTTGCGGGTGTCCATGATCGCGTTTCTCGGTTTGGGAGGGTGATTAGACCGGTTAGGCAGTTGGTGGATTCCATGGTACAGTTAGAAACATTTGTGAAACGGAATAAGTAAACGCAAGTTTTTTTTGGAAGGTTTAACTTTTGATCTTTTGCTGGTGGAGCTGTTCTTTCCCTTTATGGTGCTGCTCTTTTCTGGGTTTTTCAGTCATGGTGAGCAAGGGGCCTGAGTCTGTAGTGTATAGGGCAGTACTTTAACCTGTTGGCATTTCTTAGGGCATTGCTTGGCGCCGGGTGTGCCCTGGGTCTCCATAACCCCTCTGGAAGGGGTAGTAATTAACTGGTCTGAGTTGAGGCACCGTTACAGCCCTTGCTTTTAAAGGAAACCAGAATGGTTGTACAATTCTAGGGGGGTGAATGTAACAGGTTGTTGTTTTTGTTTATAATTATACAAGATTCTGTTTTCCTTTATTTTGTTTAACCTGATGAGTACAATATCCCTTAAATTTTCCCATGATGCTCTTGCCCTACATTGCCCCTCCCTCTGTCTTTTCCCCTTTATAAGGGTACCGATCTCATCCACTCTTCCCTTTCTTGTACCACACATGTGGGAAGAGGTGAGGATCTAGTAGAAGTCTCCCATGGGTTGTTAAATCAGTTATTGAGTATAACCATTTGATTTATGTAATAAAAGTAGGTGTTAAAAACATGTTTAGATATGATATGTGTTGTGACCCGGGAGGCAGGCGAACGGGGATGAAGGCAGGCAAGCCAAAATACGGGGCAAACGGGGTTTAATGCAGGAAACAGGCGGTAGACGGGGAAGCATACGGCGACGAACATCAATGACCGATCTGACATACTGGAGAAAGACGCAGACTAAATACACAGGACAAGTAGAAACTAACTGGCAACAGGCGAATACAATCAGGGAAATACACGTGGGAAATGAGGGGGCGGCACACATGAGGATTGGACGAGCCGGGCATGACAGAACCCCCCCCCAAAGGCGCGCACTCCGGGCGCGCCTCAGGGGAGGCGACGGACGGGACGAGACCAGGGAGAACAGGACCTGAAAAACAGAAGAAAAACATCACCGGGGCACAGGGAACAAAACAGAAGCACAAAACACACAGAGGGGCAAGACCCAGGACAACACCCGACACAAGACAGGAAACGCAGACAGACAGACCAGAAAGGAGGACAGAGGGGGAACAGAAAACGGAGGAACAAAAGGACTAGGAGTGAACTCGGGAGACATCGAGGGACGAGGAGGAAAGACAGGAGGGACAAAGGGACCAGGAGGAAACAGATGAGACACAGGAGGCAGAAAGGAAAAGGGAGGAGGGACAAGGGGAGCCCGAGGGGCCTGCGGGTGGAAGGCGGCAGCCGAAGGGGCCGCAGGCGACCGAGCGGCCGAAAACCACGGGGCCCTGGGAGACCAGGAGGCAGGAGCCGGAGGGGACAAAGACGGGGCCAAGGAGGGAGCCGGAGGGACCAACGGAGGGGCAGAGGAGGGAGCAGAAGGGAACACCAGGGAAGGCGAGGAGGGAGCAGAAGGGGACCCCAGCAAATGCAGGGAGGGAGGGGAAGCCGCAGCAGGCGACGGCAAGGCCATAGCAGGCGGAGGCGCCGTCCACCGACCAGCCACAGTGGAGGGACCCGCAGGCGAGCGACGAGTCGGAGCGGGGGGACCCGCAGGCGACACCTGAGCAGGAGCCTGGGGAACCGCAGGCGAGCCCGGGGGCCAGGCGGGCGGGACCCGATCCCGGCGCCTGTGTCCTCTCCCCTTCCGGGACACCGACAGCCGGGGCCCAGGTCGGGCTCCACCTTGTTGGGGAGGAGGTGGAGTCGGGACCGGAGGAATGGAAGCCTCGGGTGGTGCTGGAGCCTGGGCCACTTGGGCCGGAACGGGTGCGGCCAGTTCTGCAGCCGGGGCTGGCTGGACGGGCAGGACAGGTGGGGCCAGCACGTGGCCAACAGGGGGCGCCTCGGCGGGCACGGGCGCGCGGGCAGCAAGGGGTGCAGCGGCGGCCGTCACGGGAGCGTGGCCAGCAGGGGGCGCCTCGACGTGCGCCACCAGCACGTGGCCAGCAGGGGGCGCCTCAGAGGGCGCGGCGGCCACGGCGAGGAGCCAGCAGGGAGCGCCTCAGAGGGCGCGGCGGCCACGGGCGAGCAGCCAGCAGGGAGCGCCTCAGAGGGCGCACCTACCATGGGCGAGCAGCCAGCAGGGGGCGCTGTGGCAGGCGCCACCGGCACGTGGCCTACAGAGGGTGCAGCAGTCAGCGTCGAGGACGTGTGGCCAGCAGGGGGCGCCTCCAGCACGCTGGGCAGGGCTGCCCCAGCGCATGTCCTCAAAAAGGACGTGGCCCCTTTAAGAGCCGGGGGAACTCGAGGAATGGCATCCCTCACCGCGTGAATCCCACCCTGGCCCAGGCGCGCATGCCGGTAGGCGTATGCCTCCAGGGGAGGCGGCTTCTCCCTCTGGCTGGTCGGGCAGGCTGCAGCGGCATTTTCCCACAGGAGCGGGGTGCTCTCGCACTCCAGGGCCGACTCCCTCGCTGGGAGCAGACAGCAGGTGCCCAGGAGGAGCGTCAGAGCCCCTTCCTCCTCCTTTCCTCAGCGCCTTTTCTTTTTCTGCCGAGTGGGACCGGTTGGGGGAGGCGGGGTTGCCTCCGCGCAGGCGAGCGGCTGGAGCCGCTTCTCTTTTACGCCGCTGACGAGCTGCTGCAGGAGGGCGCGCACTTCCGCCATTAAGCACTCCTCGGTGCGTGGGGTGACCTCTTGCAGACAGCTTTGGTCGGCGAGGGCGAGCAAGCCAGGATCCGCGCAGACCTCCAGCAGTTCTCGCCTCATGCAGCAGGATAAGCCACAAGTCTTCCTCCTGCTGCGGTGAGTCGTTCGGGTGATCGGTCATTCTGTTGTGACCCGGGAGGCAGGCGAACGGGAAGAAGGCAGCCAAGCCAAAATACAGGGCAAACGGGGTTTAATGCAGGAAACAGGCGGTAGACGGGGAAGCATACGGCGACGAACATCAATGACCGATCTGACATACTGGAGAAAGACGCAGACTAAATACACAGGACGAGCCGGGTATGACAATATGCATTTCTGTTATTTTACTTTGTGTAGAGAGAGCGAGAGGGCTGTAGCACGTGAGGTTTATCCCCCGTTCTAATTGTTCTCAACAAGTATGTTTTCATTGGTATTGATTTATTTTATTAATATTATTTTTTTGTATTAATTCCCAATTATGCTCAGTGTGAATAATGTGCTAGTGTAGCGGAAGCTAAAACCTTGGGTTCCTTTAAATCAAAGTTAGATAAGATTTTAATAACTGAGCTATTAGTTAAGTTCTCCCCAAACGAGCCAGATGGGCCGAATGGCCTCCTCTCGTTTGTAAATTTCTTATGTTCTTACAAGAGGAAGATTGAGGATCACCTCACCAACAACAACCCAAGGAGGATGTGACATGGCATCCAGCAAATAAGTAAATACAAGATCAACAGCTTGCAG
>JAABNX020000001.1:43729-55014 GCA_015163995.2 Mormyrus lacerda
CAGAGTCTTAAGCACTTATGTAAGTCGCTCTGGCTAAGGGCGTCTGCCAAATGCTGTAAATGTAAATGTAAATGTTCAGGCCACCTGTTCCTAATGTACCTGATTGCTGCTTGAAGTTGCTGGTCAGCGGCTGTTTCTGCTCAGATGGCATTCGTTTTCCTTGGTGACGCTGGGAAGCTGCTCATCACTGCTGCAACATAGCATTCAACATCAGTGTGGCTATCTTCGCTGTGTTCTGTACATTGTTGTGGGCTCCTGGACAGCATGTCTGCCACAGTCAGTTTTCCCCAGAGCATACTCAGCCTCCAGGTTAAACCTCATCAGGCGCATGAGGAGTCTCTGACAGCGAACTGGTGTGTTGTCAAGGTCTCTGGAGTTTATCAGTGGAATGAGGGGTTTGTGGTCAGTGATCAGTTTGAACATGGGCAGGCCATATAGGTATTTTTCAAATTTCTCACAGGCCCACACTGATGCCAGACATTCCTTTTCAATTTGTGAATACTGTACCTTTGTTCTGCATAACTCAGTCCCCCAGGTAATTGATCATGCTAAGGGCTCTCCTTAGCTCCTGAACATTTTCAGGTGGGGTAAGCTTATCAATTGCTGACACCATCAGGTGGGTCAGGTCGCACACCATCTTTGTTAATCACCTGGCCTAAGAAGTGCAACTCTGTCTTTCTCAGCACACTCTTGTCTGTGTTTAACTTCAAGCCATCTGACTCTAGACATTCCTTGACTTTCTGCACTCGCTTGTCATGCTCACCCATATCCTTGCTGTGAATGATGATGTCATCTATATAGACTGCTACTCCCTGCAGCCCATCCAGAGTCTCCACCATCTTTCTTTGGAATATTTCCGGGGCGCTTGTGATCCCGAACGGATGACGTTTAAAACAGTATCTTCCGTAAGGTGTTATGAAGGTAGTTAATCTCTGGCTTTCTTTATCCAGAGGGATTTGCTAGAATCTCTCTCTCTTTTAACAGCTTTATTCAGTCTCTTTAAATCTATGCAAATGCGTGCCTTTCCATTCTTTTTCGGGACTGGCACCATCACCAAAGATAGGATCTTTCACAAGTTCTATGATATCATTTGCCTCCATCCGGTCCAGCTCTTCTTTCACTGCCTTTAGCATAGGTATGGGAACTCGGCGTGCTGTTGACACTGCATAGGGCTGGGCATTGTCCTGCAGTGCAATTTTTACCGGCTGAGTTTTCAGAAGGACAAACTCTTTTTTGTTGGCTCTTATCTCCCCTACTCACTTGATTAGCCCCATTGCTAAAGATGCAGGCCGACTGAGCTAGTCATTCACATTTTCACCTTGTAATTCATAAAGCCTGACTGTGTATGTTTTGCCCTTGTATGCAGTCTGAGTGATGAATTGCCCTAAACAGTTCAAAGCACCTCCTGGACCGCTCAGCACTTTGCTTTATGTAGGCTTTTTCTTGATGCAATATCATTATACAGTCTCACTCAATACACTGCAATCAGCCCCAAAATCTATTTTATACTTAACTGGCTTATTTTCAATATCTAAAATTACAGTCCAGTCGTCATCATTCTATGATGTGCTTTTAATTGAGCCGAGGTAATAATGTTTGTTTTGTTCTACCTTCTCTCGTCACTTCACTCACCAGCTTGCTTCTGTATGCTCTCTCCCAGCGTCCCCTTTTTCCGCATCTGTTGCACGCTGTTGCTCGTTCCACTGGACATGCTGTGTTTTGCCGCATTGTCCACATTTTCGGCAGTCGTTGTTTTTGCGTTTCTTGCTTTGGTGCCATCTGCGTTCTTTAATCTGAGTGCTGCTGTCGTATTTCTGTCTAACTTCTTGCATGGCACCGGCTCGTTCTCCTTGCTGGTTAACTCGCGCTTTTACCTCTTCTGACTGCCGCACCTCTTGTACTGTCATCTCAAGGGTGAGCTTCGGGATTAGCTGCAGCTTCTGTGATAATTCTTTGTCCAAGATGCCCACTACTATCTGGTCTCTAATGTGTTCGTCCCGTTTTGCACCGAAGTCACAGTGTTTGGATAATTTGTATAGCGCGTGGATGAATGTCTCTGCACGCTCACCTGTATGCTGCACTTTCTGGTTGAAGCAGGCTCGTTCGTGGATAATATTACGTCTTGGAATGAAATAGGCGTCAAACTTTGCCATTACATCTTCGAAACGGTCCTCACCTTCCTCTGCAGCATAGGTGAAAGAGCTTAGGAAATTTTCCACCTCTTTTCCGAGGGCATACACCAGCGTGCTTACTTGGACTGGACCTTCCTCTTTATCCAACTTGGTAGCAATCCGGTAGCGAGAGAATCTTTTTTTCTAATCAGCCATTCCGCTGGTCTCTCAAAGCAAAAACTCTCCAGTGGCTGAAACTTTGCCATTCTCGACCGCTTCTGATACCATGTAAAGTCGCTACTACACTTTATCCAGAAAAGGACCCAATGTCTCATCAGCTCTTGTCTTTATTTTCCCTACTGCCATCCTCTGACGACTTCTGTCGTAACCCCATGTAATGTCCCGCGCACTCTATTTGTTGCAACACATTCTCACATGACAGATTTGTTTACTAAAGAGTGAATATTCAATAATGAGCATTTTATGCTTTTGCAGTTATATCTCCTGTTAGATGGTTGTTAGTTTTGTTCAATTGTAGTAGTAAAGCGAATTTATTTAGCCTAATTCACCAGAGTGCTATTTAATAATGGTACTCCCTTATGCATTTGGCACTGATTAACCAGGACATTAACAGGATATAACAGAAAGCCTTTTGTCATTGTACAGGTAGGAATTACAATTTATAGACAAATATGTAAAATTTACATATTCATGGGAGACTTAAGGCTTACATTTCATTACATTTTAGTCAGAAGAAAAAGTCTTTCTGCGTATTTGTTCAATTCACCAAACCCCATTATTTATTTTTGTCAAACAATAAAAATGGTTATATAGGTTAGAAAGCAGAGATTTACCATGGAGAGAAGGCAACATGTGACAGTGTGATACAGTTAAAATGGTTCCTCCAGCACACAGTGAGCTATCTCAGCATGCATAGCGACACTGGGGAGTTTGGATAAATCCGAAACCCTGGACAGAGGGGTTCAGCGAATGAGGAGCTGAACCTGTACAGGAGGGTCAATCCATCAGAGGTAACCTTGTAGAAGGAAAGAATACCAGCCTCCCAGTCCAGATACACTCCTACTCTCCAGGAACCTGAGGGCTGTATGGGTATGACAGTAAGTTTTTTATTGTGCCGGACATAGTAACTGTGAGGAGAGCAGCGCAGACTCCATGATTTGTCATTGTCTCCAAGCAGACAGTCAGCACTGTCTCCTTTCCTCTTGATTCCTTTATAAGTCATTCCTATGTAGGCTGCATCTCCACTCCACTCAGCTTCCCAGTAACAGCGGCCAATTAGACTCTCTCTGCACAGAACTTGGGGCCAGCAGTCAAATCTCTCTGGATGATCAGAATATGGCTGCTGCTCTGCCCCACATGTCACTTTCCTGTTCCCCTCTGATAGAGACAGGTGGCTGTATGCTGTGGTGGGGTCCAGTGTCAGGTGGCAGGGGTCTGTAGGCAAGAGGAAGAGCCAGTAATACCATCAGCCAGACCAGCATCTCCATCATTTTATCACTGTCACACCTCACACACTCACTAACACAGAAATCGCTCTAATGCACACATTTTATTCTCAGTTTATTTGTGTTGCTGCCAGACTTCATGACACTCTAGCTGCCCCAGCGCTGTGTGAAACGGCACACTGATTCACTTGCTTGGGACCACATTGTACTTTGGCCAGTACTTTATTTTTCTGTGCAATACAAAAACTGCACAGCTTCCCCCAACACAGGAATTACAGTATGTGAATATGAATTATGTGAAAAGTTGAAAGTTGGTGGAAAGACTAACTGAAATGCTGCATATGCTAAACAAGCTTAATCATGGGTAAATTAAATTACAAAACATTACTCATCATACATATTCACCACAACATTTGATACCCAAGATTAATACTAAAAGTGAGTGTCTTTAAAATATGAAATTCTTTCACATCGCTTTGGACATAACTGAGGAGAGTCTGGTGTTATCACTAGTTTGAGGAAGACTATGGGTGCCATCTTAGGACAATGCTAATGAGTTTTTAAAAAATAGACTCACTGTGTGCACAAAAAGAACAAATATGAAGTTTTTTTTTTTTTTAATTATAGATGCACAGTCACATCAGAAAGTATTTTTCCCTGTGACACTCTCACACAAACACAAAGATGATATGAACAGCTATAAGGTATTTGTACAGAAGTTCCCAGACTACTATTTTATTTAAGAAACCAGTCAGTTTGTTTAAAAAAACTTCTAAATAATTTAGTATTTTTGGTTATGTCTGTTTGTTTTTTCTCCTTTGGATGTTAGCTACTGTAAAATGAGACACACACCCAAGCTCACCTACACACAAACATGGAAATCGATCTAAATAAATTGCAAAAAACAAACTCATTACAATTATTTGAATACAATCATTAAGTAGTATTAATGGTATTATTAATAAAAAGCCTGCACACACACTTACATTTCTGTAAGCCTGGTCTGGTCCTGCACTCTCCTCTGTGCTCCACACTATAGGAGAAGCAGAATGACATAGTACTGCTGTATCCATTTATTTATTGGTGCCTCTTCTTCACAAACATTCATAAGTATCAGTAGCCGTGTCATGCATACACTGTCCAGCCTCTTGTTAAAAAACCCTTGACTCTACAGTTCTTAATCATTACAGGCCTATCTCTAAACTGCCTTTTTTTGAAAAAAATCTTGAAAATATAGTTTAGTCAATTAATGGCCTTTCTGGTTTTTGGTTTTAAGTGTTTACATAGTACCGAATCAGCCCTTTTAAAAGTTTTTGATGACATATTTTTAGCCCCAGACTCTGGAGACTGTTATTCTTGAAGCGTTGAGGAAGTTAACTATAATAAGGCTGTTTTATTCATGCTCCACTGGTTACCTGTACATTTTAGGATTCATTTAAAATTATTTGCTTTTAAGGCTCTAAATGGTCTTGCCCCTCCCTACCTCTTTGAGCTGTTACACCCATACATACCCTCCTGGTCTCTCAGGTCAACTGGCCAGCTGCTCCTGAGTGTGCCTATAACTAAGCATAAACTTAGAGGGGACCGCGCTTTCGCTGCTGAAGTTCCTAGGATGTGGAATGATCTGCCCTTGCATGTTAGGCAGGCTTCTTCTCTGTGTGTTTTTAAATCCTGCCAGAAAACCCAACTCTTTTCGTTGGCTTTTGACCCCTTGTGGGATGTTGACGATCTATCTGAGGGCGTGCTTTCTCCCCTCAGCCGAGTCCAGCGTACCTCTTGCTAGCCCCGCTGACGAGATGCCGCCACCCCTGGCGGCTTATACCTTCCAGGCAGCACGCCTGGCCCATAAAGGGGCCAGCACGGTAAAGGATGCTTTTCTGCGGGTTCCGCGATCCCTTAAAGGGACCACGCAGAGCTGGGAGGCACCGACCCTGGAGGCGCTGGTCGAGGTGCCCGACCTCCCGCCAGCTGCCGCTAAGCCCGCTGCACCGCCCGATGCTGCAGCCGCTACGCCCGCTGCACCGCCAGAGCTCCCTGCTCCGCCCGCAGTTGCTCCGTCCAAAATTTCCCTGAAATCTCCATCCCGGAGGAGGAGCTCGAATAGGACCCCTCGGGGATTTACATGCTGGACCCCAGGGACTCTGGTACAGAACGGATTACTTTGCCCATGCCACAAAGAGGTGGAGCCCGACGAGGTCCCCGCCTTTCAGTGTCCCGCAAGGGGAGGGCACATAGACGTCGGACCGGGGTCCCACCCGCCCTGCCCCCTGGCTCGCCCTCGCGCACCTTGGCTGGGGCTCTGGGGTCACCTGCGGTTCCTCCGGCTCTGGGTCGGTGGTCACCTCCAGGTCCCCCCCCGGTGCCTCGGTGCCGGTCCTCGATCCCACCTCCATGTCGGCTGCCTCCGGGTCCCCCTGCTTCAGCGGGGTGTTGGCCTGCGCCTTCGCCTGCCTCTGCTGGGGTTCCCTCCTGCTCCCTCCGTGTCCCGTTCGTCATTCCCTTAGCCCGTCTCCTTGGCCCCTGCTGCTCCTGCCTCCCTCTCACCTGCGGCCCCTCTGGCCATTCCTGTCTGGTCTCCCTTGTCTGCTCCTCGTCCCCCTCTGGTTCCTTTGTTCACTCCTGGCCCTTTTGTTCCGCCTCCCCACGGTTCCCCCTGTGTCTCCCTTCCTGGTCTGTCTGTCCACGTTCTCTATCTTTTGTCAGATTCTGTCTTGGTTTTTGCCCGTGTTTCTGTTCTGTTCCCCGCCCGAAGTGCGTGCCTTTGGGGGGGGGGGGGGGTACTGTCATGACCTGCTCATCCGATCCTCCTGTGTGCCACGCCCACCTCGTTACCTCGTGTTAATCCCCGATTGTGATCACCTGTTGCCTGTTATGTTTTGCTTGTCTTGTGTACTTAGTCCACGTCTAGGTTAATTTCCCCCAGATTCATCATTAATGTGCATCACTGTCTTCCCTGTTCATCCCGTAATAAAGCCGTTCACCCTGGATTTTTGACTTCCTGCCTCGTCCTTCACCGCAGTCGTCACACTTCATAAATAAAATTTGTATGGTATGGTACTTACTTCAGCTTTTCCCGTTTACAGCTGGGATCCTCCAGTACAGCAGAGAGCAGCTTAACTCCTGAGTCTCCTGGGTGATTGTAGCTCAGATCCAGCTCTCTCAGGTGTGAGGAGTTTGACCTCAGAGCTGAAGCCAGGGAAGAACAGCCTCTCTCTGTGACTCTACAGCCTGACAGCCTACAGAAAGACAGAAAAAAACTCTCCAATAAATAAGATCACCTCACCAATATAAGGATTCATTTTAAGTATGTGAATACTTTCAATATTTGTAGTTAACAGTGCAGAATACTCACTAATACAGACCTTTGTATCTTCGGTTAACAGTGTGAAATACTCAGTAAAATTGACCTCAGTATCTCTAGCTTACAGTGTAGAATGTTCAGTAATACTGACCTCAGTGTCTCCAGTTTACAGTGTGAATCCCCCAGTCCAGCAGAGAGCAGCTTCACTCCTGAATCCTGCAAGTCATTGTCACTCAGGTCCAGCTCTCTCAGGTGTGAGAAGTTTGATCTGAGAGCTGAAGCCAGTGAATCGCAGCATTTCTCTGTGAGTTTACAGCTGTTCAGCCTGCAAAAGGACCCATGTTATTACATATACACAGACTGGTACTGTATATATCCTACACATTAGTGATCATACAGGTATACAATAAAAAAACAAAAAATCTTTTTTCAGCATAATAAGAGGCACATCCTATACTTCAAAGGGACTTAAGTCAGTACCTTAAATTGCTATTGTTAGAAAAATGAAGATACCACTTTACAATAAGGCTCCCTTTTGCCACTTGTAAATGGTAGTAACACATTAATAAAAAGAAAACTTATAACTTTTTAAAAATTGTCTATTAATAATCTACAAAGTGTTACAACCTAATAAATAACCATATTATAAACCATTCATAAACTCTTATATGGATAGCCTTATTGTAACGTGGCACCAAAATGATTAAGTATGGTTAATTTTTAAATTTTGGCAAATTCTTTGATGGTTGTCATGAAGAATACAGTAAACATTTTCAATTCAAAGCACAAATATCCTGAACGGTTTTGTGAGCAGACAACTCTGGAACCAGATCAGTCTACTCAAATGTTCAGGTGTTGGCACAATACAGGTTCTCCTGTGAGTTTACTGCGTATTTTGGCCATTTTTTGTAGTTATATGATCATTGACAGCGAGGAAGTTTATCATAGGTTTAAAGTGTATGTTTTTATTCAGATTGTACATTTTCATAAGTCCTATGTGTCATGACCTGCTCGTCCGACCCTTGTATGTGCCACGCCCCCTCATCAGCCCCATGTGGAATCCCCGTGTTCATCAGCTGTTTTGAGTTGTTCTGATTAGTGTCGTATTTAAGTCCGTGTTTCAGTTTGTTTCCCCAGTCAGGTCATTGAAGTGCAGTTACGTGTGTCTTTGAGTCCGTCCGCCCTAATAAACCCCTGTTTCATTATATCCACGGCTTCCTGCGCCTGCTCCTTTACGTGACGTGACACTATGGACATATTACAAATGATATTCTGTGTGTGTTATATTCCATTATCTTCCAGAGCCAGTTTGAATGAGGCTATGAGTGAAGCTGATGTTACTTAGTTTATTTCATTTTATATAATCACCAGATGGAAACTTAAAAATATTGCTATTTGTAATATTTGTTCTCTCTGACTCTGACTTTGCCTGTTCCTTTACTGGTTGTTTACGGTGGGTGTCCAATAAACCACCGAGACATCTCAGTCCATCTGCAAGAGTTCTGTTACAGAATACCTCGTTGAACACTATGGACCCCTCTGCAGAATGCCCTGGCTCTGATTTCCCAGTTCACAGGCCTGGCTGGACAGATCTAGCAGGGTATGGCAGCCACTGCACCACTCCCGGCTACTATGCCCCATTGATCCACTGCTGTAGGAGTCGTGATACTGTACCAAACAGGTATAATGGCCATGCCAACATCTGCTGGGCCTTGGGTTTTTGAACTTATACTGGTGCTTTATCAAAGGGTTCAGTTCCGTGGCAGATCCTCTGACTGACCTCGGGAATAATAAACTGGTAAAATACAAGCCTTCAGGTGTTTGGGGTGTGTGGACTGTCTCATACCAGCACAACCGGTCAGAACCAAAGTGGGGGGTCCTGGTGCCCTATTTTTACATCAGGTGGTGTAATCAAGACAGATAAGGATTATCAGGGCAAAGTGTCTTCCTTTGGTGGGTTAACTAATGTGTATAAATGTTTAGGTTGCATATTGGTTTAAGGGTCTTTGATATTGCCCCATTTCCTTATGTGTGACGTTCGTCACGTATGTGATGTAGCTGTGACACATGTAACCATGGATAGCAGGGGAAGAACAATGATTTCAAGCACCACTCTCCTTTTAAATTGACAAATTGACAAGATGGCGGCGCAACCAGATGCTGCAGCTGTGTGCTCTCTGACTCAGAGCTTGATTTTACCATTCAGCATGGTTAAATGCATCTATAAGCAGCAGGATATTTTATCTATCGGACTACTACGGAGTGAGAGTTGCTCGACATCAGAGATTCTCCGTGTACACAACTTTCCGGATGGCACCGCACGGACACCGAGCTCTCCGTGGATTACAATCCCAGCTTCCAGGAGACGCCGGTGGCGCAGAGACCGTAAACAAAAGAGGGGGTGGGAGAGAGGCTAAGGAAACAGTCACACAAGCCACCACTTCCATGCATTTTCCTGTCAAATGTATGGTCTCTGGTAAAAAAAAAAAAAACTGGTCGAGTGGAAGTTATGGATTGCATCGGAAAATATCATGAAGGACTGTTGCATTCTGCTGATAACAGAGACGTGGCTGAATCCACGCATTCCGGACACGGCAATCAAACTAGCAGGCTACACAGCACATCGGCAAGACAGGTCAGAGAGCTCCAATAAGAAAAGAGGAGGAGGGCTGTGGATCTACGTGAACAACAGCTGGTGCACGAATTGCACTGTAGTTGAAGTAACACTTAATAGGCGGACAACAGAGAACATTTTAAGAAAATAAGAAGACAAATTACAAATGGTACACAATTCTGCTGATGCTGCTTCTCGCCATTACAGCGTAGTTGTCAGACACTGCTCTCCGGATGCGTTTATGACGATTAAATGCGACCCACTTACCTCCCCTGTGAATTCAATGCCATATTGCTAACAACCGTGTATGTAGCACCGGATGCTAATGCTAGCTTGGCCCTGGGGCTTTTGCACAACACCATCAGCAGCAAACGGAGAAAGTATCCTGAGTATCTGGGAACTTCAATCACGCAGACCTGAAAGCTGTTCTCCCCAAATTTCATCAACACATTGTACACAAACATCAGACAGGCTTATGAGCTAAACCCCTAGCACACCTTAGCCAGTCTGATTATACGTCTCTGCTTCTGATCCCTGCATATACCCCCCTCTGGAAACAAAGTCCCATTACGACCCAGTTGCTACATAGCCAGAGGATGCCTCCCAACAGCTGCAGGATTGCTTCCAGAGAACTGGGAGATTTTCGATCACCAGGATCTGGAGTACCATACTACAGCAGTCCTGAATTACATCAGGTTCTGTATAGACAGTGTCACCAGGGTCAGATGCATAAAGATTAATCAAAATAGGAAGCCCTGGATGACAAGGGAGGTCCAGAGCCTGCTGAAAGACAGAAATACTGCTTTTAGGTACAGGGACAAGGCACTTTACAGTGCAGCGTGAGCCAGCCTGAAGAGAGGCATCCCAGAGGCCAAAACAGCATACAGGAATAAGGTGGAGCGACTGTCAGAGTGGTGCAGAGTCAACAACCTGGTCCTCAACACCACTAAAACAAAGGTGCTGGTCATTGATTTCAGAAAAAACAAAACTGACATTTAGCCACTCACCATTGCCAGGGCACATGTGGAGAGGGTCCCAGTGTTCAGGTTGAATTGGAGGACAACCTGACCTGGAGTGCTAACACCAAGGAGCTGCTGAAAAAAGCTCAGCAGAGACTGTATTTTCTGAGAATCCTCAGAAAGAACTGTCTCCCCAAAAATCTGCTCCTCGCCTTTTACCACTGTTCCATCAAGAGTGTTTTTATGTACGGATTCTGCTTGTGATACGGCAGCTGCACTTCGTCAGATGTGAAAGCTCTCCACAGGGTCATCAGAGAAAACAATTGGCTGCCCTCTCCCTACCCTGGAACAAATCTACACCTACTAATGCCAAAAAAAAATTTATGGACATTTCACATAACTCATCACATCCTGATCACTGTCTCTTTCAGCTTTTCCCATCAGGAAAAACATCCATGAAAACCAGGACTAACTATCTACTGTAAAGAATAGTTATTCAAAAGCAATCATGGCCTTAAACTCTTAAGAACTGTTAATTTTCATATTCAGAAGTGCAATTCATATATCCAGTGCAATATGTATAGTTAGTGCAATTTGTATATTTTTTAATATATTCTTTTATTACTCATGCCTTACCACATTATCTGCACATTATCTGCAAAAAGCAGAGACCTAATCCTGAGGTCACTAAACCGAATACCCTCAACACCCTGGCTGTGCCTAGAAATTATGTCCAAAAACGTTATGAATCAGTGACAAAGGGCAGCCCTGGTGGAGTCCAACCCTCACCGGGAACGAGTCCGACTTACTGCCGGCAATGCGGACCAAGCTCTG
>JAABNX020000001.1:132206-148261 GCA_015163995.2 Mormyrus lacerda
TAATAAAAGCATTTGCTTTCCAGTTAATGACTTAGCTAAACGAATTCCAGCTGAGTTGCTGCCATTTCATTTATCCTCTACAAAGTTTCGTTACTCGGGTGTAAGTATTTCGCATTCTTTTGAGCTATTATACCAGCATAATTTTTCTAAATTGCTCGCCCCAGTTAAGTCAGATTTGCAACGCTGGGATAAGTTACCTCTTACTCTATTTGGTAGAATTCAGTCAATTAAAATGAATATTTTACCCAGGTTTTTGTTTATTTTTCAGACCCCCCCGTCTTTTTACCCAAGTCTTTTTTTAAGCTGTTGGATGGGGTTATTTCTTATTTTATATGGCAGGGCAGGCCCCCTTGGATAAGCAAGGCATATCTTCAGAAACATAAAAAAGATGGGTCTGCCCAACTTTCTGATTTATTACTTGGCAGCAAATATTAGCAAAATTCATAGCTGGTATAATTCTCCACAAACAGATTGGTGTAGTTAGAAGCTCAATCTTGCTCTATATCTTTGCTTTCGGCCTTAGTATGTGCTTCTTTGTCCAGTCGCCCCTCTAAGTTTTACTACAAGCCCAGTTGTCTGTACTTCTCTCAAAATTTGGAGGCAATTCAGACATTTTTATCTAGCTGCTGCTTCTGTTTTTGGCTTTATTTGTAAAAATCATCTGTTTCTACCTTCAGCATTAGATTCTACATACGATCTATGGAAAAATAAAGGCCTCTTATTTTTCTGATTAATTTTTTGATGGAGTTTTTGCAAGCTTTTCCGATCTTACAAAGAAATTCAGTATTCCACAGTCTAACTTGTTTCATTTTTTTCAAGTATGTAATTTTGTCCGTTCCATTTGTCCCTCCTTCCCAGACCTGTCAGAACCTTCTCTATATGAGAAGTGCTTAGTTCAGAATCATGGCTCCATATTCTTTTTATACAATTTAATTCTCCCTTGTACTTTGCCTTCTTCCTTTCGTTTTAAACATCAATGGGAGATAGAACTTGGACTTAGTTTGGAACAGAATTGGTGGGACATGGCTGCTGACAGGGTTCATTCTTCTTCTTCCTGTGCCAGACTGAGTCTGATTCAGTTCAAGGCTCTCCATAGAATTCATCTTACAAATGTTAAATTAAGTAAACTATTTCCGGGTGTGGATGTTTCTTGCAATAGGTGTTCTCTGGCTCCTGCTGATCATACCCACATGTTCTTTTCTTGTCCAAAGCTGGAAGATTTCTGGAATTCTTTTTTTGATACCTTTTCAAAAATTTGCAATATTTCCCTTGAATCTTGCCCTTTGATTGCTATTTTTGGTGTACCGGCGGTGTTGGGCGAACTTCCAAAGAAGTTTGCTAATGTTTTAGCCTTTGCCTCGCTGATAGCTCGGAGACGGATTTTATTACACTGGAAGTCCCCTACAGTAAGCCTCCCCCTACTGTCTCATGGTTAGAAGATTTGATGTCTTTTCTATCCATAAACATTTACATTAAGCGGTTCCACTGACAAATTTTATAAAATTCTTTCTTTTTGTTATTATTTTATATTATTATGTTTATATATTTATTTTCTGATTTAACAAACATCTGTTGTGTTTTTTTTCCCTCCCCGTAATTTCTACATATATTTAATTAATTACTTTAATATATATATGTTTATGGAAATATACTTAATTTTAATCTCCTCCTTGGGGGGTGGGGGTGGGTTACTTTTGACTGTTCATTTGCATTGTTTGTTATTGGAAAAAAAAAAGAAAGAAATGTGTAAATTACTGATGTTGTAATATCCTTTGTACATTTCCAAAATAAATTAAAAAAAAAATGCATTTAAGTACCATGAACCATTAATCCAACTACAATTTTCAGTACATGACTAAGAATCTCATCATGGAAGGTCTCCCACGTCATATTAGAGACAGCAGTCACACCCAAGTCTGCAAGTTTTTCATACAAGCTGCGCGCAAGCTCATCAGAAACAGCTTGATCTTAAAGCCAGGTCCAGCCTCATTTTCCTAGTAGGTGGTAGCCTACTGGATCTAAGCTGAATCTTCAGAGTAGCAACAATAAGTCTGTGGTCAGAATTCACAAACTGGACACTTCCTGTGGGCAGCTGCAGCGCAGATACTCCTGCAAAGAGCAGAAGGTATCGTGTCTGTTTATTCTGAACTGTTGTGAGTTGTTTTATGATGGCTGGAGTGCCAAAGCCACCAGCAACCCCCATTTTTTTCCCCTGCAAGTTGAAGGACCTCTTTCAGGGCCAGATGCGGTTTGATGTCATACCCAGGACAAGTGCCCCCCGCCCTTAAATTGCAATTAATTGGCAATTTTGATATCTATGGCTACATCCATACTGCTACGTTTTTGTTTAAAAACAAAACAATTTTGGTCCACACAAGCATTTTCACATTGTTTACAAAAGTATTTCCATCCATACTGAAAAGACCAAAAACATACATTATTTGAATTTAGTGGTTGTCATTGGTGACACACCACAGCACACAGTGCACAACAATGAAATGTGTTCTTTGCATTTAACCCATATGTGACAATGTGACATAGCTAATTCAGCGCCCAGGGAGCAGTGCTTGGGGGTGGTACCTTGCTCAGGGTTCCTTAGTGGTGCCTTGCTGGTTGGGATTCAAACCTGCAATATTTCAATTACGAGTGCGCTTCCCGAACCATTAAGCCACCACTGCCCACATTACTGTTCAAAAGTTTGGAGTCATTTACAAACTTCCATTTATCTCCATAAAAACATACATGAAATTACCTTGAACAGGAGATATAGCTTTATAAATATAAAATAGTGTGATCTTCAAACTCCATTTGCAGAAATTACAGCCTTATAGACCTTGGGAATTCTAGATTTTCTCATTTTCTTTAGGTAACCTGATGAGATTTCACCCTGAGCTTCCTGAAGCATCTCTCTCAGGTTGGATAGGCTTGATGGGCACTTCTTATACCATTTGGTCAAGCTGCTCCCATAACAGCTCAAGAGAGTCAAAGTCTGGTGACTGTACTGGCCTCTCCATTATATACAAAATACCAGCTGAATGCTTCTTCCATAAGTAGTTCTTTGGAGCCGTGTTTGGGTCATTGTCCTGCTGTAGGATGAAATTGGCTCCAATTAAGTGGTGTCCACAGGGTATGGCATGGTGTTGTAAAATGGATTGACAGCCTTTCTTCTTCAAGATCCCTACATATCTCCCACTTCACCATCATCAAAGCAGCCCTGGATCATCACATTGCCTACACCATGCTTGATAGATGTCGCCAAGCACTCCTCAACCGTCTTTTCATTTGATCTGTGTCTCACAAACATTCTTTTTTGTGATCCGAACACCTGAAACTTAGGATTTGTCTATCCATAGAACGTTTTTCCAATCTTCCTCTGTCTGGTGTCTGTGTTCATTTCCCCATCTCAGTGTTTTCTTTTTATTGGCCATTCTGAGATACGGCTTTTTCTTTGCAATTCTGCCTAGAGGGCCAGCATCCTAGACTTGCCTCTTCACTTGGACACAGAGGAGGTTATGTTCACTTTGTACGAAATGGATGAAATAGACATACCAGCAGAAAAGCCATTTTTAGAGAAACTAATAGTTAATGATAAAAAGATGCAGTCTGAAGTTGACTCTGGATGTGGGGCTACAGTGGTAAACCAGTCAGTGCACAAAACATTATGGGTTGAGAAAGTGTCAACATTACAGCCGTGCAGAGTGAGACTGAACATATACAGGGCACAAAGTAAATGTGCTGGGAGCAGCAATGGCCCAGGTGCAGCACAAAAAGTCAGAAACGGGACTTACCCCATGTAGCTGTGGCAGGGTTGGGCTCGCATCTGGTAGGCAGGTACTGGATGCAGAGGCTAGGCTTACAGTGTACACCAAGGGAAGTTTTCAAGGATGAATTAGGTAGATTTAAAGGTCCCCACATCAAACATTTATGCAGACAAGGATACAACCCCTAGGTTCTACAAAGACAAGCCTGTGCCATATTGTGGTGGGGAAGTGGTGCTGTAATGGTTATGGAAGCACACTTATAATTGAAAGATTGCTGGTTTGAATTGCCAAAATGAGGGGTGCTGAATTAGCTGCCCCCTGCTATGTCATGATGTCAGATATGAGGACACATTGTTCTCCTAGTAACATATAAGGCACTTAAAGGTTTCATTGTTGGACTTTGGCTTGCTACCAAGTCCTCATTCTGAGCAAGCATGCTCACCCTTAAATTTTTGGAATGTTAGCATGCCCAGGGGGGTTGGGCAGCCAGTTGACCTTGGACCCCCAGAGGTTTTTTTTCTCCGTGGGAGTTTTTGGTTCCTCTCCTCCGTTGTCAATTGTTTTTTTTTTCTTTTTTCTTTCTTTTCTATTCTGTCTTTCTTTTGTCTTATGTATCTCATTTTATATGTATAACAATGTGTTCGAACACACCTATGTAAAGCGCCCTGGGACAACTCTGTTGTGAAGGGCGCTATACAAAAATAAACTGAATTGAATTGAATTTCGTTGTTGTGCACTGTGTGCTGTGGTGTATCAACAATGTCTTTCTGGCCTGCTCGCCCTACTGCGTGTGATACTTGATACAATAATGTAGACTCGCTCATTAGCAGAAAGGGATATCAGCTGACTGAAAACAATATGGAAAAAAAAAACTTGGTTGTTAAAATCAATCAATAAAAAATACAAACCCAATAATGTCTAAAAGCATCTTCTTCTGTACAGTACAAATAGCAAGTTTTCGATAGGGGTTGAGGGTTGGGGGGAGGAGAGAGAGGTAGATGTGCACATGGGCTCGCTCACTGGCAGTAGGATCAGCAGAGTGAAAACAATGGATCAAATAACTCATTTGTAAGTTGTGCAAAATGCACCTGAAATCAATAACGAAAATACAAATATTAACTTTTAATAGCATTTTCTTGTGTACAAATAGCTGCACGTTTTCGATAGGGGTTGTCCGCAGATCTGCGGGAGTCTTTACTCACACGGTCAACAATGACCAGTTCTTTAACCATCCCGAGACGGGCATTTTCCCCGTCCAGTACCTTCTGCATCGCCAGGATCTCAGATGCCATTTTTGGCACGCTCTGCTCCAGCTGCAAGACCTGCAGGGTGAGCTTTTGTGCCCTCTGATGGACACCATTCATGTTAGCTGAAAGGCGCAGGATGGAATGCACCGCCTCCTCAACAGCGGGCAGCTGGCCCTCGCACTGGCTCACACGGGGCACGAGTTCCTCCACCTTCCCCCACATCTCCATATCACGCCGGGTCAAGCCGCGCTGCCGCTCCTCCAGGTGGTGCATCCTCTGCGTGTTCCACTCCACTCGCTCCCTGGCACGCAGGATGTCCTCCTCCTCGCTGCGCTCCAACGCCCGCATGTTCCTCTGCGTGCTCTCCTCTAACTCCTCCAGCCTCTCCTCCAAGGCCCGCAGCCGCGTATCTACCTCGTTCACGTGTTCTGCTGTTTGGACATGGGCAGCCCGCGTCTCCACCCTCAGGGCACCCACTTCCCCCACCACGTCTTCTAAACCATGCTGGTGAGCTTCTGTCACATTCTGGAAGTGCATGCTGAGAAGATGGACGCTGACTGTGTCTGAGCTCTCACCATTCTGTTCTGTCAGCACGGCCAAACGCAGGCTGGAGATCTCCTTCTCCAGCTCACCCACCCGCGACATGGAAGATAGCATTCCCAAAAGGTCATCTTCCACGAAGTCCAGCTGAACCCACAACATAAAATGGGAATTGTGTGTCTCACTGTGCATGCCCCCCAAATTATGGGCACATAAACTCTAAAGAATATGGTAAAACTGAGGCGTACAGCAGGCCAATCAAAAACCATGAGCATTTAATCAGCACATTATAACACTTAATAAAGGCTCATGTCTCCTTGCATTTCACCTTGTTCTCAAATATAATGTTCTTCTACGGCCGTTCATAACTTGAAATGTTTGTAAGTCGTTATTCAACATCATTTTAAGGATACTTATGCTTTTCACCAACCATGATGGATAATGGATGTACAGAATATTTCACAATAAAAACATAGTAAACTTTGATTTCAAGAGATGAAGTACAAAGAACTAGGATGCTGGGAGTACAAACGCTACGCTGCTGTGCGCTGGGAGTGGGGGGCAGTATTCGTATTAGGCTGAATTGGCACGCAGAACAAAATTTGATTTTGTGGACAGGAAACAGGAGCCCAATGAACACAATTTGAACTTACGGACTTTCAGACATACTAATGAAGAGGACTGCAAGTTGAACGTTCATAAGTAGAGAGTGCCTGTACTTATACTTTATAATTATACTTTGCTGTCACCTACAGTATTGGATTGTACAGTAATGTGATGGAGCAAGGTTTTCTTCAGCTGAGCAATCAAAACTAATTTGAAGCATAAATCTATACAGTCAAATTAAACAGAGTTTAAAACATTTAACTTTTTAAGCATTTAGTAAAAAAAAAAAAAATCATTGCTAGCATAGAGGCACTTAGTGAGGTAGTAAAATTACTCTCTTTAAAATTTGCTTCCGTCCACCAGTTGTCGAAACACACCCCCACATAATAAACTGTTATTATGGTCAATGCGGCCGAAACACAGTTACGGTTTGCTAGTTGAGAGAATAGATGTGCTTTCCTCATTAGTATGAAATGACTGAGCCCATTAACTGAATTCAGTAAGTGCTTTTAACATTGCCATGTTTTGCATGTTTGTCTGTTATCTTTGTTGGAAAGCACCATAGCTAAAGACACTCACCTTCTGTGAAATTCTACTGACTTCAACGTGCAATTCCTGGAGGTCTCCTGCCTTTCTGTTCATGAGTCTGTACTGTTCTTCAAGGTCAAAAAACCTTGCGTTTTGCTGCAAGATGATCCTTCCAACAGATGAAACGTGACATTACAACATGCCAATTTGGGCATTTTACATGTTATCAAATATTATATATGTACTGTGTAAAAGGAAAAGTTTAAAATGATCTTCATGTTGGTGTAGAACCAATTGTGTCAGAGTCTTGTCGGTTTAATCAAAATCTCTACTCGATCACTAGGCCACCTCAATGGCTAAGTAAAATCTAGCTGACTAAGTGAATTAAGTAATTAAGGCAGCATCGAGAAACTCGTCCAATAAGACTACATGGAATGGTTGAGGCGCCCCTGAGGACTTTTTGGGAACCAAAGTGGTATTCGTCTAGCCATCCGAAGAGATATCTTTTTGTATAGCAGAAGAAATTCTTGATAATTTTTGTTGTGTTATTCTAAATTGGCAGATGTTCCCAGGTTAATTTTCTGTTTTTTTTTGTACGATTCATAAGTCTGTGGTAACGATACTTTGAAGTCATTGTTCGTTTGTGATCAGCTTTATTAATCACACGAAGTGAAAATTCAGCGGTACAGCAGCGGTTATTAACTGGATTAAACAATACTATACAACATACCAGCACAGTACTAAGTAATAAGTACTTCATTATAAATAAAATGTGTAAACGATGTATACAACAAAAACAGCGGCCGAAATATAAGGATAGTGCCTACTGTACAAAGTGACGAATGCCAGAATATGCAAACACAGGTCTATACCATGAAGACTGGTACTGCTGTATGAGAAAACTGTACTTACCATGCGAGTCCCAGGCAGACTACAGTGAAGAACAAACAGACACATGTTCTTATGTCTGGTGGGAAGGCAGATGATTTTTCGGCATTACTCGAGGCGATCCTCAGTTTGTCGCCCGCCGTCTTCTCAGTTTTATCGTAGGTCTGCTGTAAAGTTTGATCCAACGCGGCATTATTATTTCCCTGCGACTGGATTTTCTTTCGTTGCTTCACTTCATTACCAGGCATTTTGGGGAAAAACCTTTGCACCGTCTTGGCCTGTTTTTGGGAACTCAAAGAATGTTGCAGTCGTCGCGAACCTGACCCGAAGTTCAGTGGAAGTGACATAAATAAGTCACGTGCATAACAATATTTTTTTTGTAATATTACATCAATCCTTAAGAAAAAGGGGGAAAAGGAGGTCGTATGGACGGGATTGTATGAGGGGAGAAGTTTTATGATGAACGACACAGTTGGCGATTATTTCTTCCGTGCCTAATCTGTCCTGTTTCTAAAAAGGTTTTACTTAATTCTCCGTCTGATTTATCCCGTGCATGACCGGGCAAATTCCCACATGACCGAAAAAACGTTAAAAATTACTGAGCGCAGTAGCGAAGCTCATGCCAGCGTCATCAATACAGTCCACGTCCACTTTCCGGCCGGCCCTCCTTCATCCTCCGCCGTGATTACGGCGCTGCAATCCGACACCCGCGAGCACCGCCCGGAAGGCAGAGCTGGACACGTCGGCATCCATTCCGCTCCGGCTTCCCTCCCATTACAATTAACAGGAGAACCGTACGAGGCTGAAGTCTATTTTTTAGCCAGCTTCTTCGTGAGAATCATTGATATTTTACATATAAAAACATCCGTAATGTAATTGCGTACTGCTGGTTTATTAAATTAACAACGCAGGTCAGCTCATTTGACCAGGTACTCACGCTTCAAGAAACGCTCAGGCAACTGTACAGGGGTACCAGCAAAACCGTTTATTCATCATTTACCATATTTAACAACGTTTCACATCACTTTTTGGCTGTGTCTCGCTCTTATCTATGCTGCGTATGAAACACGTAGTAACTCCCCCGGATATTCCACTGTCGAGTAAATCGTTTAAACTCCCTTCCCCTCTATTCAAATCAGGTCTTAATGCACAGTAACTCTCGCCTGTAAATAATTTCTATCAGCCGCATGGAGATGTCGGAGATTCAATAGCACCGACCAGTCTGTGTAACTGCAGTGTAATAATTAAAGAACTACCGGTAGTTTACATAAGATTACGATTCCATTATACATTTTACAAAAATCAGATACAACAGACAAAAAGATACAATGAGCGTTTCAGTAAATAAAACCAAACTTATACATATAAAATGTAATGTAACTTGCAAAGACCTACAATATTTAATGCTTTGGCTTGTGTATATAGTAATAGGCAAATGCTGAAATGCGGAGTCCCCGTGCTGTTGTGAAATTATAAAGAATATACAAAGGGAGGAGACCCCAATTTCTCTGAGTTACACCATAAAAAGTGTCATGATATGTCACACGACATATTCCCGGGATTGTTTACATCTTAGGGAAATTGTCTGGTTAATCTTTTAGAGATAAGTGGTTATTATTCACGGAGTGACAAACACTTTGGAACAGGGTGAAAAACAGATCACGTATAAGGTTCTCAACAGTGGGGAATTCTAAATGATCAACATTTTAAAGTAACATAGTAAGGACACAAGCAGTCCTGACCAAGGAAAAGTGCTTTTTCCCCAAAACCCCGGTATCCTTACACCAGCCACCCCAGAAAACCCTCCCTTCACAGGGTAGACCCCACACTTCATAACATAGCTGTTTCATCAGACATTAAAAAGGGCTCGTTCGGACTTGCTGAGAAACAGGTGCTGAATGTGTGAATACCCAAACAACTTCATGAATGTCAGACTCATCAACCCAAACCAAATCCCAAACAAATTACTAGATGTTTAAGATGAGAGGGAAAAGAAATCCCTCTTAGGCCTGAGCAGATGACATCAGGGCTCATGGGTCAGCAGTGCATCCACTGCATCCTGCAAGGAACCTCCCACCCTGCCCAACACACCGTCGTGCTACTAGACCCACAGGCAAACAGGCCAGACTTTGGGGAAATTAAGGATTTTTCAGCTATAGGACGACAACATATGCAACAGTGATTCTGGAGGAGGACAGGTGTACGCGAATGTGCAGGGGGAATGCACATATCCACAGGGATCTGGGAATCACGTGGTATAGCGATCCTGAAAGAGGAGAAACCAGAGTGAACCAGGAAACCAATGCAATGAGAGCTTCACCTACAACAGGACATGTGTAGCTGCGGCTGCCTCCATCCCCACATACCTGGATGGAAGACATGACTCCACTGGCCATCACAGAGAGCTTCCCGGCCACCGACTTCACGCCCAGCTTCAGCTGTGAGATGTCTGGTGTGTTGGGGAGGACATTTGTCAGGCTGTAGGATCCTGGGGGTGACCAGCAGCAGTCATTTTAGGTCAGGAATGATTATCAGGACATTCATTTGCAACTAGTCGGCCAAGAAAAAAGGACCAAACACAGACAAAGGAGAAGACTCCTTATCCAAAATGGCTGCTACTTTTTCTAAAACATTTTGTTTTTGTGCCACCAAAGTGGTTAAGTAAACTAACTCTTCCCTAAATAACTGTTCCTGTCCTTTTCATTACTCACCAGTCTGCTTCTTCTGATCATCAAACAAGTCTGCTGAGCTGATGGCTGAGCTGCTGGAGAACCTCTCCAGTCTGGTCCGCGCCTCGTACTGGACCAGAGAGAGGGAGGGAGAGACAACACTTCTGTCATGGATCCCAAGCAGGGCAGTGCAAATCCTGAGCCAGAAGGCATTCAGAGGTGGGAGTTCATGCTACTTAATACCATATTTAGGTGTTCTACCCAAACTTTGCATTTGCCACTCGTCTATCTGATATCAAGTTTTTCCACCAAAACAGCAGACAAACTGTCCATCCATTTATTTTCTAACCACTGATCCACTTAGCAAACAGTACATGGTCTCACATGCATTTCGTTCACCACCCTGGGTAGTCCTACACTTTCCAGGTGTCACAGAGCTTAGCTCTCTGTGGAGGTATGAAAGTCACACTAATTTAACTGAATATGGCAATCTGAGCTAAAATGTAGATTGATGGCACCTTAACCAACGGTGACAGGACATTATTCACAGTCACCCAAAGAATAGCCTTACTTTCAAAAGACAGAGCAGCTACACACTGTTTGGATATGAGGACATACGATGCAAGCTGGTGCGGCTCAGCAGGTTACGTCTGTCGACTTGAGGTGGGAAGGTTGCCAGTTTAAACTCCATGTTTGGCAGAATAGTCACGTTACTGCTGGGCCCTTGAAAATGCACCAGGGGCACTAAATGAACGGCCTGACCCTGTGCTGGGACCCGAAGCTTTGCTCTCACCTGTATTTGTATGTGTGTGTACGTCTAAAAGGAAAGAGACTAGATGTGCTAAAAGCAGCATTCCAATGTAGAAGTGTATTTACTGTACAGGTGCAAGTACCCAATATAGCATCATTTAAAGTTTCATTTTAAACTAATGCAATGACGACCAAAAAGGCCAAGAAGGCAGTCCCCTCTAACAGAGCACGAACACTGACATCCAGAATAATGGAGGACTGCAGAGCAGAAAAGTCACAGGTCTGCTTGTGTACTCAAACATGTTTGCATAAAACTTGCCTCCGAGTTATCCTGTTTCCCAAAGTACATGTCAGATGAGATGGCCTTCACGTCGCCGAACTTCCTCTGAGCCTCATCGGAAGCACTGCTAGACTCACAGTCATGCTTGCGCCTTGTCGTAGCCCTATGTCCAGAGCAGGGCATGGCATGAGATACAGAAAGCGTCAAGGAATGGAGAGACAATCCACCGAAGGACTCCAAGCTCTACTCCAGTGCGTGCCTACAACATGCCAACTGATAGCTCAAAACAAAATGGTTCCCCAGCTGCCAGCTGGTGTCCAAAATCAGACTGTACTATTGAAAGTGCTCATCTACCTATACTGATTGACGCCATACCTCTCATCCAGCAAAGGGGTCTTGGAAATGAGGAGGACATCTGACTCTGACTTTCTGTTCTCCATCTTCCAGGAACTCTCCCCAGGCCCGGCCCAGTTGGAGAAGAACTGACTGGAGGTCTCTGCAGGCTCGTCCGTGTATTTGGGGGACAGCCTGCAATGTAAAGGGGGATGTGCAGCAGCCAGCCTACATTCCCAGTACAGGACTAACAGCCAGACATGACGCTTGTGCTTAGATTCCAACACAGCATGTAGGCTGTAATGTGGCATTTGCCTTGTCCAACAATTTGGACTAAAGCATCAGCTGAATACATAAAATGCAAATGTAAAGGAAGGAGCTCATGCAATACAGGCAGGGGGACAGGGTGTCGCTTAGGCAGACCACTGGTCACACTTGGAGTTTAACAGCACCCCAGTCTTTAGGAGCCACGATGCATATTGCTTGGCGCCAACTTCACTCTTCACTGCATTATCTTAGTAAGTATTTGGTTAATATGTCATTGGGTATTTCAGTCATACAGCCTGTCGTGTCAGGCCATGCAATAATCAATTCAGCGCTTTAAGGTTATTTGAACTGTTGAATAAAAAAGTTCCAAGTATTTCGGAAACCAATAAACATATTACATAGTATAACTGTAAATTATCTAGTGCTGCATTTGCTAACCCATATCAGCAGTTTTTCACCAGGTAAGGTAAGGTGTTGTCACTCACAAAACCGATAAATAAATAGGTTAATCAAATTTTATGGTTTAATGTGACAAGAAAATTGGCAAAAGTGATCTAAGAAGTTTTCACATGTAACAAACAATGACCTGTGACTAACTTTCACAGCTAAATGACTGATTAAGACAGACCCCGGACACAGAGAAAACCCTCATGTTCAGACATTTTTCATGTTCAGCACCTGGAAGAGAAGGTCCCATCTTCTTCCTCCTCTGTGTACTTCCGTCCTCTGGAGGTCTGCATCACAGATGGCGTCTCCTGTTGAATGATGTGCATGTCTGACAGCACAGAGTGGGACACCCCACTGAGCACCAGAGGAGTGAACAAGGTAGGTGTGAGGAAAAGGCTAGTAAACAGCAAGTGCAGCAGATAATGCAATAACTCAGACCAAACCAAGCAAGACTGGCAGAGCATGCATCAGCGCACCTCCGGCTGCCAAGGCCCATGCCTAGTCTTTCCACCTGTTCCTTCTTCTTTCCTTCAAGGTTCTTCATTTTACTCTCTTCCTTCTTCCTCTGGGTCTCTAGGTCCTTGTACGCCAGATGCATTGAAGAAGCTCTATTTGGAATTGAAGGAGAGGCAGACTGAAGACAAGACAGAAGAGGCAACAGACCGAACCTGGCTGTGTGGAGAGGCAGCCTAAAGATTGACAGGAAAGGCAGCCAGACGGAAGCAGGCTGTAGACGAGGCAGTGCTCACATGTTCTCCTCGGCCGGGCTGATCATCTTGGCAGTGACCTCCCGGTGCTCCCGCAGCTTGTCCACAGCTTGAGCCCGTTTCTCCTGTTCTGAGAAGCTCTGACCGCTCACCTTCTGTGCCCCCAAACCACCCTTCTTGGTGGCCATCTGACACACATATGGTGATATAAGAGGAAAGAAAACCACATGCAGTGTCATACAGACATTGACATACATTCATGCAAACTGCTGAAAATTTACTCATAGGAGTAAAAGCCTACAATAGCCCAGGCCAATGATAAAAGCACAGGTAGCAGGCCTGGGTGATGCCCACCTAACTGGCATATGTTGATGTTGGCAGAGAAACATCACAACAGACGATGACATGGGTCATCTAGTTAAGGTACTGTACATTTTTAGTTTACACGACTATTATTAATAGGTACACAATGAATCACTTTATTTTTTTGCACGTGAGCCCAGCAACAGCCCACCCTCCTCCACCCACCCTCCTTACTCCATAGAGCCTGTCCGTGAGTCTCAAATCTCATAATTGAGTGCATAAGTGAAGCCTAATTTAACCAGGTCAATTTTAATTACAGTCAGGCCTGTATTACCCTGCGAATCTGTTCAAATGCAATTCATATATTAACACCCATGTCCAATACAACGTGGAATCGCATTCGTACTTGCACGACTTTTAGTCAGAGAGAAAAGTATTATGTACAATGTAATATGGTCTTAGGGAAAATCATTACTGGCATGCAAATACAGCTATGCAAGTGCACGATAGTGATGTCAAATTTGTGAACAAAATCACTCGAACCGATTCTTTTCAGTTAACCCGTTTTCAAATTGAACTTATTGTTCAACTGAACATTTACGCAGTGCACAGATAAGTCTTAGCTTCTAAAAATATTCGACAAATTATATAAAATATACGGCAACCCTTTTTAATTCACTTATATTCAGGGATGGACATAACTGGTATGCGAGTACGCATTCACCTTTAAAAACGATGTCGATGACAATTGATTATGGTAAAAGCGCAAATGCGCACTTATTTTATGTGCATTTGCGCTGACATGACAAGAAAATACATCCCATTTTAACCTGTATACCACAAATGAAGTATTTAGCATATAAAGATTAAAATGCATTATATTTTGCTTTCATATCAGTACAAATGCACCAAAGTAAGCATTTATATTTTTACCACAATCGATTGTCACGCGTATTGTTTTAAAGGTGAATGCGTACTTGCGTACCAGTTATGTCCATCCCTGCTTACATTTGCTTTTTGTAAGCTGTCTGTAGCCATGGCACCTTCACTGCCCCTCTGCCATGTGGGCGACCCGGCCGCATGGTGGTTGTGGCTCACTATTGCCGACATCTGACACATTTGGTTTAAGTTACTAGGCAGTTCTCATGAGACTCACAACACCTATAGGAGATGTTTATGGTATAAACTTATTAATGTAGTATTTCTTATTTAAAATGCATATAATTACATTATTGGCCACTGGTATCACTGTTTTGTTATTGGATTAATTTTGTTTTGGTATAAATTACTAAGCCATGGAGTTGCCGTCCCCTAACCCTTTCTTTCCCCTAATCGGAATTGTGTATTTTAGTCAACGCATTACAGACACTCCTCACTTAACCGATTTATGTTCCTATGAGTAGTTTGTTAAGTGGACTGGTCGATAAGTGAGGACCCGCCACTTACCGATATTAAGCACACTGTACCAGTACTGCGTTTGTGTCAACCGTCTTTAGATATTGTTTTAATATCACCTTTGCATCATTTATAACATTAACATATTTAAAGATGTTTATACAGTAGAGTACTATATACTGTAATACACAGGACAGATGAATTCAGCTCTAATATACATTACTGAGGTTTGCAAACTCCAAATACAGGTAATCGTTTTTTTTATTCTGAATATAGAAAAGGCCAAGGAAACTTGATAACTTTGCTTTAATTTTCATATCTCCATAATTCCATCGAAATGGTCAACAAAATTTTCCACTGCTTCTACGTCTGTGCATCCTCATTGCTGAGACTCCGATTATGCAGGTTGAATCTCCAACAATACAAATTTATAGAAAATATATTGTGAACGCTATTGTAGTGAATACTGACCAACAGCAGGAACGAGACCAAAAGACTACGAAAGGGTGACACTTGACACTGAGATGCCTTGCTGTCATTTCCATGACCAAAGTTCTTGCACAGCTTACAATACCATCAGAGAGCTGGTCATAGGTCCACCCAGTTGTTAAACAGGTAGTTCATTAAGTGAGGAGTGCCTGTGGTCACACTGACGCAGGACTGACTATTGTGAATTCTGTTGTTTTAATATGATGCAACGTAAAATGGAAATCTCCAGTTTCAGCCACAACCAATATAATGATTAGGAATTATTTAAGACTGATATAGCAGAGGACGGGAGAATTTGCTCTATAATTTTTAATCTTCAGGTCTCTCTAACAAATAGTCTCGCCCCCAATTTACTAGAGCAGTTACATGTCACAGTTAGGCAGTTAAATCTACCAGGTAGATTTAAAAATAAATGAGTGTGGACCACCGGGATGTGGCTGGACTACAGCAACACGGCGATGTGTGTCAGTCATCAGTCCAGCCCAACCCTGACATGCACACACACCATTAAAATCCAGTGTGTCCCCATACATGTGGTCAGACTGCTATTGCAGACATACCGTTTTTTTGACAGCAGCTGGCTTCTTCTTGATCAGTGAGGAGGCCTCTGTTAAAGCCAAGTGAGATACCATGAGTTTGAGAAATGCAAAAGCAGCAAAGGCAGTACAACCCCACTATGCTATACATATTCTGCCCCAACTACTCAGAGAAGGGCCAATAGGCGGGCTCAGCCACACACAGACACAGACTGGGCCCGCGAGGCGGGCTCAGCCACACACAGACACAGACTGGGCCCGCGAGGCGGGCACAGCCACACACAGACACAGACTGGGCCCGCGAGGCGG
>JAABNX020000001.1:148361-162303 GCA_015163995.2 Mormyrus lacerda
GACTGGGCCCGCGAGGCGGGCAC
The DNA here is from genome assembly GCA_015163995.2 of Mormyrus lacerda. Lineage (NCBI taxonomy): Eukaryota > Metazoa > Chordata > Actinopteri > Osteoglossiformes > Mormyridae > Mormyrus > Mormyrus lacerda. The sequence continues at coordinate 148,385 of JAABNX020000001.1, forward strand.
AGCCACACACAGACACAGACTGGGCCCGCGAGGCGGGCACAGCCACACACAGACTGGGGCCATGAGGCGGACAAAACAGGCAGTAGACGGATGAATGATGCTCATTCTACAACCAAAGCTAAACTAACATTCAGGTCTGTAAAAGCAGTTTGCCACTTGGCACAGACAATAACAGAGGACAGACAGGACAGGTGAGAAGAGGAGGACTGGCTGTCTACCTTTATTTGGAGTAACTCCTGCAGGAGACAAGTCAGCTACAACAAGACAAGAGATCTGTTACATGCCTGTCAGTACAACAGATTTCCGTCAAAAGGCCATCTGATAGAGTGACTGGCTGCCGATCACTGCTTACCCAGTGCTGCCTTGGGGGAGACGCCCAGATGATCCACACTAGGCCCTTCCTCTGATTCACCTACAGAGACAGATTACATTAGATAAATAGGAGCAAACAATTTATACAGCAACATGCCTGCCATCTTACAACAGCCCACACCCCACACAGGGGCCCATTCCCACAAACTCCACTGTACAATAACTCTATGTATTCAAGGGCCCTGTGAGGCTCTGGGGCCCCCTGAATCTGCCAGACTATCCAGGCCCCTACTGCACCCTTGATCCTAAACATTTAGATAAAGACTTTTAGATAAAGCCATAATATACTGAACAGTAATAATGCAGAGTTTAGTTTGGTCTACACTCCGTGTGGGCCAGCCTACCATCATTGGTTTTGAGGCTCTCCTGGGTTCTGAGTTCCAGTGTTGCCAAGTGGTCCAGACTAGACTGGTCATCAGGACCTGCCTGCCAGTGGTAACAGAACAGAATAGAACATATCGTCATTGCACAACATACAATGAAATTAAAAAGTGCTACTTTTGATTGATGCAAACTCAAACAATCACAGCAACAACACACAAAGACAAAATCTCAAATTCAATAAAATATAGTAGCTTAATTGGGAACTGAGTATGAACGATATGAACTACAACAGAACACCCTCAGAGTGCCTAGACAGATAGATGCAAGCTAAGACTCAATCAGGGGCATCAGCATAGAGACTGCAAATCAACCGCAATAGCAGGGAGAGAGAGAGAGATGCCAGGCCAGTGCTAACAACCGTTTGCGCGGGCACTGTAAAACACTCTGCCAGTCACTGGGGGCAGTATATACAAACATGGCTAACCTAAAGGCACGGAGGCAATACATACCTGCGTGTGCAAGGCAAAGAAATCCTCCGGTTTGTTCTGTGGTGATGTTGGGGATATAGGAGCCTGGCTGTCCAGCCATAACTGGAAAAACGTTATAGCCTTTAAAAGACCTCTTATTTTGGATAAAGACTAAGCAACTTCGTAATGCAACACAACATTTTGTTTCAAGGCCACCTCATACACACCACAATAACCCAGTGCAACATGACAGACATGCAGATATGGCACCAAATGGATCAGAAACATACAGTACCTCTGTTCCACGTTGCCTGGTGGCCTGCATGGCCAGGGCCTTGATCTTCTCTCGGTACAGCTGTGCAGCTCGGCTGTTGTATTTGGCATTGGCTGCGCTGGCTGTGCAGCCGTGCTGCTGGAAGAATGCCATCTGCGCAGACATAGAGGGGATCATTTCCCCATCCAGATCTGTAGAGAATGTGCCACTACAGAGCCCTTAAAAATGGCAGCAGCAGCACTCGGTATGTCACTGAGTATGTCATGCCAGCTTCTCGGGCAGGAGATGCTCACCGCATTGGCATTGCCGCCCACCTGCATGCTGCGCAGCTGGTACCAGGACCAATTCGAGTCCAGCTCCGTGGATCTGCAAGACAAAATTCATCTCACCACATCAAGAACACACCTATCAAGGACAACTAAAATAAACTGAAATGCATCTCAAGCATGTCAAATTTATTCATAAGCAACCACAGAATCACCACTGCTTCCAGGATTGCTGAAGTCCAAAACAGAACAGAAGTATACCACCATAAACCATTAAGCAAGTCAGGCTAATAACATAAAGGCTCTTATCAGGGGAGAGACGGGGCAGTCAACTTGTTTATATCTGAAGGGGTTTTGTAAAGCTTGTTTAGAAAAAGGAAAGGTGTGTAGCCATGTCCTACCTGATGAAGGACAGGTGTACGCCAAGAGATCTGTGCGTGCCAGAGCAGTCAATACACAAGAAGACACCATAGGTGATGCTAGCCCAGCTGGGATTCTTAGCTTCACAGTCAAAACATGCCTAGCAAACAGGGAGAGTGTTAATACCAGGCAGCTGCGTGGCCTTTGGCCATCTATACAAGTCAGATTGCAGAGCAGGTTAGGTTCTGTCCGTGCCCCTGATATCTGTCCAGAACTGTGGACACATTTTTAAGGGGATAAAATGATGATTATTCTTCATTAATGTGGTGTTCTGCTGGTTAAAAGTTCACTTTAGTTAACCAAGAAAGTATGACTCCCTTTCAGTAATATATTTAGCGTGCATAGGCCAGACAAACAACTTGTTAGACAGACATAACAATAACAGATTATTATATTACTAAACACATCAACTCGCTTGAGGGACTTATTCACCATAAGGACAAGACGGGTATTTGCAACCTCATAACAATCATAATGATGTAATCAAAAAAAAAAAAAAAAAAAAAAAAAAAACATTGATAACTAGTAATTAAGCTGAAATGAGTCGCACTCAGAAAAAATGTGCATAATTATTAATAACTTCATTTTAACCGGTTCATTGCGTCTGACACTAGTACATATTCACGTATGGTCTTCTAAGTCACTTAGTATATATCCACCTTAGAGCCCAGTAACGCCTTCCATTTTCTAACGTAGCTGCCTTAACCAGTTTTGCGCGTTACGGTAAAATATTGCCTTAAACAATGGTTTTAGGGCATTCATGCGTGTTATTTTTACTTGTGCAGTTTCATAGGCATGCGTCTAGATTCTGGGTTAGAAAAAAAAAACGATTTAGAAAAACGTTTCCTTAAAAACATGTTCAGACGTAAAGAGCACGAATATTTGACCAAAAGTTTATTAACTAGCAATTGTAGATGTTTTATTGTAAAATATTCTTAAAACTTATTAGGATTTTAATACTATCAACAGGGTAAACAAGTTACTTTTTACCACTTTGGGAACAGGGTAAGTAGCTGCACTTAACTAAGGTGACATAACGAAGTTAACAGTAACCAAATAACTCGTATTATATTCGTATTATACGTAGTCAATAAAACAATGTGTACTTTGAAGGTTTTGCTGCCAAAGGTCCAGTTTCCCCACCATATGTTAATGTCCGCTTGCTCACACACCAGCCACAGTGCGACGTGTCCAAAAATCCCAGCGCTGTCAAAGGTCCAAAGCACTCGGGAGCTCCTGCCAGAGCAGCTCGAATCATTACCTTATTCGTAGGAACGGAGCGTAGCCGCTTGAAGATCGCGGAGATCTCCTGCTTGCTCGGATCCGACATCTCGGTACCTGCTCCCGGGCTTCCAAACAATCAACCAAAGTTCGCTGACCGACGCCACATCAACTACTACTCCGAGAGTCGGATGAATTTCCGCACTCTACGTGATGACAGACACGTCAAAATAAATGACGTTTGAGGCGCGCTCTTATTGGTCAAACGAGAGAACAAACGAGCGAGGTATTTCAGTGCATTATGGGAATCTGAGGTTGTTCATAAAACTACAAGAAAATAAGTGGTAAGCGGCTACTGCCGGGAGATCGTATTTGAGTTTGTGGTCACTTTACCACTACTGCCTTCATCCGTCTACTGCCTGTTATGTCCGCATGAGTACAAAAAAATAATTGATATCAGTACACTCGGAATACCAAAAATCGCCCATATTCAAGTTGCTCGTAATTACTCAAACAATGAATTTAATTAAAAAAATAAAAACTAGTTATATTTAATATAATATTTTATTGGTGTATTTCAGAAGGGATAGCATTTACAATGTGCTAGAATAATTTGTAATATCCTCAAAGATCTGCCTGACACACACTACCCAATATACATTTCGCGGTCGGTCGCTATATGCCGGCCTGGTCTTAGAAAAAGCGACTATCGCCGTTGGCATCGACTGCATTTTCCCCCCCATACTAAGAACATCAGGCCATACAAAAAGAGAAGGATTAACATACTTTGAAGCTAAAAATACAAAGTATAATCAGGATTTTACATTAAAATAACTGATCAAATCATTTACAAGTACTAAGCATTTACAGTTGTGTAAAAAGACCAAAATAGCCAGAAAAATATTGCAGATCTTTGTTATGGATGTTTACAGACTTCCAAAAGAATATTCACAATAGTCTCAGATTTCAAACTTAAAACATTCAATTATTGTGAAGCGGCTTAAAATCACAGCATTTCCTCAACGGCACTAAAGCAGTACTATAAATTAACTTTCTTGTATAGCTTGTGAAATCATTTAATTTGTTTATAAGTTGCATGTAAATAAACACGAAAACAAGGCAAACTTTTTATTTCTTTAGAGTCCTTTAAGACAATGAGGGCTCGACAGTCAAAAATGTGTCAAACTAATAGCAATTTCTGTGGCTTGACATCAAAATTTCCAGTGCTTGCTCGAATAAATTTGAGTGAGCCATTGTTGAATATTGAGAACTGCTCCAGAAACTAATCAGGAATGATACACATTTACCAAGAAAAATAATTAATAGTCAGTGCAGAAACTAAACTATGAACCATAACTGATCATGCAAAACCTGTGAAAATAGACAGGTGCACCATGAGTGGAACAGCATAAAAATACAACAGAAGGAAGATGGAACCCAACATTAAACAATGAACTGGGAAATCTCAAAAATAGAAACAAAAGAAAATAGTATAAAGTTTACAATCACCATGTCTTACCCAGGCTTCTAGATAGGTCATTGGCTGATTACAAAGTGAGCTATCAGCAGAGGATCCTGAACGACCCACTTACAGCAAACCCACTAACCCAGAAGAGCATTTTATAATATTATATATTATAATTTTCTATATATATATATATATATAATAATAATAATAATAATAATAATAATAATGTGTGTGTATTTATTTAATCAATGACAGTTAAAACACACACACACACACACACACACACACACACACACACACACACACACACACACAAAGACTGTCCACAATATACACATCCCATAGGTTTCAAAATTTCAACTGGTTTTAACTATCACTTCCTGGGAAAATGTACATTACCAAACACTGCTCAAAGGTTTTTGATGGACATGAATTCATTTGTACAGTCCATGTTTCTGGTCAAGATCTGAAGGCTTTGCAACTGTTTATGACTGAAAAGATTGATGTGCATCCAGATGCCGTCTGGCTCCTTTTCCCCAACAGTTATGTGGTAAAAAGGCATGGCTTTGGTTGTTGTCCTACACAGTCCTCAACAGCCACCACTCTGGCTTTGGCCACTAGGGGGCAGAAGGCAGAAAGCTGGTTCAGGGTCTCTGTTCCCTCTGCCCCCCACCACTCACCGTAGGTGCTACTAGATATTTTCAACATAGTTGGCTGGATACAGTCCCACATGTCCGTCCTTCAGACGACCTTTGCACCAGCCTTGATCGTCCTCATTCCCAATTTTTATAAACTCATCACCTTTTAGGTGGGGTGGAAAAGAAAAGAAAAAACATTAACTGGAAAGAAATTTTTGACACCATGTGAAGCAGAGCATAGTTTATGAAATCAAACCAAACTTCAGAGAACCCAGAGACCTCATGGATCACAGTTTTGTTTTATTAACTCCACTATGAACTAGCGGCAAAATTCACGGTTAGTTTTGGGTTCCTTGGTTTTGGGTTCACGGTACAGTACAATTTCAGTATAGCAGGGAAAACAGAATTTCTTTTAAAATTTATTATTAAATATACAAAAACAAGAACAGTTGTATATGTAAGCCAAAGTGCGTACTAAACCGAAAATAATGTATCAAAGAGTACACGATGAATATGTGTATTGATTTGGACCTACTATGAACACAGGTGTTAATGTACCTGCTTTGAAAGTGAGTTCATCCTGCTCCTGGCCGTCATAGTCATACAGCGCACGCACAGGTACTGAGACGGCCGGGGATGATGGCTCATCGTCAAAGGGATTCCCGCTACCGTTGGTTTTGCCAGCAAACGGATTCCCTGTGTCATCATCATCTGACCAATCCTGGTTCTTTGCAACACTGCAGGAACACAGCAAAGCCAATCACATACCAGTGTGTCTCACAAAAAAGTCTGTTACATCAATGACCCAGAAAAATACTGATTAGATGGTTTGCATACCGAGGCAAGAAGAAAAGGTGCTGACATCGTTTTAACTGCAACAGATTATTCTCACTTGGTCGAATCCATTTTGTCTGGGTAACATGTGAAATATACAGCCACCTTAAGCACTGAAGCCCATGAGTTCTGTCACACAGTTCAGCTGTTGATCAGAGTCTCAAGACATGCATGTAGCTTGCCAATCCACCAGCAGAGGGAGGCACACTCCTACAGGAGTCTGGAACACCTCGATCCAAAATGAAGCGTAGACCACCCCCCCAATACACAGAGCACAACAGAGCATCGCTGATGCACGCAGAAGCTGCATCGCAGTCAGACCCAAGTAGCTAAAACATGCCACAGGACGGAGCAGGATTAATTTCCCACTGTAGGTGGAAACACTGGGAGAAAGGGCAAACAGGCTGTGTTTGCTCCGCAGTCCAGTTTTACTGCTCCAACTTTAAATATTTACCCAGCTTTAACAGAGCCAAAAATTTGGCATGAACTAATAAGGTTTGGGACAGTGAATCAGATAGTGAATTGCCTGTATTTACCCAAGGAACCGGATATCTCAATCTTCCACTGTAGTTTTGCAACTTTATTGGATGAAAGACAGCCCAGCTGTGTCCTACTTTAACTGGAAAAGTGAGACAACCACAAGTTCCCTGTGCCAGCATGGGTCTGACTACGGCTCGCGTGACAATGGGACACATGCAGGCTCTGCTGCGAGAAACATGTCACGACGATACGGCGCGCTTTGCTCACAGAGCGACTCGGTCACAAAGGCACTGCCGTTTAAACTGGGGAGCAGGAATGGAAAGACCGAGGACGGGAGAGAAGAGGACAGGAAACACAGAACAGAGGAGCAGCAACGGAAGGAAGGATGGCATCACCAACATTTTGGTTTTAACCTCCTCGTCAGCAAGAGGGAGGGCTGGTGTGGCCTCTTGGTCAGCGTCTTCCTCCTCAAAGGGGTTAGAGCCTCCCTGCTCTGGACTGCTGTGTAGGGTTAGGCTGGTGGCATGGAGACAGAAAAATGTGACCAATCTGCACCATCACGGCACACAGAACACTCAGCTGCACCGAGCACAGGGAGGGTCAGGCATCCCCCCCACGTCGGAGGGCCGGGCATCCCCACATCAGAGCGCAGCACAGACGCACCACGCACCTTCCTTACACACTTTAGGTAACCACTTGTTGTGATCCTTACTGCTGAAGACCAGACCTTGACTCACACAGCACTGTGATGACAGCGGAGGTTACAGCTTTCCTGAAATCAAGCAAGTCTCATCCGCCCACCCAGCACTAAGGCTTGCTCTTCTCTGGCAAATCTTAATGAGGCTGATTATTTAAGCCATAGGTTGGGGGCAGCATGTGGCTCAATGTGGCTCAATGGACTAAGCCTGTGTGTCTGTAATCACAAGGTCGTGGGTTCAAACCCAGCCTCAGCATGTCTGCGGCTCCTTGAGCAAGGCCCCAACAGGTGGCTGCCCTTCGTGGACAAAGAGCAAGTTGAGGGTGGTGTTAAAAGAATTTAATAAAGTGATGATGATTATTATTAAACGCTCCCCCTGCCTTTCTGTCTACCATCTGTTTAGCTCATCTGGGTAATAACAGAGAAAGCCCGTCCCACTACAATAACGGACATACTGCTGTAAGGTATGGTGCCGGTGCTTGGCAGAGGAGAGACCATGTTGGGGTGTCAGCCACCCGAGTAGAAGAGGTCAGCTAGAGGGCAAAGACCAATGTTCATGGTACTGATTGGAGTCCTAGTTACCCGTCATTAGTCTTAGTTGCTGGTTCGCTGGCCTGGTTGATCCCTGTCAAGGTGACTCCATCAGATGGTCTCTTCTTGTCTCTCCTGCTGAGGGTCCGATTCAGGTCTATGGACCATTCCTGAAGAGAGAAAAAAAATTGGTGTGTGCGAACACGCACACAAACACACACACAGTTAATAGTCTTACAGTGAGGTCAATCAGCATGTCATTCACTGGTCTGTCTAAAGCCTGATGTGGAGCGATGTTACCCAAACAATCTCTAATAATCAGGGAGTGACATAAGTGGTACGGAAGTACAAATTTGCCGTATAAAGGTTAAAATATCGTGTAATTTCTTGTTGTAATAGCATAAAAGTATACTTATTTTATGTGCATCTGTGCAGCGATGATGGGACAGCACATTTTAACCTTTACACAGAAAATGCATAGTTGAATATCAGTTGTGTAAATCCCTGCTAACAATGCATATTTTCATTGGATACTCATTGGATACGCACTGCATTGTGCAGCTCTAACACAGCATGGGATAATACAAAACTGGCAGAGATCATTATCACCTGTGTGTTGAATCATTTTCATCCAGTTACTGAACACTTACAATTAATTTCCCAATGCTTAAAATTAATAGGAAACCACACACCGGGTGGTGTAGGAACTTGCAGATTTGAAACACTGGATGATGAGTTGGTGAGTTATTCTCATGGATATATTACATTGTGGGGACCAAATGTCCCAACAATGTGATAAAAACCTGATATTCTCCAATATCCACAAAGGGAAACTCAATTTTACGAAAAATCTGTAACTCCAATCAAACTAAAAATGCCAAAAGTCTTGTACTCTTTTTGGTTACTTATGGTTAAGGTTAGGGCTGGGTAGGGGTTAAGACTCTCATTGCTGAGATTTAGAGTTTGTCTCATGGAAATGAATGGAGTCCCCAAAAAGGTATGAATACAAACGTGTATGTGTGTGTGTGTGCGCCTGTGTCCGGCTGTCTGTCGATGTGTCCTACCACAGTAGCATACAAGAGATCAGGAAAATTCCACTGCAGCACTAAAGCACAAGCCATACTCACCATCATACCCATGCTTAAAACAAAAAGCCCCAATTAACCAACATCAGCACAGCCTCCACCTGTGTAACATCCCAACATCCAGCAGGGCGGCGCAGGCCTCCCAGGCTCACGGCCTTCACTGGAAGAATACCGCACCAACAGTATCGCGATGGAGCGATAACGGACTGCGGCAAACCTGACCAAACCGGGTGCTTCAACTGTGGGATCTGAGTCTGCTGTAGAACATGGAGGTCCATGCTACAGCTGACACACATCCTGGTGAACACAGCCAAAGTGGGGAGTAGCGGTGTGATTCTCTGCCAACAGGGGGTGCCACAGTGAGTTCATCTTTGGCATGTCCCACCTGGCTCAGCACATCAGTTTTTGTTTGCTTTGTTTAGTCTTGTTTAGGATTAGTTTTGCCTACTTGACATCCTTGACCCAACTGATAGCCATCTTTCACAAATCACTAGAACATAGGAGCAAACGCCATTGTAGAACTCCAGTCCCATATTCTGGTTGTTACAATTCTACAAGGACTACAGGGGTGCCTTTACTGGATGAGACACTTCAGCTTTCTCATCAGTATGGTCAAAGCTCATTGGCCATGAGTCACATGGATAGCTCTCATTGGACAGACAGCATCTGTGCTGGCAGCTTTCACTGGACGAAAGAATTACACAGGTATTCTCCAGTCCCACTCCCCCATTTAGCAGAAATATGACAGGGCTGAAAAAAGCCCTGAAATAAGAGGAGCTCAGTATAAACAAAGGGGCTTTTCAAGCGAGTGGAATCCACCATGCAGAACTCACTAATATGGACCGTCGCACACGGGAGGAAGAAACATACTGGCCCGGATTCTGTCAGACGATTCAGAAAGGAACAGGAGAGGAGTTATATCATCATCCTAGAGAGCATGCACCCAAATAGCTTGCCTGTTCCTCGTCACAAGAGTCCAACATTAGAAATGAGAATTATTCTTGGGGAATACGGTTAAAGCGATGAAACTGCAACACAAAGCTCGGTTAACACCCTATCGGGCACGATAAAGGAAAATACTCAAATTACATCAAAGGCTACATTTTAATTGCTCAATAAACGTCTTCAAGTGCCTTCATTTCATCTTCCCTTTTCCCTGCTTTTGAATTATTCTTTATCAATGATGTGTCTGTATTAATGTATCACAAGACACATGTAAAGCGCTTTATCGGCGACTGTTGTCAAATTTAATTCCTGAACCTATGACACATTGCAGCATTCAGTCCCCAGCGGCAGCCCCAGTATCTGCTATCTCCCACTTGCACCCAGACAGACTAGCGAGCTCACCAGTACCTCAAACTGTGGCCAATTCATGGGCATCCCAGGGCCATGGTTGGACCGGAACCACTTCAAGTCCTCTTCTGCATCTGCAGATTTGATGGTGTCCTCTAGTGTATGATAAACTGTCTGGAACCTGAGAGCATTTACAGTTATTTAGCTTACTTTCATTTAAGAACACGTGGGTTTCTCCCATTTCTAAGCATGCTTCCCAGATCAGTATTCAGCAGAACCCAAAACAACTCAATAGCTGGCAAGGACCTTTACAGGAGTCAGACTTGAAAACCTTGAACAAACAGAGTGAGCAACTGAATGAGTCAGAGTCCCTTAACAATCCATATGAGGTCATGCAAATATGGCACAAAGCCCGAATTAAAAGTTAAACAGAGACAAGAGGTCACATGAGAGACAGGTACAAGGTGGGACTTGGAGCAAAAGAGCGTCACTCTTACTTGGGGTTGACAGACAGGTCCAGATGACTCTTTACTTCCAGCAGGACCTCCCTGAAGAAGCGAATCCTCTTGTCCTCAAACTGCTGCCACTGCTCAAACACCTGCTCCATGTTCTCCATGTACTGGGGGGTACTCTTGTCCAGCTCCTCTAGAGACTTCTCGTACCGCTCCTTCATCTGAGGGAGGTCAAATTAGAGGGGTCAACACACAACTCGCACTGCAATGTACTAGCAATCCTCTCAGAATCCTTTTTCAGGCAACACTCAAACATTTTAATGGATTCCCTCACCTTAACACTTATTATAGACAAGGGAAGCGGACACACCTTCTGCACTTCCTGCTGGCATTTTTCCACCTTGTCCTGCAGCTTCTTCTGAGCATCTGGGTTGTTGTTCTCCAGCTTGCTGTTGTTCTCCCTGCTAGTGGCCAGCTTCTCCTCCTTGCAGGCTGAGTGATATGCCTTCTTCATTATATCCACCTGCAATGACAGCATGAATTCCCAAGTCCACACCAGCACTGGCAAAAAATAAACAAAAAATAACTACTCAGAGGCTTTCATTTCAGTGTCTTATGATGTAATAGAAATAACAAACATGGCTGAGTTATAAGAGATGGGGATGAATATAATTTGGATGGCTACACACCTTTCCATAGAGACCGCTAGGACATAAAGGGTGGTAGTACTTCCTCCATGCACGATGGTCCATATATCTTAGTGAGTTCTGCATGTGGATTCCCCTTGTTGGAAAGGTGCTATGTTTGTAAAAGCATGTCTGCAAGCAAGGGAACTCCCTAATGCAAGTAAAGCTACAGACACTGCATGGGTAAAACTGGAAACTCCAGTGGTTTAATTGCTGTTAATGTACATGTAGAGGGGAGCAGAACATTATATAATGACATCAGGGTACTTGAGGAACGCATCAAAAGTATGGTATTTCAAAGTGGTGGTTTTCCAGAGGTGTAAAAACTGGTACCAGTGGCAAATTACATCACAACGCAAGGTGGGGTATTTTGCATCACTGTTGTCTTCCATGGACGTCCAGGCCTTTTTGCGTTGCTGAGATCACCAATGCTTTCTTTCTTTCTCAGGATGTACCAAACTGTGGCCACTCCAAAAATGTTGTGGTAATTTCTCAAATAGATTTTTTCTGTTTTTGCAGCCTTAGGATGGCCTGTTTCACCCGCATACTGAGTTCCTTTGACCGCATGTTTTATGTTCACATTACAAATCTTCCAAATGCAAACAAGACACCTCAAATCAACTCCAGGCCTTTCATCTGCTTAATTGATAATGACCTCAAAAAGAACATCGCTGCTTTAGACGCGGCCCGACGCAGGGCTACAAGAATGATTCCTGGCCTTAGGGGGATGTCTTACAAGTAAAGGCTGGAGATTAAGAGGTGACATGATTCAGGTATATAAGGTTCTAACAGGTCTAGATGTTATTCATTCAAATTGTTACTTCAAGATAAGTTCTAATTGAAGAACCTGCAGCCACAGTCGGAAATTAGTGGGGGAACACTTTAGTGTGCATCTGAGAAAACTACTTCACAGTGTGAAATTGGAGCATGGAATAGCCTGCAAGCTGAAACCCAGGAATCCTTCAAATCAGAGGTTGACAAGATCCTGCAAACTTTAAATTATTAGTTTAATTCCCTCCAAGTGAGTTTGTTTGCAAATTCATTCATTTTTTATGTTCTTATGTACTTGAAACCAAAAACATACTTTGCCCACCATTCCTAGAACCATAAGCAGAGCCTTTCTGTTTGCTGGTTTGAATGAGGTTCCCATATAGTCATAAGAACATAGTCCTGGTTTTAAACCCAGCCAAGCTTTGACCTTAGAATATCACATTAAACAGACCTCTAGTCAGCCGAATAAGCTTTGTCTGCTTAACAGCTAGGATCTGATCACTGTGGTTCTTGCTGGCATACTTGAAACATATTCTCTCAAAACCCCATCAGGGATGTGTTAATATTTATCTCAGGGCCTCAAGCATGGATCCAGTGCCCCTGACCAGGCCACAAGGCCTTTCTCCTCATAGCTGTCTAAAACAAATCACTTTCCCACTCCTATCATGGAGCACAGACCAGCAGAAGTAGGCCTGATGATTGTGCGTAAAGCCCAGAGCCACGCCCAGTTTCACAGCACAGTGATTCTCCTCAAACATGGAGTCATACCTCTTTGAGCTTCTTGGCCCAGGGTTTCTGGGCTTTGCGGAAGCCATCTTCTGCCTCTTTTGTCTCCTTGAAGCCACCAATCATCTGCTTATGATAGGCCTCTTTCTGCCAGTTTTTGATCTTCTCAAAGTCCTCGCTCATCAGCGACGTCTTCACCTCCATGTGCAGGTCGCTCACCTTCTCCGCTTCGGTCATCAGGGCAGTCCAGGCTCGCTCCAGTGTTCCATATTGGGGACCTGAGGGAATCAGAGTCAGAACCAGTTTAGGAAGCTGATCACAGTGGTCAGAAAAAAAGAGCCCCAACGCTCAGATGATTTAGGGAGCATCATGGGGGGGTTACCTTTCTCGATGAGCTGCCGCCACCGCTTGGCCCACTCGGTGAGCTGCATGGCATATGCCTTCTCAATGCGCGCACGCTCATGGATGCAGTTCATCAGATCATTGCACAGGCGTTGTCCATCGTCCACGCGCTTCACTGTGCGTTTGTAATTCCCCACCTGAAGGGAGGATGGGGGTGGGGAATGAGAGTGTGCAGCAGTGATGTCAGCAATGGGAGGAAAAGCAGGGAGGGGAAGAGGGGGAAGAGGGCCGCAGGAAGGAACAGCAAGGTGGGGAAGAGGGCCGCAGGAAGGAACAGCAAGGTGGGGAAGAGGGCCGCAGGAAGGAACAGCAAGGTGGGGAAGAGGACCGCGGGGAGGAAAAGCAAGGTGGGGAAGAGGGCCGCAGGAAGGAAAAGCAGGGAGGGGAAGAGGGGGAAGAGGGCCACAGGGAGGAAAAGCAGGGAGGGGAAGAGGCGGAAGAGGGCCGCAGGAAGGAACAGCAAGGTGGGGAAGAGGGCCGCAGGAAGGAACAGCAAGGTGGGGAAGAGGGCC
>JAABNX020000001.1:163786-184382 GCA_015163995.2 Mormyrus lacerda
GGGGAAGAGGGCCGCGGGAAGGAACAGCAAGGTGGGGAAGAGGGCCGCGGGAAGGAACAGCAAGGTGGGGAAGAGGGCCGCGGGAAGGAACAGCAAGGTGGGGAAGAGGGATACAGAGAAAGAAGGTCATGGGGAAGAAAAGCAAGGAGAGGAGAACCAGAGGGAGCAGGGCCAAGGAGAGGAGAACCAGAGGGAGCAGGGCCTAGCAGTTTGATAGACCGAGTGAGGATTGAGTTTCTCTTCTGTGACTAAATCAACCTGCCTAGAATCAGCTTGTCGTTCTCCCGGTTTCTTAAATGATATCATTGTTAAGGAAGCCGGCTACACAGCTGGATAAGTGTGCATGACAGCAGGTGCACATCCTTTGGGAGTACACAAAGTATCACCTTGTCACAAGATTAAAATCTTTCAAATATTTTTACAGTTAAGAGTTTATACCAATCCTGAGTCTTGAGTAATTATTATGAAGATGTAAGGCACAGTTACATCAGTTTAGATGATGACGTTATGCCTGGGGCGCAGTCAGATAAGTGGTTAGTGTGGGAGGACAGACGGATGGATGGATGGGACTGCAAATGTCATCGAAATACAAAAATGGGACTTTATTTAGAGGAGACTGGAGATTAATGCTGCCTGGGCGTGTGTGCATGTGTGAGGGAGGGACAGGACACAGGTGTCCAAACCTGAGCATATACCATTTGCAATCTTATAGGGGCATGCGCTGTACTGACAGCTTTTGGTCTAGATGCTGTGCATCCGGAGCGGGTGATTGTGCGCATTTTGGAGATGTATGTGTTTTACTCTCGGCCGCAGTGAGCAGCTGTGATCTCCATGCATGTGTGTTTGCACGAGAGCCTCACCTCCCAGAAGCTGTCACTGGAGACGTCGATCATGGAGTCATCGTAGGAGCCGGACATGGCTGTGGTTCTGGGGCCTCAGCTACTGGAATGGGACACACAAGCGTGTCAGCTTTCCTCCTGGCTCTACCATAACCATCAGGAATACGGGACCACATATTCCTATCATTCTGGGAATCACTCCATATATCTATGGGCATTACCCTAATCCTAACAACCTTCAGCCATAACCTTAACCATAAGTAACCAAACATTTGGCCCTTTAAATTTTTTGGTTACAGGTGAAGATTTTTATAAATATTAGGTTTATATTGTATGTGCCTGAAAAATGTTGTCACAAGCTAAAAATGAACAGGTTCCACCCCCCCATATACACCACACGCACACACAAATTCATAGAAACACATGTGCAAACATACACACAAAAGCAGTGCATTCAAAATTGCCAGTCTGACAATGGCACAGCTGTTGCCATGTAAATGGCCGGTGGCCGGGACATAACTGGACACCGCTCTTCCACCATGGGTATTTTTACCCCCACATCGCACCCAGGGCAGGGTAAAGCCTACAGGGCAGTGAAGCATCTTCAGAGGTCACCTCATTTCTAATGATAGCCCAGGGCACACACCCAGCCTACCATCACATGCAGACTCTGAATCAGGTGTGCGGACTCAGCGATGAAGCAGCGGGCCGCACCTCGACCCCACGCACTGATTCAGAGACAGTCAGCACCCGCATGACTGGCGCTAAGAGGATCTGCTAACATCACCCGGCACTCATTCACACCCTCCGGGCTGCTTTCCTCCAGCTCGAACCCTGACAAAGTCCTAAGGCTGCCATCCATTTACCACGGAGGTCAGAAGTCGGAGCTGGACATTATGTCACACCTGAATGAACCGCGTTCCAGCAAAACAAGTTGAAAAGCCATTTAGCAAAACCACTTCTAGCCAGGTTCATTGTTAGCATTACCAATTGATATCAAGGCATTGTGCAGTATTTTGCACATAGAACACCGTAGCGGCACAGCTACAAATAGCAATTAGAGACTAAAGACTGCACAACCAATCTAATGAGACACAATAAACCATAAGTGCTAATATACAGTATATAACCACAGCTTTAACTTCTAACAGGCGCAGCCACCTTGAATGCTGAGGTCGGGTTGCAGAGGTTCCTCCGATTTTCAGTCAGAGACTCAGACTTCGGGGGGCGCTCCAACTAGGAATGCTAGTTAATTAATCAGCAGCGATGGAGGGCAAGCGGGATGAAGGAGTCCGAGTGCCCTGCCGCCGGGCCTGATGGATGTGGCTCAGCAGCCTAGGATGCTCTGCCTGTGAACTGAAGGTCATGAATTCAAATGCCAGGGTCAGCAGAGCGGTTTCACCATTGGGCCCTTGTGTGTGTCACTAAATATATGCCTCTGCCGAATAGCAGGGCATGGCTTCTTTTCTTAGTATTCAAAATGCTGCATTCTGTAGTTTTTTTTTTTTTAATTATTTAAACAAATCCTAACCAAGCGTCTATATTTATACTAAATTGTTTTGACAAAAATTAAGTGGTTTAACAAGCAAGTGTCTTGCTCTTTGGCATATTTAAAGACAAAACTTCAACTGAGTAAAGTCTTCCGTGAAAGGAGAAAGGAGCCTCCCGAAGCCGCAGCCCCAACCCCCCAAACTCCACAGGCCCCTGAGCCACATCATAAGGGGGGGGGGTCTCTGCTTTGACTGATGAACTAAGGGTTTGTGCCGCAGTCGCTCATTAGCGTGGCGAACGAGTCGTCTGTTTGATCTCGCAGATAAAAAGCAGGCAGTTACAGGCCCTCCCTTCCTCAGTGGATGATTCCTTGGTTAATGTGTGCAGCTGAAATGGAGGAAAGACATGCATGTCTATGGACTGCAGAAGGAACCACCAAGCCAGCGATAAGGATAAACAGTGATCATCTCTACTCATCCGCCACCATTCCGGGGGGGGGGCACCAGTTAGTTATAGCCTGTCCTCACAGAGCCCTGCAGCTGTTACGTGTAGCGGCATGTTCTTTCCAAGGGAAGCGATGAACATTCCTGCCATTCTTCCAGGGAAGGACGGGCCGACGACGGGCTGGCCAAAGCGGCTTACCTCCAGAGGGCCACAGGGGACCAGCCCATACTTTCCATACTCGCGATGGCGAACTTACACAAAAAAAAAAAAAAAGAGAGGTATTGTTTCCAACAATGGCAGGGGGGTGCGGATCCTGGAAAAAGTGTGAGTCCCCCCAGCTGGTCTCCAGCACCGGATAGCACTGGGGTCCTCAGGCTGACCTCACCAAGATGTTTGCTACACTGTGAAGTCCATGCCTCACCTCCCAAGAACGCGAGGGAGACACACACACACACATCTTCCTCAATTCAAATAGTGGATCTAGTGAACACCGAAGGGCCAACACAAGCCCATCTAATACAAAACAACTAATACCTATAGCAGAAGGACCAAAGATACTGGGTCAGGCAGACAAAAGCAGCTGATGCATCAAACGATAGAGAAACCTTGACAAAGACTACATTCAACACTCATAACCTAACTGCTTAACTCATAACTACACAGCACGGACGATATTAACTAGAGATGGACGATCCACATTTTTCCAGTTCCGATCCGATTCCAATGCACAACTGCCGATACCGATTCCGATACAAGAGCTCTTCTTACTTTGTTATACTTTTAGATATTATTTTTTTATGCTAGTAAATACAGATGGAAAAAACGTATGCCAAAAATATTTAATTAGGTTACTACAAACATACGGTACTGTTCCACCTCGTTTGTTTTAAGCGTTTTTGAGGCATTTGCAGTTCAATATGAATATCTTCAAAGCAAGTTTACACACGTGGCGAATGCTTTAAAATTTTAAGTTTTTCTCCCATTGGCGTCGGCGCAGCTACATACACTTTTGTTGTGATGGCAGCCCCTCTTGTATCACAAGCTGCAGCAATTTGAATGCCGCAAAAAAAACTGTAAAAAATTTAAAATGGGAAAGAGCTGTCATACGATTGATTGCCAAAAACTAAATAAGTAAGTATAGGACTTGGATGGCCGATACCCGATCCGTCAAATAGGTCTGGATCGGCGCCGATACCGATCCGAATATCGGTGCATCTCTAGTATTAACTGGAACATCAAGAGGTGTGTGGTTGTGTGGAAGAGTGGAAGAAAATGAAAATAGGGAAAAGCAAAAGAAAGATGACTGGTAGAAAACAGCATAAATTATCACAAGTTTGGGAGCATTCCCACTTGTGGGAATATTGCAAACATTGTAAAATAAACAAATGGTAAATGGACTGCATTTATACAGCGCTTTTTCTCAAAGCGCTTTACAACACATGCCTCACATTCACCCATCCACACACCGGTGGCAGAGGCTACCATGCAAGGCGCCAACCGGGAGCAATTAGGGGTTCAGTGTCTTGCTCAAGGACACTTTGACGGGGTGAGGAGGAATCAAGGCTCGAACCTGCAACCCTCCGGTTGCCGAACGCTAGCACTACTTCCTGCGCCACCATCTTCCCCAAAACATTGTGAAATTGTCAATGTGTCTCGGTACTTATAAACATGCACTATGTTCCCAGATTCAAATGCTCGCAAACTTTTGAAAGTTTCTAAAGTCTCTTCCTTTCACTCCATTCAAGTGTGATAAAACACTTGATAAAACTTGGACCTAGCAGCACTAATTATATCCGTCACAGACGCTATAAACTGGCAAGTTTAATGACATTAAAAAAGTCGCTGAGAGCATTTCATCGCAAGGTTCCAAACTGCTCACTCAGCAAAACTACCACTGGTAAAAATATGAATCACTTAAAATGTTGCTAAATACAGTCCCTCCTAGACATGAAACAATATGAAAATTTAGTTTCACGATTATAGTGACCAAAATGAAGGTTATCAGTATTATCGCAGGATTGTTACATTTGCAGAAAATGTTCAATAAGTACCGAGACACATTGACAATTTCACAATGTTTTGTACCGAAATAAAATTAGCAACACTGTGAGCTTTTGGTTTGCATGGACATTAAAATAACAACATAGTCAATACCTTATGTAAAAATATGCAACCCATATTAAATTCACATCAAAAATCCTGAGAGAACTGCAACTGCCATCAGCTAATGTTTTCACTGACACCAAACAAACTCATGCTGCACGCGTCGCCTACACACCTGCCTCTGGGAGACTGGCGCTCACTTTGGTTGATGTTGGACAGTATTTAATATGAGTTTTTCCAAAAGTGCAGTAATCAGCCACGGTTTTAATGATTTGTTTACCCCAGTGCGGTGCCGGAGCTGGTACCATGCTTCCTTCCCAAATTGGAACTGGTTCTGTGCATGGTTCCACGAAAAAACGGCTCCAACATGGCACTACAGAAAAGCTCTTCTCAGAATTTGGAACCAAAAACGTCAACAAATGTGGGGCAGGCTATCACATCGAATTATTCCACTGCTCAGCCTTCGGACTTTGTCAGGGTTCGAGCTGGAGGAAAGCAGATTGATCTGCTGGCCAGATTTAATAATAAATAATAAACATGTTATTAATCAAGTGCTGAACAAATTATGAAGTGGACATAAATGTTACATTTTTAGCAGACTCTTATTGCATGATCCTAAAAAGGACAGCTATAAAAAAGCGAGTAGGAACAAACTCACTAACACACATGGACTGGGGAGAAACAGCATTAAGGGGATAAAAATGGATGCAGGCAATAGAGACAAAACGCAAAGAGTCATACTCTGAAAACTGAGACAAAGGCTGATATTTTTAGTTCAGCTGCTTACAAAAACTTAAAATCCAAAACTGGTTGTATAAAAACTTGAGATAAACTTAGATAGAAAATCAGAATAAATCCAGAAAATGGAATTCATATGAGCCTTTACTCTCACTTCCATCTATGCAACATTTCCGATCCTTTCTTTTTTGAAAACACTAGAAATGTGGGCAAGTTTTCAAAAAGCACCAAGAGAGAACCAGCCCAGCACCAGCTCCGTGTTGGTGAAAACGAGGCAAGAGACACACCAACCTTTTTGTGCTAGTTTGCCAAAACTTACACCGCTAGCAGATTTGGTTCATGAGCGAACTCCACAACATGGAGAAGAGCAAGGTGTGGGCTGCAGACCAGCGGTGCCGTGGGTTGAACACTGTGGTTGGAGGTATAAACACTAAAGCCTCGCACTGGGTAAATACCACTGCCCCCCAAGGACACCTTTCCACGGGGGCTGCCAAAACACACAGGTTGAAAAGCCCCAAGCCCCTGCACTCGCTACCCAGCAGCTATGTAAAGACTGCTTAAGCACAAACACAAGATGAGCTACACAGTGGAGGAGGTCATGGTGAAAACCATGCAGGCAAAAACAGGCATCGCGTCACTGTTCCAGGGAACACCAGAGTCCACCTTCAAACTAGGCTGAACAGAAACGGCAGGGAGAAGAAGGTGCGGGATAAAAGGAGAGAGGAAGCAGGGGAGGGGTGAGGTCTGTGCAGGACCCCCAGTGAGAACAGAAAAGCCTGCAGGCTGCAGAAAAGCCCCCCCATCAATGCATCACCACCTGTTGCATGGTTGATTTCACTGGTAAACACAGTCGCGAAAGTGCCACGGCTCTGGTTGGCATTACAGCAGCCCCACCTTTCCGTTTCACTGGAGACACACAAGCCTCAGTCACGCCCCCTTCATGGTCTCAGAAAAACACCCAGCAGTGCACAGGCTGCCTCCAGTGCAAGGTCAGAGCCCACACTAAAAGAAAAGCCAAAGCAGCAACACTGCAGACTTCAAGCGCATCAAGAAATGAAAGAAATCATACAGGGAACAAATCAACATCTCTGAGCCTGGCAGATATTTTATTCCATCATTTTTATTCCCTCACTCTTGAGAATTGGGAAAATATATTTTAAAAGATCAAAGTCGTGGCTGTTAAACTTCGAAACAGGCCAACCTCCCTGTTATGTCATTTTATCTTAAACAGTATTTTTTGCAGCTGAAAAATAATTTACCAACTCGGTCAGTTACGATATCATGAATTTTTGAGCAAAATGAAACATTTAACACTATGGCAACAATTTGTACTGACAGACTCATTATTATTTAATCATTCTTACATACTTTCAATGAATAACATAAAAAACATCCATCTGATGGAGCTGACAGCCAACTAAGTGTTGACATCACCAAACAAAAAATAGTACATTTTAAAAACTCAGAAGCACAAAGAACATTTCAAACATACATACAGTCTGAAACATCTAAAATTAGTAACAGAACTCTGTTACATCGAAACCTTTAAAATGAGACAGGGGTCACAAAATTGTTATATTTTTAAATTTCACAGCACAATCTTAATGAGTAGCCATTTTATTTTTAAAAATTGGTAAGAGTTCTCTTAATGCTAACCAACATATGCATTTTAAAACCATAATTTTAATTAGTTTTTATTTAGAAGGGGTATGGAGTCAACCATCTATGGTTGAGATATACCTGATTCAATATTATCTCATGAACTTATCAAAAAAAAAAAAGAGAGCTTACCAGTGCTTGAGCAGTACTCTCTACTTTTTCAAACCAGGAAAAGAGGAAGTGGTACTTAGGATATAGCTGATCCTTTTTATTCCTGATTAAATTGTGTTTTTGTAGAAATCTGATGGATTTGACAAAAATCTTTTCCATTTTCATAAAAATACACATTTTTAAACAAAGAGGATTACGACAGTGAAAGGTTACACCCATATTATCAGTATGTATTGTTAGTCTAGGACAAGGGTGAATTCTGGCACAGGGAAAGTTTAGAATTGAAAAAAAAATGAAAGCTGAATAGGGCTGCACAATTCAGAAAAAAAAATTTGAAAATCGCTTTTTTTGCTTTTGTTGCGAATTGAGATCATAATTCTCTAACGTTTTTTCCAAATTTAAATGTTTATTGCACTCAAACTGCAAAAGGAAACACGATAAAAAATGACTGTGCCAAACATATGATTGATCCAGGACCGTCATATCAACTTCTGACAGCAGAAAGGAAACGCTCGACTGGCCATTCGATTAGGGTAACCAAACAGCCACACCAAACGATTCAGTACCAAAATTGCCAGTGGGGTACTGTTTTGATACTTCGGGACTTTGGGGTTCAATTTTCTTTGTCAAGTAGTTATGCAAACAGCCTGCTTCTGAAATTTAACACAAATGCCACTTTGAAAACAGTTGCAAGCTCAGAAAACAATGATAAATGACATTTAAAAAAATTAATGATAACGGATGCGTGGGCAAATGAAGCTTTAACTGCGATTAGGTTGGAAGAACCAGAGATCAGGATAGCAAGAAAAGTAATAAAGTATTTTGTATAATATACTAGGACAGCACAGTATTGCAATGTAATTTTGTTGTAATAAATATTGAGGTATTCATAAAACAGAAAAGGAGTTCAACATAAATTTCTCAAACGTGTCTAGGAGCGATTTAAACAGCAAAGATGAAAATGATTATGATTGTTTCAGAGAACACACACAGCAAAGGTAAACTTTAAACTGATTTTTAAACATAATAATTAAAACTGCAAAAAGTTTTCTCCCGCTATCACAGAGTAAAGATGTTTTAGTGAGAAACTCCCTGCACTATAATGGTAAAAATGGTAAATGGACTGCATTTATATAGTGCTTTTCTACTTCTACAAGTACTCAAAGCGCTTTACAATTCATGCCTCACATTCACCCATTCACACACCAGTGGCAGAGGCTGCCATGCAAGGCGCCAACCTGCTCACCGGGAGCAATTAGGGGTTCAGTGTCTTGCTCAAGCCACCATCTTCCCCTATATAATGTCCATACCGAACTGAAGGAAAGAAAAAGCCTGATCTTAACCTCGCTGATTGGTGATGTAATAATTGCATATGGACAACATATCATGTTTGTATTAATATCCCATATTGTCTAGCCTTATCATATACTACAGCCATTTTTTTGCACTGTGATATCATTCAGTGCCAGTACCAGTTTCTATGTCAGTGGAAAATCGCCTTGAAGTACCGTAATTTGGGTACTTTCTTGAAGCAGCTGATTTATTAAGCAGAATTCTGCGCCTCCACTGTCGGGCTCAGTTATAAATTTTCCCTCCTCCAGCTGACAGTAGAGGAGGCAAATGAAACATTCCCACAACTCCTTGGAGCAATGTCACACAGCCATCGTGCACAGGCCAGCATGAAAAACTGACTGAGTGATGGACTTTGGCTTTGCCCTTGACCCCAGTTTACCCTTTGCTTTTAGCAAGCAAGCCTACTCTCTCTTTTTCTATACGATTACCATGCCCGGGGGGTGGGCAGCCAGTTGACCTCAGACCCACAGAGGTTCTCTCTCTCTACTTGGGAGTTTTTGGTTCCTCTCCTCCATTGTCATCTGGCTTTCTTTTGTCCGTTTCTTTGCCTTCCGTTTTCCCTGTTTTTGAATAATTCTGCATAAATGATGCAGGACTGTATCACACCACACCCATGTAAAGCACCTCGGGCCAACTCTTACGACAGGCACTACATGATCATAACCATTATGAGGGCCCCCCCTTTATATTCTGAATAAAAAACTTCTCCAGAAGTGAACTAATTACAGGTCATCACTGGCTGATACGGGGCTCAGGTGTTTAAATAACTTCCAGGGTTGTCGCAGTGATGTGCATAACATGTCCATCAGTGTGTCAGGGCTCACCCGAACCTCCTTAGTGTACATGGCCTGACCTCCATCTCTCCTAGTGTGTCTCAGACAGAAAAGGAGTCCTGTCTGCCAACTTCAGCAAAGACTTCAGACTCAGGAACTCAAGTTCAGTCGTAGAAACTCATGAGTGACACGATGCAATCCTTATTTTGCATGTCAGGGGCAGGTGTGCGTGTGTGTGTGCGCGTGTGCGTGCGCGTGTGCGTGTGCGTGTGTGTGTGTGTGCGCGTGCGTGTGTGCGTGTGCGCGTGTGCGTGTGCGCGTGTGTGTGCGTGTGTGTGTGTGTGTGTGTGTGTGCGTGTGTGCGCGCGCCGTAGGTGGTGGCGCATGTGTCAAATTCCTCATTTGGGCCATCTGTATATGAATACACCAGCTAACCCTAAAACAGGAATTTACTGCTCACTTTTAAGCATGTAGATGTCTGAGACACAAGTGACCTTTTCCCTCAGAAACCAGTAGTCTGGC
The DNA here is from genome assembly GCA_015163995.2 of Mormyrus lacerda. Lineage (NCBI taxonomy): Eukaryota > Metazoa > Chordata > Actinopteri > Osteoglossiformes > Mormyridae > Mormyrus > Mormyrus lacerda. The sequence continues at coordinate 173,820 of JAABNX020000001.1, forward strand.
TCCAAACAGCGGTGAGCCAAGTGTTCTGGTGTTTGTCCCAGGCTGCTCAGAGATCTCCCCAATAGGAGGGGAGGGCAATGTTGTGCCAGTATGGGCTTAGCGGTCAGCATGGTGCAGCTAGACCAGGGGAAGACAGGAGACAGACACACAGGTCTAATGAGGAAAACACAGAGAACACATAGCTAGCAAGCAGAACACATGGAGAGCTGTCAGTAACAGTAACACAAATGCCTGTTACGCGAGACATTTCAGAAATAAGAGTCATTTGAGGCTCAGGAGGTCAACTTGCTGCCTGGATACCAGGAAAATAGCCTGGGCAAAGCCACATCTTCCCTTTAGGACACCTGATGCGGCACTGTTCATACCAGTCAGAAGGCCAAAGGTCAACGTAGGCCAAAGCTCATGCCATCATGTCTCTTGGCACAAGGGACCTGAGCACTGGTAACACGAGACACTACCACTTATAATTCATTTCTAGAACAAGCAAGAAGCAGAAGATTTTCCATGAAATATAAAAAAGAAAACTGTTTGGGTAATCCTTCAGAAAAATTATTTACAAACCACACATTTCATGAACTCCAGTTATAGAAGAACACAGCAGTCCAAAACAGCCTCTGATGATGGTCATGTGAGCAGCAGACAGCTTGCCCTAACCCCTTTCTAATTATATTTGCGCCTTTGCATATTCTTATCCTTATACACCAGCTGCAGAGCTCTGCTGAAACAGGTTCACGGGGCTGGAATGTGTACAGACAGGCTCCTGCTCCTCCTCCGATTCATTCTTTTCCATAAACACACGGCTCAGTCTGCAGAGAGGTCAGCCCAGGTTCTCACGTTTTACATTTGGCATCCACTTCTGTCCAAAGAGACAGACAACAGATGCAAATAGAACATTAAATATAAAAGGTCAAGAACACAACTAGGCAAAAGGGCAACTAGGCTGAACTTTCAAGAAATGACAAGTACCTATTTGTTTACTGCAACTTTGCATCGGCACAAGAGCAACACAGAATATAACAAGGAAACTGCAGGAACTCAACCTACGGTCTGTTCTATTTTAAGACCACTTTATGTTATTTTTCTTGGTGACAGAGACCACGATTACCCAGCTGTCTCTCTGGCAGTAGTGATGTGTAGTGCCATAGCATACTATGGCTACTGGGGGGAAATTTACGTGCAACCCAAAGAAAAGCCAGACTATGAGTGCATGTTTGCAGTACAGTCTCTTCACAGTGGCCTAATCTCTATCGCGGAAGCATAAACAAAACAGAAACCTCTCACATCCCGCCTCAGCACTGGACTTGTCATTCATGAGTCACTATCATCACTTCCGTCTTTCGCTGATACTTCCCTCTCAGTAACATGAAGCACCCAGGAGTTGCTGCAGCCTTCCACAAACCCACACTATCTGAGAAACAAGCCCATCAACAATTCAACTCTCTCAGGATGACACAGTAGTAACAACCCATTAATGTATCCGTCGACTGGATTTCACCTGCACCCTTTACCCACCAGAACTGACTGTTCCTGCTGTCCCAACTTGTTTGGAACAGGTCAAATAAAGCTCGCCCTTCAATGGTACAACAGCAGATACCCCACCCTCGAAACTGACCGGAATTTTTTACTCTCGTGTTTCTAAAGCAACATCAGCACCATTACAGGATGTGACTCAGACAAGCATGAGGCATAACCCCATGGACAATGCCATTGTTCTACATTCCTGGAGCAGCAGAGTGTATAGTTTAATTGTGGGGGAATCCGGAAAAAAATAACTAGTATGTCACTCCCTCCTCCAGGCCCTCACTCTGCTGTGTGTGATTAGATTAGGGCTACCATAGCGACGAGCAAAAACAGGAACAGTATTTTTTAATATATTTTTCTTGTCAGAAAGGCATGCCCTGTTTCAAAACTTGAGTTTTATGGGTGATGAATCTGCTTAGGAGTGTGGAGTATAAAGCTTCATAAAGTGTGCTATCAGACTAGTAAATAAGAACAGATTAATTCCTAAAACGTATAAAATGCACAAATCACAAAGTAAAAATGACTTGGTTACCCACAAGGCTATTTTCGACATATTTGCGACTGCATTTATTGTCGCTCTGACTAAGGGCATCTGCCAAACGCCGTAATTGTAAATCCTCGTTTGTCTTGGAGAGGAGTAATTTCAGTAAATGGCCAAAAGTCGTCAAGGTTTACTCCCATTTTGGCCTAAGATTCGTTCAGGACTCATTAGCGAGACCCCCGAACAGTGGGCTTCTGCGTTTGGATTTTAACATTAAACAGCCGGTGTCGCTAAAAATGTCCCATCGAGAAGTGGTTTCCAGTTTCCCCAAGGCATGTGCAGAGCGAGGCCCCGTTCGAGTTACCTGGCGAAAAATAATGCCAAGCCCGAGCAACGGCCCACGCCCGTTCCAGCTTTCCCACAGCCTGAAGCTGGAAAGCCAGTCGGCACACCGCCAACCAGCGACAGCTATCGTGCCACAGGGGAGGAAAGTTATCGTTCAGCCAGCCGATTAACTCCTTCTGCCATTCACCCTTGCAAAATGCACTTGCGTACTACTCCAACCGCGCGCCCCTCCCTCTGCAACATTACCCCCATCCCCAAGTAAAAACGAAGTAGCAGCACAATGCAAATATGCAATATTTTTTACTCAATACAAACATTCACTGTCGCACAAAGAAAAAAACATACATACAGACGGATGATGACTTGATTTTAACAACGGATTAAATAGAAAACTCTTGTCCCAAGCAAAAACAATTATTGTGAATTACATCGTGCGTTATTTCAACACAGTCAAATGTTTTATGTTATGAAAATTCAAAGATCCAATATGGTACTCCACATAACTAAAAAGAGAAATCAAAAGTTTATTCCACTAGTATGTGTGTTATGACAACATCTGGATACTACGGACTAGCATTTCTGAAGAATTCATAACTATCAAAAGTTATAAAGTAAGTTTTACGGCGGAAAGGTCACCCGAACAGAGCACGAAGCCCTCCTGGGGGTTAGCGCCCCTTTAAAGTACAGTTAAAAGCCTTCATTAACTTGTGTAACATTATCAGCCCTGTATGTCGCAAGATGGCCAGCAAGCGAGCCGCGAAAACTTACTAAGAGGGACACAACCCCGGTAAAAGCGGACTTTCGGTTTTTACCTCGGCACAGTAACTTGAGCCAGCAGATATCCGACAAGACACACAGTTGCAAAGCCCCGGCGAAAACCTCGGTGGGTCTTTTCCCCCGCACTATTTCTGGGCAGTTCGACTTAACAGAACAGTGACCGTGAGCAGCGGCGCGCCTCTCTGACGTCAGGCCCCCTCAGCTGGCTGCGCCCTGGGAGAGCGGCGGCGGTGACGCGCCTGGGAGGCGAAGCGGCTTCAACTGAGGCGGCGCGCTGGGCGCGCTCCTCGACTCTTCAATAAACGCAGATGTTAATTGAGAAATGTTAAATTCAACATCTTAGAGGGATCTCAAACACATGCAACGTTTTTGTTTTAGGATTCTAACAAAATTACAATTCTACAATTAATGAAACAATTTATGAAAGTTTAATGGACCTGTAAAGATCAACTGCATAAAATTTGCCAGCCAGAGTCTTTTGTTTGTTTGTGCCATCCCATAAGCAGTTTCTGTACTGTTTCCGAGCTATTGTAATTACATAACATTTCTCATTTAAGATAATCTCATTTGCCATTCAACTTATACATTTCTAAGCTTGTTTTGTGACCGCATACAGTTAAGTTCTGAGGAAGGAAAGGCTCTAAAATATGAAACGGATTTAAATTAAGGCGAGGAATGAGCAAAACTGCAAAACAAGGGAGTGACGCATGGGAGCGACATAGAGTACAGAGTATTTTTTCAAGTTACACTGAATTTAGAATTCAAATAGACTGGAGCTTCATGATATTAAGGGGCCTGCAAGCTCTCCGACAGTGTTTGATAATGTTATTAAAGGTGTAATACCAAACTAACGTGCATACATGCTTCACAATTTATATGGGGCAAATTTTGAGGTGGGGGATGGTGTTAAACTACGTGCCTGGCTACATGCCTGTTATAGGCATTTAAACACATTTACACAGCCCGATCCACAAATTGTGCGTGCACTTCCTTCAGGCACGCGTGTGGGAAGTCTTAACGTGCGATGAAACAATTTGGCTCTAATACCATTCTCCCTCCTCCATCAGATTTCCGGTGAAAACAAAGCAGGGAATCCCTTGGAACAGTGAAAGGGATGTTGATGTAATGCGCTGACTCATTTTCAGGGAGGTTTCTCCTGGTCCTCCCAGGGATTTTCTAGTCCTTGCGTGTGAAATAACCTCCCTCCAAACACTATCCTGTATACCTGTGTTTTCCAGAAATATGCACACACTCTCTGACTGCCACCAAGCTGTAGCCTAGTCAAATCTTACTAGCAGGGAAAAAGAGCATGAAGAATCGGAACTGTTTGCATCACCACTTATCTGATTGGTCAAAATTCATGGAGACCAAAATAAAATGGAGATCTGCTTCAATATAATAATAATAATAATAATATCTAAAGGAAAATGACATATTCTGTATATTATTTATTAGTAGTAGTATCACACATTGTTATGCATTGATGCATTCCTGATAACTTGGAACCTGAAAATTTCTGCCTTCCTACTTGGAAAAGTACTATAGAACAGCTGAAGAGGAAGGATGCATGCTGCAAATGCAGCGGGCGTTTGATGCTAGCCTGACACGGCTGTTCTCACAGACCTGCTATTGGAAATTAGCACATAATAAATCATGATGCACACCAGGTAAGCAGTAAATAAGAGCCTCTGCAGTTTTACATTACTGTCATGCTCCAAAGCCGCCAAACCTTTACCAAACCAAGCCTTCTGTGGCGGAACACCATGCTGTGAGCAGTCTCTCTTCGCAGAATGGCTCAGCTCCAGCCTGGTTCCTATATGAAAGTAGACAGGTGCCATTCCACCCAACCTGCAAATCTGAAATGATGGAGATGCAAGAAGCCAGTGTCATTCCGCAGCCCAGCTGTCACTCAGAACTGCAGTGAAAGAATCATTCAATAGAGGTGAATTCGGACAAAAATGCAGGTCCATAAATCGACATACATGTGCATCTACAGGCATCAAGCCAATGATAACACTCTGTTTCATCATTTGTCCACAGATATTCAAAATATATTCTAATTGTTCGCTCCTAATAACCTTTCATACTATTTAAAAATCCATTCAAAATCTTAGACAGACACAGACAGGATACACAAGTAGGCAGTCAACCTCCATTGTTTTTAAAAAGATTGCATATGCAACAGATTTGCATGGTTGCCATACAGAAAATCTCACCACTAATTACTATTAATGTCCTGTGACATCTCCATCAAACATTTACTTTCACCAGACACTATATGATTCAGTATCTACCCCATTGACAGGGATCCCAGCATTTTTAAGCACAAGTGTTTCTTTCCCAAAATAAAGCAAACAAAAATCTCTTTCTGCTTAGCTAACAAGGTAAGGAATCTCACAGTGCCATGGAAATGGTAGGATAAAAGATATAGTCTCCTTGAAGAATTTTCACTTTTGTACAGAAGAGTTTCTCAGATACGAAAGCAGGTCAGACAAGCTTATGTTATAACATGAGACCAAAATGAAGCAGAAATCAAATGAAACTATGTCTTAGCAGTCAGAGCTTGAGATTTTAGACATGAGCACCGTACGCTGGAGATGGTTGATGGTTTGAAAGAAATTGTTTTGTCATAATGCTAAAATATTCTAGAGGAAAAAAAATCATCATCCATGTCCATAAATTCTGTCGCCCCTGACAAATCTCACCTTGCCCCCCCCCACTCAATTTTACAAGTCATTTGACATATTTCAGGCCCTGTTAAGTGCCCTTCTAGTGGAGGGAATGTGGTGCAGTGCCCTATAAGGTGCCCTTACACTGATCTAAGCCGCTCCTATGGGTACCCTTCCAGTGATAAAGGGTGCCTTTATGAAGTGCCCTTCTAGTGGAGAGAATGTGGTGCAGTGCCCTATAAGGTGCCCTTACAGTGATCTAAGCGGCCCTTATGGGTACTCTTCCAGTGGAAAAGGGTGCCTTTATGAAGTGCAAAAAAGTGTACTTCTAGGGTGCCTCATTAGTTGAATCCGTCAAACTGCCTCTTGTTGTTTCCTTCAACTTAGGTTAGAATACCTTAGGTTAGCTTTATTTAATTTAATTTGATTCTATTTATTTTTATATAGCGCCTTTCACAACAGAGTCATCCCAAGGTGCTTTACGTGGACGTGTTGTGATACAATAAACATCATATTTAATATTAAAAGTTCAAGCATGGTCTAGGATGCCACAATAAAGATAAAATTAAAGTGTAATACATTCAACGGATATTCTTGTTGATAAATAAAATAACATATTTATTATCTTAGTGGGGGGCACGTCATGCTTTCGGTGCCCTACCATTCAAACAGCCTGAGTCCGCCACTGCTTCTTATAAAAATTACGTTTGTGTCATCTGTCTCGCTGTTTGTAAAGTTTCGCACCAATGCCAAATGTCATACACGTGTTTGCCATTGGAGGGCGCCACAAGCCTAACAATGGAGTAAAGCGTTCCGAAATGGCACTGAACTGAGTACTGAAGGCCGCCGCGGGTTGGCTTCTTGGGGACCGTATTTGCTCTTCGTAGAAGTACACGCCGTATAATGCTGTATTACTTAAAGCACTATGATACTGCCAGTATGCATGACGTGCCCCCCACTAAGATAATAAATATGTTATTTTATTTATCAACAAGAATATCCGTTGAATGTACTACACTTTAATTTTATGTTTATTGTATCATACTGGAAATATTAACTGATGGCCAGGATCGTCGCTTGTGCTGTTTTAGGAAGTTTTATCTCATTAACCCCCCCGAAAAAAATTGATAGGTAGATGCAGAGTAATTCGTTTAAATATTGCATTCTCATTCATTCAGCCATCAATTATTTTAAACGCGGAGCCTATACCGGACGTTACGGACGCAATGCAGGCCAGGATGGGGCGCCAACCGCATCAAACACTCGAACCCTGTTCCTAGAGGGGTGAGGCGACGGCGCTAGCTACTGGCCCACCTCGCCGCCCGTGTTTTAATTTATTTTCATTTAAATCAGACAGTCATGATAAAAGCTTTGCCCTCCATTTTTATAAATCTCTAGTGACGCTCCTGTTGACGCTTATGTCTCCCTTAAATTTATAACTATATCGATGACAATAAGCCAACAAGAATAAATGTTTGCAACAACATTGTTATAAAAATCATGCATTACCCTTCTGTATGTTACGAGATAAGCCGATTTTTAAAGGCATTTGGTGCCAGCTAGCTTGCTGCGTCAATATTTCTTTACAACTTTAGTGGATCTCGTCATAAAAAAAACTGCGAACCACGTGAGCTGGGATACAGGAAAACGTTTAGTCTCATCGTAGTTTCGATCAAAGAAAATGATTGGATTACTGTAACAGTGAAAGCTGGAGGGAAATGAATCTATCAATGGCTGGATAAAATAATAAATCTTTGGCTACACTTTTGTTTTGTATAAGTTTCAACTAAGAAAAACTGCGGATTTAGATTTCTAAAATCACAAACAGATAAACGAGACCCTTATCCTAGAAAGTACATATTTTCAGTGGTTATTAGCTGTTCAAAGGTTCAACCTCATGACTGACCTCATTCAGTCCTCCAGAAGGAAGGACACCATATGCACTATAGAAAACGATAACATTTCTCAAATTTAATGCAAATCTCAGTAAACGTGCTCGACCCAGGGTGGGATTCCTAACCTGCTCGACACCAAGAATCACCATTGAACGAATTTAAATTAAAATAAGTAGTAGCCTAGTAGACCTATATGTATTGGTGTATTTGTTATCTGGGAAGGCATTGGAAAGTTCTGTTATCATTCTTTAAGTTTGGCTCGATTTGTAAATAAGCAACAAAATATAAATATTTATTATTATAATATAACCTAAATATTAGTCTTACCAATAAGTCCTATTAATATTTTAATAGTGAATTAATTCTCATGGGTATCTCATTGACATATTTCCGGGATTGATCCTATGGATATGGGTATTTTTCCGGTTCGTTAAAGGACCTCATGAAGTACCGTATGTATTTCTTACCTGCTTGTACATGAATTAACATCGTTCAACAAATCATGAATCAAAAAGAAATTGCTGTTTATATTTTGCGTTAACACGACTTCCATGTCTGCCAGGCAGATCATTTATGTTCAAATAAAACGATTTAGCCTAAATATGAAATACAATGCGAACGGCAGACATTGGGCTAAGTTGGCGCAATCTATACACCGCTTTCTGCCGAGATAATTATGCATAATTGGGCAGACGTCTTTGCTTTGCTCCCTTCGTCGTTAGATTAAAGATATCATAAATGCCTCAAAGCAGGAGGGGAGGAAGACAATCGGAACAGGGCTTTTACGGAGACCAGCATGAGAGGATGACATCATCCTCAGGGGAGCGATCATACTAAAGCTGAAGACTTTCTGAAGCATTCCCTACAAAGGGAGCGTCTCCCAGAATAAAACTGATTCTTTTAGACCATTAAAAGGATAACTGTCATTGTCTCAATTTGCATAGGAAAGCCTGGAAAAGTAATGGCCAGCAGCCACGCGAGTTATTAAACAAAGCCGTATTTCAGATTTATCCATGCTTTTGGCTGTTATTTTTTGTGTAATTTTGGTGTTTTATCTATTCATCTGAACCTAGAAACTTATTTTGTATAGACCTGTAGAAAAGCAAAACAGAGCAGACGACTGAGTACAGAAACGATCCTCTTCCGGGTGAGTAACATCCCGCTTGTGCATTTTTCGGGTGTATTATTTATCCTGCTCTTGTTTTCCATGGAACATTGTTGTTGGCAGGACAAAGCAGGAAGGGTGTCTGTGACTACATTAGTACCAAACGACAACAATGTCATCAAGGTTTGCCTGCATAGTTAGAAATGCCTCAGTTATTTCAATAACGGCAACTTTGACTTTCATCCAGTTCAATGTTAGTGTGTATTCAGGCAATACTAGTTACTCTTTGGTCCAGAACTATCCACGAGCTTATCAAGAAAATGGTTTAAGCACTGAATTTATGTCACCATACCTCGTAATGTTTTTTTAACATGTTTGTATTTTAAATGTGCTGGAATATATTTTTGTTTAAAAGTCAAACACTCAAGAACCAGTTGCTAAGATGGTCTGTTCTGTGAAGATGGATAGGCTGACAAATTGGATATGATGGAAGGGAAGATATTATGTGTGTTGCTCAGTGGGCATGAGGTTTGTGGTCATGTCCAGAAGGTCATGGGTTCAGGTCCCAATGACCAGGAGAGTAATCATATCACTGGTGGACCCCTGAGCAAAGCCCCTAATCCCTATTGCTCCCAGAACACTAGCTGACCATGATTTCTGAGCCTTACTTGTGTGTGGCTTTGGACAAAAGTGTCTGCTCAATAAATAATAAAATAAATGTGGTAGGAAATACAAAGTATGTTTAAAGTAAATTACGCTCAGTTAGAGTAAGGTAACCTGGAACCAATCAGCAAGTATTTGGTCTACATTTAAATGCTGAGATTAGGAGGCCTATAGTTGAAGGTGTATTAACAGTACTAACAGAACAAAGACATTAGTATTATAATATTTCTCAGATGTAGAAAGCATCTCTTGGATAAGGAGGTAATATGAGTATTAAAAAAAGGTTTAAGGTTTGCAGCTCTAATGATATCTAATGAAGTTTTGAGCAGACTGCAAAACAAGTTTAAGCTGTCAGAGTTCAGAGCTTATATAAACACTTTCTCATCAATGTTTAGATCATAGTACTGAGAGTAATAATTATGGTGTGCTTGTAGAATGGTGGTGTAGTGCTTAGTGCTGTTGTCTCACACCTCTGGGACTGGGGTTCAAGCCTGGGATAGGCCCTGGACCACCTGCAGCACTGAATAAGACAAGGGGGTACAGAAAATGGATAGAAGGATGATTGCACAATGCTATCTCTAACTATAGTTCCATGACTAAGTGTCATTATAACCAGTTTTTAAGTCAAGACTATGTTTGCATCACTTGTTTATAATACATCAAAAGTAGGTTTATTGTTAAGGAGGGTTGAAGGCAAATTGTTTGGCTACTGAGGCTCAACATAATAAAGGTTAGATGGCTTCACTTCATCCAAAGACTCACTTCACCTGCTTTCATCCTCGCAGCGCACGTTCAAGATCATGGCTGGACTGGCCATAGGGCATACCGGGCATTTGCCCGGTGGGCCGATGGTGATTTTCGTCTTTTGTGGGCCGGCCGCCGATGTTTTTTTTTTTTGTAACGTTATAAACTATTAAAGGTGGCGGATTGGCCAATTGGACATGATCGACTCTGGGCTGGACCAATTACAGCCGAGGAGGTCAGATGCACCCGCCCCCTTGCAACGGCTCAGCAATCACATATCATTGCAGAACAAAAATGGAGAACAAAAAACGCAAAGGAGCAGGAGGAGCCGAAAAAATTAGGGCCAAAAAGAAACTAGCCCTT
>JAABNX020000001.1:223117-247926 GCA_015163995.2 Mormyrus lacerda
CAAAAATTCCTTTGAAGGTATTAAGGTTTTAGACAAAGTTTAATTCTTTGTCTAAAACCTTAATACCTTCAAAGGAATTTTTGTATACATGTAAGACCATCGTTTGCATAACAAGAAGAAATCGAAAGGGGGCTGCAGGGTCACCCTAAAAATGTAAATGTCCCATGAGATACTGTAACTTAACAGAACTATTACAATCATTGTATAGTGTTTGAATTGCCCGTTTAAAATATTGACCAAATCCGAAAAAATCCAAGCAATCAAATAAAAAAGTATTTAATGAATATTATTACTTATGTGCCTCCCTTTCATAAAGCCCAACTGAATGTCATCAATTTTTGTTATTTAAGCAAAATTTCAATCTTTGCGCAAAAACAAGTGCCAGTAGTTTGGCGTCATTATTATTTAACGTTATTGGTCTCCAATTATCAAGAGATAGTCGGTCTTTGTCAGGTTTGGGGATTAAAGTAATCAAACCCTGACGTAATGATGGAGTTTTCCAAATACTATGGCTTCCTTATAAACATCTAGTAAAAATTTGGAAATGATATCATTAAATGTTTTATAAAATTCACTGGTTAGGCCGTCATTACCAGGAGATTGATTGTCCTTAAGTTGCATAATGCTATTTTTAATTTATTCTAAAGATAATTCCTTATCACAAAGTTCTTTTTCTATTTGAGTTATACAAGGTGCGTCATATTGGATGAGAGGGAAAAATGAGGGTGTCTCATACAGATCATCCTGCTGAGAGTGTAGCTTTTTATAAAATTCATGAACACAATTCAAGTTTATTTTAGGGTCTTCTGAGATTTGTCCGTCTATTTTAAGTTTATCTAAAGAATTTAAACAATAGTTTCCTTTCTCCAAATTGTGAAAATATTTAGTATTTTGTTCACCTTGTTCTAACCATTTTCTTCTAGAACGAATAAGAGCGCCTTGGGCCAAATTTTGATAAATGTTATCTAAATCTAATTGGAATTCTGTAAGTTTGTTGATATCACTTTGGGAGAGATTACTTTTTCCATTTAACATGATTGTGTCTTTGATTATCTGATCTTGTTTTATTATTTTTAATTTTGCTTTCCCCTTTTAATTGCTATGTTTTGGATTTGAAATTTGGTGTATTCCCAATAAGTACCATATGATTTATGTTTTTGAGCTAGATCCCAGTTTTCTTTTAAGTTTTTAAAAGTTTTGTCATTTAAAAGCATATTATTTAATTTCCAATAGCCTGTATTATGTTTAGAAATAGATTTTCCTAGATAAATAGTCAATTGTATTAATCGGTGGTCCGTAAATATAGAAGGCTTAATTGTGACCTCTTTGACTTGTCAACCAATTCTTCAGATATAATCCAAAAATCAATCCTCAGTCTCCTTGATAGATCTTTGTTATTCCAAGTGAACTGAATCTGATGAGGATTCTTTAATTCTCCAAACATCACAACAGTTTAAATGTAAGCACAAGTTATTGAATTCTCCATACATACCATTTAAGGAGCGCATAGGAAAAAAGTCTTTGGTAGGATCTCAAATAGAGTTCCAGTCACCTCCTAATATCAGTTTAGCATTCTTAAATGCATATAAAAAAAACATTGATTTCCTCTTCAAATTTTTGGAAAAGAATTTTGTTTTTTAAATTGCTATTATACCCATATATATTGCCTAAAATAAAGATATTATCTAAATAGTCTATAACCAGAAGCTGCCATTTATATATTTAACAGTTTTCCCTCGAAAGGAACCCTTTAATATTGGTACTCCTGCTGCATTGTTGTTTCCATATGCCATCCATATATTATCTCCCCATTGAGTTTTCCAAAAATTAAAGTCAGATGCCAAAGCATGTGTTTCTTGCAAAAAAATTAAATCTGCCCTGAAGGTTTTACAAAATAAAAAAATAGCTTCCCTCTTGGTTAGCTCACGAATACATGTGCAACACTCCCAGGGAAGCGAAATTGCACATGTGACAGTTGGGGTTACGTGCGCGCTGAATACCGCCCACACGTCAACGTGGTTCCGCGGAGGAGGTGCTACGCTCTTGCGTCACTTTACGCAAATCCGGAGTCGGTCTAATAAACAGCATGGCGTCGGTGTTGCAGCGTCTCAGACTTGCCGGAAAATACCTGCTCCAGGATAGCTTGCTGAAGACATGTGTTGTGACCCGGGTGCGCACACGGCTGTTTTAGCTGAATGGTTTAGCATTATAAGCCGAATTATTGACTTGTGAATGAGGCGACCTCGGTTACAGTGCTAGTTAGTTGCATAATTAAGTTTTCGCACTTAAAATAATTTATCATGTTTCCCGAAATTTTATATGGCCGATGACTCCTAAAAAGGCAGTCGATACATTCGTTTTAACTTAGAAATGCTGGTCGTGCCGTGTAATATCATAGTGATTTTGCAACTGTTTCCTTTTGTAAGCATGACGGTGTGTTTTTGCTTATAGCAATGTAACGTGCCCGTCACTCGTCATGTTTACAGCCCGTCATCGTGTCAAAGAGACATGGAGCTACGCAGGCCTCTCACCAGGTGGTTTTAAACGTACCTGAAACCAAGTTGACCACGCTGGAGAACGGGCTCCGGGTGGCGTCCGAGGATTCGGGTCTGTCCACGTGCACGGTGGGTAGATGGGCACGAGTGTGACCCCGAACAGTAGATCTCCGATGTAGTTCTCTTGTCAGTGTAGTAGAAGGCTGCTTGGGTCTCTGCCCATACAGGTGGGTCTATGGATAGATGCTGGAAGCCGATATGAAAATGAAAAGAATAATGGTACGGCCCATTTTCTGGAGCACATGGCCTTTAAGGTGGGTATATTTCAAGGTCTCCTGAACTCATAAATTGGGTTTGAAGTGGTTATTGTTATTGGTGTTACTGACTCACGACTTTATTTGCAGGGCACAAGAAAGCGCTCACAGCTAGACCTTGAGCTGGAGATTGAGAACATGGGGGCCCACCTGAACGCATACACGTCGCGGGAGCAGACTGTGTACTACGCCAAGGCCTTTTCTAAGGACCTCCCAAGAGGTACTGGTGCTGTAGCAAGGTTGCTGTCACATTGGACTCATGGTGCCCTGCTGCTTCTGCGTCACTGCCTCTGCTCTCATGCCCTTTAGCGGTGGAGATTCTGGCCGACATCATCCAGAACAGCACACTGGGGGAGGCAGAGATTGAGCGTGAGCGGGGGGTCATCCTTCGGGAGATGCAGGAAGTGGAGACTAACTTGCAGGAAGTGGTGTTTGACTACCTCCACGCCACAGCGTACCAGGACACCGCCCTCGGCAGGACCATTCTCGGACCCACAGAAAACATCAAGTAATCAGTGTGTCCTCCATTGGTCCTTCATGGCCAGAGTCTTGCAGATTATGATTCCGCTCATAACTGTTTTACTGGTGTAGCTATTGTGACAGTTAGTGGTTTATTAGATGCTGTTCTGGTAAAAATCGGAATCAACTTTATTCACCATGATCAGCCACGCTCAAGAAATTTGTTGTAATTGCAGCATTCCTGTTTTTCACATGCAAAGTCATGTTAGGAGCACAGCTATGATATAATCTTAACCTTTAACTCCGTGTGCCACTGGCTCAGAGGGTTCCCCACAGTGAACCCGCATCAGACATCACCAATATCCCAGTGATACCTCACTTGGCATCTCGTTTCCGACAGAACTATAAACCGGGCTGATCTGGTTGAATACATCACGACACACTACAAAGGCCCCAGGATTGTCCTAGCTGCTGCAGGAGGTGAGTGTCTGGCACGTTCAGTGATCACGTTAAGCATGTACACGTGTCGTCATCGTCACACTAAAGCTGACTCTCTGTCCAGGGGTTTCACATAACGAGCTCATCGACCTGGCAACGTACCACTTTGGCAGATTGCCCGAGAGGTACAAGGGTGACCCCCCAAGCCTGCCCCCGTGCACCTTCACCGGCAGCGAGGTGAGGGGGGGCTTCAGGTCCTTCCCAAACGCTTATATGGTCTCTGATGTAGTTAATGCTTTGTGTTTATGTGACCACAGCAGAGCACTTGCAACATGCCAGCTAACGCAGCAACTGCTCCATAGATCCGTGTGCGTGACGACAAGATGCCTCTGGCACACATCGCTGTGGCCGTGGAGGCCGTGGGCTGGTCACACTCTGACACCATCCCACTGATGGTGGCCAACACACTCATCGGCAACTGGGACCGCTCCTTCGGCGGGGGTGTGGTGAGCAGCCGTTCCTCATAGGCTGACTTCCGTAGTTGATTTTTCCACCGGCTGACATGCATTCCCACCCCCCAGAACCTCTCCAGTAAACTGGCTCAGATGGCGTGCCAGGGCAGCCTCTGCCACAGCTTCCAGTCCTTCAACACATGCTATACGGACACTGGCCTCTGGGGCCTCTACATGGTGTGCGAGCCCGTGACGGTAGCGGATATGTTGCACTTTGCCCAGCGTGAATGGTGAGCGCAGCACGTTTCTCTGTCAGCTGGTAACCGTCAGCTAGACAGAACCAATCTGTAACTAATGGGGTCTTGGAAGCATTTGTTAGCCTTTTTCCCTGGAAGGCACCACACTAAAGCTTCCCCTCCTGTCCAGGATGTCCCTCTGCACCGATGTCACTGAGAGTGAAGTGGCCAGGGCCAAGAATCTGCTGAAGACCAACATGCTGCTGCATCTGGACGGTGAGTGGAGTCGGGGAGATCAGCCGAGCTTGAGGGGTCTCCCAAACCACCAGCCCCCTCCTTACTGAATGGACCCTCCCCTCCCTTCCCCTTGCTGGCCAGGCTCCACCCCCATTTGTGAGGACATTGGCAGGCAGATGTTGTGCTATGGCCGCAGGATCCCCCTTCATGAGCTGGAGGCCAGGATCGACGTAAGTGGCGGCTGGGGGGATGCGGGAGAGGTTTCATGGGCATGACTAAGACTGTGTTGTAATTACCCTGTTTGAGCCCCACCGGCAGTGTGGAACTCGAGTGTCCTCAGACAGCAACTTACTAGTGATTGAAACTACTGTTTATGTTCCAGGCCATCAACGCTCAGACCATCAAGGACGTGTGCACCAGATACATTTACAATAAACCCCCTGCTCTTGCAGCAGTTGGTATGTTACTTTGTGTTTGAGTGCCTGTGTTCCTTTAGCACAGTGGTCACAGGTGCAGTGACCTCTGAGTGTGCAGTGCCTGTGATAGCATTCGTACCTCCTCCTGCCATCTTGGTTCTTCTTGTTTCAGGCCCCATAGAGCACCTGCCAGACTACCAGCAGATTCGAAGCGGCATGTACTGGCTCCGGGGCTGAGGCTGCAAGCCCTGCTACAACACCAGTGTTACACTTCGGGGGAAAAAAGGAGTCTTGTAACTTTTCTTTGCACTTTTATTATAAAATAAAGACAATGCAGCAACATTTAAAAGAAAGATGATTAAGGGTTGGGGGGAGGAGGGTTTATTCTGGTCATTTTTTACTCTTAGCAGTTGTTACTTGCTCCTGGGCCGCCTTCTTGGCTTTGACCATCTCCACCAGCTCCTGAAAGGTAGAGGAAGGGCTAGTCAGCCACCTGAATGCTGACGTGACGTGGAACTGCTCCATTAAAAACTTCAGGTGGCTGGCTTGTGCGCTGGGGAACTTCCCTATAGAGGGCCATATCATTCTAACCTCTCATGAGCTTCTGAGATACTGCATTGGCTCTCAAAAACACCATCCATTTTTAATTAATAGTTGAAATGCAAAGAATGGTTTAGTGGTTTTTAAATGCCTGAACTCTTGATTGGTGCAAAAAAACATAACACTTTTTTTCCCACCATTGGGGCAGTGGTGGCCTAATGGTTAGGGATGTGCACTTGTAATTGAAAGCACTGCTGCCCCCTGCTCATACAGGTTAAATGCAGAGGACACATTTTCTTGTGTACAGTGGTGTGTCAGCAATGATCACCAAATTCATTAACACTCTAATGTGTAAATGTGAACTGAAACGGGAAGTAGCGTAAAGGGTAGGGTCACGCCCTGCAGAGCTGAAGCGTGGGCTCATTTTGAGAAGCGCAAAAAGTAGTGCCATGTTCTTACAGGGACTGTAAAAAATGCAGATCACCCTGTTCTGATTGCATTAAAGACTAAACCTTTTAACGCCTATTTTATTTATTATGGTGGTGTCTTTATACTGTGACAATGTTTATAATATTAGGTTTAAGAAAATCAGAATATATCACCTTGCTTACAGTATTGCAATATCCAAATATATATTGAGTTTTAATGCCAGAATCTTGCTAATACACAGCCTCACTTTTCTTTTATCACGAGAAGAGAATTTTTAGTAAGAAAAATCTTTTTTTGTACTTTTGAGTTCCTTTTATATGTGAAATGTCTGCCGCAGAAGGTCAGGTCTCCCCCCTGGGCCGGGAGGCTGTCCAGCACAGGGCAGTCAGACATGCTCATATTTGATGGCTCTGGGCTTGTGCAGGACGCCCAACCGACACAGAGAACAGCAAATGGGCTGGATTCAGTGTCTCTGATGGATTCACTCCATTACCTTTGCTAGTGCTGCACATTATCAGGTTAATGAGCCGTCATTTAGAAAAACACCACTTCCCTCATTTCACCCTCACCTTGTATCGCTTCATGCAGTCCTTCTTGCTGCGACCCGGAACAGTGGCAGCGATCTTTTCCCACCTTTCTGGGGTGCTCACTGGGAAGGTCTTCAGGGCCTGCTCTAGAAGTTTCTGTTCCTCTGTTGTCCAGGCTGCTGAGCTAATATCTGTGCCAGATGCTGGACAAAAAAGGAGAATTTCTGAGCAAACAAACAGCAAAGCAACGGTTCATTTGCTTCGGCACTATATAAAATACAATAAAACATTACGAACATCATTAAGCTAACAAATTCTGATATCTCAGATTTAAAAACTAAAGGCTGCTGTCGTTAAGGAATCTGCACATATAAGGGATTCATCTCCCATCTCTCTCAGTTCGACATCTTGGGGTGGCTGGTTAGTTTGAGCTTCTCTCTACGGGGAGGGCAGCTAATGGCCAAAGCTGCTCTTTGGCAGCTGATCGTCTCTCTGTTATAGTGCCTCTGGATTCTGCAAATAGCAACGATGTTTCCACATACTGTCAAATCTCTCCGAAGGCGCTGCATTGTCTGCCGCGGCAGGAACAGCCACATGCTCCCGCTTATACTTCTCGAAAGCTTTCTTGTTGATCTCATCTTTCTGCTGGGGATCTGAGGATGAAGATGTAGCACATGAGAGCACAATCCTAGCCAAAAATTCTTCATTAGCCAAGAACATAATGGTCATAAGGCTCCTGTGCAGCAGATCTTACTATGATATACATTTACATATGAAGCAAACGCTTTTATCCAAAACAACGCATGGAGAAAACATGGTCAGTCAGTCCCTGGAGATTAGGGCTCTTCCTCAGATCAAGCCACATACTGCCCCCAAGACTCACCAAGCTTCTGCAAATTCTTGGCCTTATTGATGACATCTTTGGCATTCCTTTTGATGCCACTGGTAGAGTGCAAGTTCATGTAGTTGGCGATCACCTCCCATCTATAAATGGCAAACAAAGGCACAGTACAGATACCGATTTGCGTGTCATGGGCCCTACAGTTCCACCTTCCCAAACCAGGCAGGGTCTCCCCACCTGGCGCTGGTGCCTGCCGGGAAAAGATTGACGGCTTTAATCAGCAGCTGTAGCTCATCCTCGTTCCAGCCTTTGTTGCCGCTGCCAGCCCCTCCCCCACTTCCGCCTTGCTCCGCCCCTCGTGCAGCTTGTCGAGCTGCGAGCTCCGCCTCCCGTTCCTGCTGCAGCTGTGTGTTCACCTCCTGGATCTGGTGTCAGGGCCCACAGAAGCGTGATCAGCTGCATGGGAGGGATCATTGCTCTCTGCTCGTGATGCTGTGACACATCTGTACTCACCTGCTTCTCCACGGCAGCCTTGGCCTCCTCTTTGGAGCCACACAGCAGCACCTCGTTCAGCGACTGCAGACTGATGGGTGAGGAGGGAGACACACCAGAAAGACTATCAGAACACAGACAGACAGCTGCCACAGACTCCCATCCATCCATCCTGGTCATAGTGTGGCGAGCCTGTCACAGCAACACAGGGCATGGGGCCAGGGTACACCCTAAACAGGGTGCCAGTCCATCACAGGGCACAAGGCTGGCATACAGCCTGGACAGGGTGCCAGTCCATCATAGGACACACACAGACTGTAGCAGGTTACATATATTCAATTTCTGTTTTTTGTCTATAGATTCTATCCTGGGAGTAAATCTTGCGGTGATTGCGAGGATCCACTACAGGCAGTGGACTGACTGGATTGATATGGCGCATCTGAGTGGGGTGTCAAAGTTTCTGTTGCCTAGACACCTTCAGACTGGATTGCTGATGGCGCCTGGTGTTGTCAAGGCTCTCTCTTCCTATTTTTTATGGCTGTAGTGTAGTGTGTGGTAGGATAATGCTATCTGGTGATCAACCCTATTTTCTGATATGCTACAATTATTAATGTTTAAAATTACTCAGAAAGCAGACTACTTCGAGACCACACAGTACGTGGAGGACATGCAAACCTCACACCAATGGAACAAGTACTACCCATTTGAAAATATATTGTAAATTGGCTATTCTTACCTCATTAGCTCTAGACGATCACAGAGTTTTTCCACCTCTTCCATCATTTTCACACTGTCTGCCTCATTATCAGAAAAGTAACTCCAGTTCTACAAACAGCAAATAAATAAGCGCATTGAGCACCCTAAGCAGACAAGAGGGGAATGAGGTGTGAAATGCAAGTGGGCTTCACGGGGGCTGCCGGTTCACCTTGCAGCTGGTCCTCAGCTTCTGCCGCTCCTTCTTGATGGCCTTCTTCTGGACCTCCTTCTCCTTCTTGGCCTGCTGAGCGGCCTGTTTGGCCTCCTCCTCTTCCTTCTCCTTAGCCTGTCTCGCCGCCTCCACCTCTGCCTGCCTGGCCTGCAGGGGAATGAGGTTGTGTTCCGTCAGCGTCGAGGAGGGCGGCGGTACGATTGAAGCCGCTCGGGCAGCTGTCATGCAAATGACGGCTGAGCTGATGTACATGTGACAGATCACACCTGTCCAAATGGACCAGCTGGAGTGCCAATCCCGCCACCACCCCCCACGTTTTTGCCTGCAAGTTGGAGGACCTCCTTATAGGGCTAAATGTTGATTAAAATCATACCCAGGATGAAACAATTGCAGGTTAACAACAAACTAACAAATTTATTTTTGTATAGCGCATTATCACAACATTACATTGTTTCAAAGCGCTTTACAGCATCCCCACCAAAAGCCCCCAGTGAGTAAGCCATAGGCGACAGTGGCAAGGAAAAACTCCCTAGAAGGAAGAAACCTTAAGGTTAAAGGCCTTAAGGCAAATGCTCAAGTGTTCAACAGAGTAGAATCACTCTGGGCATTTACAGGATTTGAACCAGCAACCTCTCAGTCGCTGGCATAGATCCCTAGCCTCAGAGCCACTAATCCATCCCATGTACTATGAAGCGAGTCGTATATACAGAGTTATCTTGACAGAGCTGGGTTAACGAACCCTGACTGCAGGGTGACGCATTAAACGGTACATAGTGGGGGGCACATATGCAAACTGTTGTAATTCCTACATTACACCACCACAATGGATATCATAGAGCCAAAAATGTTAGCATTGTGTCGATGTCCCAATATTTATGGACCTGACTGTAATACTGAGCTATGAATTGTAATGAAATCGATTTGAGACACCCAGCCCCGCTGCCTGACACGCCCACAGAGCGCAGAGACACCCAGCCCCGCTGCCTGACACGCCCACAGAGCGCAGAGACACCCAGCCCCGCTGCCTGACACGCCCACTCACCTTTTCTCGCTCCACCTGCTCCTTCCGCTTGGCCTCAGCCTTGGCTTTCTTTTCAGACTCTTTCCTGGCTTTTTCGTCCTCCTTGAACTTTCTTATCCTCGGATCGCAGCTGTACGCTGTATCTGGAGCAGGGTAGCAAGAGGAAGTGACACCTTAAACACACTCCCCACGCACACACCCCCCACCTTGAAAGGCATGATACTGGACTAGCACTGTGACGTGGCTGAGCCCCACTTGCAAGTCCCTGGCCGTCACAGAGGAGAAGCCTCAGTATAGTGCTGGGAAAGATTAGGACAGAGTGCATCACCAGTTCAACATGACCAGCCATTAGCTTAGCTTCCAGCCATTAGCTTAGCTTCCTGGGAAAGGAGCCTAAGCTGGTGCGGGAGGTAGAGAGATACCAACTAGACATAGTATCTCAGCTCAGCGCACAGCTGGACTGTATTCCACTCCGGAGTTGCCCATAGTGAGAGGCACTGGGCAAGTGTGGGTCTACAGTCGTGACCAAAAGTTTTGAGAATGACACAAGTACTGGTTTTCACAAAGTTTGCTGCTTCAGTGTTTGTAGATCTTTTTGCTAGATGTTTCTATGGTAACTGAAGTATAATTACAAGTATTTCATAAGTGCCAAAGGCTAAGAGTCAATATTTGCAGTGTTGGCCATTCTTTTTTAAGACCTCTGCAATTCGCTCTTGCATGCCGTCAACCAACTTGAGGGCCAAATCTTGACTGATGGCAGCCTATTCTTGCATAATCAATGCTTGGAGTTTGTCAGAATTTGTGGAGTTTTATTTGTCCATCCGCCTCTTGAGGATTGACCAAGTTCTCAGTGGGATTAGCAAGTTTCCTGGCCATGGATCCAAAACGTCGATGTTTTGTTTCCTGAGCAACTTAGTTATCACTTTTGCCTTATGGCACGGTGCCCCATCATGCTGGAAAAGGCATTGTTCATCACCAAACTGTTCTTAGATGGTTGGGAGAAATTGCTCTCAGAAGATGTTTTGATACCATTCTTTATTCATGGCTGTGTTCTTAGGTAAAATTGTGAGTGAGTCCACTTCCTTTGCCAAGAAGCAACCCCACACATGAATGGTCTCAGGATTCTTTCCTGCTTGCTGATGGTAGTGCTCACCTTTTCTTCTTTGGAGAATCTTTTTTCCAGATGCCCCAAACAATCGGTCAGGGGGTTCATCAGAGAAAATGTCTTTACTCCAGTCCTCAGCAGTACAATCCCTGTACCTTTTGCAGAAAATCAGCCTGTCTCAGATGTTTTTCTTGGAGAAAAGTGACTTCTTGACACCAGGCCATCCTCCAAAAGTCTTGTGAAGCTTTTTGTGGAAAATAATGATGACTGCATGTGTTTCCTTGCAGGTAACCATGGTTAACAGAAGAAGAATAATGATTTCAAGCACCACCCTCCAGCATCCAGTTTGCTATTCTAACTCAGTCAGCATGACAGAGTGATCTCCAGCCTTGTCCTCATCAACACTCTCACCTGTGTTGAGAAAATCACTGAAATTATGTCAGCAGTTCCTTTTGTGGCAGGGCTGAAATGCAGTGGAAATGGGTTTTTTGGGATTAAGTTCATTTTTATGGCAAAGAGGACTTTGCAATTAATTGCAATTCATCTAATCTAAATCACATCATCCTCATAACATTCAGGAGAATTATATGCAAATTATCATAATAAAAACAGAGGCAGCAGACTTTGTAAAAATTAATATGTTATTCTCGAAACCACTCCTGCACTTATAGCCCCTCAATCTGGTACCAGATCACCCTAAGCCACAGTTTCATGACCAGTTCAGTGATTTTATCTGTGTCCGCATGCTTTGGACATTCAGGTGACGAGAGGAGCTGTCAACTGATGACCACCTCGTGGCGAGTTGGTTCTGATGGCAACGGAAGATGCTTGATAGACCCAAATGTACAGTGATGGTGTACTGAGAGTGTCTGGTGGAGGCCACTTCAACTCACACCTCCAGCAGAACTTCTCCATCCCAAGGGAGTCAAGGGACATTGATCCTGAATGGGCGATGTTCCAGTATTCCACTGCAGAAGTGATTGTGCAGAGCTGTCGCCGTAAGGTTGTTGGTACCTGTTGCGGTGTCCAGTCACGAATCCAGTGGTGGACACCAGTGATAAAGGGAGCTGTCAGGCCGAAGAAGGAGGTCTTCTGATTTTGGTAAGCTTGTGGGAGCCTTGAAGCAGCTAACAGGTACTGGCAGGCTAAGTGGAATTTGGCAGTTACTGAAGCAAAACCTCGTGTGTGGGAGGAGTTTGAGGTCTTGGAAACTGACTTTTGGTCGGCATCACAAAGATTCTGGCAAAACATCACGCGACTCAGGAGGGGGATACAAGGCTTCACCCAGGCCTTTTGCAGCAGGGTTGGAGAACTTGACTTCAAATGAGAATATAGTCAGGCTGTGGAAGGAGTATTTTGAAGACCTCTTGAATCCCATTGACAAGGATACTGGAGGGTTCATAAGAGTTTGCCCAACCAATCTACATGTGTTTTGTAGACCTGGAAAAGGTATACGACCGTGTCCTTCAGGAGGTCCTGTGGGGGTGCTTTTGGAGTATTTTGGAACACAGTGCCAGTAGTAAGACAGACTTGTTTCTGGTGGGTGTTGGACTTTGTCACCGATTCTGTTGATAACATTTATGGGCAGAATTTCTAGGCATAGCCAAGGGGCTAAGGGGGTCCAGCTCAGGGCCTCAGGATCTTGTCTTTGCTTTTTGCAGATGATGTGATCCTGTTGGCTTCATCAGACAGTGACCTGTAGCATACACTGAGGCAGTTTGCAGTTGAGTTTGAGGCGACTGGGCCTCAAACTGTGGTCATGGTTCTCGATTGGAGAAAAAAAAAAATTGGATTACCCTCTTCTGGTGGGGGAAGAGTTGCTGCTGCCTCAAGTGGAGGAATTTAAATATCTCAGGGTCAGGTTCACGAGTGAGGGAAGAAGGGAGCGTGAGATCAACAGGTAGATCAGTGGCACATCGGAACGCCTTGGGTTTCCCCCGGTGGAGCTGGAGGAAGTAGCTGGTGAGAGGGAGGTCTGGGCATCCCTGCTTACACTCTTGCCACCTAACCTGCCCATGGATAAGTGCCAGAAAATGGATGGCTGGATGGAGAGATGAGAAGGGCAGGTCTGCCCAGATTCATACCACAAAAACGCAAAATAAAAGTCATACCGACGAGTGTGCGTATCCTGTTCATCTCCTCCTTCTTCCTCTGTGCCCGTGATGCCCGGTTCTGCTTCTCAATCCATCTTCTTTCATCTCGGCTGGTTTATTTCAAATATTTATTTTTTTAAAAAGGAACAGAATCTTTATATTATTCATCTTAAAGCTCCCAAAATGCATCTTGCTAATTATCACAACTTTTACTTTCATAGTGTTATAACACAGCTAACTTTCTTAAGCGTTACTTTTCATGACCACTCACCATTCTGCTTTCTCCTTCTCTTCTTCATCCAGGTAGGAAAACTCCCTCCAGGAATCAAAGTTATACCTAAGTGACACGATGAGCAGGCTGTCAGCCGTATCCCGAGGGTTATAGTGCCCACTGCTCCAGGCCATGAATACATTAGCGCCTTAGTCAATGCTGTCTGCTTTTAGCACATAACAGCAGCACATGAGCTCTGTGCCCACTGCCAAAATTTTTAGACTCCACTGCCAGTCTGCAGAGGTGACCTCCAAACAGGCAGAGTCCATAGTGTCATGAGAAGAGCAGGACCAACACAAGCAGCTGTACATAACTCACCAGAAGGCATAGAAACTGTCCACCTCCTCAAAGGGTGAATCCATACTTCCCAGTTTAGGGACATGCTTTTCTGTGGTCCATCTAAAATTACAAAACCAAGACACAGAAAGATAAAGCGTCCCGGCCTGGCTTGCTGTGTTGTCAGCGGCACGTCTAAATCGAAGGCTCACCTTGAGTTTCTCTCGAAAACGGGCAAGAACACATCAAAGAAGTTCTCCTTCCCCTCACTCTTGGTGGGCACGGTGTTGTCAAAGGTGGGATCAATGCTGTCATAAGCTCTGCGCTTCACGGGGTCTGACAGAATCTCTATAGCTGTGGTCATAGGAAACACACAGGCAATAATACTCCACAACATCTCCCCTTTTTCAAAATAACTTGGAGTCGTCAGCAGCATCCATGACAAGCTACTGTTAAGCAGAGGGAAGCCTCACCTTTAGTGATGCAGGTGAAGTAGTCATTGTCTCCTTCCACAATCTGTTCTCCTGCTGCTTTCCTTTTGTCTGGGTGGTGCTTCAACACCATGGCTTTATCTGGTGGTTAGAGCCATCAAAAAATGCATTAGGTCCGGACGACACACTGTACTGGGCAGTAGGTGGGTAGTGGTTCAGAACTTCTACTTCTAACCCAATAGTTCCCACTTCCAGTCCTAAAAGAAGCTTTGCAACCTTTGGGAAGGTACCAGATATAAGTTTCTTAACTAAAAGTTGTCTGTAAAAACAGATCCCACAATGACAAAAGCTTTGGGAAAAAATAACCCTGAACTATATGGCAGCAACTGTGCTCAGTAAAAAATGGTTTATAATGTCTCAGCATTTGAAGCAAATAGGGCAACAATGACACAGCTAAAGGAGAAAGTACAACACATGAGCAAACAAAAGAGAGAACAACATTTTTAAACACTCACGAGCAGCTTTGATTTGCCTCTGAGTTGCTTTGTATCTCAAGTGAGCCAATCCAAGCACAGCATAGTGATCTTGATTCTAGGAGAAGAAGGACATTTACCAACCAACACACTCATCAAGTGCATAAAAACACTTAATATCCACCGAATCTCGATACTGGATTTAATTAGGGCTGCCCTAATTTAACGATTTGAATATTCAGTCACAGACCCATGAGTCGATTGTGATTCTAAAAGCCTTTATTTTGTCAGTCAGCGTGCATTACAATAGCATGACAATGCAGAGAGAAGGCTATAAAATGGATAATTTCCAATGAGGAGTTTTAAACAAGGGGAATCATGAATACTTATATATATTGTACCAGGGTACTCGCTGAAAAAATCCATATTAGCAATTATCTGGGCAGCAGTGACACTTGAGTCAACCTCAAAGTCAGGTAACGGTTAGGGTTGGTGTACCTGAAAATATCGAAGGTACAAGCGGGTCAGGTAAGTGACAAAGCAGCATTCCAACTGAATTATAAATAACTTACAGAAACTTTGTGTGCAGCCAGCTATGTGTTATAGGCTCTTTGAATTGAGTGCAATAGATGAGGCTGATTACTAATCCATTCAACTTTAATTCAGCTAGAACTTCTGGTGTGAGTTAAACAAAGGCTTAATAAAGGAAAGAAGCACTCTCAGGCATATACTCTCTTACTGATCTATTGGAAGCATATCAAATGACCGACACGTTTTGGCACTAGGCTACCTTCTTACCACCTTGTAGATGGCTTAGTGCAAAACACGTCTATAAAAACCAAACAGCCTAAAAGAATTAGTCCTTAATTTAGGGCATAATGTTGAAGTGATAGAGATAAACGGTCACTGAGATATAATAAATAGGTTTCTGTTCACATGTACCTCATATTCACCCTCTGTGAATTCAACCACTAGGCCGACAGGATATTCACAGCCATGGAATAAGGCAGGATATCACTGTGGTTTCATTTAAATGAAGATTTGTGCTTAACTCCTAAAGATGTGTATATTGGCTGTATATGTGATGCATAGGACAAAAGACCTAAAACAGCAGTAAATCAACAAGTTAAAATAACAAATATAATGTCATGGTAATTAATAAGTGCTTGCATGATGCCCTGCACTTGGGGAGGACACATGCAGTGTGTGTTTTTCCAAAAAATATTAGGCTGTTGATTAAAACATAAATCCATGTGTGCCACCTGTCTCATCATTCTGACAAATCCATAACAAGAATAAAGAAAAAACAAAGTGGAAACGTGCCACCATGCTCAAGCTGCAGATCCAAATCATCGATGAATGTCATGACAGTGGCTGTTGTAATTGCTAGATTGTCTATATGGGAGGGACACCAAATAGTCCAATATTAATGAACAGCTGAATCCAGCCTAACTGAAAGATTACAGTAATTTCCCATTTCTGTCACTGGAGGGCATGTCAAAGGAAGGCCTTCTCATGTAGACCACTACAAATAAGCACTCCACTGTGTGTTTCACTCTAACCAACAGCATTCCTGACTCGCACTACCTTCCAGTCCTTGGGATCCAGTGTCTTCAGCATGGGATATTCTTCCAACTGCAGCTCCTCATCCTCTGACTCCTCCTCCAACTCCTCCTCCTCCTCCAGCTCCTGGAAGGAGGCAGACACATTCCTGTCCCTGCGCTTCAGGAAAGCCTCGAACCACCGACCAACCGGCTCCACCTGGAACTGCACAGAGGCTGTAGTTTGGGGCTGCGATTAGAGGGCTGTGTAGGCTGCACAGTGGTCATGTAGACTACATTTAAAAATCATTTATATTTTAATTTTCCCAGGAAGATCAAAACATAACACTGAGAAATGTTAAGAATTATATGTTGCACAAAGCATAAAAGAATCATATACCAAGAGCTGATTTGGAAACTTTTAAATATTAAAGGGATTTTTTAATATATGACGACATTTTACCTTTCTACATTTTAACACAACACAATATAAAAAACGAGTTTAAAGTCTGTTAATAGTGTACAACTGAGAGTTAACTGTTCTTTAGGCATGTCAGAACATGACATTGAAAAAACAATCATACTTGGCATGAACAACGTAACTTGCACGTAATTTTACTAATATTTTACCATTTATAACAGCAAGTATACTAGCTAAGACAAAAAGCAATGCTGAGCTCTTGGTTAGCTAGCTAAAATGTCAGTATCAGCAAGATTTCCATGAGACAGTTCTTACCAGCAATAACGTTACAGACAACTGTAACTTGCCCTTCAAGCGCTTCCTTCAACATTTCCAACTTTTTACTCACTCCAAATAATGATCATTCAGATGAGTACCTATAGAAACAAAACGTTTTCAAGAATATTTACTTCCTATGGCCGGTTTTCGTTTATACCACATGGGCCTGCAATAACCAAGCGCCTTGCAGAGAATCGCTTGAGTAACATCTTTATTTTTCCGGGCTCGCATTTGCTATTTATTGTCCTTGATTCCCATTAGTTTTTTTTTATTCAGGAGAACTGTAAACATTACAAACTTATGAAATTATATAAACACCAAAATATAGTACATAATTACCATGTAGTCGTTTTAAAAAACGCATTTTGTTGTACTTTTGTCATTCAGTTATTTATCGGACGCACGTGGGCTGTTAATAGGCTTCCGACACTCACTTCCGGCAAATCTTGGACAACGGAAGTGTTTAAACCTGCTGTGTAATTGTAACTCCTCGGTAGCTACGTGAGACCCGAATTTGTATTTTATTATATCGAACAGGATTACATTTTCCAAGCGAAACAATGCCTGATTATTTGGGAACTGAACAGCGCAAAGTCAAGGAAGAAGAAAAAGATGATAAACCCATAAGAGGTAAAATAAATCGTACTCATTAGCTAGATTTGGCTAGCAGTTCGATGTTGCCTTTGGGATAGGTTAAATTAATGTGTATATTTTCACATCAGTAATGCTAGTTTTGCTGTGTTTTTTGCTAGTTGTTGTATTTTAAACGCAGCACTATACTAATTTAGTAACTTCCATCTGGTGTAACTTCTTTAGCTTTGGATGAAGGCGACATCGCTCTCCTGAAGACATATGTAAGTGACATATTGAATGTACAGTGTTCGTTTCTCTCGTCTAACAATGCTTTTCACCGGTTACTTAAAACTGAATTGTGTTTCAGTAAGATAATATTTGTGCGTTATATGTCTTTTGTTTATGATTTTCTGCAGGGTCAAAGTACGTATTCTAGACAGATCAAGCAAGTGGAAGATGACATTCAGCAACTTCTCAAGAAAATCAACGAACTCACCGGTAACTGCGCATTTTGGAGCCTGTAGAATCTTAAATGCACAGTGAAGTTGCTATTGTTAAGGAGACCTGCTGAAAGTGTAATACGTGTGTTTAATTTTCAGGCATTAAAGAGTCAGACACGGGATTGGCCCCTCCAGCCCTTTGGGATTTGGCTGCAGATAAGCAGACCCTGCAGAGTGAACAGCCCTTACAGGTGGCCAGGTATGACTGACTCAAGTACAGGGATATATTTATGCTTAGGCCTCCCAGCAAATATCAGGGCCCCATCCTGCCTCAAGAAACACGGAACAGTTGATTAAATTGGCAGCATTGGAATCTAAGCCAGAGCCTCCAGATAGGTTAATCTACCATGGTGCAGGTGTACCAGTAGCCATTGTAAATGTACTGCTTTGACTGCTGAAGTGCACATTTCAAGACCTGAAACGGCTGTAATTGTGCCTCTACATTTTGAACTGAAATTGTTCTCCCATTCTTCTTACTGATAGGTGCACCAAGATCATCAATGCTGATTCTGAAGATCCAAAGTACATAATCAATGTGAAGCAGTTTGCTAAGTTTGTGGTGGACTTGAGTGACCAGGTTGCTCCCACTGACATCGAAGAAGGAATGAGAGTTGGGTGAGATTGAGGTTTTTTTTTATATCTGTGCTTAAAAACATCCTCTGTAAATCACAGGATGAAGGTAAATACAGATGTAGTGTGAAGGCGCTTAGAATAATAATTAGTTTCTATTGATGAACTGGTGCCTCTTCTGAGAATTCTTGAGTATCGCTGGTTTGACCTTGTGTGCTTGAGGAGTGCTGAATAAGCCACATGACCTGCATTGTGATTGTGTGCATTAAGCAAGGCAAGTTCATTCATATAGCACCTTTTGTACACTGAGTTAATTCAAAGTGCTTTATAAATACATAAGCAAAAATACAGAATGCAAAGAAAATTCTAATTTGAACATAGAATAGAAATTTAAAACATGATGAAAATAATAGATTTAAAAGAAGAAAAGAAAAAATGTCATTTGTGTGAATTTAACTTTCAGGGTTGACAGAAACAAGTACCAGATTCACATTCCTCTTCCTCCCAAAATTGACCCAACTGTCACCATGATGCAGGTGAGAGTTTGCCGAAGGCCTCTCCTGATGTATGCAGACCTGCATGTTCCGCTTCATGCCGGAAAGTCCTTTCATTGTGCGCCGTAGGAATAGCACCTGTGCATGAGGTGGCAATTTACAATGACTTGTTGGTCTTACAGGTGGATGAGAAACCAGATGTGACCTACAGCGACGTTGGTGGGTGCAAAGAGCAGATTGAGAAGTTGAGGGAGGTGGTCGAGACACCGCTGCTCTATGTATGTATTCTAGTGTCTCTGTACGGTTCGGCTGAAAGACAGCGCATGCGCACCATTTTAAAGACTCAGCTTCCAGTGTAGAGAGGACTACTTCTTGGTTTATTCTATTTCTGTAAATACATAAAATGAATGTATTTTCCCATGCTGTATACATTGCCTTTGTTCGCCAAATGTCTCGGGTCTCTCTTGCTTCAGCCTGAACGATTTGTCAACCTGGGCATTGAGCCGCCCAAAGGCGTCCTGCTCTTCGGCCCCCCAGGCACAGGCAAGACGCTGTGTGCCCGGGCTGTGGCCAACCGCACAGATGCCTGCTTCATCCGCGTCATTGGCTCTGAGCTGGTGCAGAAGTATGTGGGAGAGGTAAGCAGGGCTCACCACAGGGTCAGACAACCCAGAAAGATGTGAAGTGGTTAAGGCTTGCTTTCCCCTGACTGATGTCTGTCTGATATTTGGCACTAGGGTGCAAGAATGGTGCGCGAGTTGTTTGAGATGGCCAGAACCAAGAAGGCTTGCCTCATTTTCTTCGATGAAATTGATGCCATTGGAGGTGTGTTTGTTTTCACCAGGTGTACATGAAGCATACATGTAGGGTAGGCTAATAACCTTAGCTGTCAATGAATTTCATCCATTCCGGACCCCCAAACGATCAATCGACCTAATGAAAAAAGCATTAACAATCCATATAAACCAACACACATACAAAAAGCGAACATACAGCAGCAACAAACGTGAAATAAATGACAATCCCGCACTCCGAAACAAGACACACGTGCACCACCTTCGAGTCTAGCTATAATTTCCTTTTTAAGTTGTATGGTTGCTCCTGAAATAGGGCTTGGCTACATTGTACATGCACAGTAATCACCACTGATTCATTCTGGTTATAATGACATTGAATTGAGAAAGATGCTTCTTCCTGAATATGTTTTAAGGATTGAGTGTCTTTCCAAGGGGCCCGTTTTGACGATGGCGCTGGTGGAGACAACGAGGTCCAGAGGACTATGCTGGAGCTCATCAACCAGCTTGATGGTTTTGACCCCAGGGGCAATATTAAAGTCCTGATGGCGACCAACCGACCCGACACATTGGATCCAGCCCTGATGAGACCTGGCCGATTGGATCGGAAGATCGAGTTCAGTTTGCCCGATTTGGAGGTGTGACCACAGATCCACTGACCCTTTCATAGGTTGAGCACTTGTCTATGTGGCAGATGGTATACGGAGTTTCCATTATGTGCTAGTAAAGCCACGATATTTGTGTTATAGGGTCGCACACACATCTTTAAGATCCACGCCCGCTCCATGAGTGTCGAGAGGGACATTCGCTTTGAGCTGTTGGCTCGTCTCTGCCCTAACAGTACAGGTGAGGTTTGCTCAGAAGAACCCCTCATGTTGCTTTGGCACCGTCTACCTTGGATGTAGCTGCTGTGGTCCAGGCGAATTGCCCTACTATGAACATTCAAAGTGAGGTGAGGTCATGTGATGCCATTAGCTTCTGGGATCAAGTGTCTGATTGGTGCTGTTGCAGGTGCGGAGATCCGCAGCGTCTGCACGGAGGCAGGCATGTTTGCCATCCGGGCCCGCAGGAAAATTGCCACAGAGAAGGACTTCCTGGAAGCTGTGAACAAGGTCATCAAGTCCTACGCGAAGTTCAGCGCCACCCCAAGATATATGACCTACAACTGAACATGTGTCTGTGTTTTTTTTTTTTTTTGTTTTTTTTTTGGGCAGCTTCTGTAGTGTCCATGATGCCTGGTGGGGAAAAATGTATAAATATCACTCAAATAAAAAAGCAGAGTCCTACAGATTTTGAAAAATAACTTCTCCCAAATCAATGTTTTTTCTGGCCTAGTAAGTGTCAAATTACAGCCCAACTGTAACTGCAACATAGAGCTTAGGGTTAAGCTGTGGCTCAATAAATATAATTCCAGTTTGCACATTAACTCTTGTGCCGGAAGTGGCATCACAATATGGGAAATAAAAGCATTGTGCAATCTGAGATTTTATTAGTGGCAGGAATTGTGTGCAAACACATGATATGCAGATGTACATCTGTCACAGTACAGCGTATGTACAGTAAACGCTAAATGGTTATAGCCGTATATATACTCAAACACTGCCTGCGGCTGGTGACGAGGATGCTTGCAGTAGGGATACATTACACATGTTACCCTCTACCACAGGAAGCCAGACTGAGAATAAAGGGCATAACCATTTAGCATCCCTTACCTGTGATGGGGGGTAATGGCAGTATCTGTGCTAATTCAAAGATGATATCATTTTAAAAATTTTAATGGTGTTTAAAAGGTGCATTTGTTTTCTAAAATATACTTTAATGCATTTGGTTACACGAAAATATTTGGCATAATCATCTGAAATTTCACCTCATCACCAAAACAAACTTCCAAATAGGGGAACCCAGGGAAATGTATGCTGTGATTTTGGCCATTTCTTTAATTTTTAGAGGATCTTCCCATATACCAAAAATGACACATATTGACAAAATGACAGAATGAAATGGACATGGACTCTGGCTACGGTCAAACTTTTGAAGGCTTGAGTAAAATGTCCTGAGAAGACAAGGCCTAGAAATCCCGACAGGTAACAGACTCGCATAACAGGAACTGCATGAAAGATTAGCTTCACCTGAAGGCTTGTTGATATCACACATATACAGCACAGTCACATATATATATTTATATTCTCAGTGTAGATTAAATACAGTGTTAAATACAAAATCTTTTATAACAATGGTCTAATATTTGAAATAATTCCAAAAATTTGGCCTCCACATGCTTTTTTGCTGTCACACTAAGTCATAAGTTCAGCAGGACAGTCGTCTTGGTTCCTTGTCATCCAGAAGAAACTGCAGTGAGTCACAGAAGACGGTAACACTGAATGTGAATCAAGTTCATGGCAAACATAAAGTCAGCCGGACACAATTCAAACAGACATAATCTCCCATTTAACTTAAAAGAAGGTGCTTAAGCTGCCCAGGCTAATACAATCGTTTCATCTGTATAAAAAGCTCTAGAGTAGAGGATCCCAACCCTCAAACCGGATCCTGTGCTGTGTTGTGAAATAATCCCTGAAAATACGCAATTTATCCCATATTTCTGCACAAATTGCATTCTTTTTCCCATTTTCTAAAGGTATAATCAGGAAAGCCCCAGGACATTTCACTGTCGGCACCTCCCGGGTCTGCGAAAAATCTGTATGACAAACTGGTCCTCGGATATCAAAAGGTTGGGAACCCCACCTCAATAACATTTAGAAATCATACACTGAGGACCTGTGCTGTGTAAACAAAGAGGGAAGTGACAGAAATGAGAGCAGAAGAACCAAATCATTACTCAGCAATGGCCGATGTCGCTGACATTGCAGCACCCAGCATTAAAAAATACCCCTGGTACCAAGCAGGTGGCCCCAGGTCACAGTCTGCAGCAGACAGGCTTTAACCTGCCTATTAGTGCCTCTTACTGGATGGCAGCTGCACTGCTTGTAATTCTCAGGTTTCACATTGAAGTCAGACTAGTGCAATATGTTGAATATGAGTACAATACAACATTTCAGCGTAATGGAACCGAATGGTTCACTCTTATCTGTGCAGCTGTAGCTGGACAAACTCACTCACCACTGGGAGGTATAAAATTTGCGTAACTACAAGGCGGACACTGGGTACCATTCCGCACACTTCTTCTTCTCAGTTAACCACACTGTGTCTGATATTAATCCTTTCGGAATGACTGTCGTTATAAATCTCATTTGAATAAAATATGTCGTTTAAAAGTTTTATAAGCTCCCCCTGTGAAACACATCCAAAGTCCCCTGTACATGTGTCTCCTTCAGACGAAGCGGCAGCTTTAAATAACCGTTTCCCGGCTCACCAGTGGAATGGCAGCTAGCAGAAGCAAAGCTGTGCCTGGCAGGAGCCACGTCACGTCTATCCTTAGTATTTTGCCCTATTTTTCCTATTTAATCAGTGCACTGTGACACAGATGCCCCTCCCCCCACCCTGTCCCCAGTCCCCCCTCCCCAGTCCCCCCACGGGGAGTCACTGGATTCCATGGTGCTGTTGGGGCGCCATGTGGTGTTGGCAGTGCAATACAGCATCATGGACAGATGGGAACAACAGCTCTGGGGTCACAGTGCCATCGAAAAACTTGACGGCGCGAAGGTCAGCCAGTAGGGGGCCTGTCAACAAAGAGTACAGCCAGTCAAACCGGGATACCAGCTAGATATCAGCCAGTTAAGCCGGGATATCAACTGGATATCAGCCAGTCAAACCGGGATACCAGCTGGATATCAGCACAGGTCCTGAAAAGTGATATGATCGCACACTGTGACCGTGCACTGAGGGGCTGAACAATTACAATAATTACAGTTGGAACCTTTATTTTTCACTAGTGCAATCGCACACACACAGACCACTTACCACTGCAGCCAGCGATAAACACCCCAACACCGACCTCACCGTATTCCTTCATCACCTGCAGAAAAACGGTACATCGTTAGAGTTATGAAAACAGGCTTAGTGACGAGCACCATGCCATAGACACTACAGTGACGCTTACAGCCTTTATAGCCTTCGCTCCGACCGAGTCGACAAAGCTGACGGGCGTGAAGTCCAGGATGATGGCACGCACTGGGCCCAGTGCCTCAAGGAAGCTGCTGCTCTCTTCCCAGTCCGACTCAGCGGCGCCCTCCACCAGCTGCCCGTTCTCTTGCAGCTCTGGCTCATCTATGTCCAGCACCTCTTGAGTGATGCCCGTCTCTATGTTCTATTGGCCAAGAGACAGCTCTGAAGGTGCAGCCCACCAATCACAGGTAGGCTGCATAGCAAGACCCGCCCCTCCGATATGGTACATGCGTACAGACCACATCGATCGCTCAGCTGCTAAGGGCTCACCAGCTTTACCACAGAGTCCCTTATCGGGGGCCCTGTACGGTCCTGTGCATCCTTCTCTTTCCGCTGCTTCTTCTGCTGGCAGGATTTATATGTCGCATGCAGCACAGTTGGATCAACCCCCGTCTGCCAGGAACATGGAAGCCACATAAATGTATAAAGTAAACATACGGCACATTGTGTGGCTAATCTAATGTCTGTATGAGTGGATACATCACGCAGGTTAAGTGCACTTACAAGTTTGAGGGCCACTGCTAGTACAGTACACCAACTAATACCATCCAGGAAACATTTCCGACCCCTTAACCACCAAGTGACATGCTCCCTCCTTTGTATACTCTATACATAAATTCATTGCAGACGTTTACTGTCTTAAAAGAGTTGCTAGTGTCTCACTGTATTGTCCATCACTAAAAGGATGCCAGTTAGGCTAAGTGACATATAGTGTGTGATTATCTGCGTGTGTGTCCTGCTGGCATCCCTTCCTGCGTGTGCCCAGTCTTGGGGTCTATGCTGCCTGGAACGGGCTGGCATCCCTTCCTGCGTGTGCCCCGTCTTGGGGTCTATGCTGCCTGGAACGGGCTGGCATCCCTACCTGGATGTGCCCAGTCTTGGGGTCTATGCTGCCTGGAACGGGCTGGCACCCCTTCCTGCATGCGCCCCGTCTTGGGGCCTATGCTGCCTGGAACGGGCTGGCACCCCTTCCTGGGTGTGCCCCGTCTTGGGGCCTATGCT
>JAABNX020000001.1:248026-266807 GCA_015163995.2 Mormyrus lacerda
TGCTGCCTGGAACGGGCTGGCATCCCTTCCTGCGTGTGCCCCGTCTTGGGGCCTATGCTGCCTGGAACGGGCTGGCACCCCTTCCTGGGTGTACCCCGTCTTGGGGCCTATGCTGCCTGGAATGGGCTGGCATCCCTTTCTGCGTGTGCCCCGTCTTGGGGCCTATGCTGCCTGGAATGGGCTCCAGACCCCCACACCCTTGATGAGGAAAAGCAGCTGGAGAATGGATTGATTATTCATCCTACCTTCTCCTTGAGGGCTCCAACATAAAGATCACTGTTTGCAAAGTAGATAGAGGTGTTTGATTGGAATATCTTAATCCCAACACGTTCAGTAGCCTGGAACAGAAACAGTTAGATAAGGAGATAAGGAAACCATAGACAATTAGAACTGACATTTCAGTCCTTGGGATTTCTGTATGTGCTATGTGTAGGATCCCAGGCATGCAGCACGTAGCTTAATGATTAAAATGATTGGAAAGTCTTTACCTCCTCGTACTCCTCCACATCACAGTATATGCCTGTATCGGGGATCTCGCCAAGTATCATTTTCTTTGGGCTGGGAAAAAACACACATTGAGGCCTGGTGAATAATGACACTAAATCACAGCTACAGGCCTGCGGGACTCAGGAACACCAGTGGTCCCTCTCCTCTGGGTCCAGAAAATGTCATAAACGATCAGATGTACTCTGATTATCTCCCTTGAGTATTTCTGTTCATATTTAGTTGTTGAATTTATGCAATGCATTCACTACCCTTCACAGCTCCCAGATGAGTCACATACCTTTGCGTTCTGTAGATGATGCTGAGGATGGCAAACCCGATGGCCACCAGCAGCCCGTAATCGAGCCCCAACAGAACCGAAGCTACAAAGGCCACCATCCAGATTGCCTAGGAAAGTCACAGACTGTCTTACTAGCATTAGCAGAGAAGGGGTAGGGTTAGGCTTAGGGTTACAGACACCAGGAGAAACAGAAATAAAAATCAGTTTTGTGAGGACACCACCATGTGGTAAGTGATTGAAAAACACAACTAAATGTGCCTTCACATTGGACCAAAGTACCATAGAATGCGTTTTTTCAGTTTTTCAAATTGATCTCTGGTGTTTATGATAGTGGCCTTTTAAGATTTTAATTTTCTTTCGCCTAGTGACACATTACTCAGGTGTTTGTGATGCTGATGTAAACAATTATGTACAGTACATAATACACTGTCCTGCTAACCTGGGCTACGTATTACAAAAACAAAGTAGCAAACAACATTAGCGACTTACATAGTCGCAGGGCTCACAAGTCTCATGCACCGAGACACACACTTTTCGACCAGTTCACACACTCACACGCCACACCTTGTGTTTCTCACACTGATAAGTAAAGCATCCGTTAGACCCACCAAGGTGTCCTGTTATATAGGGTTAATGGATGAGGTGCAGGCGTACGGAGTGGAGCTTTCCTCTGAGTTCATAGCTGTCCTGATCGAGTTATACAGAGTTAATAGCCACCTACCAGTCAATCAGAAAATAGCATTTGGTATATGTGATCCCATTGCAAGCACGTTATTACGTGAATGTGCACACATACAGAGTGCAGATAAGGTGGGAGCGGCAGAGCAAGATCCGACGAATGCGATAGGCAGGGCTCTGTCACGCGTTGACCGTGAGACACACATTGCGCCCCTAATACATGTCATCTTACTCCAAATTTTGGCTGAAAGTGCTGAGAGCGCTACAGCTGGATCCAAGCAACTGAATGGTGCCGACTACATGTGAGTGGGGGTTTATGGGACAGGTACTCCCGCGTAGGATTTGTCTTCTTAGCTATAATAATAATAATAATAATAATAATAACAATAACAATAATACATTTTATTTATAGTGTCCTTTACATCACAGGATCTCAAAGGGCTAAACGGTAAAAAAAGAGACAAAATAAACAATTTAAAAGTAAACAGATTTAAAACCTGTGGGGGGAACCAAAGGTTTTCATAAAAAGAAAGAAAGAAATGACTGAAGAGGCTTTTTGAAACAGTCAATGGGTTGTGATGCCTTCAGGAAGTCAGGGAGGGCATTCCACAGGTGTGGAGCAGCAACACAGAAAGCTGTCTTCAGATTGGTTCTGGGTCTGTGGAAGAGGTTTGAGTGCGTAGAACGGAGGGAACATGTGCGTTGTGGGTTGATAAGTTCTTTGAGGTGGGGGGGGCATGTCCATGGATGCATTGATGTGTAAGAAGGGAAACCTTATAATCAATCCTGGCAGAGACGGAAGCCATGGAAGTGAGTGCAGGATGGAAGTGATGTGCTCATGTTTTCACACTCTCATCAGGAGCGATAAATTACCTTACATCAATGGCTGTCAGGGCATACATTGTGCATGCAAGCCCCTCGCAGGTCCATTCAGCTTGAAAGTGGGTTGGTGTATGTTACATTTGGGGGTAGTTAAGTAGTCCAGGATTTTTTGAATCAGCCTGTTTTACTACCTTCTTTTACAAATGTGGGATTTATATTTGGAAGAGGGAACATCAGTGTTTGAGATTGACGGAATGTCAGTTCCATGTACCAAACTCTCCTTATTCAGCTGTACTGAGGTAAAGTCATGTGAACACGCCATTTAATGCGTGTATAGCCAATCAGGGCCATTTAATGCATGTATAGCCAATCAGGACCGTTTAATGCATGTATAGCCAATGAGATCATATTCTGAGCATCTCTGAGCTGCTTTATCTGCTTCATTAGAGTCAGGTGTGCACAGGGCAACACGGAGGTCTCCAGTGGGATCATGTTTTCCAGGACTCACTGGAGACACCCACTGTCCTTGTTCTAAACTAATACGACAAAGGAAGATCAATTCTGCATTTCCATGGTTATTTATAAGAGGGGCAGGAGGGGCTATGTTTTCCACACAGAAGTGTTTACATACTTATTTGATATCACTAATGGACTTGAAGATGGATACAAGCATATGGCAGAAGCTTTAGGGGAAATGACTAAACACAGGGTGTTTAGAAACATGGCAGGAACAGAAGCGGCTTTATGGGAGGCGAAACCCACCAGCTCGATGCGGCTGGTCCCCCACAGCGCAGGGATGTCCTGGAACTGCTTAAACATGCCTAGAAGGTTCACCATGATGATAGCAGCCAGCACAGTCTACAGGGGAACCCCAGGGCAGAGAGCTCAGAGTTAAGGTTCCAAGTCAACAAGGATAAGTAACCAGCTGTAAGACACATTTAAAATAACCATTTTTAGGTAGAGCACTAAACTATTTAACTACTGAACATAACAAATAAAATATTCTTCTGTTATACTTCCATGCAGACACAGAGCAAACACACATGGAGGGTTTCATGTTGCAGACTAATGATAGCCCTAAAAATGAAAAGGGGGCAACGTCCCATTAACACTGGAAATGACCATTAGACTGCGACT
Source organism: Mormyrus lacerda (assembly GCA_015163995.2). Lineage (NCBI taxonomy): Eukaryota > Metazoa > Chordata > Actinopteri > Osteoglossiformes > Mormyridae > Mormyrus > Mormyrus lacerda. The sequence goes on from JAABNX020000001.1 coordinate 251,448, forward strand.
CACCTGAGGCAGTGGCTCAAACATGAACCCAATGGCCACCACCACCAGGAGGACGACCAGCGAGGACAGCAGTCCGGCAATCTGTGTACCGCGCACACACACAGAACGAGAAGATTAGCCAACACTGCCCTCCTTCCGCATCATCTGCCAACACACTCTACGCTCAGTGCTAATCAGCTCATTCTGCTTATCTTTATGTATTTACAGCACCAATATACAGATCCGATGTCAGGAATACTCAAACAAAACGAGTGATATCAGAGCACATCATAGGGTGTTCCTCTCCGCCCTGTCCCCCGTTTACAGAGTGGAGCAGCCCGGTTACCTGCGTCCTGCCCCCCGTGCTCTCCTGCACCAAGCTGCGGGACATGGAGCAGGTGATGGTAAAGGTGTGGAAAAAGGAGCCGGTGAGGTTACAGAGGCCCAGTGCTATTAGCTCCTGAAAGGTGGGGAGAGGTCAGCTGTCAGCAACATCAGCCTGGCTGTGCTTCATACCCTCCTGACGTCCAAAATACACCTCAGAACACTTTACTGCCAGCATGTACAAACATACCAGAATTGTTTGTGGAAGGCAATATTACACGGCACACAGGAGACACACATCACTGTACAATATAAAGAATACAATAGAATTTACAAATTTACAGAAAACACAGTGCAAGATGTCTGAAGACAATAAATCAGCATAAGAGCACCATGTACAACAGCAGAGAGCCTTCCTGGCCTGTAACCGCACACTCAGAATTAGGCTGGTATTATGGCAATAATACCTGGTTTCCGTCTACGCTGTAGCCGTGTTTAAGTGCAAAGATCTTAGCCAGGGAAATAGCCATGGAGAATCCCACAACCGCAACAGCAATGGCGTCAGTCACCAGGTTGGGAAAAACAGAGAAATCTGGCAGCGCTGGAGGAAGAAGTCTGGGAAGCAATTTGATAGGTGCTGTTACATCACTACTTAGAAGTTTTAAAACTTTGTTGGATATATACACTAAATATTGCCTTAATTCATTTTACTTCATTGATATTATATTTGTGACTAAGAAACAGAGACTATATTCAGCACCAATATTGTCCTTCAATTTCAAAACCGAAAGAGTTTCATCTTCACCCCACAGGGATGTTTCCAACAACATCCACGCTGTAGTTGGAGGAGAGCTGGATTCCGTAGGAGATCCCAGTGGAGACGATGACCTGCAACAGGAAAAGCCCTATTATTATTATTATTATTATTACTATTATTGTTGCTATTATTACTATTATCACTATTATTATTGTTATTATTATTTGATGGCATTGTGGCAGATGTGCCGATGCAACCTTACAGTAGGCAGAGGGATTTGACATTACCACTATGATTTCCCCTGGAATGGGCACCGGAAGCTTCTTTTTGAAGCGGTCATTCAGGTCTTTGATGACATACAGGAACACGATGCATGTCAGCCCCACGGTGATTGTGGTGAGGTTGGTGCTGCTGATGTTCTTCATCACCTCAATAAAGCTCTGTTTTGGAGAGGAGCACAGTCAGACAGAGGAGCTCCTACCTTTCTGTGGGAGGGGGGTGCGGGCAGCGGTTATGGGAGAGGCGGGTACAGCTGAAGGTCACGGGGGAGGGGGGCACGGTCATGGGGCAGTCACTCACGTAGATCACTGAGAGTGCCCCACTGAAGCGCACTGTCCGGATTCCCAGAAGGTACTTCAGTTGCGACACAAAGACGTGGACGGCGGCAGCCGTGGTGAAGCCTCGCACAAGGGGCTCAGCGAGGTAGATGGCCACAAATCCGAAGCGTAGGAGGCCCAGGAACAGCTACGGGAGCCAGAAATGAACCAAAATCCTTTTCAGCTATACTGCTACACAACAGCAAACGCTGTAACTGCATGTTTATCAAAATTGAGTTTTAAGCAAAATCGATTTTCTTTTGTTATCCCATAACAAAACATCTTAGTTCAACTGTGCTCATTTGAAAAAAACACTTTCAGACAGTCAAAAAACACCCTTTTCTCAGTATCAGTGTAGTTACTGTGTGTTGCCTTTGTAGGGCAGAAAAGCCATCACCGTTTGGAAACCGCTCCGTCAAAGCCATCATCATTTGGAAACCGCTCCATCGACCAGTTTGTCAATAAAGGGTCTGATCAAGTTGGTGGCAAGGAATTGTGGGAGGTGTAGTTTAAGAAAACTCCCTAGTGGCTAAATGCAGAAGGGGTATTGAAAGCCCACCTGAATGATGCCCACGAGGCAGGTCAGCGCCACTGCTATCTGGACCCTGTGGGCATCACGGGCTTCCGTGTCGACCACAGTAGCATTGGTGCCGTTTGGAGCCTGTATATGGAACATGTCTTCGGGAGCCTCTCGCATGGCAACACTGCCGATCATCAGGCTGATCACCGCAAAGGTCCCTACACCACCAGCAGCAGGACACACGCAGAAACAGGCACACTGCTGTCTTCACATTCAAATCTCACTGTCAAAACTCCACAGCATTACAGCAATGATGATGGAATTACAACAGCGAGTAATTCAGGTGTGTAGTTGGGTTCATGGAGATTCATGGAGGCCCATGGTATTAGTAAGTATGAACCATTGGAGGCTTTACCCATTGATATGTGTCTGGACGTGCCGAAGAAGGTGTAGAGCAGGACGGGGTAGAAGGAGGAGTACAGGCCGTAGACCGGAGGAACGGCAGCTAGCATCGCATAGGCCAGACCTGAGGGGTCAACCAAAGAAACACCTTTAGCCGAACCTCACAGCGACTCACTCCAGAGCATGTTAGGGATGAGGGCCATTTTTAGGTGTGGGGGGGGGCAGCTTAGAGAACATGAAACAGCAGAAAGTACCCAGTGCCCATCAGGGCAGGGCATGACCAGCACAGAGGGAGAAACAAAAGTAATAACCTGTTCAAGGTGCTCTAAAAAACACGGGTGCCTCCATTTTGCTAAAGTCATTCCATCAAAGACTCCTGCTACACATAAAACACCGCTTCCAGGATTTGCTCAGCTAATTTCAGGCCAAAATCTCAATAAGCTGCTGACCAGCTGAGTGGAGATCCCTGGTTTTCCATTGTGTCATGTTTGCCAGCGACAACAGCGACAAGAGAGCAGTGACATTCAGCCAAGAATCAGTCACATGGCCTCTTTTGTAAGGAACTGAACTTCAAAAAGCAAACAGGTCAGTCGAGGTGAAACGCAAAGTGCATTGCAGAACAAAGCTTTTTTGAGAGCTTTGAAATCATTTGCTTATACACACAGTGCAAACAGCATGAGAGGTGGATTACCTAACACTGCTTCTCATTGGCTGAAAGAGCCTGACCATACCCTGACTGACTGAAATTCACAGAGACTGACCTTGGGGCAGCTGCATGACGCCTGTGCTCAGGCCAGAGACAAGGTCCCCAAACAGGTACTCCCTGACAGGGTACGAGGGCAGCCAGGAGAGGATGGGCAGTAAGCTGTGCAGGGTCATTTTGGCCTTCGCAGAGGAACAGCTAGGAAACCAAGACAGGGGAATTAGTGGAGAGGCTTCCCTGGAGAGAATGCCCTTCAAACTGCGGAACTTGGACACGCCATGAAGTCGTTGGCGATGCAACTCGATTACCAGGGTGACGTGTGACCTTAATAAGCAAATGACAGCATGCTGCATAAATCAGATCACAATACTGCTTGTTCACTATAAAAATCAAACACAAGCAGGGATCATTTGCTGGACGTGCAGCAGAGGTGGCAGCATGTTGATCTTCATACGGAATGTCCAGAAAGTGGGGACCCACCGAAGCTGCCCGGTAAGCTTCTCCTTGAAGGGCTCCTGCCTCCTCGTCTTCCTGTGCAACAGCTCCCTCTGCAAGTGCCCCTCACTGTACACGGGGCGTTCCACTCTGTACACCAGGGCGGCGCTAGTGTCCTTGGCAGCTGACAGCTCCATGGCCGTGACCGTAAGGTCAGGGACGTGCAGAATCACGATCTGTCTAGATCTGCGCCGCTCCTGTTCTGTGTATATGGAAACAAGGGTTATACACCACTCACATCTGAGTTCATGTATTTGCAAATGAATGAATAAACATTACATTATATAGCGCTTTATCAAAAGCTTTTCAGAAGCAATGGGGACCCTATTCACCCACCACCGCTCTGCAGCACCCTGGATGATGCAGCGGTCATTCTGCAGCAGTACACTCACCACACAGAAGCTATGGTGGTGAACGGCCAGGAGATCATTTATCTATTAAATATAAGGGATGATTAGGAGGCGAGATTTGATAGGGCCATAAGTGGGAAATTTTTAGACAGGACTTAACTTCAGGTGAATTACCAGCCATGAACAGCAGGTGGTATTTCTGCCATTCAATAAAACAATGCACTACTAATCAATTCCTCGGTTGAATATTTACATATTTATTTTTATTTATTTAACCTATATTATTTATCCGGGTTTGTCCCATCGAGATCACAGATCCCTTTTGCAAGGGAGACCTGGCCAAGGCAGCAGCAGCACCATGTCTGTGCAGAGTCCTACATAATATTACATAGGAACATACTCAAGTCATACATTTGCATACAGACAATCTAGTCTCCAGAGTCTTTACCAGGGTTTTAAATTCCTTCAAGTGTATTAAGTTGTGCAGACAAACTTCAAACTGAAGTGCTGAAAACCTGAAGGCTTTCTTTCCCAGTTCAGTTCTTACTTTAGGAACAACTATATATACTGTCATCAGGGCCAGCTCTGCACAACTGCCTGACTGACAGCTCAGGCTACAGACAGAACGCAAACAGAGGGCTGTGCAGGAGGTGGCTGTCATCCCCTGATGCTGGGAATCCACTACTCACAGACACAAGGTGTACCTGGAGATTTCGGATGCCTTTACAAAATGCCATATTGGGCCCTCCTGATCAGCTTTACACATACTTTTACTAATTCAATGGCCCCTATAAAGTGCTGGGGCCCAGAATCTGTCAGGGTAACCACAACCCTCTGTGTCCATGCTCACATACACTAAACCACCAAACTTTATTAATCAAACTTGACAAATGATGTAGGCTAACATAGGGGTTCCTAGCCATTTGCGGACTGGTTTACGTTGTACAAATATTTCAGGAACTAGTAAACTTCATAAGATTAACTGATTTTTTTCCAGATGGGAACAGAACCAGAAAACTGAAAAATATATTTTATCTTTGTAAATTAACCAACACTTCTGCAAACATCCAGTGCACCTGGGTAGGGAACATTTATATCGGCAAGTACAGTTGAAGTACAGTATCCACTTTTAATTATTAGAAATGACGGATGCCACCTTCCGGAATAAACAGTGTTTCGCGAAAATATTAAACAAACCGCAACCAGTAATAGCTAAAATTGGAACACGGTATTCATCATGAAATTATCACATAAAATATAACCCGGTTGGCAACCTGGATTAGGTCTGAAAGTGCTGGCCCACAATATGTTTTCAGCTCATTAAATCTGACAAGTAGATCATTCGCTTCCCTTAAATTTCATCCGGCATTACCTCCCCCTTTTCGTTAGCTATAGTTATCGGTAGGCCTATCGGTATCGGCGATATTAGACAAAAATATAACGGTTATCGGTATTAATCCGAATTCCCATATTGGTGTTTCACTGGTAATACTCAGAAACATCTGATACCGATAAATATCTTAACATCATTGGAAAAATCTCGACATTTTAGGAGATTACCTCAGACTTCTGTACAAAAGGTCTTAGATCGCTTAGATCGCTACATTGCAAAGACCAACAAGACGACATAATTCTTTGGCTGTTACCAGAAAATTGGTTATTAAACCGAGCTGGTGGTGTCCGTCAAGCTTGCGGATGCTGGCCGCCGTCTGCTCACCTACAGACCTGCGCTTAGCAATCCGAACCGCGCACAGCGCTCCGCAGCCCGCCTCGGCACTTCACAGGGCGGCCAGCCTGGGAAGAGCCTCCGGGAAAATTTTGTGAGGAACAAAAACAATTTTGAGTAACGGACAGTAGTCACACAGTCTTCTTCCTATGCCTTCCTCGGACGTCTGCTTAACTGGTTGCTTTCCTGAGAAGTGGGTCTTTATACCCGCAAAGTAACTGTTATTTAGCAGCCCCTTGGGAACGGAGGACCCCCGCGGCAACACATACGGAAAATCATGGATAATGCCTTCAGGAAAGTGTCTAATTAACGGGACAATGCGTGAATTTATGAGCTCGGCATTTAGATTGGGGATCGGGCGAAAATTTGCCAAGTGCTAGGGTACCGACCTTTAGGACTGGCCTGATTTGACTAAGTACTGTGAAAACCGCGTGGCAAACCTCCCGTTTATCTTTTTCTCGGGCGCAAGGGAAGGATCTGCCAGTGCAGCGAAACACCGTCACGGTGCATATTTCCTGTCAAACGCGTGACATGAAAACTATTAACACCCAGGTTGTCAGATGTTGCACAAACTAAGGATATGAGCAAGCATATGACTTCATATATTAACGATGCACTGAAAAACTAAAGCAGAACGAGTATAACTGGCTGTGATAAAAGTTTTACGTTTCCATGCTAAACAAAAATGGTACAAGGAAGAGACACTGTACAGCTAAATTGTCTTTCCGTACTTGAATACTCAGAAAACCGTTATAAAATATCACAAGAAGAGCAGAAAAATTTACTGGTAAAATAGTTCAACCACCTAAAGAATATACTACAACCTTGCTACCATAATATATACATTTTAAAATCATCTTTCATAAAACCGAGGAGTATCCGTTCCAGCACTTCATCGTTCGAACGATGTTAACCATGAAAATCCATAGACATTTTCTTCACTACTGAAGCTGTAATGATACATGAACAACCGCGCCAGCAATACTGTCACCCAAAAAGCGATTGTCAGATGACTATGTTTTTTATCTGATTCGCTTTACTTACAGCGAGTAACAGCTTAATTATTATAAAGTATTCGCTGTGACCAAGTAATAAGATGGGCTAAACATGTGTTCATTTCTTACCCTTTCAGACTTATAGCTGGATGTGAAAGGAATTAAATGTCACCACCAGCCTCCCCAAGCCGAGGCTCCAGTTAATGTTTAACACCGTAATGTCCTTAAAGCATCGGCCACATTGTACTCCCACACCGGCTATGGCTCGCCATCGAGCACACATCACATTATCATGGGATTTGTATTTCCTCAGTTCCTCGGTAAGAACTACAACTTCCAGACAGTGATACGCAACATTGTATTACATGCTTGAACACGTGATGTTTTTTCGCCCTCGATATACTCAGCATGAATAAACTGCGCGTTTTATAGTGTAATTACGCCATTTGGTTCCTAGTTTCACGTCAATCGTGATGTCCTCTGGAGGAACCCTGTTTGTTTTATAGGGTATGGCAATATGTTATTAGTAATTGCAGTCATTTGTAAATGTTAGATGATGCACTGGTGAAATGAATTTCCATCTATCTGTCTTATTTAGGTCGTGAAGGGGCGGGTGACTGTCCAACGCGGTGTTACACCCTGGACAGGATGCCATAACAATACCAGTTTTGAACACTAAATGTTTTGCAGAAGGAGGGTATGTTGTGCGTCGTTTCCTTTGAGTTTTAGATATATCGTTCTCAGATCGATTTGCGCAATTTAATCAACCCAAAAAGCTGAGGACCTTTATTCAGGCATACACAATTTGTGTTAGTTTGAGGATACTTGCAAGTGTGTATTTGTCTAATAAACATTTTCTCATAATTTAATTGTCAAAGTAGTCTAACGAAACTAAAATACACTTGCATTCGGCTTAAACTTATTTAGGACCTGAGAATGATTAACAGAACAAAAACATTTTATTCTCGTAAATTGTATTGGAAATATCTTTATTCTATTTATATCTGAGCCGTATTCTTTAATAGTACGTTTGTTTTAACAAGAAGAAGTATTTAGCTAACGCCTTCAACTTAGGTTAATGAAAGCTGATTTCAATTTCTGGGGGAATTAAAACCAAACATGGGTATGATTTTCCAGAGGAAAACGCTGACACTGAATTCAAAGGTTCCATAAACTGACACTAGAGGGAAACAGTGTGCAGTTTAAACAACGAGAAAAACGGGCACTACTACAGTACACCTTTAAGATTTACAAAACATTTTGGCACCTTACAGTGGCATGCAATTGATTGATGGGATTCCTATGTGCGCTTTCATAATGATGCGATCAAGTTACTTGACTCATAAGATTAATTACAGTCCTGATTATAATGCAATTATGCTTCTGGTAAATTTGTATTTCCAGGCATTCGAAAGTCAGCTATAGGTAAGCACTGTGGTTAGGCATCCAGAACCGGAAGGCTGAGCTAAGTGCTGTTTATTTTGGAGGTTAAATAGGTAAAGACGTGAACATGTAAAGCATGCAAGTCACTCTACATGAAAGATTAGATATTAAGACAAATCCCCAATCAAATGGTCTTACCATGCTGCCACATGACCCATGGGGTGATGGTGTGGGGGCACTGAGTAACTGAGCAGGCTCAGTTTCTCTGCCTGTCATCAGAAGGTTGCAGGATTGAGCCCCAGCCTTGGCAGGATAGTGTCCTACAAAGAGCCTTTGAGCAAGGTCCTTCGGCCCCCACTCCAGGGGCACCACATGTTGGCTGACCCCGTGCTGCGACCTCCAAGCTATGGAGAGCAAGATGGGGCCAGGAAGAGAAGAATTTTAATGTACCTGTACTATGCCATCATTATTATTACAGCATTGCCCCATTTCCATCGTGACATTGCCAAAACTTGCCATCATTATTATTACAGCATTGCCCCATTTCCATTGCGACATTCATAAAACCTGCCATCATTATTATTACAGCATTGCCCCATTTCCATTGCGGCAGTGCCAAAACTTGCAGCCTTTCAGTTCTTCTTGAGGGAAACTCTGAAGCAAGCAGAATCAGGAAAATATGCATAGCACCCAGAGGCTGGGACTGGGATAACAATGTTACCAGACTTATCTCCACAGTGGATAAAAATCATTAGATTACTACCGCACAACAAGGGCATAGGCCTAGATTTGAGTATGGACGGCAGGAACATGTTCCTGCCAGTACTGTTTGGAGTACCGTGTGTGTTGGGGGGGTTCGGGGCTGTTTGGTCCGTACCAGTGTTGATACCAATGTTACCCTACAGCAGTCTATTAAACGTGTAAATATCGTCTACGTAGGTCTGTAAGGCAAATGGGAAGAAGATTGCACGGTTTTAATAACGAATTTCCCCGGTTTTAATAGCGAATTTGCACGGGAACATGCACGTTCTCACTGACTGATCCGTAGTTATTATATGCTGTTTTCAAATTTATTTTTAGAAATTCTTTAAAGTTGGATTATTAAAAAAATCTAGTTTTAGTCGAAAACATTTTCAAACGTGGTATTTCAATCACCAGTGAAAAGCGCATTCATTCATTATTTTTGTACGCAATATAGATATTTAAAAATTCTCATTATCAGTCGTTATCAGTGTAGATTGCAATAAAGTAAGATAATGATTATAAATGATTATAAAATCGAAGCGAAAATAGTGGTAGACTCTAATAAACCGAAGTGAGGTTAAGTATCCATATCCAGTTACTTGAAGAAACGCCCATTTTCCTCCCGAAGACTAATTTTGCGTTTGTTAATCACAAGGTCTCAAACAGCCAGGCATCTGCCATCGCAGCACACGCAATGGTAGGAAAATATAGACCACTGGGTTTGAAGAAATACGTACAAGAGACTAAAACTATCTTCTGCCGTCGTTTGAAAGTCCATTTACTGCCTGCAGTATCTAGACTTATTGTGCCTAAACTAAAGCGTTTTGTCTGAACTTGAAACACCTACTGCCTTAGACGCCTGTGTTGAAGAGGTATATTTTGGATATTTAACTGAAATGGGAAGAAGACAGGATGACGAAAATTTTAGTTTTGTTAGCCCGTGCATCAAATATTTACTTTTCTTTTTTAACTTTATATTCTGGGTAAGTTAACGTCACATAATTTCTCCCATCATTTTTATTGTCAATAAATTACAAATGACATATTTACTAACAGTACTGTGTCTATTGAGGATATTGACTGGATGTTTTCATTTGGGAAATTAGTCCATAAACTCTTCTAAAATGTAATTTAAGTATGAGTTCAGCGCTGAAAACCGGAGGTATGAAGGGTTCCTTAAGTTATTATTGCTGTGGATTCTTTTGCTTATTACTGAGAACACAGAGTTTAGTTTACGGTGTATGACAATAAAAGCAGTGTGAGATTTAAGTGTTTTGTGTTTTTACCCATTTATCCAGAAAGTATTAACCCTAAACGGTAAGAGTATCCCCTCTGTCACTTGCTGCGTGTTTCCTTCCGCTATATTCTGTTGATTTCTTCACCAGATACAAGAGAAATATTTGACCCAAGGGCTTTTCTTTCGTAATGATGGGACTTAGGAGGACTATTCCGTGTTTCTGCTCGCAGACACTATGTGCTCGAAGCAGGCAGTTCATTGACGGCATTTATTTATGACCGTAAATGATTGCCTTGGAGATATGCTTGTCTGGACAGTGCGAAGGCGAGGCCCTACTCCAGAAGGCATGCAAGCAAGTGTGGGCATTTTCTGAATGAACAACTAAAACTTAAACCTATCTCATTCACCTCCATTCCTCTCCTAGGCATCTTTGAGGTTCGCTTTTTGTATAAAGCTGATCTATACTTACAGACAGCAACAATGAATTCTGACATTGTGATTGACAGTCAGTCACTCAGATAGAAAAATTGGTATACAATGACCAAGGCTGCAGATAGATAGAAATCAATGGAGAGTCCCCACAAAGGTATAATTACAAACCTGTGTAAGCGTTTGGGCGCATATGCGTTTCTGTGTCTGTGTGTCTTTGTGTGTACATGTGTGTGTGCATGTGTGTGTGTGCATATGTGTGTGTGCATGTGTACCAATTAACTCCAGACTAATTTTCCTGCGTGCAGGCAGGATCACCTTCAGGGTGCTGCTTTTCTACATGCAGAATGACACACATGACATGCTGCTACATGTTCCCAGGGCAAACATTCCTCAAAGGAACAAACAAAGATATTAGCTTGAGTGCCATCAGCCACTTGGGGCAGCACCGAGCCCTGACATCTCCAGGACGGTGGGTGTGTCCCACCCTGGCTCTGGGGGAGTGAAGTTCTCCCGATGCTCTTGTCAGTTTCTTTTGGTACTATGGTTTCCTTCCTCTGTCCAAAGACTTTGGGTCGTTTAAGTAAGCTAGAATCTCTAAATTGCCCGCAGGGTGTGCTGGTGCAGCCTTGTGATGGACTGGCATGTCATCCAGCATGTCTTCTTCTACCCTGTGGTTCCTGGGATAGACTCCAGTCTCATCATGACCCTGCACTGGATAAACAGTTCTGATTAATGGAATGGACCGTTACCCCTTCACTGCAGCGTGAAGGCTGACTTTATGCTTCTTATATAATCAGATAAAATTATAGCTGTTTTTCTTGTACAGGTGATTTCAATGGTATTGATGTCTGTAGGGGTGTATGCAAGGATCGAGAAACATGCTGGTAAGTTCATGGGCTGTTTTATTTTTTTATTTTGCAAATCAGTGCAAATACTGGCGAAAAAGATATATAGGAGAAGAATTGTAAAATAGCTGACAACAAGGAGTGACAAATGGCTCCCACCCTACTCTCTGCCCTGCGTCTCTGCCCTGTGTCTCTGCCCTGCGTCTCTGTCTGGGGTAACTGTCCTGCGTCTTTGTACGGGGTCTTTGTCCTGTTTGTCTGCCCTGTGTCTCTGCCCTGTGTCTCTGCCCTGTTTGTTTGCCCTGTGTCTCTGCCCTGCGTCTCTGTGCGGGGTCTTTGTCCTGGGTCTCTACCCTGCGTCTCTGTCCGGGGTCTCTGCCCTGTTTGTCTGCCCTGCGTCTCTGTCTGGGGTAACTGTTCTGCGTCTCTGTGCGGGGTCTTTGCCCTGCTCTCTGCCCTGCGTCTCTGCCCTGCATCTCTGTCCGGGGTCTTTGTCCTGGGTCTCTACCCTGCGTCTCTGTCCGGGGTCTCTGCCCTGTTTGTCTGCCCTGTGTCTCTGCCCTGTTTGTCTGCCCTGTGTCTCTGCCCTGTTTGTTTGCCTTGCGTCTCTGCCCTGTTTGTCTGCCTTGCGTCTCTGCCCTGTGTCTCTGCCCTGTTTGTCTGCCCTGCGTCTCTGCCCTGCGTCTCTGCCCTGTTTGTCTGCCCTGCGTCTCTGCCCTGTGTCTCTGCCCTGTTTGTCTGCCTTGCGTCTCTGCCCTGCGTCTCTGCCCTGCGTCTCTGCCCTGTTTGTCTGCCCTGCGTCTCTGCCCTGTGTCTCTGCCCTGTTTGTCTGCCCTGTGTCTCTGCCCTGTTTGTTTGCCTTGCGTCTCTGCCCTGTTTGTCTGCCTTGTGTCTCTGCCCTGTGTCTCTGCCCTGTTTGTCTGCCCTGCGTCTCTGCCCTGTGTCCTTGCCCTGTTTGTTTGCCCTGCGTCTCTGCCCTGTGTCCCTGCCCTGCTTCTCTGCCTTGCGTCTCTGCCCTGTTTGTTTGCCCTGCGTCTCTGCCCTGTGTCTCTGCCTTGCGTCTCTGCCCTGTGTCTCTGTCCTGCGTCTCTGCCGTGTGTCTCTGCAGAGGCGGCGTTGGCCTACTTGTCAGTGGATCCAGCCATCCTGCTCCTGGTTGTTGGCGTGCTCATGTTCTTCCTCACCTTCTGTGGGTGTGTTGGCTCCTTGCGTGAAAACATCTGCCTGTTGCAGACGGTAGGTTGACTCGAGGTGTCCCAGGACGCTGTTGTTGTACCACTGAGGAATGCATTTTTGAAACAGTAGCTTCTTTACCAATTAATTTGTAGTAGATATTATCCAAATTGTAAGTCTTTGATCTTGTTGAACTTCCAACCGATGAGTGTGGATCAGGTCATTACATCTGATTGTCTCTGTTTTCCCAAAAGTTCTGCATCTCTTTGATTGTCGTGTTCCTGCTGCAGCTGGCCACTGGGATCCTGGGCTTCATCTTCTCTAATAAGGTAAGCTGTACTTGACGGGCAGGTTTGCACCAAAACCCCATAAGCACAGTTAGAAGTCTGATGCGTTGGAGACATGATGACAAGAGGGTCATCTGGAGAAAAATTTTGTCACATTTTGTCACCATTAGACACACAATGTGACACCAGCCAAAGGAGCTGCTTAGTTCTGTATAGTTTTTCAGCTTTACAACTGTAGTAAAGTAAAGTCTGTAAAGATTGAGAGGATCTTTATTATAGGACACATCTTATTGGAACACTCCATATTTTATCATCTAGCCAATAATTAGGTAGATCAGGTAGATCACCATGTGTTACTGGAACACTCCATATTTTATCATCTAGCCAATAATTAGGTAGATCAGGTACATCACCATGTGTTACTGGAACACTCCATATTTTATCATCTAGCCAATAATTAGGTAGATCAGGTACATCACCATGTGTTACTGGAACACTCCATATTTTATCATCTAGCCAATAATTAGGTAGATCAGGTAGATCACCATGTGTTACTGGAGCATTCCGTATTTTATCATGTAGCCAATCATTACGTAGACCAGGTAGATCACCATTTCTTCCCTGTACAGGCTCGAGCTAAAGTGACTGGGATGGTGAACGACGCTATTGTTCACTACAGGGATGACCTGGACTTACAAAACCTCATCGATTTTGGGCAGAAACAGGTGAGGTGCCGATGTGTGGCTTCCGTGCTTCATGTAGGTCAGGGACACTTAGGTGATGTGTGTCAGCACCGTTGGTTTCCTGTGGCTGTTGAGGATATGCTGCCTCTCCAGTGCTGCTTTCTGCCACGCAGCTGTGAGATGAGCGCTGGATCAGCACAGGCTGAGAGGCGCTATGCGGGCGGGGGGGCTGGTGGGACCGCTGGTTACTGTGGTGACAGTCACAGGCAGAACTTCTCATGCAGCAAGGAGGAAAGCGAAGCGAGCCAATGGGCACATTTATAGCTGTCTGGTTACAACTGCCAGACAGTTCATCAATTTAAGAGCAAATGTTTCTTAAATCCAAGGCCAGATTAAATGAATGTGATAAGTTGTTATTGTTGACATACCACAGCATACAACAATGACGTGTCCTCTACATTTAGCCCATATGTGACATAGCAGTGGCAGCTGTTTAGCACCCAGGGAACTGTGCTCGGGGTGGTACCTTTGTGGTACTTCGCTGGTCAAACCACTACCACTACCACCTCAGAGTGGGAAGCAGCCTTGGCTGGCAGCACATGTCACGTCACGTCAGAAAAAAACTGACCAGTGGCTCAAGAAATTCAGAAATGGGCTTTTCAGTGAGTGCCGTATGAAAGTAGAAACAAGGTCACGTTATACATATCTGATATTACACAGCATTAACTTGTTAACACAGACATTTGCAAATGGGACGGTGGGGGGGAGGGGGTGTTGTGGGGGGTTGTTCTGTTTCCTTTCCCCCCTGGATGTGGGGCTCAGATACCTATATTGTTAACCTGGGGTTGGCTTAAACCACTCGAATGCAGCTGCTCCTGTTTGCCTTCACTTCCAGTGGTTGTTGAGGTGTCACACCTCTGTGTGTGTGTGTGTGTGTGTGTGTGTGTCTCTGTCTGTGTATGTATGTATCGACTTTGGAGCATCCCTCATGCGGTCGAAAAAGCACAAAGAAAATACAATTGTACATTGGCACATGGAATGTTCGGACCCTCCTGGACACAGCTAAACCAACCGATAGGCCTCGCCGAAGAACAGCACTTGTAGCCCTTGAGCTTGCAAAGTATAACATCGATATTGCAGCACTCAGCGAGACTAGGCTACACGGAGAGGACTCCCTGACAGAAGCTGGTGCAGGCTACACATTCTTTTGGAAGGGGGTTCCTGAAGGCATGTGCCGCATCCATGGTGTGGGGTTTGCCGTGAAGACCCACCTACTGCAGCACATCGCCGAATCCCCTGTAGGTATTAGTGATCGGCTAATGGCATGGTGTATTCCTCTGGCAAAGAAACGCTTTGCCACTCTCATCAGTGCCTATGCACCAACACTGGATGCAGAGCTCAACATCAGAGAAGCCTAGATGCAGCCATTCAGAAAACCCCAGTTACAGACAAACTAATTATTACGGGTGACTTCAATGCCAGAGTGGGTAGAGAACATCAGGTCTGGAACAAAATCATAGGCCAGCATGGGGTGGGAAAAATGAACAGCAATGGGCACCGGCTTCTCTCCCTCTGTGCGGAACATCAGCTGGTCATTACAAATACTATTTTCCAGATGAAAGACAGGCTCAAAACCACCTGGCAACACCCTAGATCAAAACACTGGCATCTTCTTGATTACATCATTGTCCGTCAAGTGGATAGACGGGATGTTCTTATTACCAGAGCT
>JAABNX020000001.1:283787-295296 GCA_015163995.2 Mormyrus lacerda
AAAAAAAATTTAAAATGCCGCAAAAAAAAAAAACCCAAAACACACAAAGGCATCTGATGATTTGGTTTTAAGGCGGGGGCTGTGTTGGAGGAGCCTTCAAAAAGCCCCCTGCTCAAGTCCAGTGATCCGCATCCACCAGACCCCCTCATCCGTGCTCCTCTGTGGCGGAGTGGGCCTCCCCGCTCACTATTTCAAGCGCTCGATGAGTTCCTGCGTGAGGCCCAGGTTCAGCAGCTGCATGGGGGGCAGCAGGGACAGTTGAGGGAAGCTCCGCAGTAGTTGTTCCCAGCAGAGCTCCAGCAGGCTGGGCACCACCAGCCAGATCCTGAAAAGGGAGCCAGTGCGCTTGTTCTCGTGGATGTTCACCACGCCGCCATGGATATACATGCAGCCCGCCTGGAAAGAGAGAGAGACTCTAGGCTCTGACTGTTTCATAGGCCAGCAGTCGTAGCATTTAGTGACTGTCCACCGATCCCTGGGTTATGTTATGGCTTCAGATACACGACAAAATCATAGTCTGGTCAGGTCAGGTCAGGTCAGGTCGAGGAGCATGCACTGGTGCAGTGCGCTGCCACACCCACCACACCACAAAACACCTCAGGATCCCAGTCGGCGACCCCCCAGGCTGCTACCTGGTCCAGTCCCACCCTCTGGAAATGGCTGACAATCTGCCGCGGCATGGTGTTATAGACGGCAGACAGGCAAGCTTGAAGATGGGGGGGCGGGCGGTTTGGGCGGGCAGCACTGACCGGGGTCACAGCAGCGCAGTGGAAGTAGGCTGGCTCCGGCATCACTGCGGGCAGCCGTGTCCACTGGAACGTTTGCAGACTGATCTTCCACAGGTCGGCCAGGATCACCTCCCCGTTGTAACCACCACACACAAATACGTCTGTGGGGATGGGAGCAGCGATCATCACACAAGGGAGGATGCAGGCAGAATCCAGAGGGGCACTTCTGTGAGAATGACAGTGTCCCCCACCCAGAGAGGGACAAAAGCAGCTCACCGCTCTTAATCTGCACACAGCTGTGGCACCGTCTCGCAGCTGGGTACCCTGTGAAGATCAGAGCACCGAACAGTCAGCATACAAGGAGCCCAACACATCTGCTCATCTGTGCGATATTCTCTAAGTAAGCAGATCCACCCTGCGTTTGCTTCCATTTCTGTTCTGCTGTCCAGGTTTAGACAAAGAATGCGTGACTAACCTATTTTTTCATGCGGCCTTGTGCTGATCTCCTCCCATGAGTTAGTCTCTAGGTTGTATGCGTGTATCTGAGAAGTAAACAGAAGAGAGCAAAACATTAACTTACCATTATTTGTATTTATTTTTTAAATCATGACCCTTGCATCTCCAGCTGCCCTGAAAAGCAGGTATCACTGTGTGCAGGTTGGCAGGATTCAGGAGGGCAGAGTGCCGCTTCCCAGGGGGCCGGGGGTCCCACAGGGGACTGCTCACGATACCTTGTCTAAAGGGTAGGAGGTCCAGGAGGTGCCCCCGCCCAGGATGTAAATCCGCTGGCCATCGTGTGCGATCTCGTGCCTGTACCTGAGAAACAGCCATTAAACAATCAGCTGGTTAGGACAGAAGTCGGCAAATGAATCATCTATTCATCAGGGGTCTTACGGGAAAACTGAGTGTAGGAGAGACAGAGCTGATCCGCAGGCCAGCAGCATAATAAAAAACACCCAGCGGCTGCATGCTTTTGAGAAGCTGAGGAGAGTTAGACACGTGTTAAACAAGGAGGTCACCTCTCCTCTGGAAGGTCATCAGGGGGGTTGGTGGGCTTCAGGTGGATCCACTCGCGGGTGGTGAGGTCCAGTCGGTGTAGGTCTGTGCTGTAGACGTAACCTGTGGTTCCTCCAAACACGTACAGGTAGCCGTTGATGATGACCATCGCCTTGAGGATGAACGAGAGCTCTGCTTAAACGGCAAGGCGCCCACCACATTTATGTGGATTAATGTTCAGCTGGCGGGCGAGAGCACTGCCTCTCACCTGTCCGTAAATCCGGTTGGGCTTTTTCCCACGGCAGTTCAACAGCGACCACCGCTTGTACTTCACGTTGCAGACATGCACATCGTTGCCATTGTTCTCCCCAAATGGAATCCCAGTGCCGCCAAACACCAGCAGGTTGTTTCCGTGTAGAACAGCTAAATGCCAGCAAGCAGATTTCAGTGGCGTTTCAATTAATTCACCTGCACACTTCGAAACAGGAGGTTTAAAAAAAGGCCCATAATTTTTAAAGCTTACTACATTTAATACTCCAACCAAGTCAGCAATTTTCACAACACAAAAAGTAAAAACCCCTTTCGTACAGCATATCCAGAAACCAGATTTACCAGTACAGTAAAAAGCCATGTGGAACCTCAGCATAGGATGTGTCACATCTATTTAACACTATCCTCGTGAAGTAAATTAGGACATCTTAAATATCATGTTCCTCATAATCTGCATGAGTGTCTATCTATTCATTAGATATCAATCCAAAGCTTAAAAAACAGTTTCAGAACGAGCCAATCTATCGCCAACCTCTCACCTGACATAGATGCCAGCTCTGTGGGCATGTGGCCCTCCGTGCGGATCTGCTGCCAGGAGCCGCTGGCAAAGTGATACCGCCAGAGCTCCCGGAACAGCGGGTAGTCCTCATTCTCCGAGCCGCCCGACTCATCGTAATCTGGGTTGTACCCACCAAACACGTAGAGGCTTGAGTTATCTGCCACACAGCGGTGTCCGCTGCGTGCAGGGGGCGTGCGGTGTCCTGTTCAGATGGACAAGGGGGGAGTATTAAAACAATGCAGACAATTCCCTGTCCTGATACCTCGAAAAGCAAATTTCCACCAGTAATGAACTGACAGCTAGCCATCCTCATGATCTGGCTCGCGGAGAGCTTCAGTACGCAATGTCTAAAAACATGTTCTTCACCTTCTTTACCACCTTGGTACTCAAGGCAGATGCAGCAAAATTCATTCAGTAATTTCAATGAGAAATCCTCTGCACCGAAAGTTCAGCTGAGAGAAAACATTGGAACAAGCTATAAAAACCTAGAAGGTCATCATTGGCAAAACTGTTTCCCATATCCCAGAGTGCCTTGCAAAAGTAGTTTATCGTAACCACTTTCACACCAATGCAGTTTGCCATTTTCTGTTGGAGCATTCAGCAAGGAAGTTCGGCCTAAAGTGCAACACCATTTCAACACTGTCCCATAGACTTCTCAGAAGCTGTGTACAGTTTGGTTCTTTCAGTAATTCACACATCAATCACTGTTCAGATATATAAACTGATATACTTACCTCACTCACAACACAGCCCATTTTTTAATCCTTTTTCCATTCCAAGCTATCACTAAATCTTTTCACATTTGTGCACAGACAGTAAATAAAAAGAAATTCTCCATTCTACAATAACACACCGCTAACTGTGAAGAGTCATATTGACAATAAACGGGAGCTTCATTCATCAATAGAACAAGTACAAGGAACCTCTCTTGGTGCAGGTAGTGTTATCATGTAAACAAGTACTATCCAACTTGAGAGTGGGGACATTATTTAGCACCTTGGTTCAAGACTTAACAGTAGCCTACTTTCAAAAGGCAAAAATAAGTAGATATCAGCCAAGAGATCTCTGGCAAATTTCAATGAGTATTAAGGTATGATTAGTTATGATTAACCAGCTGTCATATTTAAAAGTCCCCAGTTACCAAACACAGATACCAAACTTATATTCAACAAATTGTTGAATGTTCGACAATGAAGGCAGAGAATAAGCCTGGACTGTAAGGATACTATAAATGTATTTTTTAAATGGGGAATTCTGAAAATCTTTGTCTTACAATAGGATTAACTAGGGAGATACTGTCATATTCTACCAAAGGCGAGTGTTTAATTCACACATGGTGAAAGAGTGTTTTCACTCAAAGCAGCTGAGATTTTGACCATCTGGTAGAAAATGTTGGTTCAGATAAAACATTAAACAGGTTAAATAGCTTCGGAAAACACAGTAACGGTGAAGGCTTTGCTTTACCCATATCCTTAAGCACAACCCTACCTGCTTTTTAACAGTGCAATTTGTAAGACAGATTTTCAAAAACCGATTTACATCAGCACAGAACTTTGACAGTTCACCCAACTGTCATCTCTTTAGTCCTAAGCACCATCATTTCCAGTACAATCTGTGCTGGTCAAAATCCATAAGGCAGACTCCCCCAGACTGAGGGCTTGCAGGACAACACAAGCCAATGAAGCGAAACAATGGGAAGAAGAGGGACAGACAGGGAGACGCTACAGGACGTTGTCATTCAGCCCAGAGACAGTCATGCGGATGGACATGATCCCCAGCAGTGGTCAGACCACCCAGCATGATGAAGAGCAACTGGGCATCGGAGAAAGAGTGAGCAGAGCCTCAAACCCAAGTGGGAGGGGGGGGGCGTGGTTAGAGACAGAGCTTCTTACAGTCCTGCTTCTGCTTTTGCAGGACATGGAGGCTCTGAATAGATGAGCCTCATTCTATCGACCTGGTGGTGGCGTATCGCAGCTGGCTCATTACCCACCTTCTCTCAAAAACCTGTTAGGGATCCGCAGACTGGGACAAGAGTGGATGAAGATGCGACGAGCCTGCAGCCAGCGGACTCTCTTCTTAGAGCCTGTCACCACAACCACCAGCAATGAGTCAGTCACACAGACAGCGCAAGACAATGGAGAGAGAAAAACAAAGGGGCACATGCTACCCAGAACTGTAGATCTCCACACAGCTGTCAACCTCTGGTGAATCTCAGACGGAACAAATACAGAAAGAGGGGGCGACGGTAACCATGTGAAAGGAACTCATTTGAAATGTGAAATTAGCGATGCACCAATAAGGGAATTTCTGGCCGATACAGACAGCCGATCATTTCCAAAAGTGACACCACTACACCAAAGTCATTAAAAAAATAAGTTATTCCAAAATTATGAAAAAGTATTTTTTGTATATGTTTGGCAAGAAAACAACACAACAGTCAGAGTACTATATTTTATAACTGTATACATCTTATATTTATAACATTTATAACAGAGAAGGGCTGAACATCAAGTGTGAACCTCCAAATTCTCCAGATAACATCTTTTGATTTCACACTGTCCTCACTGAATTTTTTTATTTTTTTTTTTTATCATCAAACACTTGCTTTACTGACAGACTAGCGTTATTCGGCAGAACTACAGCCTTCTTTATTAGAACTGATTTTTTTCCCCAGAAGGTCTTTATGTCTCGCCTTAAAGTGAGAGTAGGGCCTGGCTGTGGGAGGGGCCTGAGAGTGCACGTCCTCTGTCAGGCCCCCATCCACTCTCAAGCCCCTACGTCATTTCCGTTAAAACGACAGAATCCGTCTCAAACCTGAACAATAGCTTGTATGTAAATATAGAGCTACTGTGTGTGTTGTTATTGTGAGACATCACACTATAGCTAATATGTACGGTTAATAATTTTTTTGTGCCATATTTATGCTGTGAAATATTGTACTTTAATAATGTCAGCATTTGAATGTTTGTACGGACACAAGTCATAATCTAATTAAAATATTTTGAACAAATTGTGTGTTTTAGATTACATGTGAAGACGATAATAACAACATGTGAAGTTGCAACAGCTGTACAATTCCCTAATTTGCCAATAAATATAATAGTTGTGCTTTGGTACTGGCCATAATACAATATTTTTACTATGTAATTTTTTTCTAAGGAGCCGATGAGAATTCATTTAAATTTCTACAAGAAAAACTATTCTAGTTATATACAAACTATGTTGTTTTTAATAAAAAAATATGTTTTTCCCCCTCACAAAACAGAAATTTTTCAAAACCAACAATGTCAACAGAACACCGTATAACAGACTTTATTATTCATTATGTGACTAAACAATAGTCTTAGGACTTTATGTTAAACACCAGCTGCCTGTAGTAAGGAGAGTTCGACACGTGCGTATTTCCATGTGACGGTCATTTTTAAACTATTAAGCCATACATACCGCGTTTTAAGAATTATATGCGCGATACGATGAATTCTATAGCAGCAGTCGGCAAGTCGTAATCTATCGCCTACAAGACGGAAATGACGTAGGGGCTTGAGGGTGGATGGGGGCCTGACAGAGGACGCGCACTCTCAGGCCCCTCCCGCAGCCAGACACTCGTGTAAGGTGAACGATCGGATTTCTTGTGTTGAAATGATTATTACATTCTCCACATGAAATTTTAGCAGAGCAACGTTTGCAAAATGCATTTCTAGGAATGGGCCGATCTACATTTTTTCAGTTTCGGTCCAACACCGATAAGAACTTTGTCTCGATGGCAGCCCCGCGTGTATCCCAAGCCATGGCGAGTGTGCAAACAGCCCAGGCTAGCCACTCCCAAATCATCCATTGCTTTTACTATTTCCATATTACTCGCAACGGCACACAAACTTTTGTGTGCATTTTGTTTAGTGGAATTTTCCAGTAAACGCCACTTCCACCTCTCAAAACTTTGTTTTTATAAACATTGCAAATCGATGTGCTACTAGTTGCTGTTAAAAGCATACAATATTTCCAGATTGTCACCCTCTTGTCTGATGGTCTTATGCGGACATGGATCGGTCAGATCTAGCTGATACCAAATCTGTCAAACAGGTCTGGATCAGCACTGATACCAATTTGAATATCAGATCGGTGCATCTCTATTTCTACCGTCTTTTTCACCCATGGTAAAATGATTCCCTATAGCATATTTCTGTCCATTTAGTATGTGGGTATTCAAAGCATTATGGGTCACCATTTTAAAGGAAATTATCGGCAGCAAATATCGGCTCTTTTTTTTTTTTTTTTTTTTTAGATTATCAATAGGTACCCGGGAAAGGGAGAGATATACAAAGAACATTTCCAGTCATCTGTATTGATAATTACAACAAAGATTTCATATATTTTGAAAAAAGGTTTGGACAGTGGATTACAATACACAGTTTAAGAGACAGATTGTGCAAAAAAAATACACTTATGCAGGCCCTGTAATCTGAAGTTCACGGCTCAGAATACAGGGAATGCGATTGTTTTCATCATCAAGCTGCTTAACTGCAACTGCTTCAAAACTAAAGTTTCAGCTGTAGAAACCATCAAAAAAAAAAAAAGTAGCCTGTGAGAATATAGAGCACCATGAGCAAAGCAGCTTTATATCAAGAGCACTTAGTATTGTTCCAAGACGACAAACCAACAGCTGATGCACCACCTTCTCCAGCCTGCAAGTAAAGCAATGATACAAACATGTAAGTATTTGTAGTTACAGACAGGTTAACTCCACAGAACTGGCATGGGTGCACAGACGGACACCTCGGCAGAAACAAGTCACGCAGCGTTTGACAGCACATCAGCCAAACTGGATACATGGTTACACTGGAATTTATCTGCGAAGATCCCTTAGGAGGAACCACTTCATTGCATATTTAACAACAAAAATTCAGTGTAAAGGTCACAGGAAACGCTTCAGATGAAACATATCTAGCAACTATCAGAAGCAACAAAACATCCGAGACACCTGGGTTCAAGTTACATCCCTGTGAGAATGCCATCAATGTAGCAATCCCTGTGAGAATGCCATCAATGTAGCAATCCCTGTGAGAATGCCATCAATGTAGCAATCCCTGTGAGAATGCCATCAATGTAACAATCCCTGTGAGAATGCCATCATTGTAACAGTCTACATATAACAGACCAGTGAATGGACCCAATGATTCACACTTTCACACAAACGTTGTACTTTTTGCCAGACAGGTGTTTATGAAATAACAGGCTAAGAAGATGAACATACCTTCATGAGAGGATAATTCATAATCTTAGGATACAAAGAGCTTCCACCTTAAGAACACCACAAGCATATGCAAGCAGCACAAACATATGTACTTAGACAGGCCCTGTATGTCCTGGTGCAGCCAGCATTTTCCAAGGAAGACATTCCTTTCCAACAACATTCCTTTGTCAAACCCTCTAAAAACCAGTGCAGCATCAGATGCGCCAATATTTACAAACAACAGTTCCAGGCAGATGAAAAATAAGCGTGGAATAAAAAGTCAGTCGGAACCACACTAATAAAATCATTAAACATATGTATATAGGCTTATCGGTTTTACCAAATATGCAACAAATACTGGAAAAGAAATCATTTCATCACACTATGTGCAATAACGCCATTGTGTTCCGAATTTCGACAAAGCACCGAATGTGTCAAACCGTTCAGATCAGCAGGTAGTACTGCATCATACTGTCATAACCTCAAAAACCGCAAGAAAAATACAAGATTTGCTTTAAGGGTACGAGGAAGAAATTCTGTCTAAATTGTGAATATTGCATGAATGTCTAACTGATGATGCGCAATTAAGAGCATAGTGGGCGAATGGCGTAGGATCAGGCAGACGGGACAGCCCCGCCAGGCCGGCGCTGCACAGCCCGCCCAAGCGCTTCCTGGCTCTTCAAGAACCAAGGTCAGGGCCGTGCAAAGAGCATTGGCCTGGGAAACGCTCTCTGCGGGGAGAAAACGCGTCATCTCCCGCTACAGCGTGTAAGAAAACCTGTAACAGCGCACCTTATCAAGCCACAGCAGAAAAAGTACCATTTTACCGCTCATATAGCCCTCAGAGCGTTTGCTAAGCAGCAGACTGCAGGATAACGCAGTGATACCTGTTCGCAGCGCCTAGAACCACCGCAGTGGTCATGGTAAACAAGGCCGGTGGACTTTAATACTGACTATTCAAAGTAGCAAGTTAAAAACAGACCAAGTATGGCTCCAGACCAAGAAGAACCCTAAATGAGTCAAACGAATTAAACCTTTCAGATAGTCCAGTCCGAAAATCAGCGGCGACCCCCGCTAGGTAATGGGGACCAAGCTGTAGAGATGTAGCACTTCGCTACAGCCTGTACGGTTAACTCACCCGGTAACGCGCAAGGCAAGATGCAGGTTTACCTCGCTAACTGCTATCCGGCCACTTTCATTAGCTGGCTAAGCCCGTTAGCACCCGCTGCTTACATAAGCGGCGAGCCGATTGACGAGCAAAGCCTGACTGAGCAGGTTAAGCCGTTTAGCGGACGGTGTCTGCGCCGCGGGGGCTGCTGGCCGGCCGGCGTATGCACTGACCTGCCGCCCGGAAAGGAGGCCGCCCTGACAGCTTCTCGAACCTGTTCAGCTGCTCGGCGCCGTCAGCTGCTGACATCTTCCCCGGCGAACGCCGCGGACGGGCGGAATTAAATGCCGGAAAAACACGAACACAGGCGCACACACCCCTCCGAACCGCTTTTTTTCACATTCCCGAAGCTGCATCAAAACAAGTCGGCCGCCCCTACCGGCGAAAGGGGCGGCGAATCTGCGCAGGCCTTAAATACGGCGGACGAATGGCCGAGGCCGACGTTGGTGCTGAGGACGCGGGGCGGGGAGGAGGAGGCGCCCGCCGGGGTGGAAGGGTGTTACCGGTCGGGTGTTACCGGTCGGGTGTTGTGGCAGAGTTTATCGAGATCCTTGTACTGCACGATAATTAAATGTTCAAAGTGATTGATTTGTACATTCATGTTAATTGGGGTCCACTTGTTTTAATTTAAATAATTGCAATGAAGCGGACTGATTTTTTCAAAGATATCATATGTCTTCAAAAGATACCCAGCTTCCTGGCAATTTAAACAAATATAAATTTAAACCAGTCAAAAACAATCATTAATTATACATATACTGATGTTCCATATTTATTTAATGTCATATGTGTCATTAAATCGACGTTAATTAAACTGTAGTTAAAGTAACACATACTTTAGTTAAATTCCGTTTTCTTTGTATAGCCGATTTCCACGTCATTACATTATCCTTGCCCGAAGCCCCCACTAGCCGGTGGCAAGGAAACTCCCTAGAAGGAACAAACCTTGGGAGGAGTCAAATGAACGAAATATAACAAAATCCTAATTTATACAGCACAAATTTTAAGATTCGAGTCTCAATGCGGAGGACAGGCATTTCTGACACAGTAGCAAGCATACTATGATTAAAGTGACACATATTAATAGGCTACCTTATACGAAGACATGCGGTATAACTGCAGGGAAGCGCGTCCCGGGGAGCGATTTCAGTGCGGGACAGGCAATGGCGGCGCTCGGTAGTCGTAGTAACTCTGCTGACAATTTAAGTGATAAAAACAAGTCTCCGCAAGTGATGGCGCAGAAAGTACGACAGCTTCTCAACGAGGGCGTCGCATCAGAGGACAGCAAGCGAAAGTAGTAGTATTTTTCATTCACAATTATTGTATTTTTTTTTTTTACCTTAACGTTCATTTCTCAAGCAGCAGCCTGTCGTCATGCCCGTACCAAAATGGGATAGGAAACGTGACTGCCGATCGGTTTAATGTAATCTCGGATAAATAAGCAGTTTGATTGTCAGTTAACTGGTCACTCCACAAACATATCTCTGTATATTATTATCATTACATTTCCCTTACAACGCCAAATGCTTTGAAGAAACAAGTACGCACTTGTCTTTTAAACGTATTTATACGTGAAGGATCTTAAGACCAATGCTTACACATTCTAGGTTGTTTATTTTCGTTATTTTTCCATTACGTATTATCTTGAACTTCGAATCTGCATTATTTTAATCATTTCAATTGCCTTAAATGTGATTTTTTTATTGGTTAAGAAAGGGTTGATGCAGGGCAAGTCGTCTATACGTTTTAAACACACGCCTGCGAAGCCAAATGTAAATTCATGTATTGAGCTATTGTTTTTTTTATTAATTTAGCTTTATGTAACACCTGGTGTTCAGCAGCATTATTGATATAATGCCGATTTATATACCGTTTACCAATTATTAAATCTGGATTTAATAATCTCACTTGTTTATTCTGACTGAATGAGACTGTAAAGTATGAATGGAACACAAGTGTATTACATCAGTAAAACCTTTTGTTAATTACTTTTTGACCGCAGGTCCTGGTACTCAGCAGTTTCTTAGCTTTTTGTAGTTTTCGGTAAGTAAGGTTACTTAGAATTAAAGGTTACATGTTAAATATTCAGCCGTCGCGCCCCTGCTATAGCGGATTTTACCCCGACACATCAGTTCTCTGCCTATCGCGTACATTGCTTGTGGTCCGATTGTTGTGAGCAAACCTTTTGTGAACTTTTCGTTTTGTTTTAAGCGCCACTGATTAAGTCTTGAACTATAAAAATATGTTTATTTCTATGGTCTTTCTATATCGCGGATTTTCACCTATCGCTGATGGGTCTGGAACGTAACTTTGGCGATAGGAGGGGGTTCACTGTAATACATTGATTGGCATCGCCGGTGTTATGCCGCAAAATGCATCCTGTCGTAGAATGCATGCCTGTCTCTAAATGACCAATTGGTAGCTGATTTGAAACGAGTTGAGCTAATTTATCGAGTTAGGCTACCGTAGTGCTAATCGATAGCCCTAACCCTAATGCCTAAAAAACCCCTAAAACACCTCTAAAACCCCAACCCCCCCAAAACCCCTAACCCTAACCC
>JAABNX020000001.1:322052-332220 GCA_015163995.2 Mormyrus lacerda
GTGGTGATATATTCTGAGATGTTACAGTTCCCGTAGCAGACAGTGATGCTGCTCCGGAGCAGGCTTTCGCATTGAGTTGCTTTTGAAATCTAGGCAGTACTGTTTTGAGTTTTGCCAGGTTGAAGTCTCCAGCGATGATCGGCATATGGGATATGCACTTAATGATCAACTTTGATAGACCTTGATCTAGTTACGTTCACACATAGAATGTGCAGGCAGGCCATGCTTGTCACGATACGCTGGGGACGAGCAGGCGAGCAATAAGGCAGGCAGGCAGGAAAACGAGTAACAAAAGTTTTTACTGGGGCAGGGTAACAGACACGCGACATAACATCAATGACCGACGCAAGACTCAGGAGGACGTGGACTAATATACACCGGACAGGTTAAACTAGACAAGCAACAGGTGACCACAATCGGGGAATCACACGAGGAAATGAGGTGGGCGTGGCACACAGGAGGATCGTACGGAGCGGATCATGACAATGCTAATGACAAGGAATTTTTGTCGAAGTCATATGAGGTCCATACCTAAAGAAATAATGTATCACTGTCACTAAATATATACAAAATAACGGGCATATCTGGCACAATTCATTATCAACCACATTCACTTGTTGGTTTACTGTGGACATATAATGTGCTGCAGCCAGGTAAGACGCTCTTGTGGTTCCATTTACCTGTTTCTGATTGGCCAGCCTCATCCATGGGTGCTGGAGCTGCACTGTCAGTGTCCCCATCCGGAACGTTTGCCCTATGATGGCAGCTATGTCACCATGCAGAGGTGACACTGACGTGCTGCTTGGGCCGACCTCTGTGACGTGAATGTGGGATCAGTGGGCTACCATCCTTTTCTCAATGGCCATTTTCAGATCAGGCCACTTCTTCCTCACCTCTGTTACCTGAGGCCATGTTGGGTCCTTTGCCTTCTTAGACAGACTGGTAACGTTGCCAAACGGACCTTGTTTGTTTATTACATCCAGCAGAACTTCCACCTCATTCTCGGTGAAGTTCGTTTTTCTTTTTTCTTCTTTTCTTTTTCTTAATACCCAAATATAGTTACAAATAGAAGCATATAGTGGAAAATACATTACAAACTAGAATAAGGATATAAAGGTACATCTCACTTCATGGTTTCCATTTCTGCACACTATTCTGTGTGTTGATGTGTGTTATGTGGGAGTTGCACATCCATATATATAGTTCATTGAGGGAACTCCTTCACATTAATTAGTATTGCTGCAGACGCGCAATCACATTTAGAATGCATGGGATTTATCCATGTTCACTTTGTATAGCTGTTTGTACACAGGAGTGATAAACACTAATTTGCCCTGGATTCTAGTGATTCATGTGCACACATTGAGGAATTGGTCTCCGCACACTTCGATAAATGAAACCCCAGGTGATTTTTTTTTTTGTTTCAGTACTGTAAGGCTAAGTTTAATAAGAAACCACATGCTAATACAAAGATTAAATCCCCAATTAAATAAATGAGCTATATACAGATTAATCCTGAATTTTCTAAATTGAATCTGATTGGATGAATTAGTTTCCCTGCCTGTATTGGCTTATTGTTTTTTGTGATTGACTGCGAACCACCTAGTGGCCACATGTAGTGCTTCAGTAACTGTGATAGTTGAAAGTCTACTTCTGTGGGATGTGCGATTTTCATTTTGTTTTGCAGATCTCACCAATATCTTTGAGTCGTTCTTGCCTCAGTTGCTGGCATACCCCAACCCCATCGATCCCCTGAATGGGGATGCGGCCGCCATGTACCTGCACCGGCCGGAAGAATACAAGCACAGAATCAGAGGTGAGCACCCTCCGGAGGCCCGTGTATTACCGCCCGCCCGCCCGCACTCCGGAGGCCCGTGTATTACCGCCCGCCCGCCCGCACTCCGGAGGCCCGTGTATTACCGCCCGCCCGCACTCCGGAGGCCCATGTATTACCACCCGCCCTCCGGAGGCCCATGTATCACAGTCCGCCTACCCTCGAGAGGCCTGTGTATTACTACATGCCAGTCCAGGCCATTTAATGATAATCCTGTTGTTAGCATACCTTTCTGTCAAGGTCAGTACTTCTCCTGACCCCCCTCCCTCCCTTTTGGCATCTGCAGAATATATCCAGAAATATGCGACAGAGGAGGCGCTGAAGGAGCAGGAGGAGCGGGCCGGGGACTCCTCGTCGGAGAGCTCCATGTCAGATTTCTCTGAGGACGAAGCCCAGGATATGGAGTTGTAGCACATGGAGATTTCCTTAAACAGACTCCCAGCGGCAAGGAGCAGACTGATATTCATATTTAAACAGGCATTTTTTTATGACTGAAGGATTTTTATGGATGTAGCCTTGGTGTTTTTCCATTTCCACTCTGTCCCCCTCTAGACGCCCACCTTTTGCATCCTGCTCAGCCCTTAACCACCCTGAGCAGTGCAGTGTCGCTGGACTGATGCTGATACTACCCACTTTTCTCACCTGTGATTCAGTACGATCATGGTCACTTGGAATTCACCTCTCTTCTCAGTTGCCATAATAATAATAATAATAATACAGATGTTGTTGCTGGTTGTAACATCATGACAGTTTTATTAAAGAGAGTGACTGAAGACTGAAAACCCCAAGCCAGAAAAGCAGTGTTCAAAAAAGCTGTTTCATTGTATTAAACTTCCTTCCAGTCAGTAAATCATGTTGCTGTTTGGAGGCTGGTCTTATTAGGTAACACACTGAAAATGCCTTTTTTGTATTGTGGATTTGGATTTCTCCTGTCTTTTTGGTTTGGATTTAAAGTGGTAATAGTTGCTTGTCCTCCTGTTGGAACACCCTCCCACTGGCCAGTACCAAAAGGTGTCAGCACCTTAGAAATGGCTGCCTGCACACAGCAGGATTCTGGGAAAGGTCACCCAGTTGGGGTGTTGGAGGCTCTGTGTAACATTATTTTTACCCTGATGCTGTTATTGCTGAGGTCTTGCAGGGAGTCTAGTGTCCAAAAGGCATCTTTCACCTGGTTTTGCATATAGATGTGGCACAGTAGGTAGTGCTATTGAGCCCTGATTCCTCCAGACCCCATCAAAGTGTTCTTGAGCAAGACACTGAACCCCTAATTGCTCCCGGTGAGTAGGTTGGCGGCTTGCATGGCAGCTTCTGCCACCGGTGGATGGATGAATGTAAGGCATGTCTTGTAAAGCGCTTTGTATTAGTAGAAAAGCGCTATATAAATGCTGTCCATTTACCATTACCCATACTGTTGTGGGCAGTGGTGGCTTGATGGTTAGGGAAGCGCACTTGTAATCGAAAGATTGCAGGAACAAATCGCCCACCAGCCAGTCACCACTGAGGTACCCTGAGCAAGGTACCGTCCCCAAGCACTGCTCCCCGGGCGCTGGATTAGCTGCCCCCTGCTATGTCACGAAAGTCACATATGTGTTAAATGCAGAGGACACATTTTGTTGTTGCGTGCTGTGTGCTGTGGTGTGTTGACAATGATCACTAAATTCTAATTCTAGCAAGGCTAACAAGCTGTAATTATTTTATCCTGGTTTAATTGACCATTATGCGAAAGTTTCCTCTGTTTGTCTCATTACCCTGTTTGTAGTTTTACACCGTTCGGAAGGTAAGTTATCTTGGGCTTTGTTGAGCCCGTGTGCTGTAGAAAGATGTGGAAGAGTACTCTTTGGTTTCTGTCTGAAGGTTAGGGCTGCATTCATAGTGTAGATGTTTGCCTGATTTTTCCGTCACTGCGTGTCTTCTCACGAAATCTTGTACAGTACTTTGTTGGCTTGTTAATTTTGCCAGCTTGCTTTCTTGAGCTGAACTATAATGGTAGGATTAGTTCCTTATTTAGAAAAATGTGTGGTGAATTCAGTTTCCAATATGTGTAGTATGGTTTTCTCTCTTTATAGAAGTAACTGGTTTCAGTCAGCTTCCTGTAGAGGAGAGGATTAATGAGTTCAATTTACATCATTCTGTTCTGTAATTCATTAAGAGATTCCAACATGACATGATTTGCTGTATTGCAGATCTTGTGTGTTCCCCTTCCAAATCTTTCCTGACTATCTTATGGAGTCCTGGGTAGCGCAGCCTGCATCCTGGAGGGTTGGGGGTGCCGCATGAGGCCGCCACCGGGCCGGAGCGGGGAGACCTCAACCTTCACTGCTCAGCTTGCATCCACATGAAGGGAGTGACCTTTTATAAAATCTAAGACGTATTTTGCTGGGGTTTCAATATCTTTATATGGTCGAGCTTTAGCCATAATGGATTAATTGGAGGTGGGCTGAGATGGGATGATGTCATCAGGAAGGGCCTTCTGGAATGCAGGCTGGAAGGTTTCGGTCAGCACCTCGGCACCCTTCTGTTGTCATGGTAAACCAGGCGGCACATAGTAACATTACGCAGCAGCCTGGGATGTCACATTACCCTTCTCCCCTTTTACACCTTGGAAATGAGAGCTTGCATGACCTAAAGTTCAAAATTTGCAGCTTTTGTGACCGCTCTGAATGAATGAGTGAATGAATGAAATTAAATGTGCAACTGATTCCTTTTACTGTGCGCTTCAGGGTTGGGGCCATTCTGGAATGCATTCATCAAGTTGGTATTGGGAAAAAGAACTATGGGGAACATAATTGGAATTGAATTTGAATTTCAGGGAGATTTAGATTCCAACTCCAGTTCCATTTCCTGATTTAGATTGGGATTGATGAATGCATTCTGGAATGGCCCCAATGCTGGTGAGCTCAGTCACTGTCAGAATGCACCTTCTGGCTCCTATACAGAGCACAGTACAGTCTAAATGAGGCTGCAGACTCTCTCTGCTGTGTATGGATGATTGTTTACCTGCAAAAGAAGCAGGCGTTCCGCCGAGAGTTCCCTTGCAGCACCCCCAGTCCAGCTGGCATGGCCCGGGACCGAGGGCATGATGCGGGCATCAGGTCCGGGAGCAGGACCAGGCAGCAGCCCGGTTGCCACCTTCCTCACTCATTTCTTTTCCTCCTTTTTGTGACTGAAGCCAAACTGCAGCAGGGTCACAGTGGAGGTTCTGGAAGTGAGTCATTATCCATGGAAACCCTGTTTGACAGCTAAGGCCATGAAACTTACTTTACTCCTGTTTTCTCTTCTTTCCTTTTTAGTTATTTTTCATTGTGATTATATAGAGGGCATGCATGACACTGACATGCCTTTAATCTATATGATTATAACCTCAAATAGTTGTGTATAACTGTAAACTGTAACTTTTTAAATAAAAAACAAATGTGTACAAGTCTTGACACTGTGTACTTTGTGGACATCAAGGGCTCTTCACCCTGTCATACCATCTAGGGGGTATTTAAATTGCTGAGTATGAATAATTTGAATTGATTTGAGGATCTAAATGTGGGACATTTTGAAAATTTGGGGATGGGTAATAGAGCTTCATAGCTATAAGCTGTCTTGATTGCTAGTAAATGTACAGGTTCTGCACAGGGCTGAACTAGGATTTAAAAATGACCTCGGACTTTTGTGTCCCCCACAATACATTTGGCCAGCTTGTGTTGGGGTCAGGGACAAATTTTTCTGACCTGCAAACCCATTGGCCCACTTGGAAAAGCCTGGAATGCTGGCCGCTCAGTCCAGCTTACTTGAGTGAGGACTGAAACTGCTGCTCTTCACCCTTATCGTTTTCTGATATGTCCAATAGAGGGCGCTCCAGCGCCATCTTTCCCACCAAGCCTCTACATTAGGTGTACACAAAATCACTAGGATTGAAGAGAATTTCTTTCGTTAAAAAAAAACACATCACACGTGTTTTTTCTTTTGCTAATATTTACATGGCATTAGTTTACAGAATATGAATGGGATACTTAGCAAATTAATCAATAAGAATTCCAACAAAACTTCCTGGTCCAGAATAGTTTCACAGGTTACAGAAGGCAAAACTGTGGGTCTGTGACCTTTACCCACGACCTTTGCATTTGGCTGGATTTCCCATTCGGAGTCACTATTACATACTATGTAGTGTTTTTATTTCTTATTTTTTTTCCTCATGTCCTCACAATGGATTATTGGGGGTCTTTATCTGACGGATAATGCCACAGCATCAAAGGCGCTGCTGCTTACAGCCAGGACTGACCTCTGTCCAGCCTTCATGCCTGCTGCCTGCCGCGGTGATACCTCAGGCATAGCATGAAGCTCTTAGTCTCACGGGAAACTTACAACATGGACATACATACCTTCCCTGTGTTTGGTCTGCATGAAATACAAGTGCACAAGCTCATTATCCAGAAAAATACTCCTGTTTATGGCTTCCCAATACTCAATGCGCTGCGATCTCACTCTTTATATGGCTTCCCAATACTCTGGTGCGCTGCGATCTCACTCTTTATATGGCTTCCCAATACTCAATGCGCTGTGATCTCACTCTATTTATCAGGTGGCGGGTATCATGATTCATGTCATCTGAGGGCTGGGGTGGGAGGGGGGTTGCACTTTTTATAACACGCTCCCCCAGGTTCTAGGTCATGGGGTTTAGGGTGGGACACCCTCCTAGGCCCAAAAGCTGTGGCACGAACCACGAACAAGCAAGATAGGACCAACAGCCTAGAGTGATGGGGGCAGACTGCGGACTGCGGAGGCCTGACCTCCAGGGGCAGAGAAACCTGAACTCCTTAATGAAATATTCAGAGCCAGTTTATCTGCAGTGCGATGATCAGGTGGGCAGGCCTGGCACTGTGGCCTCCGGTGATGTATCAGAAGTCTCCAGAGAGCACCTCTGATTGGGTAAGAGCGTGGCAGGCAGTCACATGACCTGCCCCAGTGGGCAATACAGACATTAAAACTGCTCCAAATGCCCCAGCAAGCTATTAGTTCGGCACCCTCATTGTCGGGTTTGGAGATGCTTGTGGGAATAGCACAGAGACCATCAACATATTTCTTAAATATGCAGCATTTTATTCAGAAATATGTTAATGATATAATTTCTTTTCGTCAAATTTCTAAGCACTGACCTTGTACATGACCTTGTGGGTTCAATGACAATTCAGAAAGTCTCTTACTATTTTAACATCAGTATGATATGTCCTATTATTCTAAAATGTAATAGAAAATAGAAACATTCCATTCTAACTCTAGCATAAAACATTTTGTTTAACTTAATCCCCAAAACCAACGAGCACGAGAACTGTTTTCATGATTTTTTTACTGTGCGTGTAACAGCATCGTATTACTAAGGAAATAAAGGCTACAAAGATTCACATCGCCGAATGGCAACAACTTGTGGCAGCCTGAGAGCCCCTGTCGCTAAGTCTGCAGACCCCCCCCCCTATCGCCTGATGTTTGTGTTTTGAGCTGGCGCACTGTGTGTTTATTCGCGTGCTGGGTGTTATCGCCGGGACCCCGGTGGCGATCCCAGCGCTCCCCGGTGAAATGGCATCCTGGGCGACGTGCAAAGTGCTTGTTTGGCAGAGCGAAATCAACCCGACTCCCGTTTCCAGCTCGGGTTCGTGGAGAACTGATGCAAGACCCTTTTATTAATGTATGACCGTCTGATTAGAAAGCTTCTCGGATAAACGGGCAAATGAATAGGTGATTGTGTCTTGTGTCAGTGAGTGCAATAAACTAACGCAGAGAGTCGAAATGTTGAAAAATAAAATGTTTAAGTGGTGTGTAATAAAGAGCTCAGCTTCGGTGCCTTTGGAGCTGTCCTCTCTCTCTCTCTCTCTCTCTCAGTGACCTTTTTTTTGTTGTAGTAGCAGCGTAAGCTTCTTAGACCCTCACCCATCGCCTAAAAAGGAGAATTTTCTCTGTAGTATGGTGGGAGTTAGGCATTCATCGGCCTCCCCTGTGAAAGGAAAACCTCATTTCAGCTGTAGTCTGGGGAGAATACCATTTTGCTATTGTGCATAAGGAGAAAAAAACTCGCCGAAAAAACTGCACCTTATAGAGATTTAGAAGTCGAATGATTGTCCTCATGCTTGTATGGGCGTAGGGCAGATTTTGTAGGCGTGCCAATGACATTTTCCTATCTGTGCAGTGAAAGTTTTTTTCAAATCCAATGCAAATGTTTCCTGATTGTTTACCAAACTAAATTTTCAACGGAAACCGCAAACATGTCCTATGCACTACACCCACATAATTTGAATATCCAAATATTCTGCTTCAAAGGTGAGCTTAAATTCGTTCTTCGTCATCAAAATTAAAATAAAACCATGCCCATGCACTGAGAATGGACTAACTTCGATGATAAAAACGTGTCCACTAATTACCGCGCTGTTTATGGTACCTCTGCATAGCAATTAACCTTCTAATCTTGCCTGCATCAATCATCATCGGCATCCTATCCTGGCGAAAACAGCTGCTCTGCAATTAAACCCCACAGGTTGGAAACACTCAACACTTCATTCCTAGAAATCGCGGATGTCTGGAAATGTACAAAGAAACGCTACACGATGGGTGTAAGGATAATTTATTGCTGTAAGGATAACTTATGATACGCGAACGAACATCTTGTTACCTGGTAAAACAGAAACAATAATTCCTAGATAATGCAAACAAAAGGACGCAGATTCAAGTGCAAGAAACATTAATATTAAGAAATACTAAATCGCTTAATTCGCCACAACGTTGCTGCATTGCACATTTTTTCTTTAAGCGCTTATATTGATTGTAACGATATTCCGATGTTAACTAATACAAAATTTCGTTTAATTACTTGATTTTAATTCGGTACTATTTTTTTATGTGAAATCGGTAATTGTCTACCGTAGATATTCATATTTTCCTGTCTTTTAAAAATATGTTAGGCTATATTCAAAAGTATGTGTTTTCACTCGGAGATGGAGGAAAATGTATGAAACACTACCGGCCTATTTTTCTAATGAAGCCTGCTTTATGTGTTCTTTTACAATTTTGTACCTTGGACAGCTTCTAAACGCTCAAGTCGTAGTGTTCAAATTCGGTTTGAACGAATGCATCAATTACATACTACATGTATGACGCATTGTGACAAACTGCATGCCACAACGTTAATGCCAACGTTCATTAAACGTAGCTACAGTTTTCCTTGCTAACTTGCCCCTGTGAACTGTCCCGACATTATTAAAAGCAAAAGTAGTAGGACACATTTTTATGTAATCCGTATTTACAAAAATTATTTAGACTCCAAATTTGTCTACACGCTTGTTGTAACATCAGTTGCTTTACCAATATGCTTATTAAATAAGTAGATCGTATAAGAACATAACATGCACACGTTTGCAAGACAACAATTAACACCTTCGAATATATCGCATTACACAGGCTGACGTTAAAATATATATATACATTCTATAGCCTACTTGTTCACGCTCTAAATTTTGGTTTGAAGGACACAGGCTACAATATATGTGTTTGAACGGAATTATTTTTACAAAAACCTGGTATCTTTTTAATGTTGAAATGATCTGTTGCCGATTTAACTGGATACAACACGTTTTGTGAATAAAAAATTCTCGTCAAAAAAGCATTACATTTTTTAATAATAGGAATAATATTGCGTACTCAGTTATTTCAAACTTAACGAAAAACAACCAATTGTGCGTGTTAATATATTACAAATAATTGGGATGTTTTATCTGTGCTCGTTACGTAGTTAAATATCTGTAACAATTTACCAGTAATAGGCTATACTTTTATGTTTCGCTGGCCGAATGTGAGACATAATGCAGTTTACGCTCGTCTGATTCAAATATAAAGATTGCCCACCAACTATTATCATTCAAAACAGATTTTAGCCTGTACTGCAAATTTGAGTCGTTTGCGTGGCTATTAAAGGAAACAATGTCATAAAGGCGGAAAATGTTAGTCAGGTTAAAATTAGGTTACGTTTAATTATGTAGACTATATGTTTATAAATAACTCATTATATATCACTAACATACTTGTTATATATACACATTTGTTGTATCTCAACACTATTTTCTTTCCGTCGAAAAGGCAGGCCTATAAATTTATGAATAGGAATATATGGTTGGATTATTAATTTACCTAACAAACTAATGAAAACCTCACTCCGAATACTGATGTCAGAGATACACGGATAAAAAAGCTCCACAAATATCATTAAATAATTATCAATTAGACCTGACAGCTCGGGCTCCGTATCTCTCTCTCTTTTTTTTTTTTTTTTTTTTTTTTTTTTTTTTAAATTTTAAAATTTTT
>JAABNX020000001.1:386075-397326 GCA_015163995.2 Mormyrus lacerda
CAGATTACTTTAGTAATCTGCTGGCTTTATACAACCCTCCTCACTTTCTTCTCAAGGAGCAGGATATGTGATAGTACCCAGGGTAGAAAGTTCTGCAGCCTGCCGTAGCTCTTTCTCTTATAGAGCTCTTCAGCTGTGGAAGTCTTCTACCAGATGTGCAGGTTTCAGGCTCACTCTCAATATTCAAGTCCAGCCTAAAAACACAGCTGTTTAGTTTAGGTTATAGGGACTCTAGTTCTAGCTCTAGCTAACTGCACACTCCAAGGTAGACCTATAGTGTGAGGTGTACAGCTACTTGTAGGGGTCGGTGCAATTGGCTTTGGATGAACTGAATGGTCTGTACCGTCACTGTGAGCCGTACATTTAAGACTCAAATGTAGGGTTGGGCGATATCAAATCAATATTATATCGAGCATGTACAATAATCACCAGGGATTCAGATGACAGCCACAACGTCTGCCCACACGCCAGCTTTTCGGTGCTATACAGACATTTATTTACGCCCACAATTTGTTAAGCAGTTTAGTAGTATGGCTAAAATATTAATGAGGCTTTGTATGACGCCCAAAAGTCATTATTAGTATAAATACTTATTAAACATAAGGATATGCTGTGTGTCAGACACAAAGTACCACCACGCCGCAGGTGCTCTTCTTCACCGTGACGTCACTGCATATTGCACTGAGGTATACAAACCATAGTATACCAAAGCAGTATCATGTGATGTGCTCCACTAGTTGAATTTAAGAAACAAAGTTTATACAGATTACTAACTTGTGGGTATTACAAAATGCATCTCATTAATATTTAAGCCGTACTACTAATCTACTTACTAAATTATGGGCGTAAATAAATGTCCGTATAGCACCAAAAAGCTGGTGTCCGGCCAAATGCTTCGACTGTCATCTGAAGCCCTGGTGATTGTTGCACATGCGCGATATAATATCGAGATATCACCCAGCCCTACTCAAATGTTAAAATTTGGGTATAAATTAGGATTTTGTATATTTTGTTCATTTGACTTCCTCTGTCACCCCCTGGAGGATGGGCCCCCCCTCAGTCGGTTCCCCCCAAGGTTTCTTCCTTCTAGGGCAGGGTTCTCCAAATCTGGACCTTGATTCCAAATCCAGGCCTTGTTTTCAGTTCTCCCCGGTAGTTAGTTTAATAATTACTGATTGGGCACAGCAGAGAAGAGGCTCTCTCACTCTTCCCCCACCCCACCCCTTCTGGGGTGTGCTGCCTGGAGACCCATGAGATCGACAGATTAGGCTACTACCTCCCATTCCGGCTGTGCCACTGTCGATCTTGCCATCAAGAATCAAGCACCCCGTGCCAGCACCGATCTGCTCATGCATAGAGACTGAAATTTCAACCCATGTATTAATCTTAGTTCTATCATCTTGTTTTTGATTGACTCTTCTGCCGGCCCCTGGAGGATGGGCTCCCCCTTTGGGTCTGGTTCCTCCCAAGATTTCTTCCTCCTAGGAAGTTTTTCCTTGCCACCATCGCCTTTGGCTTACTCACTGGGGGAGGGTATTTATGTGGCAGAAATGTAAAGCGCATTGAGACAATGTAATGTTGTGATAACGCACTATATAAATAAAATTGCACTGCATTGCATTCACACCTGACTGACAGGCAAAGGAAGACTGGAAAACCAGCAGTCCCCGGACCTCGAAGACCACGACTTCAATAACCCTGATCTAGGGAGTTCTGTACACACAGACAGGCACAATGATAGACAGGCAGGCACACATACACATGCAGACCTCGCTTGAGCACTGTGACCAGACTGTGCACGTATGTGTGCCGCCATGCATGGCCAGAGGGGGGCAGCAGAGAAGGGCCCTCACCTTAGGGAGGCTGTAGACATGCCCCTGGTAGATGAGCTGGTAGTGTGGTGGGTTGATGCTGCTCTGATGGACACACAGCAGATTCTCATTTGATGTATCTGTTCACCATAAATAGATCAAACAAAACAGTGTCAGTTGAGGCTCTAAAATGACTCATACTTTTACCCAGAATTCTTTATTCAACAAAACAACGCAAGTCAGTGAACAAGAAGCTTCTAAGATTAATCTGCCACATTCACCTGGTTTGTCAGGGGTCTGCGTGAAGTGCTGGGAGGTGAAGGTCTTGCCATCAGGGTACTTGGGGTGAGGGGGCAATCGGGAGTCCAGGTACGTGCAGAGCACATGCATGACGATCTGGAGGAAACAGGACAGCCCTCAAGTCCACACAAGAGCAGCCATCATGGAGACGAGAGGGCAGGGACTCCATACAAAACATGCTTATTCAAAGTAACGTACAATTAAGAAACCAGGGTCACAATCCCTGGGGCAACTGGGTTTAAGGGCCTTTAAGGGCCCGATAGTGATATCAGTCTGGCGATCCGGAATCTGAACCCACAACCTCCAGGTCATGGGCGCGGAGTCCTAACAGAGCGTGCCACATACCACAGGGAGGACAGCGAGCGACTCACCGCTGAGTCCGTGGGGAGGTCTGTGTCCCACTTCCTGCCTTTCAGGTCCCCGCCCCCATTCCAGCGGAATGAGCTCATGCAGCCACCATGTGCCAGCTCTACGGGGGGCAAGCAGGGGGGCTGATTAATGGGACGCACACTTCGACTTACCCAAGGTAAAGGTTTTAGCTTTGCAAAAATCAAAGAAGAACCAAATAAGACAGAAAAAAAAAAAAAACACAAAAACCTTTAATTCGTTCAACAAGGTATTCCTGGTTAGGACTGATATCCAGATACTGGACGATTGAATTCAGAGTGGGGATTGAGGAGGCTTTAACCACAGCAGCCTGCTTCAGGCTACTTATACTGGCCTCTGGTGGTGAGAGAGGAGAATTACAAAATTAATGAAAAACGAAAAATTAGCAACATGCTACTATAAATGGCACCATGGGGTAAGAGCAGTAAGAAAAGCAAAAGCAGCACCTCCCGTCTGCAGTTCGGGGCAGCCGATTCGGCGCAGGTGCGTGTTCACTGCATCAATCTCCTTTACCAGGGGCACCAGGATCGTGTCGTTAATCCACTGCAGGAGACAAGAGGCATCAGTGCCAACTGGGCCAGCAGGGGGTGTAGCAATTAAATACATTTCTATATTACTGTACTGAACCAGAGCAACCCGAATGTGCAAGAAAAGGATCCGATAGAACCAGTGGAAAAAGATAAAGTAAATGCGATAAATATCAATGAACCAAATATATGAATATTACAGATACACTCTTGTTCAGTCTCTTGTTCAGAGTCGAGCTAGGTGGTATGGCCAAAAATTTATATCACAGTATAGTGATACAAGTACATTGTTATTATATATCGTTTTTTTTTAAAGTATGGCTGGGCGTTTACCACATTTTACAGGCCACATTTTTGTTTTAAGTTTCTGCATTGTTCCCACATTAACTATTTTATTAGCCATTGCGTGTATCTGCTACCTTAATAACATACAGCTAACGTGCTTGTTGGCAAACTGCTCATAGATAAACAGCTAACGTTAAGGCGTGTGCTGGCCAACTTAACGTTTTTGATAAGTGTTTAATAGTTCAGTGTTGCTGGAACGCGAGCTTTACTGACCTCGAGAGATTTCTCATAAAGACCGGGATGTCGGTCTGTAAGATGCTTCGCCAGGTTTGATGTGCTACTTGACTTTGTCGCCTCAACTGTGTAGCACCGTTAGCATTGAGGCTTAGACATCCTTAGCCTTTCCATGCTCGTCTGCAAAATACTTCCAACACGGCACTTTTGCGCCCCCCCTTACTAAATCGGCTTCTGAAGTGCCTTCAACTGCAGCACATGCCATGTTCGTCCAATTCGGTGTGTGTGCGTTAGCCAGCGCGAATGGGTTCAACGGCTATCGAGAGGAGGGGAGGGGCTGCATGTGTGCGAGTGCGTGCACGTGCGCTGTAGTGGTGAAGTGTGGCAAATGAGGCGAAAACCGCCCTGTTCGTATCAATAATGGTGAAAATAAATATCTAATCAGATACTAATCGATATTAAAAATTAGTATCTGAGAATCAATATTTTGACAACTCCAGTGTCATTATTTTCAACTCCAGCGTCAGATATATCTTCAGTTTCTGATCTTACATTTTTTGCAGTGCAGCAGTGAAAAAGGTCCCACCTTAAAACAGTTTCCAGTTGCGCCACTTTCCGAACGTTACGTAGGCTAATTGAACCGCTATTGTGGTACAAGAAAAATTCATATCATAATAAAAAATGGCTTTCGGTATGAACCGTTGCAAGGTGACCACCTGGACAGGGTTTGTAAACTACCATTTCAACTATTTCGATTGAATCCGCATGGACGTCTTGCTGTGTGCTGATCCGTCTCTCACATTAACGAGAAACAGCTGAATGATTTTCAATGGAGGAAACAAACCAGTCAAAGCACAAGAAGAGCTGAACTAACCAGCTCAGCACAGGAGCCTTTCAGGTTTAAAGGAGTTTGTAAAGCCTGAAGCAGCACAGTGCGCCTCTCCCCCCCCAGAGGGCCGACAGTCACCATAAGCAAAGACGGGCTATTACTCACGTTTCTCAGCTTGGCGGTCCAGCTGTCTATGTGATCCAAAGCGGGCGGGTTGCATGTGATCCGCGCCCACACCTAACATATAGAAGGGCAGTTACCCACCGTACTGCTGATGCTTTCATTCTGTTCCACCACAACCTGCTCATTCCACACCGCTTTTAAAAACTTTGAAGGCTTGTCAAGCATCTTGCAAACATTAAATTTCACAAGTACAAAGGACACGAGATACACCTCAGTATTTTCAGCACAGCTGATTAAAATCTACACCCGTTTAAGAGTTGGAGCAGACTGACTTCTCTGGGGGCGAGAGGCCATTTGAGCTCTATGGTTTAGAACCGAGAGAGAAAGGAGCCACAGTTAAAAACGATGGAACATCTATGGCGAGTAATCTCAGATTTAGGTTCATACGGAGTTTGTTCTTCTGCAGTGCAGTGAGGATGTAGCACCGAAACAGCGCCCCCTACAGGCCAGTCCCTTTGCTCCCTCTTCACCTCCTCAGCAGCATGCTTGGAGCCCAGGTCCGTCTCGTCTTTGTGAGCGGAGGGCGCCTGGGACCGGCAGGCCAGCTGGTACTGAAACTTCCTCAGACTCTGGGCGTAGTCCCCCACCGATCGGTTGTAGTTCCAGAAGGTAGGGCTGTGGGAAGGCGATGCAGACTCCGGGCTCCCTATGTGGTGTGACAGGAACGTGCTGACTCTGCCCTGTTTGTCCCAAAGAGTAACCAACCCCCCAGCACAGACCAGGGTCCCCATCAGGGGGATTCCTAGCTATAGAAAAAGATCATTACCTGGGGCTCAACCAATTTATTATTTATTTATTTTTTTTTTTAAAAAAAAGGTTGGCATTAGGGTTAAAATATTCAGGGCTAGGCTTAAAATACGCTGGGCTATAGCCCTGACTGACTGGACCTAAATGCTCAGGGTCCACGTTCTCACCCAGCTGGCAGCGCTGGCTCTTCTCCTCCTCGGAGCGAAGGAATCGCTCCAGAGATCTGAGGTCTTCCATGTAGTCTTCCTTGCCGCCTGGAGAGGTGAAGACCGAGGAGGGGGTGCGGTAGCGTGCCCGGAGACTGGCACCTTCTGTGGGTCCGATGCTGCTGGGGCAGGGGGAGGAGCCAGGGGAGGAGCTGTAGCTCCACACCTGTCAATAAAAATACCTATCAAACCCATGTTACCCTGAAAAGAAGGTCCATCACAGGCTGCCCTGACAGACCCTAATGAACTGTACAGAACCAGAACCAGTCAAAAGTCTGGGCACACCTGCTGAAAATCATTTGTTTTTCCAACAAGAAAACAACCCTAATTACTTGGAGGTTGTGCAGGATTGTCTTGTGAACAAGGAAAAAGATGGAGTTCTGAGACAGATGGCCTCTCCCCACAATCACCCAACCTAAACCCTACAGAGCTGCTTTGGGATGAGCTGGGATGAAGAGTAAGAGCAAGGTAGCCAATGTGTGCCCAGAACTTGAGCAAACTCCTTCAGGACGGTTGAAGAAGCATTTCAGGTGGCTACATCTGGAAGCTGGATGAAAGAATGCCGTCACTGAAGCAAAAGGAGGCTGTTTTGCACAGCCTAAAATGAGAAAATTTCAAAATGCTGAACATTCCTCTTGGTCATTGTAATATTTCATATTGATTCACTGCCTTGAGACATTTTACTATAAAAGGTGAATAACATAGCTAAAAGAGACACAGAAGCATTAAAGGGGCAGTTCACTTCAAAACTATTACAAAAAAAAAAAAAACGATGTTTCAGAGGGGCTTTAGTGCCATATATAAGACTATATTATCTATATTATGATGATACTTTACTAATCCCTTGTGGGGAAATTCTCTTTTCGCCCATCCCATCTTGGTCTCCATGACACATGTAGGTGACAGCAC
Organism: Mormyrus lacerda; assembly: GCA_015163995.2. Lineage (NCBI taxonomy): Eukaryota > Metazoa > Chordata > Actinopteri > Osteoglossiformes > Mormyridae > Mormyrus > Mormyrus lacerda. The sequence goes on from JAABNX020000001.1 coordinate 392,494, forward strand.
AGCAAAGGGCAACCGCATCACTGCGCAGGGGATGCTCGTATAATATGCAGTAATATGATTGGGGTGTGTGTGGAGTTTGGTAGAAGAAAATGGTACCTACATTAAACTGCTTCCTACGAAGTCTGTGGATTATCTTGGTTAACCAGGTCATGATTTGTGGTTAAAGACGTCGCTGTTGAATTTTTGTAATGTATTCAATCCCATCATATTCGAGAGAAGACCAAAATTTCTATGGCCAATATCTCCAACACTACGCAACTCCCAGCAGAACAGTCTATATGTATAGACAGCACTATGGCTCCTCTAAAACATACTGGTTTCAGATTTGGGGTGAATTACCCCATTAAGAGCAGGGTGCCCAGACTTGACTGGTGCCGTCATTCAGGAAGCAGGACCTGTGTTACGTCTTGGGTAGCGCTGCTACTGAAGTCCTGAGACGTACTGACCTTCATGAAGCTGCTGTTGGTTGTGGTATAGGTCACAGGTGAGTAAGAGCCCCCGCTTCCTGCTGGGGGTGGGCTCTGGAGGGACGGGCTGTAGCCAGGCACACAGCTGGGGGAGAACTTGGGGCTGGTGCTAGGAGGTCTGGAGGGACTGTAGCTGAGCACGCTCTGGCCCTGGAGAGGTGACGACTGGACTGGAGCAGGCACTTCCTTCTTTTCAGGTTTCTGGGGTGGACTGGCCTGGATGCCTTGACACACACGGGAAGAGACGAGTGACAGAAATTACATGGCTAGACTCATCAGGAGGTCCTGGTCCTGGGTTCAAACACAAGGTGGGTGGCACCACAACCATATCTAATAATAATAATAATCACAATAATAATAATCACAACTTTGATCCCCGTAGGGAAATTCCTTTGTTGGGGAAATTCTTTTTTACGCCTCCCTCAACTTGCTCTTTGTAGAACAAGTTGTCCGCGAAGGGCAGCCACCTGTAGAGGCGCCCAGGGAGCTGGGGGTTAAGGGCCTTAAACACAGGTTTAGCCCACTGAGCCACATGCTGCCCCTACTACGGCCCAATCCCAAACCGGTCCCTGCACACTGCCTCACCACACTCCGCCTCCGTCAGTGTTCCTGAGACCTGTCGCCATATTGAAGTGTGTCTCAAAGCAGTAAGGGGGAATGGTCCATTATGCCCTCTTGAAGGGAGTCAGCACGATGAAGCCTCACACAACTCCACTACCACAAATATCCCACAATGCTTTGCACCCAGAAAACTGAACAGCGCAAAACACAGGGACAATGTATTGCCAAACATTCATTCATTCATTTTCCAACCCGCTTTATCCTATTGGGTCGCAGGGGTCCGGAGCCTATCCCGGAAGCAATTGGCACGAGGCAGGGAACAACCCTGGACAGGGGGCCAGCCCATCGCAGGGCACACTCACACACTGTTACCATTCACTCACACATGCACACTTACGGGCAATTTATTAACTCCAATTAGCCTCAGCATGTCTTTGGACTGTGGGGGGAAACCGGACTACCTGGAGGAAACCCCACGACGACACAGGGAGAACATGCAAACTCCGCACACATGTAACCCAGGCGGAGACTCAAACCCGGGTCCCAGAGGAGTGAGGAAACAGTGCTAACCACTGCAACACCATGTCGTCCCTTTCCAAAAAATTATATATTAAAATAAAATATTTCGTATCGAGTCAGTATCAAGTAAGTCAGTTAAGGCAACTGAATGCTTAAACACACACTTCATTGCTGAAGACAGTTCGTTCTAAATAGATATGACAATTATATTGATTTTTTATTCAGTCACAGTATTAATCAGACGAGGATACATCACACTGAGTCTTGTCCACTATATTGTGTTTTTCTTTAAAGTGTTTACTATAAAACCGAGACAATTAACTAACAAATTAAATTTGGTAGGCTTGTGAACTAATTAATCGAATTTCAATGCTTTATGGGAAAAATTGCTTTGGTTCGCGTAGAAATTGGTTCACGACCACTTTCCTGGACCAGATTGCGTTCGAGAACCACAGGCACGACTGTACTTACAACAAACTCCAAATAAAATGTGTACAAACTCTGCTCAATCCGTGTGATAAGACCATGCAACTTGTCTTCTTGCAGCAGATAAAATCAAAAATTTCTCATCACGTCCCAACATAACACATTTCCTGTCCTGTACAGAGGCCTGAGCAAGATCAGTAAGGGCAAGTCCGTCTCAAAACTTTCTTGCTAAAATTCCCTTCAGTTTAAGTACATAGGGTCCACTGTGAGGGCCCCTCAGCGCGAGTGTAGCTCATAATGAAGGCAGAGCATCAAGGGTGTAGTTTGTGATTGGGCCTATATGGGCAACCTGGGTGCAGGCCTGGGGGGGCTGTGTTAAGGGGACTTTGAATATGCCAGATTTACAAAGTCTAAATGGAGAAGCAGTGCAGTAATCAGCCTATCAGCCTGGCTCTTGCTGGAACCCGACTAAGCAAAAAGGTGCCAAACTGCTTAAAAATGTACCAGGAAAGCTCAAATGAAGCCAGAACAAACAAAACTGGCACTAGCATAAATATGACATGCAGATAGTGACAGTCAGGAAAAAATTAATGATATTGCTGCTGCTACAGCAGGCTAATCAGGTGACAGGGGCCTTATTGTAGAAAATCCCAGGGCCCACAGCTGCCTGAATCCAGCCACCATTATCCATAATTTACAAATTTTAAATATCCAATTATATAGACTGAATAAAACAAAATGAACATATATATCAGAGCAACCAAGACTTAAATCAGGTACGCAGTTCAAGAACAGTTATTGTAGTTTCTATTAGGCTGACAGATGAGCGGGTCTCTCCATTCCACAAGTGATTTCACGGTGCATGAGGCTCACCCGACTTCCTGAGGCCCAGGAGACGATGCTGCTCGGGAGTGACGGCAATGCTAGAGGGAGCCATGGTGTACCTGAAGTACTTCCAGAAGTCAAAGAGGGCGTTCATGCTGAACAGAGAAGCCAGGGCCAGCTCTGAGTGCAAATCAGAGACAAAGATGCAAGACGTGATGATATCCGGTTAACTCAGCTAAAATGCAATTCAGTTTGCATCCCGCTCATGACCCTGATACCCTAGCAGTGTCGTTAGTACAGAAAAACCCCGGTTTGCAATATAAAACTCACCGATGTACCAGATAGGCCAGTACGAAATGTTGAGATAACGCCGGAGCAATTTCCCTGTCCTGTTAAAAACATTTATAACAGTTGATTAGGAGGTTCACGGTAGCCGATAAAGCTAGAGTACTGAAACTAGAGTACAAGGCGAAGGGACACACATTTCGGTGTATATCATGCCGGCCAGGGAGATATTGAGCACCGCCCAGGCCAGCACGACCTTCCGAGCCTGCTCCTCTCGCCTCATCCGCATGGTCCGCTCGATGAGCGCCGACATGTCCTCCTTCACCGGCGTCATTCCTTGGTTCGGGGAAATCAATACGAGATCACCAAAGAGGTTTCAAATACGTTATAATACAGCATTCACTGCACAGGGTAACCTTAAAGACGACAACAGCCTTGCAAAGCACCCAGACAGTTCATCCAATGCCGTTAAATGGAATGATACAAAAAGCACTGCGCGCATACACACACTCTCCAAATTACAAATTAGCACTTCACAGTACAATTTTAGCATTCGCATGCCAGGAGCCTAGCATGCTAACTAACTATACAGGCATTTTCGATAACCGCTAAATAAAACCCATTTAGTTCGCAGATCAGGAAGACCGGGCACTTTCGTTTCATTAATGATTTAACCTTTCAAGTGTTTTTCCACATTAGCCAATCCTTAGAATACAAGAAGAAACACACATACTGGCACTGCCCGCCCGCGCGCCATGCACTGCTCATCCGGGAAGTTTTCAATGTGAAGCAGCGTCACCGCCAGTTTGTTAGCGCCGCCCAGCGTCAGCGAAGCAGTAGCGCCACCTAGAGCCGTCACGGAGCAATAGCGCCACCGGAGCACCCGCGTGCCGTCTAGGTGTTTGGCATCTGGTGCGCGCGGTGCGCTCTGCTCAATATGCATGTCACAGATTCACGGATATGAATACAAGAATAAAAGTTACGCGTAGGCAGATATAAATCCTTGTCTTCCAGCTGCTTCTCCAGTATAGGGTAAAAATACTTACAAGAAAAGTATCACTAAAAATCCCTATGGAGCTATAACTACATCACAACATTCTGAAAATCCACGCTTATGCCATTTGAGCACTCTAGGGTGCCGTTATGCATATGTATTATTTGTATTATGGTTGCGGAATATAAACACGACAAAGCGGGAAGGGACACGAAGCTGCGCTTGTAATGTAATTCTGCACTCAACCATCAGCACACAAAGACAAACGGCTGAGAAACACGGGAAAGTTATGCTAAGGACTGTAAGAAGCACACACACGATGGTAAACTACACGTCACCAGAGCACAGGTCAGGGTACACGCGAATTCGGGAGCACAAAGGTTTACGCTACAATTACATACAGCTACTTGCAACAGGACACATACAAGCAAGATTCCAATTCCAATTTCATTAATAAGCTAACTACACTGCAATAAATGGCCTGCTAAATTTAGAAATAGTTTCTGTTGTGAGGTAAAGATGACCTAAAACTGGCAAATTTTGTTTTTATTCAGTTTATTGATGAAATTAGAATTTTATTGTACTTCCCTCTTTGGAGATGAGGCGGACCCAAGATATGTGCAGTACGATAATTTCAGGCCTAAACAAAGATTGATATTGTCAAGCAATGAGAGGTATTTGAAAATTAAACAGATTTGAAGCCCATTGAGCTTGTTTGGCACATGATGAAAGACATCCGCAAGGAGGCCAAGCCAG
>JAABNX020000001.1:494085-504305 GCA_015163995.2 Mormyrus lacerda
ATAAAATAAATTATATTATTCTGTCTACAACGACTTGGGCTCTCTTGTCTGCTCCTCCGCTGGTCGTCCTGCCACAATGATGAGTGACTATGATGAGTGACTATGCAAAGTAGTAATGATGAGTGACTATGATGAGTGACTATGATGAGTGACTATGATGAGTGACTATGATGAGTGACTATGCAATGTGATAATGACGAGGTGACAAATCCAAAGTTCAACAACAACAACAATAATGACAGGACTAGGGAAACATATTTCAATGCCGGCTGAAATATACTGAACTAACAGCGACTGGAAACAGCCCCGTGAACACGGGGAATCACATGAGGTTAATGAGTGGGCATGGTCGACAAGAGGGTAGGATAAACAGAGCATGACATTACCCCCCCTCTCAAAGGCGCACACACCGGGCACGCCCGGTGGGACAAGACTGGGAACTGACAGGACCTGGGGAAACAACAGGAATAGAGACAATGCGGGAACACCAACAGGAGAAACACAAGGACCAGGAGCGAACGAAGGAATGGAGGATTGAGGAGTAGACACAGGGGGCACAAAAACAGAAGGTAGGAAGGCAGAGGACGGGGGGAAATGGGGAGCCAGAGGGAGCCCCAGTGGGCGAAAGGTGGAAGCTGCAGGGGCAGTAAGCGACCGCGAGGTTGGAGCCAAAGGGACCCTTGGTGACAGCGAACAGCAGGAAGGGACGACGAAGGGGGTGAGGAGGCAGATAAAGGGAGGCAAGGAGGAAGATGAAGGGGGCACCAGGGGAGGCGAGGAGGAAGACGAAGGGGGCACTGGCAGGCGCAGCCATAGCCGGCCCAGGTGTAGGTGGCCGACGACTCGGAGTAGGGGAACCTGCAGACAACCGACGAATCGAAGCAGGGGAACCTGCAGACGACTAACAAGTCAAAGTGGGGGAACCCGCAGACGACTGACGAGTTGACGAAGACGGGGCCAAAGACTCATCGGAGGAGGACCCGCAGGTGGCCGCCAAGCAGGAGTCCGGAGAACTGCAGACGACTGCAGAGCATATGGAGAGCCGAGGTCCTGCCTGGGGTCTGTGCCTTGGCAGCAGGCGAAGGCAAAGCATCAACAGGCAGCTGGGTTTTGGGAGCAGGCGACACTGGGTCGGGTTCCTCTAGGCATACCGCAGGGGAATTAGTGGAGATGGAGATGGCCCCAAGGGAAACGTGCAACACTTCCCCTCATCATTTTCCCTGCTTCTCTCTCCCCCGAACAGGCGAAGCAAGGTCCAGTAGCTTGAACGGCAAGGGAGGAAGGAAGTCAATGTTCCCCTGCCGGATCATGTCTTCAGCGACCTAGCTTCTTAGCTGGGTCAAATTCAGCCGCACTTCCTCCGCAAGGTGTGAATCCTAGGAAGGGGAGATCGGTTCTAGGATCTCCCTCGACTGGCACACGATGGCTAGTGCCGCGGGATCCTCTATTACCTCTATTTACTGACCGAGTCAGTAAATTACCTCATCAAGTAGATCGAGGTGTTCCACCTCGCTGAGGGGAGGTGTCTTCTTTTTGAGTCCTGTCATTCTGTTACAAATCCAACACAGCAGCAGGCAAAGGGAGCCGTACTGTAGGTACAAGTAAACGGGGTTTATTACGAGATGACAAATCCAAAGTTCAACAACATTAATGACAGGACTAAGGCAACGTACTGGAACGCAGACTGAAATATACTGAACTAACAACAGCAACCGAAAACAGCTGGTGAACATAGGGAATCACACGAGGTTAACGAGGAGGCATGGTCGACAAGAGGGTAGGATGAACAGAGCATGACAGAGTGACTATGCAGAGTAGTAATAACGAGTAACCATGATGAGTGACTATGATGAGTGACCATGAAGAGTGACTATGATGAGTAACTATGAAGAGTGACCATGCTGAGCGACTATGACCAATGACTATGAAGAGTGACAATTATTTCCCAGGATGCGTTGTTGAAATACCTGTATGAATTGTTTACAGGCTCAAAATATAATACATCTGTAATGCACTGAAAAATAAACAGGAACAGAAGAAGCCACAACAAAGTCATTTTCACCAACGATAGCCTACTCGTCTGCTCCAATTTTCCTAGTCTTTAGCCTTAGGGACCCACTACCCCTTGTATGCTCTCTGTATGCCCTCTACGTGCCCTCTGTGTGTCCTCTGTATACCCTCTGCATGCCCTCTGTATGCCTTCTGTGTGCCCTCTTTATGCCTTCTGTGTGTCCTCTGCATGCCCCCCTGCGCTCTCTGTGTGATAACCTGAGATTCAGAAGGTGTCCTTAAGAAAACGACCAAAATCATTTAATATCTACGCTTAGTTTTCGATAACCCAAAGTTTAGTGATTGAAGGGCTCCAGGTTAAGCCTATTAAGACGTCTTCGAGAACTGAAATGTGGACTTCAGTCCAGGGCAGATGACAAACTGGGCTTATATGCTGCTATGGTGATGGGCTCACTCTCTCACTTCTACTCTCACCTGCTCCGTCTCTCTCGCTCTCATTCTCTCCATATCTTTTGGTGCCTCTGGTCTTGTCTGTACCAGTAAATTGAAACCAGCCAAGGAAACAGGCTGTTCTACAACTTGACCCAAAAGCTCAGCCACAGAAAAAGATACACAAGGATAACTTCAGGCTTGTCAAAAAAACGTCAGATGAAACTGACAGATATTTTCTCCTACAGCCAGTCAAACGGCAGAAATTATGCAAATTGACTCTGCTGACCAATCAAGAACTATAGCTGGCTGTCCATTTCCTGCGGGCGATGTCCAGCCTCTGATTGGCTGGCGGTCACAGAGACTCCATGACTGATATCCATTAAACTCGCTCCACTGCACAGCTTTGTAACATATATCAGGAACTGGCTCATCAAAATGGACACTTTCCATTCCTTGAAATCCTCCCTTCACACAGCGCTGCCTAAGACAGAGAATATATAGGAAAGAAGATCTGAAAATGAAATGCAAGACATTGCAATCACCCTCTTTTAAGGCTGCATAAAAAACTATGTGTTTCTACCAGCACTAACAACTACTGTATAAATGTGATGAAAACATGTGTGTGCACTAACCTGTTAGTATGTACCAACTCAGCCACCCAGCCCTCCTGTGTACACCTTCCTGCGGGTGACTTATTTCAGAGTCTGACACTAATCTCTATCCCCGTCCCCAGAGTGGGGTGCCAAAGACCTGAGCTTGGCCCACAATATGTAAAAAGGCAAGCTGGTGAGAAAGCGAATGTGAGGCTGATTTGCATGGAGGGGGAGCTCCTCTGCTGACTTCTGTTGTCTGGCTTCTCTTTGCCTCGGGCTCCCCTCGCTTGACATGTCACGTTGCGAAGTTCCCGCTCCAGAGCGAAGCTCCATGAACACATGGCTGCCAGCTTAACAAGCTCCCCCAGTCTGGCGCTGGAGTCACAGCGGCTCGTGAACCTGCCTTTTCTCCACACATTAATTCAGCAAGGGTCCCCCTATTCAGAGAGACAACAGCCACTCTGAGAGGGGACTCTTTTGAATTGAATTGCATTGCATTGATCAGTGGTCATTGTTGACACACCACAGCACACAGTGCATAACAATGACATTTGTTCTCTGCATTTAACCCATATGTGACGTCATGACATACAGTAACAGGGGGCAGCGAATTCAGTACCCAGGGAGCAGTGCTTGGAGGCAGTACCTTGCTCAGGGTATCTCAGTGGTGCCTTGCTGGTCATAGATTGGAACCAGCAACCTTTGAATTACAAGGTACTTCCCTAACCATTAAGTCACCACTGCTCACTTTTTTAAAAAATATTATTTATATTATCTTTTCTGGTGGTGCCACAGCGGGACTCGACACACTCTCCCTCTGGACAAGATCTTGTATTTATTTTTCAGTATGTTACAGGTGTATTACATTTTCAGCTTGTAAACTATTCATGCAGGTGTTGAGGCCCATTTCAACAAAAAGCATTCTTGTAAAACACATTTCAGCCGGTCCTTGGAGCAACTGGGGGTTAAGGGCCTCGCTCAAGAGCGAAATGGTAAAATCACTCTGCTGACTCTGGGAATCGAACCAATCAAACCATCCAATCATAAGCACAGTGGCCTAAAATTCCTATGACCAGTTAAGGATCCTGCAGCACTGGATACGTTTGTACTAAAGGATCGGGCGGCTGTCACAGCTGTGGTGGGCAGGAGCTTCACAAACAGCAGGTGTGTGTGTGATCAGTCTCTACCCACTCAAGGCCTGGGGCTCAACCCATCAGCAGGAGAGGCAATATTTTATTTCCTGTTTGCACATCCCCCCCTTAAGCAGCTGGAATTTCATTATTGCCGCTTAAGGAAGCAACTGGCGTGACTGCAGGCCCTAAACAAGCCCCATTCCAGGAGGAAAAGGTGTCTGCTAACTACTCGTTAGCACATTCATTTGATATTCACACTGTTCCAACACTTTCTGCCCTGTATTGAAAAAAACACTGGATTTGGACCACTGTGGTTTTGGGGGAACGTCACTATAAATGCTAAACTGATCGGACCCTTAATTAAATCAATCATTTGCACAAATCTGAAAGCGGAATGAGGCAGACAAACCCACTCGCAGAATAATGGCATTTGAATCCCTCAATTATACACGATACAAAACTGTTTGCATTTCACTCATTTTTTCACTTTTGCCAACTTTCAGCACCTTCATTTAGAAATGCTGTGCATTAAAACAAATAATTCTATATTATCTAATACATTTCTGCTGTTATGGATGTCAGAACCTAATAATGGTTGTATCAGCAAAGTGTCTCTCTTTATTTTTTCTGCAGGTTGAAACATTTTGAATGTTTTGAAAGGATCACTGGCTCACTGGCCACCCTCCCTCCCAGAGGTGCATTTGTGCGATGAAGCCATTTCATAACAACCCAATGAAAACACTCACAGAGGACTGGGTTAAATGGCACATCGTTCTACAGATTAAAGCTGCCTTTAGCAGCTGGAATGGAAACTATGGAGGAGGTGGAGGAGCCCAGAGCGCCCACCCCCCTCCCCCCATCTCCTTAACAAATTTGCATTCATTATCTACAGCCCCCCCAATTAATGCACTTATGCGTGAGACTGAACTTGGTCTATTTGTAGAAGCGGAACAGGGACCGAGTCAATGTGAAATATCTATGCGACTCATGGCTGTATACGGGACTCTACAGGGACATCCAGGGATAATTTGAACATTAATTTAATGTCTGTCAAAGCTGATTCCTTCAATTTTGTCCATACAGACACAGACTATATTGGATTCCACAATCTATTTCTTAAAGTCTCCAGACATTCTGAAAAAATACCCTCATTCTGTTTATTTTATGTTGTGTATTGATGCAAAATAATTAATTGGTTCTGGATAGTGGGCATACTGTATCTTCAGCCCCGGTGGCTAACAAATCATTTCAGATTAGCCCGTTGCGCTGAGCATTAGCAGCTGACACAGCGCGCTGAATGACCCATTATTTAGCTAATAGCGTGTAATTCGCCTTTGTTTCTAATTTTGACTTGCATCATCAAAGAAACAATGCATCAATAAGACAATTAGCTGGATGAAATACAAGCAGCAATCCAAGGCAATCCAGTCATCACAAGTGCTGTGATGCAGAATCCCACCTCTCGTTTGCCGAGGAAGGGTGGGTGGAGGGTTTTATGTGCCAGGAACCCAGCGCTTTGTTACACTGGCCTGTGCTTTTGAGAGGGAATGCAGTGGGTCAGTGCTGGTGGCTTTGGGGGCTGTTTTGTAAAAACCAGACTAATTACATTATGAAAACCAGCTGCTCGCAAGTTGAGCTTAATTGCAGTAATTGGGGTTAAGTGGCATTACATTCCACTGAAGACCGGCATTATCTCAATTTGTTTGAGGCTGAGTGTTGTTAAACACTGACAGTAAGGGATCCGGGAGAGATCCTACAGACTGGGAGGTAGCTTCCAAGGGTAATGTGATCACACTTACTTCAGAAACCTTGCCTGTGTGATCTGAAAGCCCATTCGCTAAAGTGATCAACACATGGACCCAGAAATTTAAAAGCAACAAATCCATACAGTGGCCTCCTAACCTATTCTATCTTCGTCATCAGTAGGGGCTGGTTGTGCCTCAGTGAGTTAGGACCCTGTATGCATGATCAGATGTCATCAATTCAGATCTCTTGGCTGGAAGATTGCTGACACCATTGGGGCCATGAGCACTAGGTTGGGGTACACCCTGGACAGCATGACAGTTCATTGCTGGGCACTAGGCAGGGGTATACCAAAGACGGGAATCCAGTTCAGCATTGGGCAGTAGGCTGGGGCACACCCTGGACATGATGCTAGTTCATCACTGGGCAATAGGTGGAGATACACCAAAGACTGGAATCCAGTTCATCAATGGGCACTAGGCTCGGGTACACCCTAGATGGAAGGCCAATCCATTTCATGGCACTAGGCTGGGATACACCCTGGACAGGATGCCAGTTCATCACAGGGTACTAAGTGTCACACCTGCAGGCAGAACAAGCAACGTAGCTGTAGGCAATTAAGGGAACACCCACTCTGCTACTTATATTTGTGAGTATGCAGCCGCTAAGTGTTCTAACCCTCTGTCTCTGTTCCAGCTCCGTACTGTCCGACTCCCCCTGCCTCCTCTTCCCGCACTTCCAGAACCATCCCGCTTCCGTCAAACCTAATCCCAATCCTCCCTCGTGGTTTTTCCCTGTGTCTCCCATCTACATCTTTGGACTTACTTCCTGACCAACCTGTTCCCGGCTCACCGACTACCCTCTTGGATCCCGACTAAACTACACAGACTGACCCGCGGCTTTGACCTTGCCTTTTCCTTAGACCACGATTTCTATAATAATAAACGATGCTCTAATAAACATGCATACAAGTGAACCTTCGTTCACTTCCTGGGTTATCAAATCCATACTGGGAGAAGTGGCAACGGATCCCGGTAAGATCAAGGCCGTCCTTGATTAGCCCTAACCTAACAGAATTAAGGAGTTAAAGAGATTTCTGGGGTTTTCTAATTTTTATCGCTGTTACATTCAGGGATTCAGTATGGTGGCGGCACCCCTTACCGCCCTTCTGAAAGGAGAGAGAAAAACACTGGTCTGGTCAGTGGCTGCATCTGATGCCTTCCTCAAGCTAAAACAGCGATTTTGCACAGGTTCGGTCCTAGAACAGCCAGACCCTTAGGAACCCTTAATAGTAGAAATGGACGCTTTCAAAGTTGAGGTTGGAGCTATGCTATGACAGAGGGACTCCAAGTCCGGTAAGATAGGTACAGGGATCTCTCTCTCCAAAAAGTTGTCGCCCACAGAATGGAATTATGATGTTGTAATTGTGAATTGCTTGCAAATAAAGAAACTTTAGGGCTAAACACCCTTTTCAGGTACTCATGAATCACTGTAATTTACAATCTGTCAAATGCCTCAACCCTCATTAGGCAAGATGGGCTCTGTTCTTCACCCATTACGACTTCCAGGTGTCCTTCATTCCTGAGGCGAAGAACACCATGGCAGACCCTCAGTCCCAAGGTTTTTTACACTGCAAAGTCTCAGAGGATCCTGCTCCAGTTCTATCCCCCACCTGTTTCGTGGGACCGATCCAGTGGAACCTGGAACACCAGCTTCAACAACTCAACCAGCGACCACCCCCACCTTCCGACTGGCCACTAGGTTGCCCGTACATACCATCCCAAATGTCTTTTAACTGAACATTACTGGTGGCCTGGCTAGAGACAGGAGATTGAGAGAGTGTTTTATCCTGTCCCATCTGTGCTCAGAGTAAGTCACCTACTCATCCTCCCTATGGGCTGCTTCAACCACTCCCCATCCCCTCACGACCCTGGTCTCATTTAGCAATGAACTTCCTGACTGACTTCCCTCCCTTGCACAAGCATACTACCATCCTTACAATCGTAGATCACTTCTGAAAAATGTGCCGTCTTATTTCTCTCCCAAAGCTGCCATCCGCCCTAGAACTTGGAGATCTATTATTCCAATGGGTGTTTTGGTACTACGGCTTGCTGGAAGACATCATATGTGACCATGGACCCCAGTTTGCCTCTCAAGCTTTCGGAACACTGTGCTCGAAATTGAACATCCAGGTTAGTCTGACAACAGTGTATCACCCTCAGGTGAACAGACAGGCTGAACAAACAAATCAGGAGATCGGTAAGATCCCATGGACTCTCTGCTCCTCACAACCCCAGGAATGGTTCCGTTACCTTGGATGGAATATGCTCAGAATTCCCTGATTAATCTGATCAAGGGTTTGACCCCTTTCCAGTGCGTATTTGGTTTGCAACCATCTCTTTTTCCATGGAATCCATCCCCCACTGAGGTTCCAGCTAAAGCACAAAGGTATGCGAGCGAGTGTGGAGCCAATCTCACCGACAGTTGACTAAGCAGACCACTTGGACTATGGCACAGGCTGACAAACAAAGACAACCCAAACCTGTCGACTAACCGGGAGAGAGAGTGTGATCCCACTGGGCAATGGAGAAGCATTTGCAGTTAAGTCCCTTCAAGACTCCCACTAATGATAGGGTGGTCTACAGTACCTGACAGATTGGGAGGGATGTGGACTAGAGGAGCAGTGCTGGGTCCCCACTTCAGACATGTTGGATCCCGACCTGATCGCTCAATTTCACGCCGATCATCCCTCCTGACCCAAACAACATTCCTGTGGCAGACTACAACTCATTCCTCGACTGGGGGGTTCTGTCACACCTGCAGACAAAACAAGCAGTGTAGCTGTGGACAATTAAGAGAATGCCCACTCTGCTTTGTAAACCTCACACTGAGATTGCTCAGTGTAAGGTATGTATGAGTATGCAACTGCTGAGCGTTCTAACTCTCTGTCTCTGTTCCAGCTGCGTACTGCCCGACTCTCCCTGACTCCTCTTCTCGCACCTCTAGAACTGTCCTGATCCCGTCCGAACTAATCCTGACCCTTCCATTTAGTTCTTCCTCGTGTCTCCCATCTGCGTCTTTGGACTGATTTCCCCGCTTTGCGACCTACCTGCTCCCGGCTCACTGACTGCCCTCTGGGATCTCGACTATACAGTAGTTTAGACACACAGCATGGACTGACCCCCGGCTTTGACCTCGTCTGTTGCTTAGACCATGATTTTACTTGCTATAATAATTAGATTTTGGCAAACTTCCCCATCAACAGTACAATATTAAGCTGGGGTACACCCTGGATGGGATGCCAGTCCATTACATGGCACTAGGCTGGGGTGCCTCACAATCTCAGGAAGTCTTCCTTCTGTCTCCAGTGGGATGAGGACATGGATTCACTCTGCTTGGTGAATCTTACCTTTCAAATCGGGGGAATGGACAGAACATGGCCACTCATGGGTGTATGGAGCCACAGGGTCACACGCTCCAGTTGACAGCTGATTGGCCCCTGGAGTGTCCCCACCCCTGTGACTTACTGATTCAAAACAAATTATTAGCTAGTGATTAGGCTGGCTCCTCTGTATGAATTATAGCTCCTCTTGTGCCTCCCACCTTAAAAAACTCGAAGAATCATCCTAGTGGATGCTGGATTAACACAAATTTAATCTTGCATTTACATGTATTCAAAAAATGGAGACCAGGTTCTATTCAGGGCATCCTAAATGCCCACTGCAGATTAAACTCTGCAATTTGTATTGTGTCTGGGACGTGTCCAGTGTCATGTCCTGCCCTGCCTGAGCCTCCTGCCTCCGTAGTGTGGCTCTAACAAACCACGCTTGATGCTCCTTAGTCTTACCTCTTGTTTCTGCCCTTCTGTGACTCACTCCAGCTGCCTCTCGTTGTGCTCCCTTGGTAGTATTTAAGTGCTTCCCATTCATATGTTCCCTAGTTCCATCTTTAATGTTGTACTTCAATGTTGCCCTCGTCTGAACAAAGCTGTTGTTTGTCAGCTGTCTTTTTTCCTACAGAAAAAAATGCTAATAAATTGTATCAATCAGAGAAACAGCTTTGGTAAAATTAATGAATGATTTGTTTATGGCTTCTGACTGGCTGTATATCTTTGTTGGTATTACTAGACTTAACTGCAGCATTCAATACTGTGGGCCATACTGTAATATCCTCTTGGATTGGCTAGAATCTGTGGTTGCCATTGAGTAGGCATTCTTTTCTTCTTCAGAAGATGCTCCCCTTTCATGATGCGAAGTTACTAATACATGGCTTCATAGCTTCCAGACTGGACTGTAATGCCATCCTTTCT
>JAABNX020000001.1:551014-561163 GCA_015163995.2 Mormyrus lacerda
GTGGGTAGTGAGGAAGGGACGGACTAGACGTGGTGTTTCAGTATCAGTAACACTGAGGGATGGATGGAGGTGAGAGAGCAATGCATTACAGTAGGCAAGGTGGGTAGTGAGGAAGGGACGGACTAGACGTGGTGTTTCAGTATCAGTAACACTGAGGGATGGATGGAGGTGAGAGATGTTGCGGAGGTGAAAAAATTCAGCCTGTACCAAAGAGCTAACGTATGATTGAAAGGTGAGAAACTGATAGAAAATTATGCCCAGAAGATTTTCAATTTTATCAGAGTTAAGCTGTAAAAAGTTGTAAGTCATCCAGTGTCAGTCAGTGAAGATGGTGGCATGACGTACTTATATCAGCACTATCATATAACTGAGTGTCATCAGCACAGCAATGGAAGCTGAGGCCATAGTGACTGGTCCCTCCCAAGGTTTCTTCCTTCTCGGGAGTTTTTCCTTGCCACTGTCGCCTATGGCTTTACTCACTGGGGGCTTTGGGTGGGGATGCTGTAAAGCGCTCTGAGACAATGTAATGTTGTGATAATGCGCTATACAAAAATAAATTTGTTGTGTTTGTTTGTTTGCATGATTTGACCTAATATGAGCATATAGATGGTGAAAAGGATTGGACTGCACCCTGTGTAACTGGAGCAGTAACGGACCAGTGTGACGATGGAAACAAAATACTGATGGTCACTGAGGTATGATGCAAACCAGGTAAGAGCAACACCAGTAATACCAGTATCAGAATGGTGGGAGAGAAGGATTTTATGGTTGACAGTGTCAGATGCAGAACTTAGGTCAAGACGGAGGAGAATAGCGGCCTTACCAGAATCTGCAGCCATTAGCAGGTCGCCTTTTCTGTGCTGTGGAGGGTTCAGAAGCCTGACTGAAATGGTACATAGAAACTACAAGAGTTTAAGTGATCAGTAAGTTGAGCAGCAACAACATTTTCTAATCCCTAGACCATGAAGGGAAGATTAGAGATTGGTTTGTCAAACATTAGCTGAGATAGGTCTAAACCAGGCTTTTTGAGAACAGGTGTAACAGTAGCAATTTTCAGCTCAGGTGGGACAATACTGGACTAAGGCTGTATATTGCAAGACTTCAATTTACAAAATGAAAAATGGGTACTGAAAGGGTATCAGAAGAGTCCTTTATAATAGTAGTAGGGTTCGGGTCCAATATGGACTTGATTTCGAGATTAATAGAGGCAATATACAGCCTTAGTGCATTATGCCTCCTGACGCATGTCACATGACGCATGTGTAACTTATGACCTCTGATATCTGTGTCTATCTCTGTCTACTTCCTGTGACATTTTATGGAGACATGGCAAGGGAGTGCTGCCTTCTTCAGTTATTGTTATTTTCTGCAGTCAAGCTCTTATAACATCACAATCCTGTATTTCACTAGCCTAATATCCACCCACCCATCCATCCATCCATCTTCCAACTGCTTATCCAGCACAAGCCGATGTGCATTTCTGGCTAGCTGAAATTAGATTCTGGGGCAGAAAGAATTTGGACATAAAGCTCAACATAAAATTTATAAAAAAATGCAAATGCAACCTTACTGGATGGCAAAGCAGAATCTCCGCAGGTGGGCTCACGTTCTGAGGGAATCTGGCAACCTGACTGGAAACATTTACTACCCAATGAGGCTTTTGTTAAGTACCTGCAGCTGAGAATATTTCTGTTCCTTCACATCCCACACAAAGATCGCTATGAAAACACTCTGGCATTCTGTTCACTCTCAGTAGCAGAGTAACATGCCCTCAGTGTGGAAGAAACTCAAGTCCAATTAAATCACTTCTTCTCTGCACAATTTTTATATTCATGTGGAAAATTGTCCAATACTTGTGGCTGAACGAGCTTTACAGATGCTTTATGGCCCTCACTGCGTTTAAAGCAGAAGGGTCGGCTCCCAACCCGATAACGTATAACTTTGTATCATGAATGAGCTGAAAGCTGCATAAGGAGAGAATAATCTTTTGGGTTATGACTCCATCAGTAACTATAAATGAAGAGGAAAGTGCACAATTCTGTGGATTATGACGCCATCAAAACCTATAAAAAGAATAAAATGCTAAAATCTTTGCGTTATGACACAATCAATAACGTATAATAATGTACAGTGTACATTTTTTTGCATTATGACACATGAAGTCACTATGTAAAACAGTTAAGTTTAACAGTCTTTGGTTTATGTAACAATACCACAACAAAAAACAGTGAAGCGTAAAGCTTTTTGGATTAAAATGTAATCAATAACTGTGTAAGAAAATGCAAAAGTCTGTGTTATGACTGGATACCTGTACAAAAAAATGTAAAATGCTGTGGACTATGGTGTCTGGCATTCAGGGAAAGAATACACTGTTTTATATAATAAGACAATATATATATATATATATATATGTATATATCTGTGTGTGTATGTGTTATTTTAACACATTTTGTTTTTCTATTCTTCTAGGATTAAACTGGAAATACTGCTGACTTTATGAGAGACAGCAGTTCTGACTTAAATGGAGCCCTAGGCGAATGCCAACTGCATGACACGTATTTATGGCTGCAGGTGTGCAGATGGATTTCATTTAGGCAGATGCTACCAGAGCTAGATAGTTCAGCTCCAGAGAGTAAAAGTCCAGACCAAGATTGTTTTTCAGTCAGCCAGCAGAGTACTGTACTCTGTGACTGTGACTATTTATGCTCAACTGGTTGGTTCAAACAAAGTCTTGGCCTGGACTTTTACTCTCTGGAGCTAAACTATCCAGCTCTGAATGGTGTGATGCATGCAGCATTGCAGTGTCAGACGGCAACCAGATATGTTCGTCAGGCAAAAAAACACACACACACACACACAGAAATGATACAATGTTTCCAATTAGACCAAAAATGGCAAATGACTACACTGGTATACAGTAATTTTGGTGCCAACGATGTCATTAAGTTTATGGTGCTGATTAAGAATATGACTTTGGTTTTGCCAGATTGCCTCTAGTTTCTGAAATATTTAATAGTTCATTAATTAATTAACGCAACACGTTTGAAAAGCATTCAGGATTGCAAGAATATTTTTATTTTAGTTACAACTAGTGAGTAAACAGTGTAACATCATACAAAATAGAAATTAAAATTTTCTAACAGTGACAGGAAAACGTTATGTATGATTTGATTAATTAATACAATATTAATTAGTTATTAATTGTTATTAATGTCAATGCGTCAAAAAACGCTGTTTATGCGATTTCCTTTTATGCGTGTCATCAGGACAATCACGTCGAAGACTCCAACAGTATCTGCCATCATGTGTGTGTCCCATCTGCCTTTATATCTCTCATCCATCACCTTCATATCCTGGTGGAACCTCTCGCCTTGTTCCTCGCTGATGTCTCCAAGGTTATCTGGAACTCTGTTTAAATGGCTATGGGGATGCTCATATTAACTCCCAGACTTCTGAAGTTAGCAAGCACATCTTGCACCAATTCTTCATAATTGTCTGCTCTGTGATTACCCAAGTAGTTCTTCACAACAGAGAGAAAACTCTTCCAGGCCGAAGCCTGTGTCATTCATGCATTTGTTAAAATTGGAATTGTTCATGAGTTTACAAATCTGAGGACCATCAACGTATGATGTTTACTTGTATTTATATACTTATCAAGACAGAAATTGTGGGTATAAACCAAGACTGGGGTGACAAACTTATACTGTAGCTGAGTTCTTTACTCTGCAAATTCACAGTTGAATTCTGGCTTCAAAAAGAAACTTTTATGCCGTTGTAGGCCTACAAATTGAAAAACAAGATAATTATATGGGATATTTCATTAGCTGTTGAATTTGTTATCACACACAAGTCACATTGGGGGAATGTATTATTTTCAAGGATATCCATTATCTCAAATACTAGAACCAATTCAGCAAAAGTAGATTTGAATTCAGACCCCTCAAAATACTGTAAATCCATTCAAAAAACCTTGGTACCTGAATTTTGTTTTTTTGTAGACCTGTGTTATTGATCAGCTCAGTTCACAGAGAGCATAGACCACTTTGTAATGAGCATGCACTGACTGCAATGAATCGGAGAATAATATTAGCTGCCATTTTACCACAGTAATATTTGTAGTGTAGAAGGCTATCATCTCTAAATTACTCTAGTTATGCAAGAAGCCTTAATTAATGCTTTACCACAGTGCTTGCTCACTTGCATATCACACATCTACTGTATTTTTTATGACTCATTTGAAATTACATCTGTAGCTCAATTTTATCGTTTATCCCAGACCAATTTCTCAGAAAACACAACACTGCAGCTCCCTCAATGAATCTGAAGAGGCCGTTGCAAGAGCAGGAGCCCCCAGAAACGGCAGCTGAAAGATGGGCCCCACCCCAGGATGGTTGTCTGAAGCTCTGTTCCGTCACCTCAGAAACACAAGTTCAGAGGACAAAGCTGCACTCAATAGCTCACCACAGACAATGGAAGTTAAAGCTACCCAGTGACTTGTGGGTCTCATAATAGACTTTGTTGTTTGATTTGTGATACATATTACATTATGACATGATGATATGGTATATGTAATGTATATGTATATGTAAGTCGCTCTGGCTAAGGGCGTCTGCCAAATGCTGTAAATGTAAATGTAAATGTATTGCTTATAACCTGACCCTGCAGGGTAACTGTACCCCTACTTAGGATGGTAGTGGTAATGATAGACAGACAGACAGACAGACGGACGGACGGACAGACGGACAGATAGATAGATAGATAGATAGATGGATGGACTCTGCTTTCTTTGAGTCTCAGCTGTTTCTTTACATACAGCTTCAGCAACACTGGGAAACTAAGCTTTTCCCAAATACTCTGCTTCTCTTAGGGAAACTCACGAGACCCAAAAGTTTTTATCAAATAAAATCCACTGCTGAGCATTTCTATTATAGAGAGTCACCAGAGGGGCCTCTTTAAAGTCACTGCCGCAACAATGAAGACGTGTCGATCGCTATCAAGTCCAATAAAAATTATCAGGAAATAATGTTTGTGTGAAATAAAGACAAGAAAACCTATACTTAAAACATAATGTTTGATGTCATGTCAAACGGAAAACATAACACCACTTCTTTGAAATATTCTGATAAACGTTATCTCTGCAAGATGCTATCAAAATGGCTGAAAAATAGTTTTTTTGTATTGAGTCCATGCTCTATAATGACAGATTCTAATCTGACATATTCAGGCAAGACTGCTACTTGGAAGATATTTTTTATAGATAATCTCTCATGTTACTGCCCAGGTGAAAGTCAAAACTGATGTCATTTCATAATCATGTTTAGAGATACTAATGAAGGTGTCAGAACATAGTGAATCCTGACAGCATCTTCCTTTCTCATTTTCACAGCAAAGCAACTTCGGTGAAAAACATAAGTGTAGGTGCCTTTGAATTGCTCCTTTGTGCAGCAGACAATTCCTAATATATATATATGTATGTATACAGATATACATCCTGGGTTTACTGTCTTAAACTGATGTAGTTTACCATATCTGTAATGCTAAGATTGCTTTGATGAAAAGATATTTATTCATAAATACAATTACACTGAGAAGCATGGATATTCAATGATCAACAAAAACAGCAGCTCAATTATTTATCAATAAAAGGACTTGAGGTTGTTACTTCGAACAAATTACATACAGGAAGTTCAATGTTTACAAAAGTTTTCACAGATGATTAATAAATGTGTCACAATCCATTATGGAGGATTTTGTGTATGTTTTAAATACAAATTCTTTCCTGTAAACAGCAGTCAGAGATGATGGTCTAACACGAATATGTATTAATATTTCCATAGAAATTCTAAATGTCATGGGAGGGGATGAGAATTTGGTGGCTCCATTCTTCATGGGGTGACGCAGGAGCTTACAGAAATCTGAGCCATATTAATACAGCGGTGGGGACAGTTTGGAGGGGCTGTATTTGCTTCTGAGACCTTAGTGCGGTGGTGTTCCCTGAAAACGCAGAAGCCAAGGGTAGTGTGACAGCACAGATGTGACACGTTCCCATGTAAGATCCTTGTTACATTCATACTGCCATTATACACCAGTTATTATGGCCTACATCTCTCCCAGATTGGCTCCGTATTTAATTCAGCTTGAGTGCCTTGGTGTAATTTTGTGTCCTATACTTTGCCTGGACTTTCTATTTTTCTTAAGTGTTGACAGGTTACAGACAATTAAAATACAGCAGATAATCAAATATTTTATTTCGGACTACTTTACATCAGGGGTGGCTAGTCTAATCCGGAAAGGAGTGCTGAATATGCGGGTTTGCGCTGTGACTGTGTGATAAGATGACTAATCAGAGGACTGACTTGCTCAAAACTGGGATTGAACATTGACCTACAGGTTACCCCAAAAATCTGCACACACACTGGGTCATCCCACCTTTAAGTGTTTTAATATATAGCAAATCTACACCATTAAAGCATGTTAAAGCTAATATACAATTTGTGAATAGAAGGATTTTATGATTTAATTTAAAAAGGCCACGTGTTGAGTTGATTTTCAGAGACATACGTTTTAAAAATTAAAAAAGTGATTTTTCAGTGATTTATAACTTCAACACCATGTTTGTTAAACACCTTTGAAAAAGTTACATAAAAATACAATAAAAGGGCCACCTAAAATCTAAATAATTGAAAGATCTAATAATGTTCATAGAAATCTACAATAAAACAACTTTCCAAGCAAAACATCCGATTAGCAAACAGTGAGGGTAATGCCAATTATACTGTACATCTTGATAGTGAACAATCATATAAAAATTGTTCTCATTCCACACATCTTTCTCAGTCATATCTGGCTCCGCTGCTTTGCATTAACAAAGGTGACTAGCGGAGCGTGAATTTACTCCGATGCTTAGTTGCTGGGTTTTCTCCCCGCAGGAGCTGCGCAGACAAGCGGAGATACAGACAGCCCGCTTACACGGGCCTTGATGTGTAAGACAACGATAAGGCGCATAACATGCCATTTTTCCAGAAAAAAAGAATAACCGTGAAGGCATCCTACTGCCTCGTATCCGAAGCAGGTGTCATCGGGCGACACTTCAAAACAGCAGCCGTCAGAAACCCTAACGCGATCTCGGGTCCCCGTAAAGATTAAACGCTGTCAGGTACTCCTCCGCAGCGGCACCACCGAAGGGACTTTTACATATTTAAAATGTTGCCGGTGAACTTGGTTAAAAAATACTGATCTTCAAAATGAAACCCATTTATGTTTTTATGTCACGTGTCAGGCACAATTTTATTTTTTTTGGCTTAATAATGCAAGTGATTGCTAAAGTCCACGGGAAATTGAAGCGCCGTATGGTAACATTAAAATGTCGAATATCATTTCAGATCTTTAATTGGTGTGGAATAGTTTTAAAAGCAGCATAACTGAAACAAAATTAATAGTATGAAGCAAAGCCCGTGCAACATATATAAATGTATATGATTAGACAGACAGACAAACAGGCATGAATGTCATATTAATTTTGGAGTTTTAATTATTTATTCGAACTGTAATTTCAAATAAATATGCAACATACATCGTCAGTGATTATTAAAAACAAGAATTGGGTGTACATTTTGAAAACATTTGTTTATACAAATAAAACTGAACTGAACTGAATTGACATGACTGGTGAAGATCTGGTGGGACCTATTTAAACTGGCAGTTTCATCTTCCTTAAATATTCTGCAGAATTACGTTGTAGACTGCTAGAAAGTAAACTCCCTTTAACTGGTCAAATTACAGTATTGTGAAATACAGACACATAAATATCTAAAGTCTGCTGTCCCAGTGTGGTTCTTAATTAATTTTCTAAAGGATGCAGCTCCCGTGCACTGTAAGTCACAGTCAGGAGTGGGATTTTCAGCCATGACAGTGCTGAGTCCCATAACCCTAACTCTATCCCTGAAAGTGACATTACTGCACCAGCGCTTGTGCTTGACTCAGCCTCACGCCTCCAGTGTTTCACATCCGATTCCTGTCTCCATCACACAGCATCTATATCCTCCCTCTTTATGCACGTTTCCTCCTGCCACCAGTGGTTCCTGACCCTGTATAGGGGATCTCAGCCACCCTGAAAAGTTATTATTACTAAGTCCATTCAGTGATGCTGTCCCGTACTTTGTGGGAGCTGGGCCCCCTAAGGGTTAAACGGTTGTATTGGCCCCCCCACAGTTCAAAAAAGGATCGTGTAAATTGGTTAATCCAAACCATAGTGTAAGATAAAGTGTATCATCTGCTGGGCAGGCACCCCCTCCAGGACGTCTCTGGCCCCCTGGTTCGGATGTGTGTAAGATAGGTAATGATGGATACAGTCCCCCAAACCATGGAACTGAACGAAGGAGCAACGGGTGTCCAAAATTCTCTGGCTTTATGAAGCAGTGCATGATGCGAGTTGTGAAATGTTACCTAACATAGTTCATATACATGAAAGCATTTTTATTTACATCCTTTTGAAACAAATGATTTCATTTATTCAGTTTTAAGTATACAATATACTGGATTATGTTTACTGTGGAAACCACTGTTCTAAAAATGACATTAACTGTTTTATAACTGAGGTCCAAAGTAACTATAGTAACAGATTTTAAAAAATATATATATATATATATATATATTTTTAAAAAATCACAGAACTGCAGGTCTGCCAACCTAGATTTCTGACCCTGAGTGATTTTGGGTGCTTATTACATCCCACTGACTTCCCAGATACAGGGCTGCAAAGGAGTGTTCTGGGTCTCAAGCTACCAGAACTTCTGAAGCCTGAAAATACAGCTTTGCTAACAGAAATGATTGTTGTAATAATGAAAGGACAGGGGTACCGGAATGAAGAAAAGGGGTCCGATAAGGAGCACAAAGGTGGCAGACTTTGCAAAAGGTTTCCCTTCCCTCTTTTAATATATGCCTTCCATGCATTTCAAAGTGAAAGGGATTGTGAGAATACTTCCAGATCCCATTATCGAAAATGAGATGGTAATTTAAGGGGTGGAATGCATAAGAAAAGCCAGAAAACAGAACAGGAATGAAAGGGCTTGCTGAGACTGGCAGGAGGTAAACAGAGCAGAACATTGTCTGGCTTAATTAGAAGGTTAATGGCGAGTGCGGGCCTGGCAGAGGTCAGTGAGCGGCATTACCGGCATTGGAGTGCCTCGCCGCAGGTGAAATGTGCAGCACGAACGTCCGAAAACCTCCAGGGAATGTGGCGGGTCTCCCGCTATGAGATAGACAGACACCTCTGGCCATCTTAGACAGAGCGCAGATACATAAACTCCAGCTAAAAAACACCATGATTTACTGACAGCTGAGTATTAAATACATCTCTGAGAGACGCCTGAACACTCCTCAGTGCTTCCTGTTGCCAGCATAGTTATATGTTCTATTGCATCACTCATGTAACAAACATGACAGAGTCCTAAAGAGCAGGTGAAGAGTGGAACCACTGACCATGTGACTATCGTGAACAGTCAACACCCAAATGTACATTTTGGTTCCCCCTAATGACACCACACCTATTGTCACCTTAGCTAACTGCTTTAATGAAGTGAACATCTGGATGGCAGAAAACTTCTTCTCACTAAATGCTCAGAAGACAGGGGTTCTGTTGTTTGGAGGCAGGTCTACAGATAGGAATCTTATAATCTTCACCCTCCACTCCAAAGGGCTGAAGTATTCCCTCAGCAGCTCGGCCCATAACCTGGATGTCATCTTAGATACAAGCCTCTCATTCAAATCACATGTAAGAGCAATATCGAAGGCTTCCGACCGCTACGCCACATCGCCAAACTGCGACGATTTCTTACTATTCAAGACACAGACGAATAGATACATGCCTTTGTATACAGTAGGTTAGACTACTGCAATGCTCTGCTATCTGGGAGCACACACTGCACACTAAATACCTCGCAGCGTATTAGAAATGCAGCAGCTCGAATTGTCACCAGGAGCAGGAACTTTGAACACATACTGTAACCCCTGTTCTTAGTTCCTGCATTGGCTTACTGTTAGGTTCAGGACTGACTTTAAGTTCTCCTATTTACATATACAGTCAGGTCCATAAATATTGGGACATCGACACAATGCTAACATTTTTGGCTCTATACACCACCACAATGG
>JAABNX020000001.1:573388-586946 GCA_015163995.2 Mormyrus lacerda
TCGAAGCAAAGAATTTGCATCGAGGATTTTTTGTAATCGAATTATTCGAGTTACTCGATGAATCGTTGCAGCCCTAACTACAGCGTTAACTTCTGTTGATAAATGGCGCAGCCATCTTGGATTCTGAGCTCGGGGTTGTATCACTTCACGAGTCAGAACTTCAGGGGGGCATTCCAGTTGAAATTTCTGACTAACTTCCGAGTTATGTATTCAAATGGAACACAGCATTAGCACTCGAATTAGTGCTGCTGCTGGGCCTCTGGCTTTAGCTTAGTATGTGGCTATGGGCCATGCCAGGCCTGCGGCTATAGCTTAGCACCTGGCTACAAGCTGCTGCTGGGCCTCCAGCTTTAGCTTAGCACCTGGATACGAACCACTACCAGGCCGCTTGCTTTAGCTTAGCACCTGGCTACAAGCTGCTGCTGGGCCTCCGG
Source organism: Mormyrus lacerda (assembly GCA_015163995.2). Taxonomy (NCBI): domain Eukaryota; kingdom Metazoa; phylum Chordata; class Actinopteri; order Osteoglossiformes; family Mormyridae; genus Mormyrus; species Mormyrus lacerda. Next base: position 573,823 of record JAABNX020000001.1, read on the forward strand.
CTTTAGCTTAGCACCTGGATACGAACCACTACCAGGCCGCTTGCTTTAGCTTAGCACCTGGCTATGAACCACTGCCAGGCCTCTGGCTTTAGTTTAACACCTGGCTACGGCCCGCCGCCGGGCCTCTGACCCCAACCCTCTGGGTGTCACTATGATGACGTTAAATCCCTGACTCTTCGGGGTTTGCATGTCGCTGTATTGTGACACAAGTAGCACTTCAGAGACACACAAACACACACACAGATCGGTCACTTTACAAAGCACGTCTACTCATATAAACATCCTGCTCCTGCGAAGAAGGATCCATGTGGCTGCAGCTAAATAAACCAGCATCCAGACAGGGTCAAGGGTGTCAGTTGCTGTACAGCTAAACATTACAACACCTGATGCAAGTGACTTTAAATGTGGTGTGAAAGTGGGAGCCAGACTTGCTGGTTCCAGTATGTCAGAAGCAGCCGCCCTTCTGGGATTTTCACAAGCCCCGGTGCCTAGAGCTTGCAGAGAATGGAGAGATAATCAGAAAACATCCAGTCGGGGGCAGTGCTGTGCCTGAAAACAGCTTGTTAATGAGAGGTCAGAGGAGAATGGACAGACTCCTTACAGCTAGCAGGAAGGCCGCAAGTGCAAAAATAGCCTAACGGCTTGGTAAGACAGTGACGTGCAGAAAGGCATCTCTGAAAGCATATAAGCCCTTGTTTGAGACAAAATGAGTCTAAAATGGTGGTGTGCACAGAGCGTATACACACACACACACACACACACACACACACACACACATATACATACATACATACATTTTAAAAAAAAAATTGACAACTTCCTCTGCAGTAAACAAGCAACCACCTCCCTGGTGCCGTCACGCTGTCTATGCTCTGGCTGGACACTTCTCACACCAGCCATTTCACAGCTTACATCCCATTACACACCACAGTGGGTTCCCCATTGCCGGATCTTGGCTGAAAAGGGTAAAACACCAGCTCTCATGCACAGACCTTTAAGCTCGCAAGTTCAGACAAAATAGCAACATGGCAGCATTTACCGTAACATGTCCGTAACCAACAAACACAACAAACAAACAGCCCGTGACAAGGAGACGCAACAAACAAACCTCCCGTGACCAGGGGACGCAACAAACAAACCGCCTGTGACCAGGGGATGCAACAAACAAATTGCACATGACCAGGGGATGCAACAAACCGCCCATGACCAGACGATCAAATCCTCCCTACAGCACCGGCACAGCACCACATCTACAGAAAAGACATTAAAAACACCCTGGGATTTCCAGCCTGGACACCATTACATGTGGTGACTTATAGCTAAGACACAAACGGTAGCTGCAGGGTGACGATCACAACCGTTTCCAAGAGTCAACGGCTCGTACACCCCCTGCGATGCAACAAACAAACTGCACGTGCCAAGGGGACGCAACAAACAGCCCCTGACTAGGGGATGCAACAAACAGCCCGTGACCAGGGGACGCAACAAACAAACTGCACGTGCCAAGGGGACGCAACAAACAGCCCCTGACTAGGGGATGCAACAAACAGCCCCTGACCAGGGGATGCAACAAACAAACCGCCCGTGCCCAGGGAACGCAACAAACCGCCCGTGACCAGACGATCAAATCGCCCCGGCATCACCGGCACAGCACCACATCTACAGAAAAGACATTAAAAACACCCTGGGATTTCCAGCCTGGACACCATTACATGTGGTGACTTATAGCTAAGACACAAACGGTAGCTGCAGGGTGACGATCACAACCGTTTCCGAGAGTCAACGGCTCGTACACCCCCTGTGATGCAACAGACAAACTGCACGTGCCAAGGGGACTCAACAAACAAACCGCACATGACCAGGGGATGCAACAAACAAACCTCCCGTAACCAGGAGATGCAACAAACCGCCCGTGACCAGACGATCAAATCGCCCCGGCAGCACCGGCACAGCACCACATCTACAGAAAAGACATTAAAAACATCCTGGGATTTCCAGCCTGGACACCATCACATGTGGTGACTTATAGCTAAGACACAAACGGTAGCTGCAGAGTCGACGGCTCGTACACCCCCTGCGATGCTGACAAGCACACATGCCATGCAGATGTGGCAGCAGGACCCCCCCCTGCCAGCCACCCAGCTCTCACACTGTTTATTCATTGCTTTTTTTAGGAAGGTCAGTTATGCAGTGAGTCAGCACGACTTTCCACGAGCTGCCGAGCTTGCCCCACCCTCGGCCCCATTAGCAGGGAACAACAACGGCGGGAAAACGGCTTGGGGGGGGGGGGGGTTCCATTCAGCTATATCAGTGACTAATATATTCCACTGAGTCCTTAACTGGTCTGGAGGAAAACAGGCCTGTCTGGTGGAGCAGCAGCACAATGTAGCTGCACAGGGCATCAGGACACTGTCACGCATCACTGTCATTACCGCAGAGGGACAAAAAAAGCAACGACACTGGGCTGAAGATGTCCAGGCCAACAGCTGCAGGATGGTAGCCATTTTCCCTGAATCATGCTCAGGAATGCTAATGCTAACACAACTGCTAAAGTTAACCCGAATGCTAAAGCTAACCTGATTGCAACTGCTAACCCGAATGCTAACACTACACCACAGCAGAGATGTTGGGGCCAACTGCAAGGTGAAAGGTTAACCTAATCTGGCCAGATAAGAGTAGCAATTATAGCTGTTATCTGTGTTACGCTAAAGGCTTTCAGTGTCAGAAACTAAATGCACCGCCGCTCCCACCCCCTCAGCCTTGGGTCCCCACCGGGTCCCCAGTGCATACTGCAGGTATGTATTCATGCAGGGAATGGGGAAGTCAGAGCCACTATCACCGACAGGCCTCAGGACTGCACAGGTCTGGGAAATGGAACATGTGCTGGTAGATATTAGACAGCTTTAATTGTAAGTTTTGGTGACAGCAGAGGTGAGATTATAAGCGCTGGTGTAATCAGGCCCGGTGCGGCAGCTCTTCCCGCTCAGACAGCTTATGATTCAGGGACCAGCTGCCAGGCACTAAAATGGCCCTCAAGCTCATATACAAAATTATGATTCAAATTCTGCCATATCTAGAACACTTCTTAGTCTAGTTACCTAGTATCACGTCGTGATACTAAACACCTGTGTTATCAGAAATACTGAATACTTGTAATCACTTTCCTCCAGTTTTGTCACACATAATCATGCACTGTTCTGTGCAGTGAAATGCTTTTCCACCTCCTGGAACATACACAATGCAAATAAAAATTAAATTATATAAAATTAGAAGAATAAGTGACAGTAAAATAACAGTTAACAGCATGGTTGGTAACTTGTTACTTTTCTTCTTACTGTCCAGGAGCAATTGAACCCACATAATTTCCTCAGAGATCAATAAGGTAATGTGAATCTGAGAAGAGCAGTATCTCAGGATTCTCAGAAGAGAAGGAGCACCTCTGCACCCATCACCAAACACCACATCTCCCGCCTCACCTCTGCACCCATCACCCAACACCACATCTCCCGCCTCACCTCTGCACCCATCACCAAACACCACATCTCCCGCCTCACCTCTGCACCCATCACCAAACACCACCTCTCCCGCCTCACCTCTGCACCCATCACCAAACACCACATCTCCCATCTCACATCTCAAACATCATTCCTCTTACATTCTACAATCATACTGTTCTGGATACCAACACACACTTCGCTTAATGTCTTCCCCAGAAGCACGGCCTTGACCTCAATGTTTACTATTTTCAAGTCCCCCCCCCCTCACCAGTGGACCCCACCCATTCCCTGCAGATACAGCTACTGGAAAGTCACCCCAGGCCGCTCTAAATGGCTCTTGTGCCAAATCCATCCCCTAAAAGTTTGTCCCTCCCCACAACATCGTTACAGCCTTGTCCTCAGACAAGTGCGAAGCCTGCTCTGTCGCAGGCTTTGCTGCGAGTCGCTATTTACGACATAATCACACAGGAACACTCCCTGGACGCTGGGAGAAACAATTACCTCCTCAGCACTCCTGTAATTGAAGTAAATGAATTACAAACGACGCAGTTCCATCTGGGACGGGAGCCAGCACTGACATGAATGGCTCACGTCTCCTCTGGCTTTATGCATTTCATCTTATTTCTAGTGTCCCAGATGCACTAAAACCACCACCGGGGGCAGACCGTGCAAAGCCGATGAGGGCGTCAGTCCAAGCCTATAAAATGTGCATCTGTCCTTATTTCTGAAGGCTGTAACAGGGTTCTGGATGGGCTTAGGGTACGGCAGCCACTCTCTGAAGAGCATACAGGAATCACCACCGCGCAGAAGCCTACAGGAGAGGGCAGGGCCAGAACTGCCAAGTTAAACTGCAGAAACAGTTTCCTTGTGTTAAGACGCTGCCTTTTTAAGGGCAGGGTGTGGCTCAGTGGGTTGGAATTCTGTGCGTGTGCTGAGATTGTTGCTGGTTAGAATCTGGTTGGCAGCTGTCAGCTGCCATTGCTAGTCAGCGGGCCGTTACCTGACAGAGAGCTTCAGCCCCTCAGTCGTCAGACAATCACATTTGGTTCTGTGCGCGTCTTTAGGCACACACCCCTCCGTTAGAAGGGCTGGAACACGTCAGGCAGAGGCCGGGTGAAGCTCAAAGGGGCGACGCGTCAGATTAAGAGTCAAAACGGAACACAGAAGTGCTATTCTCACTACTGACTGATCACTCTACCACCTTCCAAACAGCCAGGACTCGGTGAAGTTTTGGCAACTGCTTTTGGTGGATATGTTTAAGTGGGGGGGCAGGCCCTCGATACCAGGAACTCGGTGGGTGTGAAGATTAAGAAAAAAATATTAAACATAAAAATATACAAGTCATGAGGCACAGATACTGTAAAGGGGGAAGGAATAAGGAATGTACCTGGAACAGAGTGAAAAGAAAAAAAAAAGAAAAAAGCCAAAATGTCAGAGGGTGGAAAAGCTGAATCGTATGAAACAAAGAGCTGTTGTGTCAAAGGCAAACAATCATGTAAAAAAAGCAGCATGAGGGCGGAGCCCATCTGCTTCTGCGTCTAGAAAAGTCTGCAAAGGCTGGCGAGCGCAGAAGCCGAGAGCTGCACATGCGCAGATCAGAGTCACATCCACCGCGACAACTGGCTGGTGGACAGGGCAAAAACCACAGCGGTGACGTCGCTGGCGCAGGGCCACACAAGGATGCAGAAGTGTGAGGGGCCACACAAGGATGCAGAAGCGTAAGGGGCCACACAAGGATGCAGAAGAGTGAGGGGCCACACAAGGATGCAGAAGAGTGAGGGGCCACACAAGGATGCAGAAGTGTGAGGGGCCACACAAGGATGCAGAAGAGTGAGGGGCCACACAAGGATGCAGAAGCGTGAGGGGCCACAAAAGGATGCAGAAGCGTGAGGGGCCACACAAGGATGCAGAAGCGTGAGGGGCCACACAAGGATGCAGTAGCGTGAGGGGCCACACAAGGATGCAGAAGCGTGAGGGGCCACACAAGGATGCAGAAGCGTGAGGGGCCACACAAGGATGCAGAAGCGTGAGGGGCTCTGAGGCAGCAGCTGAGTACTAAGGAGTTGTGCAGGTGCTGTGTGACAGCAACGCCTCGTGATGCCTGGTCAGAGCGGGACCCTCACCCTCATTGGTTACTAACTTGCGTGCAATATTTACTAACTCGAGAGCACAACTTACTACAAGATAATATTTTTTTCTAGCATGACACCTAAATGGCTCCATCCCAACCACTGCTAATGCTGTGTGCTACAGTATGTTGCTTCAATACAGCATCCCCGTATCAGTTTAATATAAAGAGAAGCATCTGTATTCAGGTTTAAAATAATACCTTTGAGATTTCTAAATAGTGGGGTATATTGTAATACTGCCATAGTGCCCAAGCCTAACAGGCAATTGGGGCACCTCTGCCACGTATGTCATTCACCGCTCCTCCCGGCTTCCTGATAGCCGTGAAACTGGCCTGGAACATCTCACTAGCTAAAAACAATCAGTCAAAATGCCCGCGTGACACTCAGAAACTCGGTTCTGTGAACTGCAAGGATATCAAAAATAAATGTTTGTTTTTTTCTGTGCTTGTCTCGCAATTAATTTTTTTCCCAAACACAATTTATGGGGAGCATGAAGTTCCACTTGGGCATGAAAAGCTTCACTATCAGAACAAAGCGCTTAGCTCCTCAGAAGCCCACAAACCTGGGAAATATTCATGAACAGCAAGACCTGTTCAAAAGGACAAGTAAACTGGCTCCAGTTTCTTGGATGGAAGTCTTTCCACAATTTTCAAACCAAAATACTATATATAAACTTAAAGTACCTTTGGACTAACAAGCAAGTAATTTACACATCTGTGTGGTGTCATTAAATACCCTTAACCCAAATCTTCCAGTGCTGCTATTTTATGTTTACTTATGCCACCTACTTCTAATGAGGTCATCCATGTGAATGTTTTCCCCGGTCACGTGACCCTGGCCACACCCCTCTCCACAAGACAGGCTTCCTGTCTCTTCCCCTGGGTTCTGCGACTCATTTGGCTGATCTTTCTCATCTGGAACAAAACAAAGTATCACGTCAATACCTTGCAATGCTTTCAAAGAAAATAAAAATTCAAAAAAGACAAACGTTTTATAATTGTGCAATTATACTTAAGCTGTCAGAAATATTCAGGATGACTAATACAAATTCTGCTTTTTATTTGGTTGAGTGTGTTGATCCAAATTCTGTCGTACAATAACCCCATTGTATGTTGCATATTAATAACTGCACAAATATCAAGTTATGTTCTAGAAAAGATGTTAAAAAATACACTAGCAAACGTATGCCACAAGGACTTAAATGGAATTCTTCATCTCAGTAAAAGTAGGCTTCTTCCAGAGAATTTTCTTTTGTGGGATTATTCTCATCTAAAATGATTTTAAGCAAGACAGTGTGCAAGTGTGTTTCACTGCTGCTATTTAATACTCAGCACTTTATTTACATTTACGCAAACAGCAATGTCAAGTCTACACTCACTCCCCTAAATTACGCGCAACGCAGATGGATCATGGAATTTTCCAGAAATATATGGGATGTAAACTGGACCAACAAGATCGATTTTACTGGGCTCCAGATCCGGAAAGAGAAGCCGGGAGGAACGGCTAGTGTTTACACCCCCGCAGATATATTCCTTCACCAAAAAGTTGCACAATAGTCGAGCTGTATCAGGTATCACTGCCTCCAGATTTCTGGACTTAATTTTAATGATCACTCCCATGGGAAGACCACTCCTGCCAGAAGTTATAAAGAGTGAAGTTATAAAGAGTGTTCATCCAAATGAACACAGTACACAGTGAGCCTTGCATCTACTCAAAGAACAATACAGGGCCACAGATCAGCAGGCAAACGCTGTTCGGTGAGAGAGAAACTTCCCGTAAAATCTGTAGAAAATCCCTTTTGGAATCAGTGAATTCACTGTGCTGCAGCATCACACTGGCAGAAAGCGGGAGCCGGGGGCCCCAGGCGTGGCCACATTCCCCAGCTGGACGACCCACCCAGTGCCACCATCTGCCCCAGTTAATGCAGCCCAGCTGGGCCTGACTCGATTAACTGATAAAGGGGACCGGCTAGGTGACAGAGAGCACTGGCATGGCTGTCTGTAAGTGGCGGTCGGCATCGGCGGTTTGGATCGTCATCACGGCCTCCTTTTTTTCTGCTAATTTTTTTCAGGTTTTCCAGTATTGCATTAAGCCTGTGACCTTGTGGTTACGTGGCTGGAATATGGACGGTGCGATGCAGTATCGCCTCACTTCTGTTTTGAATGCTACAGTTTAAATGGGGCCTAATCTCAATTTCTAATCGCTGTTTTTGCCATTTTTATGCGCTGATGACTCCTCTGGCCTGTGATGTGGGCCCAACCTGCTCTGCACACATCCCTCAGGCAGCAAAGTCTCAGCAGAAAGTCACTGAAGGACAAACCCGCTGTACCTGATGCAGCCAAGGTGTCTGTCTTTCACGGTTTTGCCCTGCAGCAAAGCAGCGGGCAGCAGTATCAGGGAGCCCGGCTCTCATTCCCAGACGCAGATACTCAGGCTACACTTTGCCTTTTGCTCGGCTGGCTTTCCAGACCCAGAGGCAAGCAAAAGATGTTTTTTTTTCCTTCCCCACAGGGCTGTTCTGTGCTGATGTTCATATTGTAAGGAACAAGTACCTAGTGATGATTCAGTAAAGAAGTCGCTTTTCAGTGGAGTAAAGGTGTGGATTTCACTACTGCCTTGGGTTAGTTATGCTCCTAAGGTCAGATAATACAGAACTAGATATAAACTACACCTTCGAAGCTAGCTGGCAATAAATCAGTCTATTTGATCATTGTGGAGAAAAAAAGCCTGCACAGGGGTAATCTACTCTCCATTTTATCTCCCTGATTGCTTACTTTGTCCTACTTTAATGCTTTTGACAGTGCTTTAATGACCCACAGTATAAATAGGACGGTGTGATATGGTTGAATGCCTGATTAAAAAATGTGTACAGGCTTATTTTACATAGGAGGATCTTAAGGGCAACCAGAAAGTTAATTAAAACCATAATTGACTGTGGTTGCAATTACAGTCGCAAAGGCATTTTTCCAGTCCGTTATTTAGAAGTAATTTACGTACTCTATTACAGCCGCACAGGCAAACATGACAATAACTTGGTGGAGACTCTGCTTTATCACTAGTCTTCATCAGGAAGGTCGTTACTGATACTTCATGTATGTTTTATATGAATCTAGTTACTGCAGCTGAAAAAAACATGTGGTTTTATTGTAATAAAGAATTACCGTCTTGCCTTGTTCCTACTTTTGAATCAGAATGTTATATAAAAGTTCAAGGCAGAAATCTAAATCTGTGTCATGTACTATATACAGAATGCATCCTATTGTAAAGTGACAACATAACAGACCCAGATAAACCAGCCAAGCAGCCGTTACTTACTGCAATGTACAAGAGCCGTTACTGCCAGTTATTTTAAGCCCAAAAATAAACCCGCCCGGCCGCTCCGTCTTCTCCTACCGTGCTCGCCGGAAAGAAAAGGGCGCCTTTCGCGCTGGAGCTCCGTCTCCGGGCCGCCGGGCCCGTGCGAAGGCGAGACCGTGTCCCGGGACATGGGCCAGCGCTGGTCATGCACGGCGGTCAGGGTGCGAGCCTGGGGGGGGGCAGAGCGGCGGTGTCGGGGCGGCTGTCAGGGTGAGAGCCTGGGGGGAGAAAGCGGCGGGTCTGGGCGCGTTAACACGGCAGAGCGCCCGTCCTTTGGCTTCTACGGGTTTGTTAGTTTGTATCGAAAGTTGGCAGTTAGCATGCACACATGTGCATAAAGACGCAGCCGCGTCACCGTAGCCATCGCTGTACCTGGTACCTGCTGGAAGGGCGGCTTGCAAACTTCTCCACGTACCTCTCGGACATGCCAGTTCCTCCGGCTCAGATCCCACCCGCTCCCATGCTCTTACTGCAGAGGATCACCAGTCAGCCGTAGTTTCCCCGCAGCCGATCTTCCGCAATATCCTCGCGATGGATGTTTTCTTGCTATTTCTTTGTAATGAAAACTGTCTAGTCTCACTTCTCATCTATCTACTCATCGGTCACGCCGCTGTCGCCAAGTCTGCAGTCACTCCCTTTCCTCGTCTTCTTTTCTTTTTCTTCTCTCTCTTCTCCTCTCCGCTCCTCAGCCCGCCGTTTGTTCGCTTCCTCCGAAAAGTCAAGTCTTTTCCCCCTGAAACATTTTTCATCATTTCCGGATTCCGAAAACAGCTCGCGGTCTGGCTGCCAATGCGGCAGGGAAGCGGCAGCGAAGACAGACGCCGTCTTTCAGCAGAGAAACGGCACAGGCGTTGTATTTTGCAATTGCTTAGCATTTCTTGATTGATTTGCTTTTTCCAGTTTACTTCACGGCCTTAATTTATTAGACTGCTAGTGTACAACTCCGCCTTCAACACCAAGACAGTCAGTCAGTCGGTGAAGAGTAAATTTCCAGTGACGGTGTTTGTGTGAATTATTTCACAGTTACAGTATTACAGTTAGATGCATTGAGTTATGTTTAAAGTCTGTGCATGAATACTGCATTTAAAGTATATCCATATTAAAGGAAACACAGCTTTATGAGCTGTTTTATAAATATCATTAAGACTAGATTATGACCTCCAGTAAGAGAAGTTATGTTCTAAGCCCTTCCAAAATTCTGGGTGGCTTCCATATATACACAAATGCTTTAATACAAGACTTTAGTGTTGCACCACAGGACTTCACCTTTACTCTCCATGCATTTCTTTTTGCAGAACATAGTCCCTGCTTCCAAACCTGCGGTCCCTGAATAGCACTGCGATCCACATTCTTTACTTCTAGACTAGATTGTTGAACATCTCTGCTGTCTGTCTGCAGAATGGATCTGCCACAGTTCTTATTAGAATTAAGATGTGCACTGCAGCACTGCAGGCGGCCTGTCTAAAGAAGATATAAAAGACTTCTCACCTTAAAGGCCTTAAACTGACTTGTACTGATGTGTAGCCGGGATCTGCCTGCACAATCCTGTTACTTCATTAGACTTTGGTTAACCTGCTGTATTGAGAATTAAGTTGACAAAAGGGAGCAGAAGCTTCACATACTGGGCCTTGTGGCATAATCTGCCTTCGCCTGTCTACATTCCTGCACATGCACTCTCTGTGTTCGAGTCTTCAGTCTGTCTTATAACTGTAGGTGCTCGCAAGGCAGCCAGTCAAGGTTGTCATGCATATGTTGCGTGTAAAGCCTCATATCTTTTTCTTAGGCTGATATATGGAGTCGGTTTAACAATTGTTCTCCTGTATTGTATATAGGCTGCACGGATTTGGACATAACTAACTTCTCACAAATGAACATTGATGACATGATGTCTAACACTGCACTCTGACACTCAGTCAGGCGCTCCAGTGTCTCCACACGGACATCGGCCTCCCACCACGGACCTCAGGCACGTTCGCTGTCATCTGCAATCAAGCCATTTTTAAAAGATGCATTTCTCATTTTTAACTAATTTTAAAATTTGATTGTTTCATGACTATGTAAAATATATTATTGGCGTAGGATTGAGCGTTTTTCTTTTATTTCACTGTGAGTTAAGGAGAGCCTCACTGCAATGGTCAGCATCCACTGGTTGCAGTCCAGTCTAAAGAGTTTCAAGCATTCATTTTCAGTGACTTATTTGCATAATGTATGCATATGCCCTTGATTTTACCTAAAACCTCAGTCAATGGAAAGAATTATTGATGGTGCTTCTGTACTGTGTACTAAAGTCCTCTGCAATTCATCTTGTAGGAGAGAAAATATCCTCCCCCCAGAACCACGGGCTTAGTTACTGGACCGGCTGATCAGACAGACTGTATCAGAACCCAGTTGCAGACACACGCCTGACACCTTTTTCACATACAAAAGGGTTCGGACTCACGCATTCACATCTCCTTTCTGCTGCTTTGCACTGACAGTATGTTCTTATTAAACCACTTGTTGCCATGGAAAGGGCAACAACAGAATGAAAATCACGGGTTACATATGATGTCACAAAACAATAAAAATAGCCCAGTGCCCCCATCAGCAGTAAGAATGAAAGAGCAGGAGAGGAAATGAGATGTAATGGGACCCCACAGCATTCGACAAGTGAGATCAGTACTGCATATACAACATGAACTTCTTTGCTTTTGTCTGAAGCAACTCAGAACGTAAATTAAACAGATCAAGGTTATCAGCAGATAGCCAGTTAATATATGAAAATACCTGCAACACTGGCACACAACCGATTTTCTACAACAGCCTATAATACAATGGCATTATAGACTGACGTACAGCAGAACCACCCTTTGTGATTGTCTATGAGTTGTCAAACATTCTTTCACTATTGAGTGTGTGTAATACAATTGACTGTTCTCATTAAAGTCCAGTCATTTCCTCCCAGATGGTCCAGTGTGTTCTCCTCCAGTGAGACCTCTGGCTTTACAGAGTACTCTCTCACAGCGGCGCCTCAGCTGGACCTAAACAGAGCAGCAGCCATCACTGTGGAGATGTGTGCTGATGCTGGTTCCGTGCAGGACAGCAGAACATGACAAACAGAGCTACTGCAGCACGATAGAATCACCTGACACTAAACTTCAAAGAAGTTCCATCAAAGCTACCTACCTGCTGAATGGAATGGTAAAGCTTGTAAGGTATGTGGACACCTCAGCTAATTAAAGAAATTGCCTAATTCATCCACACTCATTTTGGACACACAGTCACTTAATCACCTGCAATAAATATTAGCAGCAGAACTGATAGCCGTACCAGAGAGGGTAGTGACTTTCCACCTGGCATCATAGGATGCCAACGTTCCAACAAGTCAATTTGCCACATCTCTGCCCTGCTAGTGTTCAAGGGCAAGTGAGGTGATCGTGAGGCTCAAAATATCTGGGATCAAGTTCAGTTAGGAAGTGGCAGCCACAAAGGGACCTGACCACTGTACATCAATAACCAACTTGAATGGAATGCCAGCACATGCCAGTAGCCATGTGACAGCATCTGATGGAAAGCCTTCCCCATGGAATTCAGCAGAAACAACAGTCTGAGTAACTTCATATTAATGCCCTCAGTTTCAGACTGAGATGTTGACCAAGCTGGTGGCCACATACTTTTGGCCGTATAGTGAAGCATCCAGGTGCACCGATGAGAGTCTCCCCACAGCCTGCAGCTGAAGCTCCCTTTGATAGCACCACACAGGCATGAAGCCCTAGTTCTAGTCAGCTTCCACAGTGGTGGCCGCAGTCGACCATATGCCCTACCTCAGAATATTCCCAAGCCTCATGTGAGGTGAATATTAACTTTTTTGTTCCAGAATGAAATATTAACATCTCTAATCACACAGGTTACAACAGGTCAATCTGCAAAGCAATGGAATGAGAAGCTTGTAATTAGTACTAATGAGCTTATTCTACTGTGCTGTGACTGGAATAACAATGTGCAACGCATTCGCACTTCTGTTCCCTGCAGCTGAACGACAGGAAAAGCCAGTGTTTATATACTAAACAGGCCTGAAGCTTCAAAACAGCATCACAGAAGCCTGCTAACTCAGGGTTTTACTTAAAAGGCTGAAAACCACCATGCTGTCCGGCTGAGTATT
>JAABNX020000001.1:616690-631582 GCA_015163995.2 Mormyrus lacerda
CCATCCATCCATCCATCCATCCATCCAAGGGCTTGCTCTACATTTAGCTGTTTTGTACATTTACCCTACTACTGCCTATAGATAGAGCCGGCCCGGTATTCACCTAAACCAATAGTTGGCCGTGTTTCTGTCTATTGACAGAGCCAGTCCCATTTCCGCCTATGCCTGTAGTCAACCCCGTTTCTGCCTATGGCTAAAGCTGGCTCTGTTTCTGCCTGTAGGTACAGTCAACCGCATTTCTGCCTATGGCTAAAGCTGGCCATGTTTCTGCTTAAAGCTAGAGTCGGCCATGTTTCCACCTGTGGCTACAGTCGGCCATGTTTCTGCCTATAGCTAGATGTTTTTGCCGGCCTTGTTTCTGATCGAAATGCAAATTTTACCCCAGACACGGTATTTTTAGTCCTATAGTAACATAGTTACATTGTTTTTATCTCAATCAAAACATTTTGCCACAGAGACTTTTTTTCCGTATACAAACAGGGTGGCAATCACTGTTTCTGAACACTTATCCTGATGAGAGTTATGAGGAAGCTTACAGCCTCTCGCAGGCTGCACACAGTAGGGTACAGCATACTGCATGGGTTATACAATTATACACTCGAGACCATTTAGGCCACTTTTCCACCACACCCAGAACCGTATTTTGGTATGGTACTCTAGATACTTTTGCTTTTACATTGACTTCCGGTCGAATGCCCAAATCAAAAGTACCAGTACAAAAAGTGTCAATCTTTGGTACTTCGATACTTTGGGATGGAACTTGAAACGCTTTTTTTGTCGACTGGTTATGCAAATAGCCTGCCGCTGAAACACTGTACAAATGGTGCCTCAGAAAAGAACAATAAACAAAGTAAAAAAAAAAAATTGCGATCTGGTAAAAAAAACAGGATGGCATGACAAGGTATTTAAAAGTACTTTGTTTAATACTCTACTACAGCAGGCATATAGAATGCTGTCCTAGTGATGTGTTTTTAATGTAATTAATATTGGGGTATTTATAAAACAAAAAAGGAGTTTTTAAATTTCTCACAAACCTGTCTTCAAGTGATTTAAACAGTAAGGATGATAATATTTACGATTTTCCCGAAGAATTCATGCAGTGCTCATGCGAAAGCAGCAGAGGTAAACTTTAAACTGATAAACATATATTACATAATCTATAAAAAGAATAACAATTAAAAATTCAAAGCTTGCTATGTTTTTTTCCTATGACAGAGTGACAGAGTAAAAATACTTTAGCAAAACTTTAACCCCCTTGTGCTAGAATGTCTGTATACAAAACTGAAAGTAAGAAAAGGCCTGATCTTAACACAGCTGACCAGCGATGTAAGAGTCGCATGTGCATTACATGTGATGTTGGAATTAATATCGGACATCGTCCAGCCCTATAATATACAGCCAGCCCAATAATATACAGCCATTTTTCAAATTCATTACAGAATATCCCGCCATTTGGTGCCGGTGCCAGTTTCTACGCCAGTGGAAAACCGACACCTTGAAGTCTTGGAGGAGACCAGTATGCCATGGAAAATATGCAGACTCCACCCATGAGCAATGTGTGGTTCAGCAGGTTAGGTCTCTATGCCGCTGATCAGATCATTACTGGTTTGAATCCCATCTCTGCTGGGCACTTGAGCAAGGCCCTTAAGCTTTGCTCTCTACTGTACAGGAGAATGTGTCAATGCAGAGTGAGATGGCATAATTGAAAAAGCATTCCATTGTACGAGTGCAGGAGGCAAACATGGCTGCATTTCCCATACACAGAGAATGTGCATTTATCATGCTGTGCAAAATCTTTTGACTGAGATACACTGACATAAACTGCATGTTGATACAGACTCCCTGGAGTTTTTCACTTGCTGCTGGTCGGTCACACTCCTAGTCCCATCGCCACTGACACTCACCGGTTTTGGCGGCGGCTTGGGCTCCGAGGGCCTCATGTGCAAGTGAGCCATCATGGCCTGAAGTCTTTCTCGTTCTTTAGAAAGCTGTGACAAGGGGGAGATGGAAACAGAAAGTGGGGCCATTTTTAGCAACAAGCAATGCTGCCATTGTGTCGTGGCAATCTGTGCTCTTCTGAGGTACGTACCTTTGGGACCAGTCCTGAATATGCCCACACAGTCCCTGAGACCAGCTTTATTCAGAATAGGGGTGGGGGGGGGTCATTTGTACTGCCACGGCGGCTCAGGATAACAAATCACACTTCATCTTTTTGTCAATAACGGGATTCAGGTCATGGTCTGTGCTGACGGTAACGGGCCTCCAGGCCGTAAATTAGACGGCTGCCGAGTGGCCTGGGGCTGCGAGCTGCAGTGGGGGTGAGGCCCCTCCAGTCTGTCTCTCCCCCAGGGGTCCGATTAGCGCCCCCCCTGCAGCCCACCATCATCAATATAACTGAGTGACAGGGACCGGGCTTGAGGGCGGAGCAGAGCACAGAGACGACCCCGAAGGCTGTGCTGGGTTTCATTAGCTCCCCCCCAGGCGAGGGAAGGGGTGGCCAGCAGTGGTCATGGGTGAATAAACAGGAGGGTGGGACTTCTGCCCTGGGCAGCCATTAGCAATACTACAACTATCAAATAAAGACAATCGGGTGACAGGAGCTGGCACTGGAATTCACGGCCATCCCATCCTGTCCCAGCTCGAGTCCCCAGTCTGCACTCGATGTCTGGCTTCCTGCAGGACCCATTCTTTTCAGCAGCTGAGAGATGATGACTAAATACTAGTCAGCATCACACCAAGCTCTTACCGAAAGACCTGATTATCCATTATAATCCAACAGGAAAGGAGTGTCAAGGTTTCACGGTTGATTCCAGGGGAAATTCAGTGAGTAACCCAGCGTGTAACAATGGCGCTAATAAAATAAGCAAACACACCACTACAGGCGAGTACATAAAAACATACCAATCACTAACAAAGAGGTGCATCTCTTAAAATTTGTGTTGCCCTTGGTCATAAGATCGGGTATGGTCCTGCAGTGTGAACTGTGGAGGGTGACGAAGACACACCTGTATCTCAAGCTGCTGCACGACCTGCATCTGGACGCGGCACTGCGCTGTGCTGCGGTCGTCCAGCGCGTGCTCGCTGTTGAGATGCCTGTAAAGGAGGAAGCACTGACGTTAAGGCAGGACTTGCTGAAACCCTCAGAGGATGACCTCCAAGCAGGGATACGCTGCTGTTAAGGGCATAAGACAGGGGTCTCTAACTCAGGTCCATGAGAGCTACTATCCAGCAGGCTTTCTATCTTACCTGGCTTCCGATGAACCACACCTACTCCTAGTATTTACCCAAAAACAGGTGTAGCTCAATAGAAGCCAGGTAGGATAGAAAACCTACTGGACAGTAGCTCTCCAGGACTGAAGTTGGAGACCCCTGTCATAAGCAGCTCACCATGTGTGTGTGTGTATGTATGTGTGTGTGTGTCTTGGTGTGAAAGTCATCTGCCTGTCATATGCAGAGGCTGGCTGTGACTGGCACAGATCAGAACCTCAGGTAATGGCAAACATGCCACCACGGTCCCTGGGATCAGTAGATACACAAAGTATTTCTGTGTTTTTTTAAATAGCAAATGCCAGCTGACTCAGGTCATGCTGAGCTAAAAACAGCCGGTCAAAGGACAGCGCTTGGCTGTTCTCATCCCAGTCGCTTTCCCTCCATTAGAGACCCCTGTGCCGTTTCTGAGGCTTCTCAGAGCATGCAGGGTCTCATAATGCCTTCTGTTGTTGTTTCAGGATACTCAGAAGTCCTAACAAGAATTGTGACACCTGATGGCACAAACAATGTGACACAGACCAGCCTATCACCCGCCCTCCCTTTTCACCCTGTTGCTTCACTGACCAACTATCACTCAGCCTAATTACACTAATGAATGTGAGAAGGGCCAGGATGCGTGTCACTAAAGGTAGGACCCCCCCAGCATGGCAATATCCTGTTCCCACTGACATTTCATTTCTTTAGCAGATGCTTTTATTCAGTGACATACAACCAAAGCTGGGGGGAATTAAGGGCCTTTGTTTAACATCACCCAGCCAACCAGCCCTGGGATTCAAAGTGCCGCCTTCCAGTAACAGAGAGAGCCTCCAGACCAGCTGAGCTGCCTACTGGCTGCTTATCTCGTCTGACCTGGGTCCAGCCCGACATCTCAGCATGGGGAAGCGGAGTGGTGAGATCCAGCTAACTGCAGCTCTGGCCCACGTGCTTGGGCAAAGGCACCATCAATGAGAGTCCTCACGGCAGAATGGAGCAGCCCGAATGGCCTCCTCCCATCCATGACCTTACATTACAGCCGCTTCGGGGGGGCAAGTGGCCCCCTGTTCCAAAACAGAGCCTCATGTTTCTGCTCGTTGCCTGTGGCTCAGACAACAGTTTGTGCTCAGCGCCGGCGTTAGAACACCCAATAACCAGCCAATCACATCTGGATTCTTCAGTGGTGAATAACACGTGACTGGCATCTCTCTGACAGATGGGTCACTGACCAAGGGAGCCTGGGGAAGGCAGGATGTTCCCAAGAAAAAATGCAGGAGCATTAGGATCCTTACTGGGAATCTGAATAGTTGAGATGGAACACAATGATGAATTTCGATTGCGTGCTCTTCTGGAATTATGACAGGAATTAATCTGGATTCTGAAGCCTTTTTCAATTTGCTAAAATAACAGAGATGAGTACATCTGCCATTTGCTTACCACTGTATAGCAACAACTGTTTCTGGAGCTTTAGGCTTATCAGGTGTTGACATGGAAATGCTGCTATCTTATGCTCTCACAACAAAACAGAACTACAAACTATGGCCAGACCCAGATCATTAACCTTCACACTGTTGGTGGGGCCACTCGTGGCAGGTAGGAAACCCATAATTGAAACTCAGCAGTCTTTTGCCTGGTGTGACAGGACCAGAGGCTTCATAAACGTGTAAAGCCTCAATTGGTAGCACTGCATTGTGGGTAAGCACCGGGCAGCACTGCATTATGGGTAAGCACCAGGCACCACTGTATTTTGGGTTCAGTTACAAACTGAAATTCAGAAATCACCCCATTAAGAGGCTTCACAGGAATATTCAGAGGAATATTCTGGACTCCTCCCCCCACCCCAGAATATTCTGGACATTGTCTAGGACAGCAGAGGTTCTCTAGACCAGGGTTTCTCAACCTAGTTCTCTGAACCACCCTAGCAATTGGGAAAGAGCAAAAATGTGGTCCCTCTGGTGGTCCCTGAAGACTGGGTTGAGAGACCCTGCTCTAGACAGCACTGAATGTTCTTCAAACCCGACAGCTACACTTTGGACACTGGTCTTCTCTGCTGGGCTGTTTTTCTCTCGCTGGCATGCTCATGCATGGTGCGGACACAGCTGTCGCGGATGAAAGGACCCGCCTGATACCAACAGCGGGCACCTGACATAGGCCGGTGCATGGAGCCGCATGTCGCATGTAGCATGTCACTGCATGCAGCTCATTTACTGGCGTGTGTCTTGGGCTGGAGTATGCCGGCTGTGGTCGCTTTCATTGCACTGCTGGCACGCTGCCAGGCGAGGGCGTTCACAAAGGACCATCAATTTATATGTGCTGATTCTGATTTCTGTTGCATTCAAACTGAACTCAGGGTCATGTTCCAAGACAGGAAACAGGAAAGGGCTCGACTACTAAGCTTTACATAAAATGCACTGATGTTGGCATTCAGTTAACATTCTTTGAATATTTATCATCACGTAAATGATTCAAGAACCTTACGTAATGTATTTAATTGTTTAGGAGATACCGTTACTTGATGACAGAATTTTACAATATAATGACTGCATAAACACAACAGCCCTCCTGGGATTCCAACCTGATAAAGGTGCACTTACTTTCATAATACACCACCTACTGGCCAAACAGAATATGTGCAGTAAAGTGCGGCACCGCTGTAAACATGCACCTCTGATGTAATCAAGGAAACCACAAAACAAGTCAATTTTCTAAAGTGCTGACAGACCACCAAGGGCTTGCTCATTCCAGTAGCTGCAGCAATTCAACAGAGAAATACATCCATTTAGCCATGAAACATCTCTGTCAACCTGCAGATGTCCTGCTGAGGCCTATTAAGCCTTAAGGAGCATCTTACTATTTACCAGCCTGTAGAACATCTGGCTGTCCGGGCACAGACACTGAACTCTGTTTGGTACATGGATTAGAACCTGACATGCAGGTGCAGTGGGGTGCACACACACACACACACACACACGCACACACACACACACACACACACATGCCCACACACAGACACACACGCACACGCACACATATTGGCGTACCTATCTAAATGAGGATCTTCCATTCATTTCTATTGGAAAAACCAAGAATGAGACCCTAACCCTACCCAACCTTAACCTTTAACCACAGGTAACCAAACAAAATACCATTCTTTTGAAATTTTTAGATTTTGATTGCAGTCGCAGATATAATTGAATTTTCCCTTGTGGTGTCCGAAACATATGCAGAAACACAACCCCCTAACACATACCTACACAGAGAAGCCTACCTGAGGAACTGGCTGAGGTCCTCTGTGATGGAGACTCAAGTCCCTAACACATACCTACGCAAAAGAACCTACACGACGAACCCGCTCAGATCCTCAGAGATGGAGACTCAAGTCCCTAACACATACCTACGCAAAAGAACCTACATGAAGAACCCGTTCAGAACCTCAGTGATGGAGACTCAAGTCCCTAACACATACCTATGCAAAGGAACCTACATGACGAACCCGCTCAGATCCTCAGAGATGGAGACTCAAGTCCCTAACACATACCTACGCAAAGGAACCTACATGAAGAACCCGTTCAGAACCTCAGTGATGGAGACTCAAGTCCCTAACACATACCTATGCAGAGGAACCTATTTGAAGAACTGGTTGAAGTCCTCAGTGATGGTGACGCACGCACCTAACACATACCTATGCAGAGGAACCTTCATGAGGAACCGGCTGAGGTCCTCGGTGATGGAGACTCAAGCCCCTAACACATATCTGTGGACAGGAATCTACTTGAGGAATCGGATGTACCTACTTGAGAAACTGGCTGAAGTCCTCACAGATGCTCTCGCAGCCGGGCCACTTGCAGACACCATGGCCATATAGGGAGTGCGAAGGGACCATGTCTTCATGCACAGAGCTGGACAGAGAGAGATGGACAGATGGTCCTCACCAAACACTCAGGGAGCTCAACGATCCACATCATTCATGTACACAGCTTTTTTAAGATCCAGTGTGATTTGCACAGTTTATAGATTATACCCTTATCCACTTGTACCATCTGATGTCTCCGCTAAAGTTTCTCAGTTCGAGGGCACAGCACCTGTCTGACCCTCCTGGGACAGTAGCCCCTGCCCCGCTGACACGCCCCCAGGCTCTGCCCGGTTGTGCTTGTGGGTAGAATGTGGAGAGGTGCACCTGCCCCAAATCATTGCTTTACCCTGATCATTTCTGCTTGCTGTCTTCTTCTGAGGCTGTGATTTGCGTACGGCTTAGCTGCCTATCTTAAATGAATCATGGGGTACGGTTAGCTCTCTAGCCACCTGCACCTGCTCCACACGTACCACTTTGCGGAAATGCTTAATAATGCATATGACAGACTGATATTCGAGCAGCCTTTCATAGCGGCAGTGCTGTATATAAAAGCATCAACGTTATACAAAGTCTTCCCTGCATCATGTATTCTGTTTATATGACAAGCAGCGCAACAAAGTCATTTCAAAAGCCTGGGAAAAACGGCTTAAATTCTTAATGCACGCCGAGGGTACCTGCAACATTTCCCGCGGCCGTTTGCACAGACTCGCAGCTTTTGATTTGGAGAAAACAGGCT
The DNA here is from genome assembly GCA_015163995.2 of Mormyrus lacerda. Taxonomy (NCBI): domain Eukaryota; kingdom Metazoa; phylum Chordata; class Actinopteri; order Osteoglossiformes; family Mormyridae; genus Mormyrus; species Mormyrus lacerda. The sequence continues at coordinate 624,523 of JAABNX020000001.1, forward strand.
ATTGGGTGCTGGCTATAGCTGGGGATACAGTAGATGCATTAATCAACCGCTGAACAAACAAACAAATGAAGAAACGAAAGTGAGACGCTATGTCTCCCCCAGCTAGAGGGAACGGGCCTCTCTGAAGCAAGGACTAATTCATCAGAAGGATCCTTGGATGCTTCTTGACGGTGCTAACCTGTCTCGGCGGGAGGACGGTCCATTGGATACGGAGTGGTGCGTGATGGGAGGCGAGGCTTTGGAGGTGCTGGTGGAGGTAGTGGAGGAGGAGTTGGTCGTCGTCAGGTCGAGGCTGCCGCCGTGTTTCCCACCGCCAGGGCAGTCCTCCATGTTGTGGGTGCCGGTCACTTCATTCCACAGCTGCTGCAGCTCCACGGGGCTCAGGCCGGCTGTGAACACCAATGCCACTCCCTGTTAGCGCCATTAGCATGCCGTTGCTAAGCAAAACATCCTGAACACAGAAACGAAGCACAGAAACACTGAATAAACATGAATTACATTGTATATTGTAACAAGAAAAAAACATGTTTGATCTGCCCTAAGGGTACAGCCACTGTCTTAACCCAGGACAACTTGGACAGTACCTCATGCTCACTGGTAAATGACTCATTGGATGTTTACTGAAGAATACTGCAGGCTGATTTAAAAAAATAAAACCCTCCTCTCCAGGGTACTTCAACTTTAACATAATCATCTATTCTGGTTAATTAAAACAAGGAAGAAAATCAGGTCAACAAGTCAATCCTCCAGAAAACATGGAAATGGGGTGGGGGGGCGTTTGGCCTCCTTTCCATCCAGCTTCTGGGTTCTTGTGGTTCCCGATCGCCCTGTTCCCAGGAGCACCCGACATTCCTGCCTCTCGCCAGTGTGGGGCCCTTGTACTTGATGTTTTTTCGTGATGGCGATCGCTTGCGTAAACGACGTGGGACTTACGGCATCGCGGACACCGAAAGATCGTGCATCGCGGCTCAGGCGACGACTTGCCACCCCCCCTCCCCCCCACTTATCCTCCAGAAGAATACAGACACACCTTCAGCTGCTGCAGACCACTGCCTCCATCAAACGCCAAAAACAAAACAGCTGAGGGAAAAAGAAATGGTACTGAGGCAAAAATGACTGTTTCCTGCAGTCTGTCGCCCAACACACAGGTGTGAGAAACGGAAGGGGGTGATGGAGGACCGGACGTGACCGGCTTGTGGGTGGCGGCTGCTGCTGGGAGGTAAACAACAATAACAACAACAACAGCAGCAGCAACAAGGGAATGAGAGGATGAGAGAGAGAGACACAGAGAGAGAGGCAACTAGGGAGTGAGAGAGAGAGAGGGACAGGGAGAGAGCAAGAGGCGGCAAGGGAGGGAGGGGGAGAGAGAGGGACAGGGAGAGAGAGAGAGAGAGAGAGGCGGCAAGGGAGGGAGGGGGAGAGAGAGCGAGAGAGAGATAGAGGTGGCAAGGAAGGGAGGGAGAGAGAGAGGGACAGGGAGAGAGAGAGAGAGAGGGACAGAGAGAGAGCAAGAGGCGGCAAGGGAGGGGGGAGGGAGAGATGTAGCAAGGAAGGGAAGGAGAGAGAGAGAGAGGGACAGGGAGAGAGAGGCGGCAAGGGGGGGAGTGAGGAAAAGAGGGACAGGCGGAGGGAGAGAGAGAGGGACAGGGAGATAGAGAGAGAGAAGCAGACTGGGACAGGGCCGTCTCTAAGGTCCCCTAGCCCTCCACACTCGGTCCTGCCCCCACCTCTTAAGGGGCCATTGGATGGCTGGGCAGCAGCGAGAGCAGGCCCTGCTGCTGCAGGCTGGAGGACTGGCGGGTGGTGTGGGGACCCACCTGGGACCAGCACCTGGCTGGGCAGCAGCGAGAGCAGGCCCTGGTGCTGCAGGCTGATGGTTAGGCAGACGGGCAGTGTAGGGACCTACCTGGGGCCAGAGGCTGGCCGGGCGGCAGTGAGAGCAGGCAGATCAGTGGGCGAGTGGTATGGGGAACCACTTGGGGCAAGCGGATGAGGTGCAGCAGATTGAGAATCAACAGGCGGGCGGTGCGCGGACCCACCTGGGGCCAGAGGCTGGCCGGGCGGCAGTGAGAGCAGGCCCTGGCGCTGCAGGCTGAGCAGGTGCTGCTGCTGCTGCTGGAGCTGCTGCATCTGGAGCAGCTGCTGCTGGAAGACAAGCTGCTGGGCGGCCAGGTGCTGTTGCTGTGGCAATGGAAAGCCAAAAATCAGTGGCGCCTCAGCCCAGCCCACCCCTCCACTGCAATGGAGAGCCAGAAATCAGCGACGCCTCGGCTCAGCCCACCCCCCCCCACTGCTTTTGTCTATCTGCCCCCCCCCTCCGGCTACCCCGGCACGCTGAGCCCCCACTAGCCACGGATACCAGGATCCTTCCGGAAAGTGTTCGCAGGCAATCCCTGCTTACAGCAGTCCGAACAGAGACGATGAGAGCGGACAGAGGTGGGAGCCAGACTGCAGCTCTCCTCTTCCCCGCTCTTCTCCTCCTATTTATTACCCAGGCTAGGCTGCCTCTTGTGTATATAGAGGCGAGACAACAAAAACAACAACAACAACAGCGGTAACCATGGCAACAAAACAATGGCTGGCAGCTTATCGCTCAGACGGGGCTCGGCATCTCGACCAATCAGGACTACAGCAACCAAGCCCAGAGTGTAACTAAGCACAGAGATATCACCCATAAACACGGCCCGACCGACTGCCGCTGATGAAACAGCCCTAGCAGACGTGTTCACGCTCTATATGCATGGATGCTGCCGCCATGTGTTTCCTCAGCCAAATAAACGGGGCCCTCATGGGCTGCTGGAGGACTGTGGAAGTAGGTGCATTGCACTGTCCTGCTAACCTCTCTGCCCTCCTGCTGATGTCATTTAGGCTTGAAAAGGAAGACAGGAGTCCTGTTAGAAGCTCATGTTTGGTGGGTTGCACCTGACGATCGGCTCCGCATGGTGTTACGAGACGAGTTGTTGGACGCTGTATGAGAAGGGAAGCTGCCTTAAGGGCCAGACAGGCTACTTCTTCTGGCTGTCTTCTTTGGTGGGCCAGGAAGGTAGAGCTTGGCATGCTCCCTGGAAAACTGCAGGGCCTGTACTGCCTGGTAACTGATAGCAGCTGGATTTACCTGAAGCACCCCCGGAGGCCATGCTTGTGGCTGGCAGGGTGGGGGTTAGGGTTTCTCCTGTGTTTTGTAGAGTTTCTCCTGTGCTTTGCTTAGGTCATGTCAGCTGACCCACCTATGCCCCTCTGTGCCGAACGGGTTGCCTGCAGACGTACCTGTACCTCTTTGGGCGGCTTTCCTGGGTGCGTTTGCTGCAGCAGCTGAAGGTGCAGCTGCTCCTGCTGCTTCTTGTAAAACTCCTGCAGATGTTGCTGCACATGGAGATGTGTGTGAGAGAGAGAGAGAGAGACAGACAGACAGACAGACAGACAGACAGACAGAAAGGTAGAGAGCAAGAGAGAGATAGAGAAAGTTGTCAGCAACCTGACCCTGCTGTCTGCAAACAACTTACAGGTGTACGGGAGGAGGTGGGGTGGGGGCTTGCTAACAGGTGTGCGGGTGGGGACACACGAACAGGTCTGTGAGATGAGGTGGGTTGGGAGTGGGAGCGGGGGCTCGCTAACAGGTGTATGGGAGGAAGCGAGGACTCTGTACCTGCTGCAGCATAACCGTTTGCTGCTGCTGGAGGAGGGCCTGGAGCTGCTGGGGGGATAGCACCTGCTGCTGTAGAAGCTGCTGCATCTGCTGTGGGGTGATAACCTGGGGACTCATCATGGCCGTCACTGCTGGTACCTGCCCATAGAATACAGACCTCAGCAACGGCCAATGGGGGAGCCGAGGGACGAGACGGCAGCTCCTGATTGGAGGAGGGCAGACTGCCTGAGAATTCCATTCTTCACAGTGTTATAAATGGCATTGAGTGTATGGGTACGTCTTTAGTTACAGTCAGGAGCAGATGTAAGAGCACCAATTAAATGCTGAGAAATAAACACAGGACACAGCAGCGATTCAAAAGGCTGATTAAGAAAAGACAAGGTTAACTATCTCGACTTGCTGGAGTATCAAAACACCATTAATGGCAATGTTTACAGGAAGAAGCCCAAACAGCATCTGCTAACAAGAAGGCCAAAGCCTGTGTGTTCTAATCTCATGGCACAGCCGGAGGCGTAGTTCTTCTGTGACGAGTCATTTTTAAAAACAAATCTCTGTTTTGAGGAGTTACTGTACAAGGCATCACGCAGCCTGAGAACATTGTCAAAACAAGACAAACACACGTTCCTCTTCAAACGTCCACTACTCAAGAACAGCAGATCGATAGAGTGAGCTGTCAGGATCCCACGCTATCCTTCTGGATATCCTTCACATACTAACAAGAGGAATAGGTAGCTTGGCGCTTTCATGGAAACTGCCAGGCCTGCTTCATTGTTTAGGAGGTACTGAGGAAAGGCCTCCAGTTTGAACAGGAAGACATGACACACTGTTTCACTCCCAGCATGCCTCACTTTATCTATCTATCTATCTATCTATCTATTAATATAATATAATATAATATAATATAATATAATATAATATAATATAATATAATATGCATTGCAATTGGTACCACACGGCCACTTGCACATTGCAGGCTGCACACCAGAGGTGAGGCCCGAAATGACACTGCAGGGGGACCTTCATAAAGGTGGGTGGGCCACACAATCCAATGTAGCTTAATAGCACTTACAGTACATAGAAACACAAAAGTGTTCTGCTGTAATTTGGCCTGCTTTGTCATTATACTAACATCTCTCAACAACTATAAGACTTAAAGTAGTCCACTCTGTTCCATTACTACAAGACACTATAGAGGGTCTGAAGAAGGACCCCATAGCAGACGAATGAACGGGGAGAACGGCCCGCTAGGGCTTTGTAATGGCCGGCCAAGCCCAGGTCATAACAAATCTGCAATGTAGTTATAGTCCAAAGACACTGTAAAGTTCTGGAATCAAACTCCAACATAGAAAAGTTTTATTTAAATCCTTAAACAAACGGATTGACTTTCAGTGGTAGCCTGTTTCTTTCTCGGCCTCCGCAGCCATCTATGTGCTCTGATAGTCTCGCAGACTCTACTGCAAAAAAAGAACAACTTCAGGCCTACCTTTGATGTCTTCCTGGAGTCATATTAATCTATAATTGAAAAAATATTAATATTAGTGGTAAAACTTTACTTGAAGGGGCACAAATACTTAGTAATAACTAAGTTACTACAGAAGTACAAATGAAAAAATCATGAACAAATACAGTCGCTACTTGAGAAAAGATGTGTCACGATTCACTAATGATCAACAAACATGCGATCAGTACTCCACCTGTGTTACAGTATTCATTACTGGCTCCTTCAGTAGCGCACAAAGGTTTACAGAATCAAGAGATAAAGTAACAAATATCTGAGAGATGTTTGAGATAAAAACATGCATCACGTTTTAATAATGATGAATTAACATGAGATCAGTGTGTAACAAACTTAGTTTGTGGTTAATTAATATATAACTAACAGCATAATACTACATTATTTGTGCCCCGTCAAGTAAAGTATGATTATATTAGCTAACATTAGATTTCCTACTAAGGTTCAGAAACCTAGGCCCTGGGTCATCTTGACTGGGAAGTTTTGTAGTCCCTGGTCACTTTTGTGTATAGTTTTCCCACCACAGAACTGGAACTATAACCTTTAAATTAAATAAACAAGAGTGACACAAGAAGCTTGTAGGTTAAATGTCACACGTAAATTCATATAATACTGCACTGCCACGCCAACACAATGTAGGGTGTTATTGGGGATTGATCGTGACTAAACAGGATACAGCCTGTATATGACCCACGACATGTTTATAATTCATGATTATTCCTGGCCAGCGGATTGATCTTTATGTTAAGCGCTGGCAAGTTTCACTGCCTACACTGATGATGCAGAAATATAGAGATGCAAAAAAAAATGTATTCATTAATGCACTGAATGAGGCCTAGTCATTTTTTGTCTGTAGTGATACAGCTTTGCAATACTGACAGACGACCGCATTCTATTCACATATAATACAAATTACTTTCACACAAATGACGCTTTCGCTTTTCATCTGGACCCTCACCCTGCATGGTACGGTCTTCCTTCTATTACACTGGTGAGAAAACAAGAAAGAACATTTGCTGAAATCGGTGCTTGTTAATAATGGTGTAATGGAGTAATCAAATAATTGCGACAGCTCTATTTTTATGTGGAATATTTTATATTTAGAATTTATCTGCATGTTTCACCATAGAACTTTACCCATGTTTCTGATCACCTACTTATTGCCATCTCCATATAATATACTTGGTAATTTTCAATTAGTAGTTGTTGTATGTGGTAATTGTGTTATGCCTGTCTTTGTCCTTTTGTGTGGTTGTATGATGTGCATCTGTAATAACAGATAATCTGCTCCAGGTTAAGAACAGTACTCAGATTCTGCACATCTGACCTTCATCTATAACTACTTACTATTAGATACTACCAGGTCCAGTGTTCTTCTAATGCTGCCTAGTCTATTTAATGGACTCTACATCACACGAAGAACATGGAAAGCCTCAGATGTTGTCAATTAAACTTTTTTCTATCAGTTTGTAGAAACGTGTGGGGGGCAGTGTGCATCTCAGGAGGTTAGGTTACTGAGCTTGTGATCAGAAGGTGGCTGGTTCAAATCCCCAGGTTGGGGACCCTGGTCTCTGAACAGGTTTCCATATCATTTTAATACCCAGCTAGCACACGAGGATAAACCTCACGGCTGTAATTTCAGGTTGTAATTTAGCAGTCGGACAGACCGCAGGAGAGCCACCTGTGCAAATCTGGCACTCATGTTGGGAGCAAAACTTCAAAAGTGCTGGATAATATTAGTTTCAGGCCAAGGGAGGCTGGCCCAGTCGAAGAACAGAATGCCCCGTGCAAAAGTGACACACACACGTCTTTTGTGCTTTTCAGCAGCGTGTTGGACAATTATTGTATCTCCTTGCTTGTCTGCATGTGAGAACACACACACACACACACACACACACACA
>JAABNX020000001.1:681667-692279 GCA_015163995.2 Mormyrus lacerda
AGGGGAAAGCCATCTTTATCCAAATCCAATTGCAGCTGGAAAGAGAGGATGAGGAGGAGAAGATCTTGTAATTTGTCTGAGGGATTACTGGCAAAGGGCTCCTAGGAGGACCTGGGCCTGGTTGAGTCTGACTGCTGCCAAAGTGCCCGTGCGTGTATGTGTGGATCTGTGCGCAAACCCGACTGAGTGAGGCTGAGAGAGACGCCACTGTCAGTGTGTATCAGCACACGCATGACTGTTTAAATGCGCGTGTGTGTGTGTATGTGTGTGTGTTTAATGTGCTTATTTATGAGCACACGGCAGAGATGGCAGAGAAGGAGAAGGAGACACTGAGCTGTCGGGATGGGGCCTCTTTTCAGAAGGAAAGCCTGGAGAGCTACACCATAGCCCTCAGTCCTGGCCTTCCTCTTCAATGTCACTGAGCTGCGCTCAGGGTTATGTAAAGACCACGCTGTGAGCTCAGTCTAACCTGCATGGATGCCAGGTGCAGAGGTCACATGACCTGCTTCGCAAATCTCACCACCCCCCCCCCCACATTGTTTTTTACACCTATAAGAAATCATGGACTGGGGTGGTTGAGGAGCCTCTGTGCCAGTTCTCTCTGACTGTAACTCCTCCTGACAGCCCCAATTAGACAGTGTGGCAGTCACTATCAGGCACATGTCAGAATCACTTCACCGGCCTGAACCCCCCCACCCCCCCTCCCCACCACAGGGGCACGAGGGATGATGGGGGCCAGGGCTGAGTCATTGAGGAAGGTGTGAAAATAGGGTTGGGGGGCAGACGGTTTCCTTGGGGAATTAAGGTTGACAACGTATGACCGTCTGATGTGCACGCACTGCACAATAAACACAGTCACTCCCATCTGTGGAGCACAGGACAGAGAGGCAGATACCCGTCACTCGTCGTATTTTGTCACTGCCTATTCATCTCCATCCCCCTGTGATGAGTGACACTGATACAGCCCCCAGTGATCTCCAGCAGGGCACTGACCCCGCAGGCTCTGCCTCATGGCTGTTGCTATCTCAGCCACACTGATACTTCAGGAGAAAATGCTTTACTAGCGGCAGGAACAAGGACGTCTCTTACTGTGATAGATTCTCCTACATGCATGAGTGCTCTACAACATGCTTTATCCCTTTTACACACACATGCACGCACTTCTCACTAGCTTCACATTAACAATCATTTTTATGCAACCAGCAATTTCAGACTTCAGCCCAACACAAGTCAAAAACAAAAAAAAAATTTATGCAACAAGAATTTTTGGCAGTTTCAGTTTCATCATATCATTGAAACAGTTTATTTTACTGTGAAGTTCCAACAACATCTATTTCTGAGAAATTCTTTTCTTACCATGTTTTCTCAGAACTTGCTCCGTAAAAGTTTGCAAGACACAGACAAACTGACACAAACCCTTGAAAATACACATGTGGGGGAGATGCTGCCCCAAATTGATGCGAACTATGCGTCGCTAAGATGATTACTGTCACTCACCCCACCCTGCCCTTCAACAATTAGGTCACTTCTCTGCTTCCTCCCCCCTCTCCACATTTCGCTACTTTTCTCTCTCATCTCATCTGGAGCCTCTCTTTCAGTTCAGATATCTGTATCTTTCCATATCCACCTAGTTGCTAAAAAACTTAAATGTTATGTCACACCATTTAAATCACAGAAGCTTAAACTGAAATGCAGCACGAATGATAAGCAAAATGATTGATGGATGGATGGATGGATGGATGATTGGTTGGTTTCAGGATAGATAGATTTCTGGTAAAGCGTTATTGCCTTTCCTAATAACATAATACATAATGTACCAGTAATTATTCTGATGCTCATGTTAAACTTCACACACCTTTGTCTTATCGTTAGATAGCTCTTCTTTTATCTTGTATAGTCAAAATACATGAAAAGGTAATTAACTACCCCAAGTATAAATTAAAGCCATATCGATATCCCTGCCTAAATCCACTTTTTCAATGTAGGGAATTTCAAGGAGATTAAACATAAAATGAGAAAGGTAGTTCAGAAGCGAAACATACCAAATGGATCTTTCTCATGTATTGGTTTTTCTTCCATGTCAAATAGCGATCAGTCATTTCTTGGAAGAAAATAAAAATCTCACCTCTATTTTTATACACTCTGTATCCATTGCTCCTGTTGCATGTAGTCCCCAGTCAGCACAGCCTACATACACATACTCTAGGCTACAGGTGAGGAGGCCATGTACCACAAAGCCAGTGTGTGCTAAGTGAATTCCATTGCTCCCTCTCCATTTACTCCAAACATCTCTCCGTCACCCTGAAGGAGATAGTGGTAAAGGAGAGGGAGACATCCGAGTGCCCCCACAGTAGCACTTAGAGGGGGCTTGCATTATTTATTGACAGACAAAGAGAAGAGTTTATTCATCGTTGCGAAACAGAGAGAAAGGCCCACACAGCACACCCATAAGCATTGTAGCTGAAGATCCTTCTGAGGAAATGTTGTGGACTTGAAGCGCCAAACAGAGTTACATAACCAAGTTCTCTCAATTTTTGGCCCTTAGAGTCCGATTAGCTTGGCTTTGAGGGCTTAGACCTTTGACATGGTGCTGCCTTTTCCTGAGCCCAGTGGAATGAGTGAAGCAGCAGAAAGGCTGTCTCCCAGCATTTCAAATGCGGACTCCTGACTGGAAACCCACATATGATTAGTCCAACAGAATGGCAACATGTCCCTCTATTCATTATTCCTAATCATGATTCAATGTTCTTTTTTCTTTCAGACAAAACCACCAACCAAGTCTTCTTGCCCCATCTGTAAATCTACCAGCCATCTTCTTGTCCTATCATTCTCACTATTGCTGAAGCCAGAATGGTCATCTTTACTGTTCATTCCTTTTGTCCAGGCTGTTAAACTAGAAAACCCGAATGTAGCTCCTGCAAAGTGTCTTTACTGTCCCAACCCAAACACCGTCTTTCAGAAAAAAGTTTCTTTGAGATTAATTAACTGGGGAACATAAAAAGAACGGTTTCAAAAAGTATTTTTCTTTCAATGCTAGTTTCCAACAACATCCAAAAGCTGTAATTACCAATTACCAATTATTATATGACTGAATATCCTGAAGATCTCACACTCATATTATACTTGAATGCCTTCCAAAATAGAATCTGACAATAGTCACATTAGCTAATTTTTCACGCAATGTTTGCTTTAAAAATAAGTTATTCTTTCTAGAACGCAGCTCGTTTCATTTAGAGTGCAAGAGGTGACCATATGTATGGGGATTTTGATGAGTGGCTATATAAATTTGATTCATTCAAATCAATTAAATGTTTAGGTGAATTAAATATCAATGTGTTTGTTTGAAAGGTGTGTCTAACCAGAAAGGTTTTCCTTCAAGAAAACAGTTGAATAACTCTGAGCATTGATTTGTTTTTTTGACAGGTCTCTGTGTTATACATACACTGTAAAAAGATAAATAAATCAAACCACCTACAAACAAATGAGATGGGTAAAAAGAAATCCTACTGCGCACATCTAATAAGTAAATTATGTGGACAAGGTAATATGTAAGGTCTGCATTAAATGCAGTGAAGCCTCATTTGTGTTTTTCCATGTGCTTTCCATAGATTGTTCTTAAAATGTGCACAAGGACATATACATCCAATCTAACTGTATGTTGTCATTACATCTGCATTTTCTATTGTCATTGGGTTTAGATCTTTTAAAACCTCCAATTTTCATTTATCTAAGCTGTGTATGGATTGCTATTAGGGCCATCTGCAAACAGTGAACATTTTAGAATAAATAATCGCCTGTATTAAACATGAGTGCCATAAGAAGATAGTTCAGTAAACAGGGAATAGGTGTGAGTCTAAGAGGATGGTTATAATTTAAGGTCTGCATTACTGCTGCACATTATGGCTCGGATCATTATGGCGTTCCCCTGCTGCAGTTGCGGTGATGTATGCTGTTACCCCTGAATGCTTGTGTGTCCAGAGTTCTCTCTTGAGTACGCTTGTCAGCCGCTAAGGGATAAGTACTCTGTAAAAGCTGGTATCAGGCTTTTCTCTGCTCCCCGAGCAGACAAAGGGATGTAATTATATTATTGTTAGATTCCAGACCCCACCCAACAAAACCTACCACCCCCACGCCCCCCAGTGATCACCACTACTGAGATAATTACTTGCATTGTAGCCCAAACCCTTGCCCACTGATGGACAAACAAAAACAACAGTGCCTTAAAGAACAGGGGGCGTGGCAGACGGTGGCGCGTGTGTTGGGGCGCGCTGGCTTGCATGGGGCCGCATGCGCGAAGCGCCGCTGCCCGTGCCCCATCTGTTTCCTTCCCATTTGCCCTCCAAGATTTCCCCCGGCGCTGCAGAGTGTACGCAAACAAAGGGAGAGGAGGGAGGGGGAGCATGACCAGAGGATGGAAGCATACACAGCCTCATCCCCCGCTCAATCATAAAAATTTTGGCTGCATGAAATCTAATGGAGGATTCCACTACTCCAGTCCGCACTGATTTCCAGTTGGTCTGAATTTACATCTGGTTAACAAGGGTTAATAGGTCTAGCTTTAAACTGTCCCTTCTAAAGACCCTTTGTATCTTTCTAGCTTTAAACTGCACTGAGCAGCTATAAAGAAGCCTGAAATTGAAACTGACACTCCCAGGGGAAAGGTCTTCAAAAGAAATAACCATAAAGAACATTTGTGACTAGAAGTTCGTATCCCATGCAAGAGATTTTAAAGATGAAGTTGCTAACATTTGAGCCATCCTCAACACTCTAAGTTATTTCTGAGTCATGGCTTGACCCCCGGTGACTTGTAATGGTCACTTTAACAGCCACACTTTTCTAGCAGTTCCTCCTGCTGATCCCTCCCCCCCAAAAGATCCCCCTTGAGTGCTGAGACTGGCTAAACGCGACAGCTGAAAGTAAGGCCACAACTCTGATCTTCTTTAATGCTTGTCGTGTTAATGTTTAATAGGATTTGTGTATTCAGGTACACAGAGTAACTTGACAAAAATTGCTGTACTTGTAGAAGTATAATTGTGGAGCAGGTTAAGTGGCTGGAAAAAGCTGGGTTTGCAGGGGCGGGGAGGGGGGGGGTGTTCAAGTGGTTGGGCTTGTGTTTACAATCTCTGGCACAACGGCAGACAAATGTTACCACTAATGTACTCCTGCACTGGTGATGCACAAAGCCAGGCAGTCCTCACAGTGCTTCAGCACATGCCTGAAGACACACACACACACACACACACACACACACAAAAGAGGAATGCACACAAGGCACACTGAAGTCGCCTACACCACATTCTTGACATTAGTCCATGCATGGATGGTCACAAAGCTAACAGAAACAATCACATAATATCCTTAGTTACCAGTAATTGCAACTTAAACACCCTCTCGCACACATGGACAAAGGTCAGGATCCTGTATCCAGCTTGGCACTTTGCAAAGGAACTGAAGGTTTAAACTGTCCAAGTCCAAACATCCTGACCAGGATTCTCATATGGCTTCCAGTCTGACCTGTGTATCAAGCAATCCCTACTGCACTCCTCACCTTGGCTTGAGACAGGGAGCAAGACTCCTGGCTATGCCACATTACTACTATTGACAGGAAGGGAGACTGTCCTGGGCTCGAGGTGATGGCCCTCTATGTCTGTGATTGTTTAATAGCCTATGAACATTTAAAGTGCCTGCAGGGGGTGACCTGGGAGGGAGCTGGAGAGCAAGGGAGGGGATCGATCGGAAACTTAGCCTGTAACTGACACACTGGGCCCCGCCGCACACAGACACAGCCGGGGGGCCATTAATAACACCTCTCCTGGAGCAAGCAGGCGGGCAGCATTTAACAGTATATTACATGTAAATCATCATGTATGTATAGGCACATGTAAGTTATTTATGCCTTTTAAGGTTTTAATAGTGTTTACCAATGTGCGTCTCCAAGTAAGAACAATTTTATAGCACAAAAACAAGTGGAATAAGCATTTTAAATGCTAATGTTTATTGGTGAGCGACACTAACAGGAAAGAATCTGACACCTCATGCAGGATAGTGGGCAGTGCTTTGTGGGAGGAGCTTCTGCTATTTACATTTTTTTGCTGCTTAACAGAATTTATTATTAAATAAACTGAATTATTAAAAAATGTTAGTAAAAATAACTAATTCATATTACTCTACCAGCTTATGAGATAATTATATGCTATACATAGATTTTACATAAATGGAGTCTTCCTACCAGTCCCACAAAGAAGTTAAAGGGTTAATCTTTCTGCCAGGTAGAATGAGAAAGGGAGGGGGTGCCTCTCTTAACAGCAACCATGTGGCTAAAGCCATCTGTTGGCATGGGCTAAATTAATTAGCTGAACTCATTACAATTTTGCAGGGAGCCTCCAGCTCAAATTAAACAGTCTGCAGCAACCAGCAAAGACCTCTCCGTTCCCTATCTCTATTCCATCTCGCTTACCTCTCCCTCTGTCCCTGGTTCTGTTTCCTCCTCGCTTTCGCTTACAGGTCTTCTACCCTTGTGTAGGTTTCTACGCTTCCCTGATGCTACAAAGTGCCCGCCCTCCACCATCTCTGCTTCATCTCTACCCCCCTCCTGCCTTCTAATGTAAATAACACAGCTGAGGAATGTGCTTTTAAGAGGCTGAGATACATCCGCAGAAAGAAGGCGGCTGAGACCCAGGAGGCTGCTGTCAGCTCTGAGACCAGCAGAGCACTAACAGCTGAGTGTGACCTCTGACCTTTAACCCCTGACCGCCCGCTGCTGTGAAGCATCCAGCTGTATTAATAGGTAAGCCGGCAGAGCTGTAGAGTTGCTGTAGGCCCTACCCTGCCCCCGCCGCCCCCGTGCACTGAAAACAAGGCCGGTGGGGGCCCCTGAGCCAGAGGAAGCCTCAATAACCCTCAATTCGAACGTACCCTAGCAGTGACACTCAGATCTATGTGAATTGCATCATGGGTCCCCCGGCCAGGCCTGCCATTCGTTACGACGTAAAAGAGCGTCGCGTTTTTGCAGAATGCGGCCATAGCGCGGCAGCCTGCCACACACCTGTTTTTATTGTTATCCTAAATCATCATTAGCTGATTTTCTTAAAATGACATCAGGGTCCCGCTGCAGGTCTGCGGCAGGAAGGCCATGCCAGTTTCGCTCTTCAGGCGCTTCCGCCTAAAGGACAGAACAGACAAGATCACAGAAATATTCCTGACGGAGTGGAGACCCTCTCACACATATATTTGGCCCTTTCACTCTGCTAACGCTCAGCGAACCTTCCTGGCTGGGAAACATTTCACAGACCCGAAGGGAAAAAAAATCTAAATAAATAGTGACTTCCTGTACTACATGCTGCAGTAAGTATGTAATTCAGCTCCTCAGAAAACCTTTTTGGGACGTCCCTGGGAATTAAGAGTCCATTTAGAAAACATGAAAACACTGCAATTAGTGACACTTAGTAACATTTACACTGTGACACTTGCTCATTTTCATGCGCTGCGCTGGCGCTCCATCACTGAGGTCCCCCCCACGTGTGAAATACCACCTCTGGCTCCCTTTTTTCTCAGAGTGTGGACGGTACACCAGTACCCACACTCGACGCGCTCCTCGAAAGCAGAGTCGGCCTTGGATCCGAATGCCACCGAAGAGGACCGCTGAACAACCGCTGGCCAACGCCCCTCATTACCATAGCAACTCCACAGATCGACAACCGTGTGGTGAAACTAGGGCTCGGCAACGTGGCAAAATATTTTGTCATGACCATTTTTTTTTCACATTAAACAACATCAGTAAATATCAAAATGTAATTCAAGTCATTATTTCTTTACTTCAGTGCTCAATTTCTGCTTAAAATTCCCTTAGAATTGCCCTTAAACAGAACATGAATAAATGCAACAAACTGAAGGGATCGCAAAACAGAAATCTAATATTAAAATATAAATCATATGAAAATACACGACAAACTCATACCTTGATGGAATTTGCGTGAAAGTACATTATGACTGTTAATAATGCAAGCAAAGTGTTTAGACTGTATCACGATACTTATGATATACAGAATGATGACGATATGAATGTTCATAATAACGATATTATATTTTATCGATATATCACTCAATCCTACGTCAAATGCCATATGAGCCGTCTGCTGTGGCCTGCTGTGCTCAGAATAACAAAGAAGAGAAAAGGTTATAAAAAGAGAAAGAAATGATGGACAAGTTATTATGGCAGTGTCCCAACCTTAAGGACTATTCACATGAAGAATCCCTAAGTCAGCGTGCCTTATGCCAGAAGCCCCAAAGCAGGACTCACCGACCTTTCTGAAACTGAGAGCTACTTCACGGGTACTGAGAGCTACTTCACGAGTACTGAGAGCTACTTCACGAGTACTGAGCCACACGAAGGGCTGCCAGTTTGATGCACTCTTCTCAAATAACAAATCTGCTCAGTTCACCTTTAGTTATATATTATTATTAATGGTTAATGATACTCATCGATGTGAAGACACTGATCATGTTTATGATTTTATCAACAATGGCTATTTTAGACACTGCTTACTGGTGAATTGTGCTATTTTTAGAACAGGTCCGCGAGTGACTCATGTGGTCCCAGGGGGAATGCTGGTGCCCGCGGGCGCCATGTTGGTGACCCCTGCCCCGTACTGTAACAACAGGCGTGAAAAAGAGAACAACAAAGAAAAGAAAGATGAAGAAGTTATGATTCCAGGTCCCAACCATAAAGACTATTAATATGAATTATTAATATGCTCATTCAGAGGAAGCTTGTTGACACACGACACAAAGACAAGTCTTTAAAAATGCAGAAGGGTTTGTGTACCACCCAGCTTTCTGCTGTATGCATGTACCTGTTTTTTTTGGTGAAAGTTACTTTGCTAAATCAGATCAGCAATGATGGGTAGATAACTAATATTTCAAAAACTGTGAAGTAGACAGATGACCTGAAGTTCAGCAAGAGAGGGATCGAAACAAGATGGCAGACCCAAGAATGACTGCATAACCATATCAGGTCCAGCAGTCTCAGAAGGAGAGAAAAACTTTGAAGAATAAGAATAAATTAATAATAAATTAAAAAGTAAGGCCTAACTGGTTTGTTTGAAAGTCTTGACTTTAGACTTTAAAATATTCAGCAGGCGACCAATGACCACATCCCAGACCTGAGCTATTCACCAGGCTTAGCAGTGGACAGAGATTAAAAAGAATCCCCCGTCTGTACTGACGCTGATGGGGCCCAGCCAGCCTCTCTGATGTCCCACCCGACTCTCCTGCCCCTTATTGTCCAGGGTGAAGCAGCCTGGACCCCCTCCCTCCAGACAGCCCGAGCGGGAATATGATGGCAAATTTCAAATTTCACTAAAGCTGCCACTTTGTACATCATTTTGAAAATCCAGACCGGTAAGATGTGAGTAATTGCTGTAGGTTTTTTTTTTTTAATGCATATTCAAAGTCTGATTCGGGGGCATCTACACTCCTCCCTGTACACTTGAGAATTCATCTTTGAAGATTTAATTGGATGCTGAACAAATTAAAAGAAAAATGTAAAAATCTCTTTAAAAGCCAAGGTCAAAAATCCCGTTCTACCATCATCCCGTGTGGCCCCTCGGCACAAAGTCATCCTGCCACAGGGCTCTGCCATCACTTAATCAGGGCCTGATGGTAAGAGGCTGCGCTGTATGGCAGGGTTAGGAGCGGGAGTGAGGATGAGGAGCACAGGGGAGTGACCTTACAAACATGCTGGAACGTGATGTGATGGTCAGCGCTGGGCGGCCAGGTGGCACGAACATTACAGTAATCAGTGAGGGCCTGACACTCACGGACACCTAAAGTACAATGCTTAACACCGGATACAGCCAAAGGTTTTAACCATGATCCTGAAACATTATTCCTGAAGTGAGATGCAGCTGTCTTGGTAGGAACTCTGGGAAGTAAAGGTGATCTGGCAGAAGGTCAAAGTGACCCAAGTCACGCACCTGTAACCTGCGGCGCCTGCAATCTGCCACTGCGCTGAGAGCAGGCATCAGTGTCGAAAGGGTGATTCTGCGCTTGCCGCCTGGTCAATAGCCATTGACTGGACAACCTTCACAGTTGATCACGACACCCTCATGTAAATGGACTGCATTTATATAGTGCTTTTCTATGCTTACGAGTACTCAAATTGTGCCTCACGTTCACCCACCCACACAACAGAGGAGAAGGCTGCCATGCAAGGTGCCAACCTGCACACTGGAAGCAATTTGGGGTTTGGTGTCACTTGGCACTTTGATGGGGTCAGGAGGCTTGAACCTGCAACTCTTTGATTGCCAAACAATAGCACTACCCCTGCGCCACCATCATCCCCCTTCCCCCAGTCATAAAAAATTAACTGAGGCGGACCCCCCCCACCTGATCAGTAAAATGTACTGTTGTAAAAGTTACTTGCACTGTTGCACAAGAAGGATGGAGACTCTAACTTTTTCCTATATTACAACAAGTAGGGGGGAGGATTGGCAGGACAGCCCGGCTTATGAGATGTGTCTGATAGGCTTTACAGCATGATACTGAGTGACTACAAAAGACCAGCACAGATCAGCATAGAACTGCAAGGACCAGCACAGTCCAGCAAGGACCT
>JAABNX020000001.1:692379-710065 GCA_015163995.2 Mormyrus lacerda
GTGTAAGGAACAGCACTGACCAGTACGGAACCTATGTAAGGACCAGCACAGACCTGTGTAAGGAACAGCACTGACCAGTACAGAACCTATGTAAGGACCAGCACAGACCTGTGTAAGGAACAGCACTGACCAGTACGGAACCTATGTAAGGACCAGCACAGACCTGTGTAAGGAACAGCACTGACCATTATGGAACCTATGTAAGGACCAGCACAGACCTGTGTAAGGAACAGCACTGACCAGTATGGACCTGCAAAGACCAGCACAGTCCAGCACGGACCTGTGTGAGGAACAGCACTGACCAGTACGGAACCTATGTAAGGACCAGCACAGACCTGTGTAAGGAACAGCACTGACCAGTATGGACCTGCAAAGACCAGCACTGTCCAGCACGGACCTGTGTGAGGAACAGCACTGACCAGTACGGACCTGTGTAAGGACCAGCACAGAGCTGAATGGACCTGTCAGGAGTAGCACAGACCAGTACAGACCTACACAAGGACAAGCAGACCAGTACAAAACAACACAAGGACCAGCACAGACCAGCAAGGACCTGGGCAAGGACCAGCATAGACCAGTACATGGAAATGCAGTACAGATCTGTGCAAGGACCAGCACAGACCAGTACAGACCTGTGAAAGGACCAGCACAGACCAGTACGGACCTGCACAATCTCCACCATAAAAACCCTTCTGCTGGAGCTCAGTGCATTCGACCGTCACCTGGTCTCCACCTCTTCTCACAGTAAGACACAAGTCATGATCCGCAGACCCCTTCGCAGACTTTGCTTCACGGATGCTGTAGACTCACCACTTCGTTTGGGCTCCACAGGCCTCTTCTGCCATGCGCTATGGCGCCCCCTAGGCCATATTCCATCCTGCGGAAGAGAGCGCAGGGTGAATGAGCACATCAGAGGGAGCGTGCAGCTCTCATGGGCTGAACACCGAGCCCCAGGCTGCGGTGAGGCGCACTTACGCAATCGCAACCCAGCAAACTAGATTATCACCTTAAACAGGAAGAAACTCAGAGCCTTAAATAGGCCATGGCAGTATTTTAGTTCACGAACATGGCAACCCCCAGAGGGGAGAGTTCTCTGCGACGCACCAACTGCAGGCTACATTTGGATCTTTAATTTGGCTCCTCAGAGGAGCCCTGCTTTATCTTTAAACCCTACAACAACACTACCATTATTAAAAGTTTCCTTTTTTATTCCCAGATTGAAAGGTTCCCACCCCTTCATCAACAGAGCCCTCCCCCCCCCGAGATGAACTGTCACGGATGACACACCTGACACACAAAAAAGCTCCAATCACTCCCTTCATTAGCGCTAGAACAGATGATTTCAACCTGTGCCGGAAGCATGGTGGGCTGGAGGACCGTGGTGGAGAGAGTGTGACAAAGAGGCCGCAGCTGCTGCCGACTCACCTCGCGTCTTAGCCCAGGACGCAAGATTCAGAGCCACACACGACACATTCAATATTATGATTTCCCCGATACAACATATAACAGGAAAACTGGAAAAATACCATTTGTAAAACAAAGGTTTTAAAATATTTCTTAAATACAGAATGTCAAGTTTGGGACCAAATGAGAAGAATAAGTATCATAAAATATTTTAGGGGCCAGTTACAAAATTTTTGCCCAAATCTGGATTTAGGGCCCCTCATAAACTGAAGTCTGATTAGACGCTGCGACTGCCTGCGATAAGAGGGAGGACGACGGGGAAGCTCAGCTGCTAGAAGACGCCGTGCTGCCTGCGGCCTGCGGCCTTCATCTAAGAGGCAACTCACTAAGCGCTAAAAGCCACATGCTAAATTCAGAACCGTGGCCACAGATTAGCATATAGCCTGATTACTCCTCTTTCCCCTGACCTTCTGAAATACCCTCCTCCCCATTATACATTTAAATTATTTAGGTGAGATATTTCCTTATGTTCTGCACTGATTTCATGATTGTGCCCCGGTTACTGTACTGGATTTAAAACATACCGGTAATACCCTGACTTCAACCTTTCTGATAAACGTTTTTTTTAGGGCAGGTGAATAAAGGAATTTCCAGGAACAAAGGAGAGGGGAATATTCATGTTAGGTGCAACGTAAAGGATGGGAATTTCAAACAGAGGTAAGACATCAAATGGCCAATCAGGAAGAAAATTCCAAAAAAACAACCAATAACTCTTGGACCTTCAGTTTACAGGCCAACATGCAGTGATCATTCCACGCTTCAACCATGAGAGAGCTGGTTTATGGCATTTTGTTGAGGGAAAGACCCCACCATCAAACCTGGGGAGCATTGTAAGGATATATAAATACAGGGTGTAAAAGCAGCCTCAAATGTGTTCACAGGAGCAGACTGGCCTGATTACCGTGGATGGCAATCACACCTCTGCCAGGGGGTGTTAAGCAGTGTGGGGGTGATACTCACTTCAGGGGCAAAAGCCTTATCTGCACTCGACGGGCGATTCTGCCTGAACGAGGATGGCGCTCAAGCCCATTGTACTCGCCGCCAAACGTGTAATTACCCCGGTCGGCGGCTCGGGCATCACACCACGTGCGGGGGGGCTCTTCGCGGCCTGTGAGCCCGTCTCGCCAAACGACGCTCCACAGACACCAGATAATTTGCGGCAGGCGCAATAAAAGGCCAGAATAAAGGGGTCTCGTCCTCCAAAACCGTAACTCGCTGCTAAATTAGATTTCTTTGAAATGCAGATTGGGGGAGAAGGGAGGGGGTGTAGATTAGTGAAATTTTAGTTACTGTCAACATCATAAGAGAACATGAGATGCGATTGTTCCCTGGTTGTATCTGCCTGCTTCCATCTGCGGCCTCTGTGTGGAAACTGTCCCGGACCCAGATGGGGTGTATCGCTGAAGACCAGCTTCATAATGCCTTCTTAACCTTCAAGATCGCTTGGGGATTCAAGCCCCCTGAATGGCTTCCACTGAAGCGGACCCTCCTCTGAAATGCCTCTCTATCACGGAGGTGGGGGAGGTCTCTGTACCACTGCGGCCCACCGGTGGCAAACGCAGGGCCGCTCTGAGGGGATTAGCACGCGGTGGGGAATCAGGGAAACCACAAATGGTCCATCGCTGCCTTTCTGGAAGAAACGATAAAGACTTACTTCACAGAGGAAGAGGGGGATCAGGGGAGAAAGGGAGGGAGAGGGAGACTACTGGCAGGTAGAAACCTCCCCATCAGCCCAGGAACTGTCTACTTCCTGTTTGACGATGGATGTCGCCGTGGTTACTTACTATAAGAAATTATTCAGCTTAGGCCTGATCAACCAATAATGACAGAACCTGGAATGATTATTATATAACTAATATAACACAATGGCAGTCTCCTTCCTCAACCAGCATGACAGTAATGCAATATAAATAATTCAGACTCAAATTTTATAGCACTGCTTTAACCTGTTTACAAAATACTTTACACACATTTTAAAAGAAGAAAAAGAATTTATTTTAAATAAATAAATGGACAAAATATAAACATAGATGTCTTATGACTGTCAATAGAAGATGCTGTAATGCTTTATAAATTCTTATACCGACCATTACCAAAACTTTTTTAGTTCTCATTTAAAGTTCACCCCCACATCTAAAAGGCTGTGAGACTCCTAACAAAATGCCTTTAGGTAAGATGGTGCCGCACCTCTGCAGCACAGCTAGGAGAGTAAACTGGAGTTAGCGTCCGGTGCTAATGCCAGGTTTGGACATCACCTTACTCTGTACCATGAAGTCTGACAGAATCGTACAGCACAGGGCCATTCTGGGTCTTAGCTTGATTTATGAACAAACGGCGGTTTAGACTTTATGTTGCTCTCCCCAGAGATCGTGGTGCTCACCACTGGAGCGGCCAGCCGCGACCTGGACGTGTTTATGAAAGCGACACTCCAGCATCCCGTGCCAGACAAAGAACAAGATCCTGATATTCCCAAGACTCTCCGATGTCAGGTCACAAAGGCTTGTGCTTACTTTGATCAGCAAATTCATTCTGTGTGTGTGTGTGTTTGTGGATTATGTTTATATTGCATTGTGGGGACCAGATGTTCCCCATTCTGTGAATGCAATCAAAAAATTACCAGTGCCAAAAGTCTCGTATTTTGTCTGATTACTCGTGGTTAAGGTTAGGGCTGGGTTGGGGTTAAGGTCGTCATGCTGGGATTAGAGTCTTCCTCATAAAAATGAATGGAGAGTCCCCACAAAGGCATAATTACAAACCTGTGTGTGTCTCTCTATATGTGTCTGCGTGTCTCTGTGTGAATGTGTCTGTATGTATATGTGTATATATGTCTGTGTGTGTGTGTGACTGTGTGTGTCTGTGTGTATATATGTCTGTGTGTGTATGTGGCTGTGTGTATATGTATATGTGTCTGTGGGTGTCTATGTGAATGTGTGTGTGTGTATATGTGTGTGTGTGTATACCTGTGTGTGTGCATGTGTGTGTCTGTGTATATATGTATATGTGTCTGTGTACGTGTGCGTCTGTGTGTGTGTATCTGTGGGTGTCTATGTGAATGTGTGTGTCTTTGTGTGTATATGTGTGTGTGTGTATATGTGTCTGTGTGTGTGTGTATATGTGTGTGTGTGTCTCTGTGTATATGTGAGTGTCTGTGTTTGGGGGGGGGCTGAGCTCTCAGGAACTCCTTCCCTCTGTAGCCCGGCTCCCACCCCTCCACCCCCTGCATGACTGTATCCAAGCTTGCAGTGATTCCACGCTGGCGAGGGGCCATTTACTCCTCCGCCTCCTCCTCTTCATTATTTATTGTTTATCATTGAAATGACTTGACAAAAATACAAATTACATATGCGAAAAAAGACAGGTGTCATAACAGGTCGAACTCATCTTGATTTGCACTGTGCTAGACTGAAACAAAAAAAGGAAATTAATTGGGGGGAGAGAGTTTATAAGCAACAGCTGGCCCCCCAGGCTCCAATACCACACACCATCTGTGCTGTGGCTTGCTAGCAGTGATGATACAGATTAAAAACCACTCATCGAACACCACGGAAATAAGCTGTTGTTCTGTTGGGTCCATATGTTGCTTCTGCCAGCATGGAGAGAGATCGTATCAGTACCAGGCCCTCCCGACCCAACATTAACCTCAAATCACAGAGTGTATAAACTACAGGTCACCTCCATGCCATGGCGAGGATTTTCCAGGAGATCAAGGGCCACCACTAATGGCTTTCACCACCATTATACTCTAATCGGACATTACTAGTGGAAGCTAGTAAGATGCCCTTTGTTTGCTGCCAATGAGAAGGTGGAAGCGGGCAAAAGATCAGCAGTTCTGGGGTGAGAGAGCTGCAAGGGGCGAGAGGGGAGAACTTCACACTGCCGTCATCGAGAACCATCCTGCTGAAACGCCAAGGCCAAATGCCAAGCAGGAATAACGGCCTGAGCGGCTAATAAGCTGCTCCAGTTGAAAGAAACCTCCCGCACTTCTGGGCTACTGTTAAGAGCAGAGGCCAAGGAGGAGAACATAGCCTTGAAATGCTGCTCCACTAGTACTTCCAAGTAAAAATCCAGACGAATGAATAAAACTGCAAATCATACATTGTTTTGGATGAAACTGAAACACAGATAAGTAGCATTAACACCACCCTTGTTAAAACTCCATCTGAGGAAATCTGATTCTTGAAAACTCCTGATCTTGGAGACCTAGTCCCCCTACATTAATTGAGGAGCTCTGGCCTCACATTGGCAAAAAATATGCTATCAGATGCTGTAGGACAAATCCAGCAGAAGAAAGTACCTCAAGGCTTGACCTCACGCAAAAAAAAAACACACAAAAAAACACATTAATCACACGTTAATCCTGGAGCAACAACATCAAAGCTATTCAACTGTAAAAGTGGCTCCCTGGCCCACAATCCCAAGTCCTACGATTTATCAGTATGACTCCCCTACAAAATTTGATTTTTGCCCGTGTCAATATGTAGGACGTGAAATTCAGATGCCGATGTCGCTTGTTGGTCATACGTGTGCCTGCAAAACAAGCAATATCTGTCATGGATGTATTAAACCCCTCCAAGGCAGAGGCATTTAACCTCCGTGACGCCGGATATTATATGTCGACTTGCATGTCTATACGGAGAGGAACATGGCACTTAATAAAAACTCATGATGGAGGGCTGGCGCGCCTTCGCGGAGACCCGCCAAGAGGGAGCCAAATTAATTCTTAGGTGTCGTCGAGGGCGCAGTATGAGGGGTAAGAGGTGCCGGCTACCTTTTCAAAATCATTTACCCCCCTCCCCATACTCCAAAAGCGTAATTTAATCAGAAATGTTAATTACAATCATTTAAATTAAAAACGGGTATGTGGTATCTCTACATTCTGTATGT
Organism: Mormyrus lacerda; assembly: GCA_015163995.2. NCBI lineage: Eukaryota > Metazoa > Chordata > Actinopteri > Osteoglossiformes > Mormyridae > Mormyrus > Mormyrus lacerda. The sequence continues at coordinate 698,728 of JAABNX020000001.1, forward strand.
CAGTGCCAGTCCAATACAACAAATTAAAGAATATCTGATGCACTGCTTCAGTGATGCCCAGAAACGAGCACATATATGGGGGAAAAAAATCAATATTAACCTATGAATGTTTTACAGGATAAAATAAAATGGCTTCAGGTTACCCTTATAAATTGAAGCCAAAGTCCTTTCAGAACAGTGTAATAAACGCATTTCTTCGGAGATTTTTGCATTTCGTGACAGCAATATCTTTGCACCCTTCACATATCGGGTATAGCCAATGTCGCACAGCGAATAGCGTTTAAGGAGAGGTGGGGGCATTTGGGTTAAAATACACACGGGGGTAAACACAGACAATTAAAACAACGACGCTTTTAAAACGTCCAGGCTCCGACCATCATGCCGTGCCGGGTTTGTGGCCCTTATCGCCGCCCTAGAGTAAGCAGCAGGCTAATTTGTGTACTTTCACACAGCTGTCTCTTCACCTCTGGCCATGTAAAGGAGTGTTCAGCAATGTTAACACACCCCCAGGCAAAAGCCTAAAAGACGAATGCACAGACTAATTAAAAACAGTTCTGCTCTGGCCATTAAATATGTTTTGTGCTAGTGAAACATTTCAGTAGTTCTGACAATTCCGAAACTTATTTATTTATTTATTTATTTTTTAAAAAGCAAGTGCTGGAAAATCTTTGCGAGAAATTCCAGCATTCCAGAGCAGATGTAACAATTTCACCTGAAACAAAACATGATCACAGCCAGAGTCCAGAGTGGGATATTCATGAAATTAAGTTTTACAATATTGGAAAAATGTAACGATAATTAAGAATAATCTAGAGGACGTATTCTAAAAATGTGCGCAATTTTCACCTGAATGGCACTTACCATCATATTGTAAAAATGACAGCGAAAACCTCATTACACACCTTATTACGTCTTTGACAAATAAATAGAGAACAAGGTTGCCGCCGTAATACTGCATAATAATACTGAAAACCTCCATTTGCAGAACATATTCATTTTAATTTTACACGGACTCCACCCATATTTCAATGCCAAAAATCCGAATATCTTTATCTGAAGAAGAGGACGCAGCAGCGAGACAGGTTAAATAATCCACGACAGCCCCTCATTTCGGATGCACTGAAGCACAAAAATGCGACCATTACGCCAGTGAGGATAATTAAAGTGCAAAGCTCTCTTAGGCATGTAATGCAGCCCTTTATCAAAGAAAGGCATTCTGTCGCGGTCTGACAGCTAACAGCACATGATCACGTAAACAAATGCTTCCACTCCAGCGAGTCCCAAAGACCAGCGAAACTGCCAGGGTACATTCACTTCCGGGTGTAATCATTTTTATTTTGTGATATATTAGTGATATACATATGCACACATATGCAGACAAATCGCAGTTTGAATATAGTATGAAGTGATTTAGCTGTTGATCACCTCTGGTAGCTTTAACTAACCCTGAAGGTTGTCATGGAAACATTTTAATGAAGTTCACGGGGATAAAAACAGCGTTTGCCATTATAGCTAATGCGGCATGATCTGCCCATCCTTTAAAAGCCCAACTGAAAGCCCTGGTCAATACGTAGGAAAATCCAGCTTCGGTGATTTTCAAACAGAAGCACCCCGCACCAGTACCATCTTCATACTCATCTACACATTTTTGGACTAACGTATACGCCCACAGGAACCATGGACAACACAAGAGCTCGGTTCACTGCCTCACAAATAAAGAAAACTCATTTAAATGGACTGGCCGAGCAATCAAATGTGTGATCACGATATAATAAAAGCGAGTAAACACCCCAAACTTAAAAGGCAAGTTTCCACGGAGCAAAAATAAGTAAGAAAGAGCGCGTGTTAAATTGCGAGTCTTTAATAATCCAAAGTGAGGCGATTATTTTCAGGTGAGCCAACTTTAAAAAAGAGCACAAGAAAACGGCATATCTAATAAACTGATCCTTGAATTGTTCTCAAGACACAAATTCAAGTAAAACTTCAGAAGCTATGCACCTACCGTATACGTGTGTCCTAAAGTTACAGAACTTGTTCATTCCGATGATTAAATCAGTTATTATTATAAATGATAAATATTCATTTTAAAAAATGTGCAGAAGAGTATGTTTGGCCGCACGAAATGAGATAAATCAGCTAAAGTATACATAATTAACTAACAGTGTGGAACAGGAATAGTACGCTTTCACCATCCTTAACAATTACTGACAAGCTCCGAAAAACTTGAATACTACAGGACTAAAACAAAAATTCTGCGAATAGTTACAAGATTTTGAAATTTATAAGGGCTCACAAACTATGGGACCCGTAAAGTATTAAAAGGACTGCATTTTACAGCCGTACACATTAAACTGAATATGACAATATATAAGATATTCATAACGTGCCGTCTGCAGTCATTGTTACACAATTAGAATTTCATTCAAATGTTTTAAATCAACCAATTTCCTACGGTACCTGAGCTTTACACCAAATAACGGCGTATATTGTATAATCAGCCTATAACTTGTGATATCTTCATATCGCTTCAAATCGAGCTATTCTTTCAGTAAACTCTGTTTGGCCTAGAGCTGTAATTCAAATTACAGAAATCACGTTTAAATGCAAGATAAATGCCATTTTAACGAAGAGGAATACGACTTGAATCTTCTAACAGAACGAGCAGAACTATTTTGATGGTTATTAGGTTTTAGGGGAATGTCTCAAATTGTCACAACTGTAAGCGCACGTCGCAGTTTTCACTTCAACTTCAACCAAAGCCACGTACCTATAGGCGAATGTTAAACATTATCAGGTCACCACAATGGGTCACTAACTTAAATATCTGTAACCTTGTTGGCATATTACAATGAGCGGTTTCTAAATGGCAAGATGTTACCTAAAATCTGTACACGTGTTGCGTGGAGTTTTTCAATAGAAAACTAAAAACTGAATCTCTGAGGTCAAATGCAATGTTTCTGTCGATACTAAAAAGGAGCATGACGTGAAACACATACTTACAGTACAGCGAAGACATTTAGCGAAATAAAGGACTCCTTCCAGTCTTATGACAAATGGGCATTCTGTTTTTTAACTAAAAATATTGCTATTTAAATCGTATATTAGTGAGTAGATAAATATCATTTTAGTGGCTATATCCTGATTTTCTATGTTGTTGGCTTCCAACTTGTCTTTTAAAGAACACATTACTGAGAAATGCATTCGCTAAAAGTCAGCCGCCGATACAAAAGATAGCAGGAACCATACAAAGCGCTGGTAAGGGGAAAAGGCTTATGGAGAAGATATATTATAGATGAGTACGCAGCTATCAAGACAGTCCGTGCAAACTGTATTCCAGATGCCAAGCAGACGAGTTACTTCACATTACTTGCAGATAACTTGTCGATAACAAACGAAGTAAAAGTCAAAGAAGAAAAGGAGATAAACAGCAACGTGAACACTTACCGAGACTTAGAAGTACTTCCTCGGTAAAAAATAAGAACAGTCGGCCAGAAATAACTTGCGAGCGACTTTTTATGCTGAGGGCAATTGGCACGTGCGAGCTTAGATTAATCACAAAACAGAAAATGAACAACAAACCGAGGCGTAAACAAGCGGGGTATTCCTCCGCTGGCACCGGGCTCCGGGATGCACGCGTCTTCTGCTGCCTCCCTCTTTGCCTCCCTCCCTCCCTCCTAGTCCGGTTGTTCTGCGCTGTTGTTATCAATGCAAACGAATAAGCCCCGTTATATTGCTCTCGGCGTAAGCCGATGTTGTATGTTTTGCACCGGGATTCAAAATATCAGAATGGGTCCGGTGAGGTATTTGGGACTAGCTTATTAAGATATTGCCCCAGGGGAGGCACTCTGGCGGAGTTGGTTATTGTTATTTTTCGGCGTGCTGTGACCGCCGATGACGTCACGTCCACCTGCTATGTAAACAAAAAGTCTTTTGAAGTTGCTTATTTGTCCCTGTTAATAGCCCGCCTTTTAAGACCCGATAAACTCCGCACACTTAACTTGAACTACATACGTTTACCACGTTAGCCCATACCACCCGCTTAATAGACAATGTAGCTCTTTTTCGGTTAGCTTGACAAATGTGTAAAACGAACCGAGAGCAAATAATACTTCACAACGAAGGAGTACGCTCTGCCCCTAAATGCGATCCTAGGGGAGGGCCAGATACTGTTTCATTTTTTAAATATTAATGTATAGCATTGTGTCTATCACATGATATGAAGAGAGTGCAGTGTGCAATACTATAGTTGGCTGTCACGTTATAGCCACCAATACGTACAAGTATAAAAATATATGTACAATGATTATTGCTGAATTATTGGTACACCGTTAAAGTAACTGCTAAAAATCATCTTGAATATATTAGTTATGTAATGAAACGTTAGAATATCGTCTGACAAAACAGTAATGAAAAATGATGTATTTCCAAACAAAAAAACTTTAGATAATTATAAACATCTTAAAAGCAGGCCAATAGAAATATGCACTTTTTGTACATTCACGTTTTAAATAAACGACCGTGTTCAGGAGAAAGATATGGAGATTTTTTTGCACCTGTAAAATAAATCGTATCCTACTTTTGCGAAGATCATGCCACTAAACCTGAATCTTTATATTTGACAACGTGTGTTTGAGAGATCAACTTTTAACTAATACTGAAAGCAAACGCGAAGCCGTCGATCTCGCCTGCATCCACCATCCACACAAGTGAAGTTGGAATTGTAATTAGTCGTCGAGTTTTGTGAGTATTTATAGAGTAGCCACAATACAATTTTTAGCCATTTTCAACCATTTAGAAACTGTTCACATTTATATGTATAAATTGTAGAAACAAAATTTAATTAAACAAATAATGTTTTTAGTAGGCTATGTGTTCGGTTTGCTTTTATCCTTATCGACTGCTTAGTCGGAGTTTTATTTTTAAATAGTCTAAAATTTTATTTTATAAAATATAAACATATTGCATGTGTATTTAATTGTGCTGGTTAGTTTCGATATTTAACTTTTATAGTCGTTAAAATCCATTTGTAATTGGGTGTGTTTTACATTACCGGACCGGTTACGTAGAGTAGAAAATTGGACAAACTGTCGCCTTTCTTTATGCTTTCTGTATTGCGACTTACAGTGCAACAAACCATGTTTAATAATGTTATGTAGGTATTCAACGTAAAAATTAGCATTTGTTTTTAATTTTTATTTTTAAAAGGCTAAGCCGTGTTAAAACTGTGTATTGCACGGATGTTGCCTAATTATTGCGAGTAATTTTTATTGTATTAAATTAATAAATGTACATAAAAATACTTGCAGCCGCTAAAAAATAGGACTACAGTGCTGTGAAAACATTTTAGTCATCATTTATTGTTTTATTTGTATTTAAGATTAAGGTGTAATGCCGTTTTTGTTGATTTATAAGTTGAATGGGGCGATTTTGTAGTACAAGGGAAATGTACCAGGTGTGAAAGCTTGTGGAATGTATTTCTGGTAAAAATATACATACATTCGTGGGCTAAATGTATTTTAAATTCTGGCCCAAGGGTATTCCAATTTTTGGCAATATTAAAAGATTTGCAGACCTAATTAAAATATATTATATTATGTTATACATATGTTATATGTATTTGGAACATATAAAAATTTAAAAGTCATTCTAAGCTACATGTAAAATATACATCCCATCAATATGTGTATTAAAAATAAATCGTAGTTCCGAAAAAGATCACAAAAATCTACATTCACAGTAACACAAGTATGAAAATTGTGGTTTTTATCGCCATCTAGTGACCCATTTCAACACAAAACGTCATAATAATCATTATTAGGCGCTCTTCAGCCGATGTGGACTTCTGGTCACCATATAAACAGGATTCGTCCAGAACTTTCTGTCCCCTGCCCAGGTCTTCGTGCTTCTAAAAGACATGTTCATTGTTATGACGACTAAGTCCATTAATCTGGTTTCTTTTCGTCTTCTTCCTCTTTTACCTTTTGAAAACATAATGGTATTTTCCATTGCGTTGAGGCTTCCGATTCTGCTTATTCATTGTTCAGCTTTAACATAATAACAGAGTTAGCCTATAAACCACAACATTCTGCTCATATTTGGTCTTTCTTCTTTGAGCTACCTCGATATTTTGAAGATTGTCTGTAACCCTTCACTTAGATGGCAGAAGTTGTTTATGTTACTAAAGCATAGAAGTTCCATTGTAGATCTACTCAGCTGACAGTTTTTTTAGTTTGTACTTAGCTTAGTTTATCGATTTGTATTGCTAAACCTACGCTTTGATAACACCACGAAAAAATGTAATGTAAATAACACAAATCTACAAATGTAGGTAAGTGTGGGCCGCAGCTGTGAGTAATCTTATTACGTTACGAACTTATCCGTCAATTTAAAAGCATTAAAAAGTAAAGTATACAAGCTGAGATAACACATTTCAGGCCTACCTGTTACCGTTAATGTTGATGTTACCCTGTTTAAGTCCGTGAAAGAAGGCAGAAATGTATTGCATTAATGCGCAATTTAAGTATTCTTGGAATAAGTTAGTTTGGAAAGAACAAGATTGATAATGCTTTTTTAAAAAAATCACATGAGGACGGAGCACGTTGCTATATCCTAAATAGATAAATTCACTAAATAGCGTTTTGAAGACATAGTACTTTAGATTTTCCTTCGTATTAGGAGTAAAATTAATTCCTTGGAAAGTATATTTTAAAAAGTGAAGTCTGGGAGATATCCATACCGGCAGTATTTGGGAAAAGTGACTCTGAAATGGGGAAATGGCGCCACCTTTTGCTGTATGCTGTGTATTGTCGGGATATGAAATGATTATCTAAATGAGCTTAGGTGTGATAAAGCGACGAAAATCATGACGAGGTAACATGAAAATGCATTCCAAAAGTTTCTAGTTATGGGGATTTTAATGATACGGAAAGCCACAGCATACTACTTTTATTGAGATTTCTTTAAAATGGTATGACTTTAAATTTCTTAAAATGGCTATTCCTTCTGAAGGGAAACTTGTGAATTTCTAACAAAGAGGTTTTTCTTCTCGTATGTAGTAGTTTTCATTTTTCGTAACTGGAGGGTACGTGTCTCCAACTGACTTAAGAGTGGGTATGTAATTTGCATTACATTTACGGGTTCTGCCGATCTTTATTGCTACTGTACTCTGTTACCTTAAGCAACAGCTTCGCTATTTGATCCAGGGATGGGATTGTCTGAAGGATAATAGTCTGCAGTTATCTGTGCTTATGTTGTAAGTTGGTGTCAGATAAGGCTGGGCGATATGAACAAAAATCTCAATATGATTTGGCAGAATGGCGATATCCGATGTATATCTCAGTATATCAGTTCAGTAAGTCAACACAATACAAAATGTAACTTTAACAAAATAAAGGTTAAAGTCGATGACATTTATAATTAACTAACAAGCCTACGTACGGTATCTGAACATGCTTTCAGTATAAGTGCAATTATGCTACAGATTACGAACACAAAGCAAATATAAACTAAATATTTAAACGTAAACAAAAACTGACATGTATAAATGTATTTGAAATTATAGGAAAATTTATTTTATAACGATGTTATAAAATAAAAGAAAATAGGCTAATAATGACTTGTCACTTACATGCTTTCATTGTCTCAACAAACAAGTTGATAAACTGTAGCCCATAACAAGTGCAATTAGGTTTTCGTTACCAAAATATTGTATACAACTGTGCAAACAACAGAACCTTGTAAGGCCAGCCCAGGGAAGTAGCTCGTGCTCAGATGAACTTATCTAAGCATTTCATTCTAACCTAAACATTTTAGTAAGTACTTACCTACCATCCGCTATTTACTAAATTAAAATTGATTTGATATGATACCTTGCTGTACTTGTACTGGAACCTTAAGAAGAATATCTTGCATTTAAATAGGCTACTTAAATACGATCTCTAATTACAGCTCTTCCTTTAATATACAGGTTCAGCTACACATGGACTACAATCGATCCAACCCGTTACTAATACCCTAGCCGTTAAATTAATAATATTTTTACACATCTACAAGTATTCGTGTGCAGTTCATATAACTATGGCATATGTTAAGCTTATGCTAGCAGTTAGCAGAGAAGTATTAGTAGGGTAGTGTACTGAGGCCTAGAGCAGGCAGCGAGGGAGAAGGAAGAAGGCTCTCCGCGACACTGAAACGGAACTTCATTTAACTCGGTATAAACACCTTCACTTCATATTGCGCTCTGTTTATATACCGGTTTTAAAATCTTGATATACCATCAACTATAGTATAAGGCAGAGAATATTTGGAAGTGGAGCAAAAATACATGTAATGAACACCTGAATTTCTTGACAGTGTTTAAAATGACAGCTCAGTACAGCAGAGTTGGAAGTACAGCGCCATCCACTGGAGGAATCCGTTGGACCGCTGATCGGTGCACATTTACCAGTCTTATCATAAACGATAAACGGAAAAATAAGTTTTATCATGCTCTCAGGACGGCTGTAATATGCTGCGCAATAATTTCATACCAACTGCCTTAATAATCCGGCGTATTTCTTATGTTAAATTGCTTCATGAAATTACATCTTGCAGGCAGCCATTTTACATTTAATGTCAGGTGTATGCTTGTCAGCTGGGGGCACCTAAGACTGTTAAAAACTGCTGGCAAACACTGCGTGCCAGAAACGTGCTATATAAGCGGCTGCCTATACGGATGAACTGCAGTTTGTAGTAGTAACATCTCCATAAAACAAACGTCACAGTATTAAAAGCATGCCTCCTTATACACTGTGTATGTGTTTTGTGCGACACAGAAGGCTACTAAATGCAGGGTAATTTATGGACAGGCTGAGCTAATTATAGCCCGGAATCTCTGCGCAATGGGGACTGTAAGACGATCCCATCTGCTTATTGCCGGCTCCTCAGATAACAGTGCCCAGACAAAGTGCAGCTCTGTGCCTGGCTGTTTCTCTAACAGCCCCATGGAGTCTGCTGGAGAATCGTTGCATTTTGGTGGCTCTCCTCCTTTGAGGAGCCGTGAGGCTCAGCCCTGGGAGGAGGATATGAGAGTCGAGGCACAACAACTCGAACGGCGAGCTTCGGTGTCCTCCGAAGAATCAGATGTAGAGGCCCCTCCAGTCATTGCCAGAAAGGTGTCCTTTGCCGACGCCTTCGGGCTGGACCTGGTGTCCGTGAAGGAGTTTGACACCTGGAACATACCAACTCCGGCCACTGGCAGTCCGTCGGACCACAGCAGCCTCCAGGACTCAGAGGAATCCTGCCTCTCACGCTTCTTCACAGTGCCGTCTTCACCGGAGGAACTGAGGCGGACACTGCAAGCACAGAAGGTCCAGCTGGAGCATGTGGAGCTGCTTCCTGGAACGACATTGTTGAGGGGAACCATCAGGGTCTTGAATTTATGCTTTGACAAGCAGGTATATGCTCGGACCACTCTGGACAAGTGGGGCTCGCACTTTGAGCTGCTGGCAGAATTCGTACCGGGATCGAGCGATGGTGAAACCGATAGGTTCACATTCATGCTCAGCTTGATGCCCCCATGCGAAGGGCAAAGGGTTAGGGTGGAGTTTTGCCTCCGATATGAGACAGCGATGGGGACCTTCTGGGATAACAATGGTGGAAGGAATTACGTGCTGTTTTATGACAGAAGGACAGCCAGAGACATGAAAGCGCGAGCTCAGGAAGAACTCCTCCAACCAAACAAGAAAAGCTGTCTGAAGGCCAGCAGGTGGGTGCCCTGGGGTCACCCTGTCCCCTTAACATCCATTCTTTGTGTTCTTAACTATTCATCTAAAGATATTATTCATAATCATTACTCAGGAAAATCCAGCACATCCATAAGGAAAACTTTGTGGAATCACACATTTTTAAATATCGTTCGATGACAAATGACCAAACATGTTATGGCATTTCCAAAAGCCCAGGTTTAATCCAGTAATTGCATTTCTTCAGCAGCGATTGGTTAACAAACTAGTTTTACTTGCAGTCACGTTACTTAGATTAGTTGCCAGCAATAACCTCTTGGTAACACACAATACTGCACTCAGGCAGGCACGTAGCTACATGGTAAAATTAGGGGTTTAATGAAGTCCCACCTCCCATATTTGGACTACAGACCTGCATTCCGCTCTTGTGGTATCACATTATTTTGGATATCCCCATACAACAGATGTATCAAACAGTGTTTTGACACTTATATAAATATTTTACTGATGATGCACATTTTATGCTTGATATGCTACAGTAATAAAATGATAACCACTTTGTACAGATTTTATTGTGTCTGCCCCCTAAGGACACAACAGCTGTATTTTGGAAAATTTGTCTGAATGTGTATTGGGATTAGCAGGCTGGGAAAGATCATGTGAAGTTCATCATCCATGATATTTGTGCAAAAAAAAAAATCTCTTGGCAGATGGCCCAGTTTCCTCTTGATCATGCTGAGAAATTTTATTTATAAACCCAATCCACTGGGAACAGCAGAATGAGATTTTTCTTAAGTGTTTCTCAAGGAATCAGTAGGACAACAAAACAAAAATAATAAAGTTTCACTGAAAATGCTGAATATGACACTTGGTTGAAATTTCTGAAGTGCTGGTTATGGCAGTTATCAGGAAGTGAGAAACACAAATATTAACACGAGAGTTAAAAACCTCTGCTTACATTTTCATTCATATTAGCAAGCATGTTATTTTCATCTTTACTGCTAAGAATATATGTTGCAGTCTTACCCATCAAAATCTTCACTTTCTTACTGATTTTTAGAGACAGTCCAGCTGACTTCCATCTAGCAAAAACTCCTGTTGAAATTTCAGGTAGGCTGCTTTGTGGATATGTGAAGGAATTCTGCTATTTAGCCATGCAGTTGTTCATTTAAGCATTTCTTATTTTCCTAGATGCAACAGGAAGCAACAAAGATGTGGCTTCTGCTGGGACACAGTTAGAAGAGGGCCAGCAGTCGGTGAGGTGTACACTCATCTCACACCAGTGTACCTGCATCTCACACTGGTCTACACACACATCTCACACCAGTGTACCTGCATCTCACACTGGTCTACACACACATCTCACACCAGTGTACCTGCATCTCACACTGGTCTACACACACATCTCATGCCAGTGTACCTGCATCTCACACTGATCTACACACACATCTCACACCAGTGTACATGCATCTCATACTGGTATACATGCATCTCACACCGGTGTACATGCACCTTGCACTGGTATACATGCATCTACATGTAAACTAGTGAAATTTGCAGATGACACCAAGGTGGGTGGTGTAGCAGATTCTGAACTAGCGGCTCAGCAGCTACAG
>JAABNX020000001.1:717305-730724 GCA_015163995.2 Mormyrus lacerda
CTACGTTCGGACCAGAAGTCCCATTTTGCATGGGTGATAGGGACGAATAGGGACGAATAGGGACGAATAGGGACGAACATCACTACATCACAATGACCGATCTGGAGAATACTGACTCAGACACGGACTAAATAGACAGGACAGGCTGAACATAACAGGTAACAGGTGATAACAATCAGGAAGTAACACAAGGCTACGAGGTGGGCGTGTCACACAGGAGGATCGGACGAGCCGGTCGTGAAGCTCAACATCCAAAAGACTAAAGAACTGGTGGTGGACTTGCGAAGATCACAATCTCCTGCTCACGAGCCGTTCTTACGAACAAATTTGTTCTTAAACCCCATGCAGATTCTGACCTATTTATAATCTGCATGATCGCTGTTACTACCATGAAAATAATTTTTAAACTTTAAAATTATTTGTTATATTTAACTTTTATAAATTATTAAAATACTATCATTTTATGAACTGTAGAATGAACAAAACTGCTACAACCAATTATTTTGAACAAACTATCATTACAAAAAGGCGTACAAATGGTCTTGAGTGTGTGTAGATTCTGTCCTTAGCTAAGAACAAATTCAGACAAGAAAACATTGGTGAATGTCAGAATCTTTGTAAAAGAATGTGCATACGTGGGGTTTGTTCATAAGAACGGTTGGTGAATGAGGCCCATTGTCCAGACTTCAGTCCATAATGGAAAATGTAGATCACCCACTCCACAGTGTGGTAGACAACCTGAGGAGCACCTTTAGCCACAGACTCACCAGCTTAAAGTCCACTGAACACCACAGGAAATTTTTCCTTCCTGCCGCCATCAGACTCCTCCCTCAGTCACACCCACACAATAATCCCTGAACAGCCTGCTGCTTCTTGCTGTATGTTTATTATGGGTTAAATCTATTATTATGTGAAAGACTGTGTATTATTTTGCTAAGATGTGCAACAGTGTATGTGCAATACTGTGCAATATTCTTACCAGGTGCTGAAACATTATTATGTGCGATATCATGCGTTGTTCTCTAAATGGGAGCTAAATCAAATCACTTAATCACTCGCAATATCTTATATGCAATAGTCTTCATATGCAATGTTACTACTTGGTCAATATTACTTTCCATTACTTAATATTACTTTTCATTACTTAATATTACTTAATAGTACTTAATTACTACTACTGATTTTCTAGTGAGCAATAACTTATTCCAAACTACCACTATGTCTATTTTTCACTCAGCTGCGTGATTATAGATAGATATCATTTCTATATGTAGCACAGTCTATCCATATTGTGGTTGTTTCTTTCTACAGACTTCTACTTAGATTTTATCTAGACTATTTTATTTATTTTGTTCTTATGTCTCTGTGTGTTTGTGTGTTGTGGCAGTCATCACATAAGCAATTTCCTCCAGGATCAATAAAGTTTTCTGATTCTGATTCAGGTGAAGTATTTAGATCTTTGTAAGCATTCACCTGGAAAATGTTTAAAGTTCAAATTTCTTGGCTTATATAGTAAACAATTGATCTGTGCAAAATACCTTTAATATGACAGTGTAACTGAGGTACAATTCCTCATTTCACCATCATGTGATGCAGCTCATCATGTTTAAATAGTATCAGAAAATCATATAATTATCTGCTCATTCAAGCCCACTTTAAAAACCCTGTTTGACAATCACGCACATTATTCTGTCACAGATGAATAATGAAGGCATCACATTGTGACACTTGTATGGACACATGTATGGAATGTGACACATAGAATTCAACAGTGAACTGCAGACCTAATAGTAGGGTGGTGTCTGAATGCCCAGCACTGTGTCTCAGCCCCTGACTTTAGGTTATGTACTTTAAATCCTTTGTGTTAATCACCTTGTTGATTCAGTTACTGAAATCACGGTTGCCATCATATCCTGATGAAACAACGAGGATGTTCTTACATCCAAAATGTATCCAGATATAGTTGCCATCTCCAGAAGACCTTTGTCTTAGTCATAGCCAAAAGATACAAAGACAAAACATGAAGGACATGTAATGCCAAACTACCTTAGCATGGAAAAGCGGCTACATGATGTGAAAATGTGTGGTCACATCTAAAAAGACAAAAAGGTCCAAAGTGCCCTATCACTTATCACTTCTTCATACTGAAGCTGCAGTATGTACTATGTACTACATATTACTGTAAATCAAAAGTCTGACCACTAGATGGCACAATTGCACAGTTTTTCCACTTTCATGTGAGGGGCGTGACCATGACTGTGATGGCATCCATAAAAATGGCCATATTGGCTGATGACTCAGCATGCAGAAGCCTGTCACAATACACTTCATTAAGACTTCAAGGCCTCTTTTTTTGCACATACTAAACGGAAATGGACATGGCCATATTAGGCCTTCTGTGCCTTAAGATTTAAAAGAGGCATTAACTGACATGCTTTATAACAACCTTTATAATTTTAAAATGAATAAATCTCGATTATAATTCATAGAAGATCAAATTAATTTGACTGTTTTGATCCTGGTTATTTTGCAGACGGCAGTTTTTCTTTCCTGCTGAAGAAAGCTGTGTTAGTATTAATTCTCGGCACAGAACCTCTTTATCCTCCCTCCTAGAAAAGCAGAGCAGACAATCTGCTCCACAGGGTTGGAGACATCACACCAACCCTAAAACAGCTGCGTTTTCAGATCAGCTTCTCTTCAATCTGTCCCTCTAAGGAGGGTCTTGAATAATGATGGGTACAAACATGTGGCTGGGGGCTGAGCGTCTCCATGCCACTGAGCAAGACCCTTAGCCCCCCAGCTCCACTGGCACTGCATGCTGACTTACCCCCCAGTCTACCTGTACTTGTGTAATGGCAACATTATGGATCATTTCATATTTTTCAATACCAGAGGCTGGCAGTCAAGTCCCCCAACCTTAAACTTTGCAGTTTGAAACATGCACCAAATCAACTATGACGCAGACGTTCATTCATTCTCAGTCTGTTTTATTATTTTATTGATGAATTATACCTCAGTGACAAACTGTACCCTCTGGGTAGGATCTGCGGGGGCTTGGGGTGGGGGTACATTTCCACAAGGCAGATGGGGTGCTGGCTTTTACTCTGACAATAGTACTAATAACAGATAGATAAGCAATGCTGAAGGGAATTGCTTACTTTAAAAACATCTTCTGTGTGTGTCTGTGTGTCTGTGTGAGTCTGTATATGTGTGTCTGTCTGTTACCAGCCTGCTCACCCAGTCAGATTTCTGGCATGCTGGTGAGAGGTGCCCAACCTCTCCATAAACCAGTTAAATCATTACATTAATGGGAAAAGCTCCCAGGGAGGAGTGGGAATGAATTATAATCTGAGCTCCCAAGGACTGTGGCGATTCAATTTTACCAGCAACTCTGGCTACTGTAAAACCTACACGTGTGTAAATGAGTAAATGAATTGCCTTTGCATGACTCTGGGACCATTAAGCACATTGTTGTGAATACTTCACAGCAAACCTGTTCAGATAGCAGATCCTGCTTTGGGAGGATGAGAGTGTCTTTGGCACTGCGCCACTAGTCATAATACTGCACCTTTGTAGCACTTTAATCTCTGTACCTGTGGTTGTACTATTGTAACACATTAATCTCTGTATAGCCACCCATAGCATCACATAAACATCAGTGCTGTGCTACTGTCATGGTGTTACTCTTATTGTTGTTGTTAAATGACCATATGGTGGTGGCTCATGCAAAGTAGTTATATGAAAGCAAGGGGGTGTCCAGTTTCATTCTTCAACAGACACGTTGCCATAGTGACTGCCTGTGTGTTGAATTAGTATGAGAAAGATGCTTGCACAACCTCGCATATGGTAAGAGGAATCTCTAAGGTGGTTTGTCTCTGCTGGTTCAGTGTCTTAAGCAACTATATCGCAAAAATGAACTGCACTTATGTTAATACCCATTTTGTAGGTACTTAGTTCTATTTAGCATCAAATCAAATCAAATAGGCTTTTATTGTCAATTCCCTGTATGTTCACAACATACAAGGGAGTCGAAATGTTGATTCTCATTCACTATTGTAATATGGTATATTTATATAAAAAAGGACGAAAAGTATAAACATGCATGGACCAAATAAGCATGGACTGGGCTTTTATAACAAAACATTTTCTCAGAACATTTTTAGAGTTTTGCTCAACCCTAAAACAGTATCGAAAAGTAAATCATATAAATTATATCAGTTGTGCTTCCAGGGCTGGATCCAGCGCTAAAAGATGCATCAAGGACCTTCAAAGAAGATCTTCAGGTGTTCCACGAATTGTCACACAACATCTTGTGACCACAAACTGCAGATTCATTTCAGAGAGCATCTGACCTACTAAAGAAATGCAAACTCAGTCAAACATGATGTGAAAATATCTGTCATTTCAAGGAAATATGACTCTCTCTCTCTCAGTAGAATCTTTTATCCTTTTGGAAAAGTTACACAATTATATATATTACACCTTGTTCTTCACAACTGCACCCCCAATACCATTTTTTGCTAATTTATGCTACACATGCATGTCAATTGCATCAAGTGTCATTGTACCAACGTGGAACTACATGGGGGCTTGTGTTTAATTTCTTTCCAGATGAGTCACTATCAGATAAACCATTTTATGTATCACTGCCTCCAATTTCACTGTCAATATTAATCCAATCAAAATTACATATGAGATCCAGATCATCTTGTCTTTCTGAAGACGATCCAAGTCTGCCTTGCGGAAAACAGTTCATCGCTGTGCATTCATGGTTTAAGTATGGAAAATGTTTAGTAATAAATTCTGCAGTGACGGTACACACTGTTCAAAGGCAATGTATTGAAAGCACAGAATCTGCTGGGAACAGTGACTGTGCAGCAACTAGGGAAAAATTTTACAGATCCTGCAGTAACTGCTTCATCTTGACCTCTAAGGACCTGAAAGCACCCAGGTACATATTCAGACCTGAAGAACTCAACTACCTTCCAGATCTGAGGTTTCCTTCCTCCTGGGCCCTTATGTTTTCCTATGTTGGGTGTTTGTGGCTGATAAGGGGCAACAGACTGGGCCTCGTCAACGAGCCGTGATCCTCTGTTAGTGTCCCTGACTCTGCAGAAAAGACGCCAGACAAAGAAGTTGACACCGGAGAGTGATGGTTAATGTCACAGATGCCTTTTTCGTTTTACTTAGACCACTGTGTTGTCTTTGATCTATTTCAGTGTATGTTTCCATACACATTTATTACCAGATTGCTTTTGTGCATACTGTCTCCTCCCACTCACCATTTCCCCTGTATCCAATATCACCATTTGCACCTACAGAACATTCAGCAGTTTCAGTTCACTGTAGCATGTTCTTGAACTGGAGAACCTGAAGTAAACTCAGCATTAACATAGGAAAAACAGGTCAATTCCATGCAGATGGACCTGGGCCGGGGAAACTGATCCTCTTCCCCAGGGGTGCGAGGTGACCCTGCTCACCCCAGTGCCACTTTGATGTTTAATCACATGGCATTCAGGATCTGATTTTGAGTGTTGGGTGAGGGAGCAATAAAGTGTCCTGTCTGATGAACAGGGGCTGCTATCTGGTCCTGGCTGGAAAACTGAGTGGATCAAGGGTCCCTTTCTCCAGAGGTCCAGCGGGGTCTCCTCTCTACAATGTTTGGGTCTGGACAACCCATCACCTCGAGGAATCGATGGCGTTTGGTCAGGGACACAGCTACACTATTAACAGCTTTGACATTTTTGAGAGTGGCCATATACTGCAAGTCTAATAAAACCCTTGAGCAGAGTATGTGTAAGCAGAGTGCATGTGAGCAGAATGCACTACGAGCAGAGTGCATGTGAGTAGAGTGCACTATGAGCAGACTGTGTGTGAGCAAAGCAGAGTATGTGTGAGCAGAGTGCACTACGAGCAGTGTGCTTGTGAGCAGAGTACGCTACGAGCAGAGTGCATGTGAGCAGAATGCACTATGAGCAGAGTGCGTGTGAGCAAAGTAGAGTGTCTGTGAGCAGAGTGCGCTATGATCAGAGTGGCCTGTGAGTAGAGTGCATGTGGGTAGAGTGTGTGTGAGTGGAGTGCATGTGGGTAGAGTGCGCTATGAGCAGAGTGGCCTGTGAGCAGAGTGCATGTGGGTAGAGTGTGTGTGAGCAGAGTGCGCTATGAGCAGAGTGGCCTGTGAGCAGAGTGCATGTGGGTAGAGTGTGTGTGAGTAGGGTACGTGTGAGCAGAGACCCGGCAGGCAGCCATGTCACGCACGTCACTGGTCCCTCCTCTCCCACAGCCCAACTGCTCTCTATCATTAACTTTGCAGGGAGCAATCAGGCTTAGCTTAATTACCTCAGTGCCCCCCACCATGCTCACACACACACACACACCTGCATACGCACACAGACACACACAGACACACACACACACACACACACACATAGACACATAACTGTACCTATCTCAATGGGGATCTTCCATTTACTTCTATGGGAATGAGCCTAATTCCAATCATGATATCCGTAACCCCCACCCAGCCCAAACCATAAATAACCAAACAAAATACAAGATTTTGGCACTTTTACTTTTTTGATTGCATTCACAGATTTTTTACAAAATTGGTATTTATGTCACTGTGGAGACTCTCTATTTATTGTTAGAGGCATAACCCTAATCCCAACAACGGTAAACAAAAAGACCTTTGGCTAATTTAGTTTTTTGATTGCAGTCACAGATCTTTCTTAAATTGAGTTTCCCGAAAAAATGCCCCCCACAACATCAAAATAACAGGTTTTATCACAGTATGGGGGACATTTGGCGCCCACAATGTAATATAAGCATAATCAACACCACAACCACACACACACAGAGCCAAGCCTCCTTACCATGTTTTGGAGGAAGTCTGAATGAATGTTAAAGCATTTTCTCCTGTTTCCCCTGACAGCGAGATTAAATCCAGGAGATTATGGCCTCTCAGTCTGACTCAGCCACATGTCAGGAACAATAATTCACAGGCCTATGCACATCATTTATAGCCTTCCCTTGTCTCTAATGCTATTCATTATATTAAGTATTTCAAATGCTCTCATATTGGGCTTCGGAATTCGTGTCTAAATGTAGATCTTTGGCTCATAATAGTATTAATTTTGCAGTATTAAATTATTCATAGTCTGTAATCTCAAATCAAACTATGTCGCCACACGTAACCCAACATTTAACAATGGTACTGGAGGTTTGTGTAAATCTCTGTCTCCTGTTTGCTCCTGTATGCACTGCATATAATCTATCAAATAAATCCAAATGTTACTCCCTGATTTTTCCCCAACCCCCCCCCTGCCCCCTACATTCTCCCAGGAAACAATTTCATGACCAGATGATTCTGGTTGTCTGTTATTTTTCTGCATATAACATGATTTGTAAAATTTACTTTGTAAGTTACATTACTGTATGCAAAATGTTTATAAAGTTTTTTATAGTCATTGTGTGTGTTTGGTTTTCTTCACCACACCCATTTCAGATCATGGTTATGTTCATATTTATTATGAGTCTCTGTTGTTTGTATTTAAGAACCACATGACATTCTAACCGAACATTTTGCACAGTCATACACAGGTCAGAGTCCAGGAGAAGGAAAGAATGGCCTGGTGTTTGAAGATTCCCATGCGGTTCGTTCCCTCAAAGATCTCCCAGTGCATTGTCTCATAAGAACCATCAGTACTTTAACACTTCGGGCTTTAGTAACCCCTCTGATTGCGGGGTTACTCAGCACTCTTGGGTGGTGGCTATCAGCTCCGGTCAGTGTGTGTTAGATGGTGCTCAACCATCTCCATCTACTGAGTCATTATCTCACACCATGGACCAGTGATTCATGGACCAGTGTGGTTGCTAATGGGCAGGTGGGCAACCTCTCACCCTTGACTTCTGCCATAAATCCAACAATAAAGTGGAAAAGAGGCAACATTTTCCACTAGAGGGTTCTGGGAGCATTAAAGCACTGACATCTAAGTGGTTGAGCAGAACCAATATGAAGAATCTCCAATAGTGAACAATTCATGCTTTGGAAACGTCCCTTGTTGGCGCAGCGGAAGTCGGGTCACTGGCTCTCCGCAGGCAAGAGATCCTTGTCATGGTGTGAGGGGGTGTAGCAGTGTGTGCAACAAAGTGGCTCTGAGTCACAGCTGAGTCCACATGAGTAACAGCCCTTTTGGCCAACTGTTGGATGCTTGCTGCAGCTGGTGGACGGCACTTGGCCTTGCATTGCATTCACATTTTATTTATTTAACAGGCGCTTTTATCCAAATGTACAATTAATTAGCATCAGCCAGTCCCTGGAGCAACTGGGGTTAAGAGCCCTTGTTCCAGGGCCCAACAATGATATCACTCTGCTGACCATTGGACTTGAACCAGTGACCTTCTGATCATGGGCTGCTGACCTGCTCATAGTGGGGGAGGGGCATAGAGCAGGTCAGTCTTAACCTGCTTTCTGACACGTGTTGGGGGAGGGGCATAGAGCAGGTCAGTCTGAACCTGCACACAGCATTCGATGCTATAAAGCCTCTCTGCCTGTCCCTCTGCTGGAGTATCCTGAAGAAACGGATTTTCTATAATTAAACAAAACAACAAATAACTTGAGTATGATACGTTCAGCTATTTTCCTGCTGTAACACGGTTTTCCTTTGCTACATCACAACATGTTCTGGAGGCCTCCTGCTGGTCCAAAATGACTTGATCCAGGAGGTTTTTGTCTCACTTGTCTGCTCCACTTTCCTCGCATGCCATGACCTGCTGCCACATTGATTACTTTGTCCAGTTTGGTTTTTCGCTCCTGTGAGCCCCTCTGCTGGGGCAAGCGCTCTGTTTACAGAATTCAAATGAACAGGTTACAGTTCACTGGATCTTTGGTGTGCAGTAACTGAACTCACAAACAAGGGTCTATGGAAACCTCTATTACAGAGCAGGCAAGGTGACAGATACTCAGTGATACTGAGGTCTCATGAGGAGACAGGGAATAAAATAGTTATACTTGTTCAATCCCTTCTCTTTTACTGAGCCCATCTTGCTCTCCATGAGACACACATACAGGTGAGAGTAACCCGGGGGGAGGGGGGGGGGTTTATGGGATGCCTGGAGCTCAAAGACTGACAGACATGTGCTGAGACCGAGGCACAAACCGGCAACCTTCCAATCCCTGGCAGAGAGGTTTAGCCTGCTGAGCCACATATCTTTCCCCTATGAGGGCGGACACTTCACTGGCAGTGGCCGCTACAGAAATTGTTGACTGTGGAGTCCATTTACTGAAGTAAGGCAGTGACACTAACGCACGCAGTGGCACTAACGCATGCAGTGGCACTAACAAAAGCAGTGACATTAACACACGCAGTGACACTCTGATCCTGATCGCCTGCACTTTGCAGTTATTGGTGACGTAATCAGTGGCATCGTTAACAACTTGATCCCAGGGAACGCAAAAACACGGCTTAGTAAGTGAATGGACTGCTTCACCTTCAGAATAAACAACCCCCCTGACCCCCGGAACTGTTTGTGGCACTGTTAGGTCAGCTGAGTGTCTTCATGCCCAGATAAGCCACCACCTGCAGTGGCGGACAGGGGCGGGGCCAACGGAGGGTGCTGCCATTCACTGTAATGCCATTGATGCTTAAGCTGCCCAAAGCCCACAGCACACACAGAGGATAGAACGGCAGAGAGACGGAGGCCCTTAAGTGGCGAGGGGCACTGCGCTGGGTGTGGTCCATGAGGGAACCTGCCGAGGGAATCCGCAGCTCCAGGGCACTGGAGGCTAAATGACGTAGCCAGCTGGAGCTGCACTTTCATGGTGACAGGTGGCCGGAAAGGCCAGCGGTGTTCTGGCCAGCTTAGCCCAGCCCGCCGTGCTTCTTTAACGATTTAGGACATAATGCAGCTACTCAAGTCATCCACTGATTTTATGAGCCCTAGTTGTTATCAAAATGTCTTCTGCTGTTAATCAACGGTGACAACAACGCCCAGTTATTTATTTATTTTGAGCGAGAATGCTGATGTCCCCAAGGCAACGGTGTCGTTAAGCAAACATGAATGTTACGGTAAACACCGAAAAGGAACTGGAAAGCAATGCAGCGTGACAGTTCGATTCAGGATGAACTATAGGTCACCATGGCAACAGCATCAGTGCTACAGTGATGCACATCCTTTATCTGACAGGTATCCTTTCCAGTAGGAAAACTCAAAAAAATTTAGCGGTCTATTACCGTTTGTGGTAACGCAATGAGATCGCTGTAATCAAACCAATGCTCTTAGAAATAAACTCACTATTTATGCCACAAGTGTGTGTGTGTGTGTGTGTGTGTTTGTGTATATGTATGTAGGTGTGTATATATATATTTATATCTACAGTATATCGTCTATGTGTGTGTGTGTGTGTGCGCTGTAGGGTAGATACCACTCCTCCTCCTATCATTTTATCTTCACTATATCTGTTTTTGACAGAAGCATCACAGCACTAATATACTATGGAGATTATCTTTAAAGACCAAAAACAGACCTGATGGTGAGTGTCAGTTGGGGATGTCGTCTGTCACAGACACACCATGGCAAGTGACAGTGGCGGACTGGGTGAATAGATAAAGACTACACCTATTGGTACAAATGGTCTTAAAATAGTTTTATTAGGTACATATCCATGAACCTCTGCTTGATTTATAAATTGAGAAACTGGATGTGGTGGTTATCACAGCATCAGCTAAGTAATGTACCTGTTTGTCCAGGTGCATTAGACATCACCTTAACTAGGTGTTGAGACTAAACTTAGTGATGTGGACGCCCAGGTACTTAAAGCTGCTCACCCTCTCCACTTCAAGCTCCCGGATGAGCAGTGGCAGATGAGACCGCCTCCTCTTCCTCATGTCCACCTCCTCTTCCTCATGTCTTGTCCGTGTTGAGGGTGAGGTTGTTGTCCTCACACCATGACACCAGACCGGCCATCTCTCTCCTGTAGGCCGCTTCGTCCCCTCCAGTGATGCGACCGATCACTGCGGTGTCATCCGCGAACTTCAGGATGATGTTGTCTTTGTGGGAGGTAACAGTCGTGGGTGAACAGGGTGTAGAGGATGGGGCTGAGAACACAACCCTGTGGGATGCCAGTGTTTGCGGTGATGCTGGCTGAAGTCCTGTTGCATATCCTGAAAGACTGAGGTCTGCCAGTCAAAAAGTCCAGGAGCCAGTCACAGAGGGTGGGGTGCAGGCCAAGTGTGATCAGTTTGTGGATGAGTTTGTAGGGGATGACTGTGTTCAAGGTGGGAATTGACAAAGAGCATCCTGATGTAGGAGTCTTATTATTAATTTAACATAATTTTTTTTTCTCCACAGAACTTCAAGGTAGTTGTCCTGCAGGGTTAGGGTCAGCGTTAGGGTTAGCATGTAGATGTGGGTTCTGATGGTAGGGATCTGTGTGGGTGTTGTGTTCGTGGGATGCAGGGTGGGTTTGCTCACTTGCAGTGTGCTTTACAGCTTTCCTGACGCTCGCTTTGTCACCTGAGACAGCTGAACATTCCAAAGGGGGTGTAGCTACAACTGAAAACTTAAATAGTACAAACAGATGTATGTTTTTCTAGATGTGGGTTTATCACCAACAAGAATAACAATGTAAATAAGTATTTTAAACTTAATTGTGGCATCCTGGGCAATACTTTATTTTTTAATATTAAATAAAGATAGATATGTAATCTAACCAAACCTGAGGGGTCAATTACAAAAAAGAGTTACAGAGGCAGCCTAGAAACACACTTTCACTTGGAGAACCTTGAGGTACATTCATTCATCTCATTGTCTTGCATGTATAGAAAATGACATCTCATAGTGGAGCACTGCATCTGATTTTCTTCACTGGAAGGGCAACCGTCACATATATTTTACTATCCATTGCAAGGCTACTTCATCACACTTTCTCACTTAGAAGGGCACTCCAGAGGGCAGTTGAATTCTTTTTCAACCAAAAAGGTACCCATAGGGCATCTTGTATGGCACTGCATCTCATTTTCTTCACTGGAAGGGCAGCCATCACAGATATTTTGCTGTCCATTGCAAGGCCACATAATCAAAGTTTCTCACTTAGAAGGGCACTTTAGAGGGCACTTTGTGACTTATTTTTTCCACGAGAAAGGAACCCATAGGGCACCTTGTATGGCACTGCATCTCATTTTCCCCACTGGAGAGGCATCCATTAGGACATTTCATCACATTCTCTTGCTCTGTAGAGCACATGATCATACTGTCTGGCATGAAGGAGGGACCCTAGAAGACAGTCAGTTTTTTATTTGCATAAGAAGGGTTGCAAATTGCAGTTTTTTTGCTGCTCTAAAGCAGTTTAGCGATTTTTTTATCAACCAGCTGGCCATTAGGGACCTTCAGTTCACCAGTAGAAAGTGACAATGCATATGCACTGGAAAAGTCGTGTTATGTGACGAAAGTCAGCCTTTGACATTGAGAGGCTATTCCATCTGGCCTCGGAAAACAGCAGGACATGCATGCCACCACACTGGCTCTTAGTGTATTGCAGTTAGCATAGGAAGTGTGTGTAGAACGTCTTGATGTCTCTATTAACTTCAATACAAAGCGAGGAATAAGCCTGACCAGTATGTTTTAAATGATCACTGATGTGAAAACAAAATAAAACCCTCAAGGAAAACCGGAAGACTTCATAGCGAAAATGACAGATCACAAGCTCCATTTAGATATGACATGACACAAATCAAGAAGGGAGGCAGCAGAATTGTTTGTACTGTTTTCACTGAAAAGAAAAGTGATGAATGAGGCAGGCATCAATGTTATAAACGAACTGCATGCAGCTCTCACTGGTTTACCAGATACATCTTACCTGCGAGATGGCCAAAGAATACTTTACATGCAGCTAAGTGTGCATTTACTGCATGCCCTACAAACCAAAAGCTGATAGCTTTCCACTGTAGAGCCAGTCAGAAAACCTATATGACAAATCATTTTAGTGCCTTTAGAAACATGATGAATGAGGTGAGTGCCTAAGTGTATTAAATCCTTATTTCAGGAGCAAAATAATGCCCAGGTGCCTAAACGAAGAACCTTCTGCTGCTCCTCACTCACTCGTCCTCCCCCATCATTCAAACTAACCTTCTGCTGCTCCTTCACTCACTCGTCCTCCCCCATCATTCAAACAAACCTTCTTCTGCTCCTTCACTCACTCGTCCTCCTCATCATTCAAACTAACCTTCTGCTGCTCCTTCACTCGCTCATCCTCCTCATCATTCAAACTAACCTTCTGCTGCTCCTTCACTCTCTCGTCCTCCCATCATTCAAATTAACCTTCTGCTGCTCCTTCACTCGCTCATCCTCCTCATCATTCAAACTAACCTTCTGCTGCTCCTTCACTCGCTCATCCTCCTCATCATTCAAACTAACCTTCTG
>JAABNX020000001.1:736108-746556 GCA_015163995.2 Mormyrus lacerda
TATATATTGATCACTCATGTTGCTTGATGCAGCTAAAAATGCTAACAGCTAATGTCCATGTGCATGCAGCAACCCCCTCATACGGAACTAATAATCATACTCGACACGATGTCCAACAGAGCTACTTACATAAAGTCTGCTTTCCCAGTAAGACTGACATTTATTGGAAAAAACAGCAATGGTGGATACCAAGGATAAGGTAGGCCTAAAAGATGAAAGATGTATCTTATTTTTAACCAACACAAAAGGTTAAAGAATTAAGCAAGTAGCACTGACAAACGCCTCGTTAGCAGAAAAGACAGAGTCACTGCTCGAAATAAAGTGGTCATGCAGACTATAATGCTTTTGCGATCGTTTAGCGCGCCTGTCAGTCACACATCTTAGTTGTATGGTAGCAGGGCGGCTCGTCAGGTAGGGCTACTGCGTCAATCCTCAGCTTTGCGTTTGGAAATATACCTTTTACCCATATTCTTATGGGTGTCTTCCAGATACTCCCAGAATATATATTTTAATTGGGCTGGACACAATATTACCCGTAATATGTGTATAAAAGGCACTGTCCTGTTATCTCCGTGACAGGCTTCGAGGTACTCTGACCCTAACTAGGAAAGCGATTATTGAAAACCGATACATGGATGGGTATTACTAGTACAAAAATGAATAAAGTGAATAAAACAGTTTGAACTAACTAATCCTAATATGATCAATAAAAAGCAAAATCAATGCCCTTAAATCAATTATTTGGATTATCGTTGGTCCACCTTTAGGCTCCAGTGAAGATAATGACAAATGAACTGGTGAAATGAAAAACAAAAAAAATTGCTTAATATACTAAAAAAATACGTGTATCTGGAGAACACGGGGTGCACCTATAAAATATATGAAACGGCAACAAAGAGAGATATAGCAACAAGGATTAATATGAGCAGCATGCACGGAAAATAATTAATAAGGACCCTGGTGGAAATCCCGGATAAGGGGAGAAGAAGATGTAAAGTCCTGATGCTCAGCATCAAGCAGATGTTGCGCTGGCCAGACCAGACGCGGCTTGGATCACAAATAGGAGCAGTGCGCATGCGCGCTCCATGCCGTTTACAGTATATGCGCCGAGGAAAAAAAGAACAGAGGCAACAAAACCAACCTTTTTACAGCAAAGTGGCTCGTGCTTTATAAATAACCTCCTGGGAAACAAAGAGCCATCTCAACAGGTACTGTGTAAATCGTGTCTTAAACATCGCTTTTGCTCGGCCTCGCGTTTGAAATTTTGCATTAATTACCGCTAATGCATAGCTAGCTTGGACTTATATATTGTTCTGCCCAGCTAATGGATGTGCCGTTCACGGAATACCTGTAATCTAACGTTAACATTTAAATGTCATCATTGCAAAGGGTAGCATCGGTGGGCTACAACAAAAAAACACCTCTTGAATGATCTTTTTATTATGCATTCCTTTATTAAGAGCAGCTTTGCTTGCGCTGTATTAATATTCGAAATATAAATTCATACATATTAATCATGCTTCGCGTTTAACTGAAGAGTGAGTACTGTTTTTAGCCGAAGGGTGGTATACACGCATTGTTTAAAATGATATTTCGCACGTCACGTAACGATCGTGCCTTTTTGCCTATAATTTGATGTTAAGATATTTTAAAGGCAGTCATTATAATTTAATACGCTTATTGGTGCAGCTTGCTCAGTGATTCGACCAGTCCCTTCGCCCGCACTATATACGTTATATTAAGCACTGTGAATTTCATTCTTTTAAAACCTCTTTTTCGTCAGAGGCATGTATACTTTCAGTGACAAAGCGTCGCCGCTGTGTTGCTGCACGCCACCTCCATTAATTTACACCAAAAGCACGAAGAGTGACTGGGGCTCGCAGGAGGTTAGTTACCTTCCGGTTAGATGCGTGAATCCCGCAGGCTCCTTGGGTGTGATCGGCGGCTTTTCCTATTGCATATCCAACATGTTGTCTGTGCCTACCTTTTAAACATACTCTATTAATCTATAAAATAAACATGGATCGATGTAAAATCGCCGCTATCCTAAGTGTCATTGTCTTTCTGTAAGATTTAATCGAGCGCTCGCCTTAGTTAAAAAGAAGCGGTTATCGAAAGTGGCTCAGTTATTGTAATGGGGATTAAAATGGTCTCGACGAGCTGATCATACAAACGAGCGGCGCACCCGAAGGCAGTTGGTCCGCATTTACTGAGCTTGATTTTATACGTGGTAGGCAAAGGAAGAAATAACTGTTGAGAAGGAAAAAAATAAGCACAAAAGAAGGAGAATCCTGGTTTGTTGTGCAGCTCCTTGTCACCTGCTGTGGTTTTGAGCGATGCTACTTAGGTGAATCTTTGCATGGAGATCCTGATGGGTGGAATGATATTTTTCAGGGATTTTAGTGTGATGAAACAAAGGAACAAAGGATGCTTTAGAAGAGCTGCTGTCTTCAAGTCTGGATTGTATTTCAAAGCACACCGATGGATCTATCCCCTTGCAGTACCTTTAGATCGTGATATGTGACTGACAGCATCGCTTATGATCCCTCCATCTATGGCGAACTATAGCCATGCAGGTGAGCACAGCATCTTGCAGAGTGCGTCTCCCCTCGCCACGTTCCTCAAGCTGACCTCCCTGGGCTTCATCATTGGGGTCGGCGTGGTTGGCAACTTCCTGATTTCCATCCTGCTCATCAAAGACAAGAGTCTGCACAGGCCACCCTATTACTTTTTGCTGGACCTCTGTGCGTCTGACATCCTGCGCTCTGCGATCTGTTTCCCGTTCGTGTTCACCTCGGTGAAGAATGGCTCTGCGTGGACGTACGGCACGCTCACCTGCAAAGTGATCGCCTTCCTGGGCGTACTCGCCTGCTTCCACACGGCCTTCATGCTCTTCTGCGTCAGCGTGACCCGCTACCTGGCCATCGCGCACCACCGCTTCTACACCAAGCGACTGACCTTCTGGACCTGCTTGGCCGTCATCTGCATGGTGTGGACGCTCTCAGTGGCCATGGCCTTCCCGCCCGTGCTGGACGTGGGCACCTACTCCTTCATCCGGGAGGAGGACCAGTGTACCTTCCAGCATCGTTCCTTCCGGGCCAACGACTCGCTGGGCTTCATGCTCCTCCTGGCCCTCATACTCCTGGCCACCCAGCTCGTCTACCTCAAGCTCATCTTCTTTGTCCATGACCGGCGGAAGATGAAGCCTGTTCAGTTCGTACCGGCCGTCAGCCAGAATTGGACCTTCCACGGACCCGGGGCCAGTGGGCAGGCAGCCGCCAACTGGCTGGCGGGCTTCGGTCGGGGTCCGACCCCGCCCACCCTGCTGGGGATCCGGCAGAACGCAAACCCGGCAGGCCGGCGCCGCCTGCTGGTCCTGGACGAGTTCAAGACGGAGAAGCGCATCAGCAGGATGTTCTATGTCATGACGTTCTTCTTTCTGACGCTGTGGGGGCCCTACCTGGTGGCATGCTACTGGAGGGTGTTCGCCCGGGCCCTGGCTGTGCCGGGGGGCTACCTGACGGCTGCCGTCTGGATGAGCTTCGCCCAGGCCGGTGTCAACCCCTTCATCTGCATTTTCTCCAACCGTGAGCTCAGGCGCTGTTTCAGCACCACGCTCCTGTACTGCAGGAAATCCCGGTTACCGAGGGAACCCTACTGTGTTATATGAAGGCTTGTTTCTGTGATTGATTCGCTGGGCAGTTTGGTCATACGCCTCCCCTCCCAGTGCCCAGCAGAAGGGAAGGGAACTGTCCGTCAATAGATTCGGGATGGGGAGTCTGGAGGCGCTTGGGTATTGTAAATGTTCAGGAATGGGATGTCCTACTGTGTTTGTTATGGTCATTTATTTGCTGTGGAAGCCTGTTTGAAGCCACAAAAGCAAAAATATAAAAACAAAACTCAAACTCTGGATGTTTGAAGAATATTCGGTGAGGTAAGAGTTTTGCAAAAAAAAAAAAAAGTTGGGGGAGGAAAGTAAGCATATCCTTACCTCTGAGAAATGGAATTATTTTACATTTAAAAATTGCACTAAAGAAAATATATGAAATGTTCTTTTTTTTTGCTCAACCATTGCTTTTACAGACTTCACACTGAACGCTTTAGTTTACTGACGATTAGTTCGCTAAAGTTTCACCCAGTGACCCTCCGTACTGGAGTACACCTCCACAGGTTAGAAAGTGATCTCAGTGTAAGTCATATTTTTCCATTTTTCCGAGTGGGGGGTGGGTGGGTTAACAGTATCGTTGTGCTTTTTTGAATCGCGACTTAGGACCTATTTATTGTAGTTTTAATATTCATATGTCCCACTTTTCCCTCATTGTTATTTTTTGTCTCTGTTTTCTACGATGATGATGATGACGATGATGATTTTTTGGAGAACAGAAGCCCAAATGAACAGCGAAGGAGCGTCATCTGTCCCCGTCACTTATCACCGCGCCTGGCCAACCCTGCTAATGTCCCCGCAGAAGATGTCACCTTAACGGCTCTAATACAGCATCATCTATTTTATGGTGCTTAAGCTGCACGCTCCCCCCAATCCCCACCAAACACCCCCCACCCACACAGGCCAGCGCCTTACCGCAGGTCATTGTGGTCCGATCGTACAGCCACTGTGTAAGACCCCTTTTCACACCAAGACCCAAGCCTTAGTTAGAAATACTGCACAATTTGTAAAACCAACCTGAAGAAATGACAGCTGTTGTATTAAAGGCACAGCGTCCTGATCCTGTCCCCCACATGTGTTGTCTGGTTGATTTGGATCATCCTTTTGACTCCTGTGACCATTCTAGTCCCGACGAGTGAGGATTTTCTTCTCTGTTTAGTATCTGAAATGTCCGTTTGTGAGTGTTTCATTTTGGAAGGCTTGGATGTGGCTTTCACCTGATTTGGGGGATTGCATTCTGCCAAACGTTACCTGTGTACACTGTTGCTTACATTTTGGAAATAAAATTTTACATTTTTCAAATTAATTTTATTTCCCCCCGTCTTCATCGAGTGGGTGAGCCTGGAGCGTCTAGCATTGAGGCCAATGCCATGTGCCGGGTCGCCCCTTTTGTCGCCTGGCTGAATTCCCACAAGGAATCTTCTGCAGATCCTGTGATCCCACGTTTGCCAATCTTGCAGGAATGATGCAGGGGTGTCATCGCTGTTTGCTTTTATTTTTATGAACTCTTTTATGGTAGATATCAATTAGGCCGTCTTCTTAAACAGAATGCAAAACTACAAAGCACACGTTCAGCCGTAGCACACTGCATGTGAGCGGCGGCTCGCGGGGAGTCTGCTGGGGGAGCATTTGAACCTTGAACTAGAAGTATCTGTGTCACAAGGCATTCTGGGAAGGCCATTATGATTGTGCCTTTGTAGTTTGGTTGTTTCACTTCTTACAGAACTTTAAGAACGGGTAGGAGTATAAATTATGCACGTTGTGTTAGATAAAAGCACCTGAACAAGGAAAAGGCAGCGGACGATGGTTTTATTCTTCAAGGTACCGTTAGTCACACTGCCTCTAAGTCACAGGCTTGAATCTGCAAGCTTGGCTTCACAAGAAATGGCCTGAAAGTCTTTGAATGTCACACCGGCGCTTAATGTCTGCTTTAGGCCACCGTATCATGTAAAATAGGCGGGTAGGTGCAGGACAGTGTTTGATGGACAGAGAGTTAAGGGTGACTTGTTTGCAGGTCTGGGGAGCCTCATTTGAAATGTTAAAGGACACCCCCTCCCCTCCCTCCACCACACCCCCGCTCTTTTGCCTGGGAAGTGACCTCAGCACCACATTTAACTTAATGTCAGGCCGTGGATGTGATGCCTGGGAAGTGACCTCAGCACCACGATTAACTTAATGTCAGGCCATTGGATGTGATGCCTGGGAAGTGACCTCAGCACCAGGTTTAACTTAATCCTGCCTCACATGCTCCTTGTCGGACGCATGTGAGGCAGGTAATTAGGGAGTATCTGTGATCAGAAGCTTGCCGCTATTGAGCTGGGCCTCACTAGAACTGTTGCATGTTTGTTGAGTGCTAAGCGAGGCCCCTACCACCCCCGCCTCCTGGGCACCATCAGTGGCTGCCCCCTGGCTTGCTCTCGTCTGTGTGTTTCATGGAGAGTGGGCGGGATTAGGCAGAAGCAGAATTTTCCCACAAGGCTAGAGAAAGTGTCATTTTGTCCTAATGGGCTCTTGGAGGTGCGTGGTTCTGTGATCCTGGGCACCTGTTTCCTCCGTTACCTGTGATTGGCTCTTGTTCTGCAATGAAAGACAGTGGCTTACCATTCATTTATTTCTTTTATTTATGCTGCTTCTGTATTTTGTGCCCTCCACTGGATTGGTGTTTACCTCTTGATAATACGCAGCATCATCTGCTGGAAAACACAGCTGTTATTTGCCTATCTTGCCGCACCGGTGCAGCCTATTAATAAGCACTTTTTACCGGATGACTTACAGCGCTAATGAGGCTCGATAGGGGCGACGGTGGGGTCACACGGTGCCAGGATGAAAACGGCAGGCACGTGACTTTCTTCTTCAAGGCTGTGTTTTTTTGCATAGTTTGCTTTTAAGTGAGTAGGAACGTGCAGAGGATGAATCCTCTGGAGTAAAATTCCATTACTTATACACGTCTGTCTCTGCTGCTGCTGCAGAAATGGCAGGAATCTTCTTGTTTTGTTATTAGTGGCGAGTTAATTGCACCACTAGGGCGTATTTAAAGTAGCATTTGCTGCTATTTAGACAGTGGGATGTCGAAAAATAAATAGCGTCTGTTGTTTGCCCGTCTCCATTTCTGTGTGCCTGCTTGTGCTTGACAGTTTGCGGTCCCCGTGGGCAGCCTTGTACCCAGAAAGCGGGCGGCCGTTTCATGCCTGCAAGAAAAGGGATGCTGCTGATCGGGGTCCTCTGTGCTTTAGGGTACTCTGAGGAGGACTTGCATCATAGCTATGCATCCATCTCTGCACTCCATCGCAGCCACTCGACATTCATGTTAGTTTAAGTGTTTCCCAGGTAATGGCAGAGCTGATTGGCTGGCAGCTGCCCCCCATCACATGGCCGTCCGGGGAGAAGCCTATCGGGTCCCGACCCTGAACCCCTTTGATGAAGCGTTGTCTGCATTTGGCTCTTATCAATCGGAGTGGTGAAGCTGGGGATGCGTTTCGTTGTTTTTGTCTGCCATTGAAATTTGGAATCAGCACCCAAATGGGTAAATAATAATAAGAAAAAAATAAATAACTGCAGAATAATGTTTTTGTTTCAGTGTCAGATCTGGAAATACTGTGTTCTGTAGAAGTGAAAAAAAAATGTTTCAGGCGGAGGAAACCGCAGCAGAATGCCAAATCTCCAATCCAAGAGATATTTCTGTTTCCTCAGATATGCTGCCATGATGGTCTCATACAGTCATTTTGTAATAAGGATGCAAAAAGCATGGGCCCTGTTAAAAGGATGGTTCATCTCCCATTCACTCATTAGTAAATATGTCTCTGAGCAGCGCTGTGTCGTGTCCCTAATGTCTGCTGCAGGGCGTGCTGTCTGTATCCTGCCAATGGGGGCACCGACTCCTGACATGGTGTGCTTCTGTCATCGGCGTGGTTGGCGACGGCTACGAGGCGCCTGCCCTGCGTGACCTCATGACTTATATTAAAATATCTAGGATTTTGTAAGGTGGGAGCATAACAGGGGCTATAATTCATACACAGGTGCCAAATGTATCATTAGCCAATGATCTGTTTTGAATTGGTGAGTGACAGGGGAGGGGGCACTGCAGGAACCAGTCAGCTTTCAGCTGGGGCCCATGGTGAGTGACAGGGGAGGGGGCACTGCAGGAACCAGTCAGCTTTCAGCTGGGGCCCATGGTGAGTGACAGGGGAGGGGGCACTGCAGGAACCAGTCAGCTTTCAGCTGGGGCCCATGTCCCTGTTGTTCTACCCCTTTATACATTTCTGGCGGTTATGTTACACATGGTCAGCTGGAGCTGCATAGGATGTGAACACTGTTTATCATCAGGTTGGTAAAGGCCCATTGTACACCTCTATTACCTGTATTCAAGGTGAACTTACTGCCCCCTAATGGAGGGTCAAAGTAGTACAGACACACCACATGCCACTCAGAGTGGGGGCCAACCCTTTCCCCATCCGCCCCCCAGCATGCCAGGATGGTGTCACTGACGACGGCCTGGCTGCATGGTGCCAGCTCAGTGATGCCATCAGAGCTCCACATGCCAGCTATCAGGTTCATGGTGACCGCTGCCCGATATAAATAACCCAGGAAGCCCAAGGATGTCGCATCCGTGTCTCCGTGCCACTGGACACTCACAGCTGGCCGTTTAGGGACCTCTGTCTGTCTGGCACTTCACTTTAAGTCTAATGCTAAATATTAAAAACTGAATACTTAAACTACATAATGTTACCTAACGCCAATACAAAGAAATGGCCCATTATATACATTTTCTAAAAATGCTAAAAAAAATGTAGCATGATAATATTCAACAAAAGAATACATTTACATTTATTTGTTTGGCAAATGGTTTTGTGCAACATACTTATGTGAGAAAGAAGGGGAATAAAAGCATTTTCCCCCAAAATCATGATTTTACTAATAATTGTACCAGAAGAATAATCCCTAAATGATCAGGAGACACAAGGGAAGGAGGATACCCCTAATTCTGCGTTAAAAGATCGAATGTTGCAAGTGTACTTTTCAGTTACGTTTTTTAAAGCTATTTTGGGATATTTTGTGTTCATTTAAAATCAATATGAATTGAACTGCCTTATGAGGATAGGTTAGCTGAGCTGAATCTGTTTAACCTCGAGCAAAGGAGACTAAGGGGGGAGATGATCTAGGTATGTAAGATTCTAGCTAGTGTAGCGCAAGCTAAAACCCTGGGTTCCTTTAAATCAGAGCTAGATAATATTTTAACAACTCTGAGCTATTAGTTAAGCTCTCCCCAGACGAGCTTGATGGGCCGAATGGCCTCCTCTCGTTTGTAAATTTCTTATGGTCTTATGTTAACTGAAATGATGGTCGACAAACGTGCCCTGCCGCATTTTTAATCTCTCCGCGATTTGCTGTTTTTTTAATGTCTGTTTGTATCAGTGAGAGTACGGCCGCTCGTTTTGTATTTGCCGCTTTTTTTCTGCCCGGCTTCGCAGCATCTCTTCGTCCTGCCAGCAGAGCCGCTTTCATGCACGATCTCATTACATCTTTACATCTTTGGTATGTTAATGAAAATGGATCAGAGGCAATGTGCCTCAACAGAAACTAATTAATTATCTCTAGATTGCCCCATGACAGAGCAGCGCGGTTTCTCCTGGACGCTTGCTGCCAAGCCGTCTGCCGGGAGCTCCAGCCAAAACACGCTCTCCCGGAGTGCGGCCGCTGTGTGACGATGCACAGATGAAATGCACCTACCGTCAGAGGCAGGCTGACAAGGCATTTGATTGTTTACCTGCACATTATTGTGTCTCAGCACACAAAAATGTAGCTTCACTATTGTGGCATTATGGTCTGTATTCATGGTGAACGTTAATATTTTTTTTCGTCTTTTTCCTTTACTGTCCTAAGTCTTTGAAAGACAAAAGATTTAACATCTACTTTACGAATGGATGCTCTTGCCATTTAAAATACCGGGCACCACCTCACCTTATTAACTTTATTAGTAAGTGATAACCCTCTGCCTCGCTGCTCCCTCCAGGACTTACTGCATCCCCACCTGTCTCAACACCCCAAAGACAGACAACACAGATGCGAAATAAGAGGGTGAACAGAAATGCAAACGCGAATATACGCATATTCATATATGCAAACAAACCTATAACACACGTATAAGGATTAAAGGGAGACTCGCTCTCCTCACGGTTGGATGAAGTAATTTTTTGCAAAATACCAAACTGATTAATGCAGGCTTCAATTAGGTTTAATGAGGAGTCATTACGCTCCCAGCTCAGATTTATTTTAATCTTATACTTCCATGTGACTTGTTAATTACATGATGCTAATCTAAATTTTATATTTTACTTTGCATTCAGTTTGCTGTGCTCATGTCAAGTAAATGAAAGTTTCAATTAGATAAAGCCAATTCATTTCTCCTGACCTTTCAATTTGCTGTTATTTTCAATAATCCCCTCCATCCATTTTCTGTAATGGCTTGCATATTTAGGGTTGCAGGGGGTCCTGCTATCCTGGAGACTGCAGGCCCCAAGATGGGGCCCCACCCCATCACAGGGCACAAGGCAGGGATAAATCCAGGATGGGGCACCACCCCATCACAGGGCACAAGGCAGGGAACAACACAGGATGAGGCACCGCCCCATCACAGGGCACAAGGCAGGAACAACCCAGGATGGGGCACCACCCCATCACAGGGCACAATGCAGGAACAACACAGGATGGGGCACAAGGCAGGAACAACCCAGGATGGGGCACCACCCCATCACAGGGCACAATGCAGGAACAACACAGGATGGGG
>JAABNX020000001.1:773980-784101 GCA_015163995.2 Mormyrus lacerda
ACCGTCTTGCGTTCCCCTAGAGAAGGTGTGGTTGACCATCTTGCGTTCCCCAAGAGAAGGTATGGTTGACCGTCTCTGGTTCCCCAAGAGAAGGTGTGGTTGACCGTCTTGCGTTCCCCTAGAGAAGGTGTGGTTGACCATCTTGCGTTCCCCAAGAGAAGGTATGGTTGACCGTCTCTCGTTCCCCTAGAGAAGGTGTGGTTGACCGTCTCTCGTTCCCCTAGAGATGTCGTGGCTTTGGTACCTTTGTCACGCATTTAGCTTCTGCTTTCCCTGCCAGCCCAAAATGGACACCTAAATACCTGTTTAATCATGCTGGCCTTTTTTTTTTATAGCTTTCAGCACAACTGCGTGCTGGAATGCTGTCAAAATTACAGTTCATCAGATAAGCTTGTTTATGCTCTGAACCATTGCTATGAATATGAATATGCACCAGATATGTGATATAGCAGACTTGTGATCCAAGACTTGCAGGGGATGCCAGGCATTCTACTTCTCGGTGATGCCTTTCTATAACACAAGGGAGTCACATCACTCAGACTGGCTGTAACACTGTGGCCTTTATAAACCCTGCTTTTGTTGGTTGACACTGTCTGTACACATCAAAGCATGTATGTGTGTGTTTGTGTGGGTGTGTGTGTGGGTTCACATTCATAATCATCAGCACAGTAATGATACGCCACTGTCTGTATACCTCGGAGCGTGTGTGTGTGGGTGCAGACTGATTTCTCCATTTCTCAGGGGCTTTGCTAGGATCTTAAGACATCCAAGGCCTCGCCCAGAGATCTCATCTGTCAAAGGGTTTTCAAGCTGAGAGCATGATTGATAAAATTTCTGAGCTAAACATGTCATTCAAGGCTCTTTCAAATTCATTCGGGGCTTCAGCCCAAAAATGATTCCAGGCTCCTGATGCATCTGTCATTTCTCATTAAATTTCTGTGTGCAGGTAAGACACATCATATTAGCATTATTGACTTTTTTGCTGTATTGTAAAAGGCTGTGATTTCCAGCCATAAGAAGGATGTAAACAGACAAACAGACAGCGAGATCTCCCCATCCCTGAAGCAGTGCACAGTAAACCTCTACAGCACCCCAAGGGCATTTCAGGAACCCTGACAAGGTGCAATGAGAAAGATCTCGGTGTCTATGTTGATGCTTCCATGTCCCACTCTCGCCAATGTGGGGAAGCAATTAAAAATAGGATGCTGGGTTACATCTTTAGGTGTGTGGAGTTTAAATCAAGGGAGGTGATGCTACATTTATACTGTATAAATCCTTGGTAAGACCCCACCTAGAATATTGTGTGCAGGTTTGGTCACCATACCTTAATAAGGACATTGCTGCCTTAAAAAAGGTGCAACGTAGGGGTACGAGAATGATTCCTGGTCTTAGAGGAATGTCTTATGAGAAGAGATTAGCTGAGCTGAATCTGTTTAGCCTCGAACAAAGGAGACTAAGGGGGGACATGATCCAGGTATATAAGATTCTAACAGGTCTGGAGGCTTTTCAGCCAAATAGCTACTTCAATATTAGTTTAAACACTAGAACTTGTGGCCATAAGTGGAAATTAGTGGCAGAACATTTTAAAATGAATTTGAGGAAGCACTTCTTTACACAGCGTGTAGTTAGAATATGGAATAGTCTTCCTGCTAGTGTAGTGCAAGCTAAAACCCTGGCTTCCTTTAAATCAGAGCTAGACAAGATTTTAACAACTCTGAGCTATTAGTTAAGTTCTCCCCAAACGAGCTTGATGGACCGAATGGCCTCCTTCTCTTTTGTAAATTTCTTATGTCCTTATGAGAATAAGCACAACCCCTGATCCCAGAGGTGCGAGCTGATAGCACCACGCACTGGACCATCATTTCACACACAAATCAAGATGTACACCTGCTGGTAGTGCTGCTGAAGTGTACTGATAAACAATACTTGTGCACAGAATGTCATTTTCTTAAATTAGCCAAGTCTCCTTCAATTTTTGTAACATGCATTTTTTTTCTTCACTGGAGGTACCAGGTGCTGCTTAATTTTGTAAACTAGGCTTATTTGTATTGGCATGCTGCCCGGGATGTGACCCAGCCTTGTCCGCTACATTGCCTGTGTCAGGCTCCTGCTGCCCCAGGACACTGACTGTTGCAGGGAATACGCCCAGGGGCAATTTATAAACACCAGCAAGCTTACCTGCATGTCTTTCAATTGCTGGAGAAAACTTGTGTGACTTGGGAAGAGTTTGCAAACTCCCCCAGATTTGACCACCCAATGCTGGATGTTTGAAACAACAGTAGTGAAGCCAGAGTGACCATACTGTGCTTTGTGAAAAAGAGGCCAGCGGAGACAGGAGGCACAGAGAGGTGTCAGAGCGACCAAAATATGCACACAGGAAGTATTCTGACTGTAGAAAGCAAATGTCCTGGACATTACAGGCCTTTTTAGCTCCCCAAAAAAGAGGACAAATTCAGGAAAAAGAGGAGGTATGGTCACCCTACCTAAGGCACCATGCAGGCCCTTGTGCCAGCACTGAGCGTGAAAAGCAAGACCGCATTCTTAACACACTGTCCTGTGGGGGTGGGCTGCCCCTGCAGCTGGCTTCCCTGCCGTGGAGGAGATCCACAGTCAGCTCTGCAGCTCTCTATTTTTATCTGCTCTCTGCGGCTTCCCACAACTGCGGCCGTTTGTGTTTGGTGATGCGTGAGTATCTTCAGTGCTGATGAATTAATCATTCTGCCGTTTATGGTTGTGGACTGTCAGACCTGACTAGGAGACAGGGGGCAGATTTAGCCTGAGAAGTGTTTCTTTCTCCTTCCCCTCTGCAGGTTGAAACTGCGTGAGATCTGCGTGTCTTTTGCATTGCCATGTCCCACTCATGTTGCTTGCTCCTCTAGGTGCTGCTTCTCTATGTGCTGCTCCTCTTGTTCAGTCTTCAAGTTGCTGCTCCTCTTCCTCACTCCTCTAGATGCTGCTCCTCTATGTGCTGCTCCTCTTCCTCACTCCTCTAGATGCTGCTCCTCTATGTGCTGCTCCTCTTCCTCGCTCCTCTAGATGCTGCTCCTCTATGTGCTGCTCCTCTTCCTCGCTCCTCTAGATTGCTCCTCTTGGTGGTGCTCCTCTTCCTCGCTCCTCTAGATTGCTCCTCTTGGTGGTGCTCCTCTTCCTCGCTCCTCTAGATGCTGCTCCTCTTGGTGGTGCTCCTCTTCCTCGCTCCTCTAGATTGCTCCTCTTGGTGGTGCTCCTCTTGCTTGCTCCTCTAGATGCTGCACCTGCTGCTGCCTGTTCCTCCACGTGTTCCCCTACCTCTGACAGTGTCCAACAGCCCCTGGGGGGCATACCCACCATCTGTGTTTAAATGAAAATTAGCTTGTCTAGCTCCTCTGCCCCTTCAGCATCGAGTCACTGGTCAGCCTGAAAATGCTCTAATGTGTGTGCTTTTCACCCGTATGCCTCTTTGTGTTTTGTTAAGTCCAATCAGACATTCCCAAATCCATCTTTTAATGTGTAATTTCTGGTTCACTGAGCATCTTACGCTCTTCCCACGCTTGCCTGCTTCCAAATCTGTAAAGTGTGTTAACTCCTCGTGACTGTCGCCTTAAAAAGCCTGTTACTCTATCTTCGTGCTGTCAGCTGGACCTCCAGCCCGGTCCGATTCCTCCCCAGAATCTTCATCTGCTCCCAGGTGGAGTGGGAGGATTTCACACTAGCGGCACCTAATTTGTATCTCACCTCTCAGGGGGGTACTGTGGGTCTGCGCCGTCTGTTCAGAGCCTCATGCCTTACAGAGCCAGCAGACTGACGAGTGTTCCTGAATCTGCATCCCACTATTTCCACTTTCGGTGTGTGGTTTTGTTTTTCCAGAGCACATGAACATTCAATTCAACTAATCATTGGCCCAATTTTTCTAATGAACCTGCTTAACCAGAGGTGAGGTCATTAGCTAATTAGAGAGAGCCTGAGAAAAATCACGCAGGGCATCCTGTTGGAATTTGGTTGGGGAGCCCTGATCTGTGACTCTCATTCATATGCTGCCCGCGGGAGTTTGAAGAGACAGCCTTTGTTTAAGCTCACCGCCCGCTGTGGTATTTTTTAAATTCTCACTAGCCTTCTGCAGAGCTGGTGTAATTTGGTCACATCTGAAATTTATTCGAAAATCCTAAGTGACATCCCGTACAGCCTGTGCTGCTCAGCGGAGCGACCTAGCTGTGCATTACGGAGATGAGCACCGCGTGAGATCTGCCCATGAGGTGCAGTGCCTGGAGTATCTCAGCCATGGACCACAGAAGACATCTGAACAAACGGCCATGTGCACCTGTTTGTGTGCTCTGCGGAAATTCACAAATAAGGCTTTGTTTTAAAAACATGGATATAACTCAGGCTTCTCTTAATAACGTTTTATAACTTTACATTAAATAGTTTATAGGTAATTTTTTCATGATTGTCTCTTATTACACCCTTAGCGATTCTTCAGAGGTTTCCCAGGTGGCCCCCCCAAGCCCCTTGAGGTCCATGATCTTGCAGAGAGCCACGATCTCTTGACGACGCCTCATGGACGCAAACAGGCGATGGTCCCTCTGCTGGCTGCTCTGTTGAAATGAGAAATAGGATGATTGCCCACTAGCTCTAGTGCTACCGTGACACCATGACTCTCCGAGAGACCCTGAGACACCGTGACTCTCCGCCGCGGCTTGAGTGTAACCGTGTTTATGCCACTGACGAAGATGCCTGTTTGTGTCATTTCCATGGTTTCGGCGCCCTGGAGCTGACAGACCTTTCTGCTTGCCTACGCGCACTGCTATGATGACTGAGTGAGCACGTGCTGCTGTCGAGCTGTTTGCTAACATGGTGCAACGCACAGCTGTGCCACCTAACTGGCCTTCGCCTGAGAATGGCTGTCTGGTCAGGGTGGTTCTTTTCCTCTCATTAGCTCAATCAATATGGCTAAGTTTCATCATTCGGACGTAATGGCGCCGAACAGATCAGATTATTAAAAAGTCATTGCAGCCTTTCATCACTTTCCCTGACGTCCATATATGGGCAGAAAATGCCGTTGCACAGAAAGTAGAGCCTGATAAAAGGATTTGTCTGCATAATAATCATCCTATTGCCATATAATTCCATATCACAGTGGTCAAATGAGGAGCCTATTTACACCCTAATGCTACAGGCTGGATGTGGTTCTCTAGGATAGAACTCATGATTGATCATTGTCATTGGTCATAGATTATTCTCTAGCGAGCTGAGGGCCTCAGTCCCCTTGTCTAGGGACACTGTATGCCAGCTGACCTTGTGCTATGACTCCTAAACTTGCATTCACTAGTATAAATGTGTGTGTGTTCATTGAGACCAATATGGGATATGCGATACCAGCCAATTTCCCCACAGGGATCAATAATGTATCTATTTTATATTCTATAGAATCTCTTTGGATTAATTACAAAAAAATAAAGTGTGGGTGTTGACTTGTGTGGTAACTTTAGTTATCTGAAAGTTTAACATTGTCCTCAAATCCATTGAGTTTCACAGAGTAATTTACAAGTAAGTGGCATGGGGGGTGTTCGATAGCAGGAGAAAAACCCTCACTGTGAAAAAATGGTCCATGCGCAGAGAGCATGACCCCAACATGGTTTTCTCCCATATTTACTTGTTGTCACTTGAGTATAGGATTTGTGTCCTGGGGTGATTCGGGCTGTGCAAGACCAGGAGCATAATGCCTGCCACCCTCATCACAGGTTGTCCTCCGGTCCCTTACCAGCTGAGTTACACAAGAGGCCTCTCTTCATGTAATTAACTTGGATGTCCATATACACTTTGCAGTTGATTTATTTGGCCTTACTGCAAACATGGTTGTTGATTTCAATTGCAGTCAGGGGGCACATGACCAGAGGCTTTTCAGGGTTAGCCAATGCTCACTACATTTCTTAATATCTTCATTTCTTATTTAGTTTGACACTTCTTATTGCTTTAATGGACCCGTTCAACTGTATTTGCTTTATATTAATATTATTCAGTAATTTTGTAATATTTTTATTACATTTGGGAACTGTATTATCATGTTTTTGGGGAAGAATAATTCATGGAAGTATCAGCATCATTTAATTTGAACTGCTGTGTAATATATTTCTCAAATCACAATACATTAGCATATGGTGACCTGTCAAATGTGTTTTGATCACTGGAAGTGGGGAAGGACAAGGCAGGCAGGCAAGGATGCAGGAAAGCGGGGTTTTATTAGGAGAACGACAGGGCAGACGGTGACAAACATTGACAGATCTGGGGAAAACAGACTCAGACGCGAACTAAATATACAAGAAAACAGGCAACAGATAATCACAATCAGGAATTAACATGAGGTAACAAGGGGGACGTGGCACACAGGGAGATCGGACGAGCAGGTCATGACAGAGCCCCCCCCAACAGGTGCGCACTCAGGGCATGGCTCAGGGGAGGCGACGGACAAGACGAGACCAGGGACACGGGACCTGAGAAACAAGACCAATACATCAACGAGGGACCAGGAACAGGACAGAAGCACAAAACAAGCACATGGGCAGAAACCAAGACAACACCTGATGAAGAA
Source organism: Mormyrus lacerda (assembly GCA_015163995.2). NCBI lineage: Eukaryota > Metazoa > Chordata > Actinopteri > Osteoglossiformes > Mormyridae > Mormyrus > Mormyrus lacerda. The sequence goes on from JAABNX020000001.1 coordinate 780,546, forward strand.
CGGGAAACTCAGACAGGCAGATGAGGAAGGGAGACACAGGGGGAACTCCAAACGGGAGGAACGAAAGGGCCAGGAGTGAACGGAGGAGACATAGAGGGACAAGGAGCAGAAACAGGAGGGACAAAAACAGAAGGCAGAAAGGCGAAGGGCAGAGGAACAAGGGGAGACCAAGGGAACCCTGGTGGGTGAGGGAAGGCAGCCGCAGGGGCCACAGGCAGATGGAAGGACAGACCCAGAGGGGACCACACAGGGGACGAGGAGACAGACGAAGGTACTGACAAAGGAAGCGAGGAGGAAGCAGGTGGGGACACCAGGAGAGGCGAAGAGGAAGGTGGAGGGGACTATGGCGCAGGTGAGAAGGAGGGTAAAGCTGCAGCAGGTGACGGGGCAGCCAGAGCTGGAGAAGGCACCATCCGATGCCGAGTCGCAGCGGGGGGACCCGCAGGCGGCTGATGAGCCGAGGCAGGGTGACCTGGAGGCAGCCGACAAGGTGTTGGAGCAGGGACTGCAGGAAGGACGATGAGCCCGCGGATAGCTGGGCCAGATCCGAAGGACTCGCAGGCAGCTACTGAGCCACAGCCGGGGAGAGTGAGGGCAAGCCTGGGGGCAGGGCAGGTGGGATCCAGTCCCCCTATGTCCTCTTCCCTTCTGGGACACAGTCGGGGACCTGGTCGGGCTCCACCATGCTTGGTTGATGGTGTCCACCACCAGAGTGCCTGGGGCCCAGTAGGTATATCTCTGAGAGGTCCCATTTGAGCTCTTCCTCTCCCTCCTCTGAGGGTGAGGACCTTCAGAATGGTCCTGCTCTGGCTAGCCAGCTTCAGCGCCTTGGGGTCTTCACGGATCTCAGGCTGGCCGAGTCACTAAACCACCTCCTGCAGCAAACCGACACAGCCGTCATTCTGTTATGATCGCTGGTCAACAAACAAGCAGGAAGCAGGGAAGGATGAGGTAGGCAGGCGACGATGCAAGAAAGCAGGGTTTTATTAGGGGAATGACAGGGCAGACCACGATAAACATTAATGCCGGATCTGGGGGAAACGGACTCAGACGGAGACTAAATACACAAGACAAGCCGAAAATAACAGGCAACAGGTGATCACAATCAGGAATTAACACAAGGTAACGAGGGGGCGTGGCACACAGGAGGATCGGACGAGCAGGTCATGACAAAATGTTTTCCTTAATGAATAAGGAGCTCCTGGCTCTGTTTTATGGGAGTGCATTCTTATGTGACCTGTATAAAAATGATGATGCAATGTAGATTCTGTGAATTATTGGGCTAACAGGGTGTATTTAAAGGACTAATGTGCTTTATAAAACTATATATTCATCAGTATTCTCTAAAGCTCCAGAGTTGTTGTTGGTTCTACCCCTAGGGGCAATAATTCTTCATATCATTGGGGGCAAGGTATGGCTCATTAAGCTAAACCTCTGTGTCTGTGATTGGAAGGTCACAAGTTCAAACCTCTCCTTGGTACATCTGTGGGTCCTTCAGCAAAACCCTTAATCTCTAGCTCCCTGGAAGCTTTTACAGTATAAGTGGCTGCCTTTCGCACAGAGAGCAAATTCAGAGAGTCATAAAGAGAATTTCCCCATGGGGCAATATAGTATCTGTTGTTATAATTATCATCTTGCCCACCCACTCCACTCTTAGGGTGTGCTCACACTAGCCGATCCCTACCGTGCCTGAGCACGTTTGACTACTGTGATCACTCTGTATCTTGTCTGAGCACATTTGACTAGTGTGATCGCTTTGTACTGTGCCTGGGCATAGTTGACTAACATAATCATTCCATACTGTGCTCAAGAATGTTTAACTAGTATGATCACTTTCACCATGTCAGGACATCTTTTAATAGTATGATTGCTCAGTACTATGCTCAAGCACGTTCAACTAGTGCAGGGGTAGTCCAGTTAGAAGGTCTAGAAGATTATAATGTCTAACTGTTTAGTGTGATATGTATTTAAGTAGCCTTAAATGTCATGTCCTGCTTGTGCCGATCCTCCCGGGTGTCACGCCGCCCTTGCTGCCTCGTGTGGAATCCCCATGTCAACTGTTTCTAGTAGTGTTTCATTAGTTCTGTGTATTTAAATCCATGTCTGTGTGCCTTTAGGAGTCCGGTCATTAATGTTGTGTAGTGGTTGTATATGTAAGTGCGCGTGGTTTCCTAATTAATTAATCCCTGTTCTGTGCCTCATGACGTTTATAATGGAATAATATAGATTTACTACGTTAGTCTGAAAGTGTGAGTGTCATGCCAGATGCTTGAGATTTGGCAACCCCGAAAACGTACATTTTTTGTTTTAAGGTGATTTATATAACAAATAACATTACTTTATACAGTTGTTTAGAAAGTGGAAACTTCAACAACACAAAGTCACTAATAAACCATATCTATTTATCCAACATGTTATGTAATACATGCTGTGTTTGAAAACTTTTCAGCTGTATGATTTCAGGACAGACCAGTCACTCTGTTAGAAACATTACGGCTTTTTGGTTACGGGTGTTAGCTTTGCTGCGGCTATTAACACTAATGGCACATTAGTATCACTAGTGTGATTACTTCACATCATCCAAGACGTTTGACTAGTGTGATTACTCCGTATAAACTAAGAACACGTTTGACTAGTGAGATTACTCTGTATCACCCAAGAGCACGTTTGACTAGTGCGATTACTCTGTATCACCCAAGAGCACGTTTGACTAGTGCGATTACTCCGTATCACCCAAGAGCACGTTTGACTAGTGCGATCACTCTTTACCATATTCAAGCAAGTTTGACTTGTGCGATTGCTTCCACTGTTCTGGAATACATTTGACTAGTGTTATCACACTGTACTGTGCCTCAGTAGGTTTGATTAGTATGATTGCTTCTTAAGAGGCTGACGCATGTTTGATCATGTGTTATTGCCTTGCATCCTGCAGAGCACATTTGACTAGTGTGATCGCTCCATATTGTGCCCGGGCACATTACACTGTACCCCGACCCACTTGGAGAGGTGGGCCGGAGCACCATTAGTCATGGTACAGATGTAGCATGCATGATAACGTGCATAAGTACGAAACACAAACATGACGTCAATGATGCAGCTGAGACACACATGTGTACATGAATCAGACAGGGAGGACGGTAGCCAAATCCCGGGGCTCTGAATCCAAAGGCCATCCAGACACGGATATGCAAGTTACCACAGACACCAAAAATACTGGTCCTGGGAACTCTGACTGGATCCAGAGCAGTGTCCTTCACAGGCTGGAGGAGCCTGACCATGAAGAGCTCACCTGACGTCAGTGAAGCTGCCTGCAAATACCATGCCCCCCCAACTCCTCTTCATCCCCAAATGAACAGTGAGAAAGAAGATGTCCACATGCGTAAGTTACTGCTATTTTTTTGCTTTTTCTTTGCTTTGCATTACATTTTCTAACACAGAAATATACTTAGTTAGTGGTGGTTGGTAATAGGAGCCTTGTAACGTGCTGCTCCTGTGTTTCCAGTGATCCAGACCCCATCTGCCCTCTGCACGTCATCTGTCCATTGGCTCATCCCTA
>JAABNX020000001.1:826950-843600 GCA_015163995.2 Mormyrus lacerda
ATAATGAGCCTACTATACCAGAAAAGTCAGTCATTAATCCTTGTGTCATCGTCTTCCTCCTGCGTACTAAAACCACCAAAGTCCTCTTTCTAGATAGTCCGCGCTTCCTAGATAGTGCGCCCCTGGCGACAGTTAGCAGTAAAGAAGATAGACAAGCCGCACCGTTGTGTAAGCCGCAGGGTGAAGCAAGTGAAAATAGTAGCGGCTTATAGTCTGGAAATTACGGTAGCCTGTAATATAGGGCATAACTGTATCTCCTCTGTCTTCACAAAGCCTGCTGATATGAGGCTGGTAAATGGGTGTGTAGATAGCTGGTTGTTGTTCTGCTGTATCTGTACTAGGGGCAGCTCACTTTGGAGAAAGTTCTGGATGGATGATTCTAGGTGATGTTTCCTGCCGTGGGCACTGGATGGTGGTGGGCATGATTTACAGCACACACTGGATTGCGGAAAGCACGACTTTCTGCACAAACTGGATGGGAGAGAGCGAGAATTACCGCACACACTAGATGGGTGAAAGCACGATTTACTGCACAAACTGGATGACAGAGGCCATGACTTTCCACACACACTGGAAGCCAGAGACCATGACTTACTGCACACACTGAATGACAGAGACCATGACAGCAGACACCGGATGCCAGAGACCATGATTTACCGCACAAACTGGATGGCAGAGACCACAACTTTCCATTCACACTGGATGCTGCAGTGATCTGCTCAGGTTTGACACATTATTGTCACGTTCGTGGGCAGGCGAGCAGAGCCAGAGGGACGCGGAAAACAGGGTTTATTCTGGACGCAAGGCAGACAGGCATGAACATCAGCAACAATACAATGACGGATCTGATGTACTGGGGAAAGACGCGGACTAAATACAAAGGCTAGGCAGGGATTAACAGGACACAGGTGATCACAATCGGGGCAGGAACACGAGGTAACGAGGTGGGCGTGGCACACAGGAGGATCGTTCGGGGCTGATCATGACAATTATTGCTGCACCTGTTTTTAACATTGAGTTTTATAAAGTAGCTAATATAAAGATAAAAAGAAATCCACATTATCTAGGTCGGGTCGCGGTGGCAGCAGTCTTAGTAGGAAAACCCAGACTTCTCTCTCCCTGGCCACTTTATCCAGCTCTGGGGGAATCCCAAGGTGTTCCCAGGCCAGCCAAGAGACGTAGTCTCTTCAGCGTGTCCTGGGTCTTCCCTGGGGCCTCCTCCCAGTGAGACATGCCCGGAACACCTCACCAGGGACAAGTCCAGGAGGCATCCTAAGCAGATGTCCGAGCCACCTCATCTTGCTCCTCTTGATGCAGAGGGCAGCGGCTCTATTTTGAGTCTCTCCTGAATGACCACCCTATCACTAAGGGAGAGTCCAGCCACCGTGAGGAGGAAACTCATTTTGGCTGCTTGTTCTTTCGGTCACTACCCATAGCTCATGACCATAGGTGAAGGTAGGAACGTAGATGGACTGGTAAATCGAGAGCTTTGCCTTTTGGCTCAGCTCCATCTTCACCATGACAGACTGATGCAGCGCCCGCATCACTGCTGACGCCACACCGATCCGCCTGTCAATCTCCCATTCCATCCTTCCCTCACTTGTGAACAAGACCCCGAAATACTTAAACTCCAACCCGGAGAGAGTACTCCACCCTTTTCCAGCTAAGGACTATGGTCTCGGATTTGGAGGTGCTGATTCTCATCCCAGCTGCTTCACACTCGGCTGCAAACTGTCAGCGAGAGCCGAAGGTCACAGTCCGATGAAGCCAACAGAACCACATCATCTGCAAAAAGCAGAGACCTAATCCTGAGGTCACTAAACCGGACACCCTCAATGCCCTGGCTGCGCCTAGAAATTCTGTCCATAAAAGCTATGAACAGAATCGGTGACAAAGAGCAACCCTGGCATAGTTAAACCTTCACCGGAAACGAGTCAAACGAGCTCTGACAATGGTCATACAGGGATCAAACAGCTCTTACTGTATAAGCCCGGCACCCCATACTGCCAGAGAACTCCCCACAGGACTCCCTGACTGACATGGTCGAATGCCTTCTCCAAGTCTACAAAGCACATGTAGACTGGTTGGGCAAACTCCCATGAACCCTCCAAGACCCTGCTGAAAGTATAGAGCTGGTCCACTGTTCCACGGCCAGGGTAAAAACCACACTACTCCTCCTCAATCCGAGGTTCGACAATCTGACAAACCCTCCTCTCCAGGTCCCTTGAATAGACCTTACCAGGGAGGCTGAGGAGTGTGATCTCCCAATAGTTGTAGCACACCCTCCGGTCCCCCTTCTTAAACAGGGAAACCACTACTGCCAGTACAGAGGCACTGCTCCCGATGTCTATGCAATGCTGCATATGCGTGTCAACTAGAACGGGGGCCTGCATCCAGAACCTTAAGAAACTCTGGGTGGATCTCATCCACCCCTGGCACCTGGCCACTGAGGAGCTTTTTAACCACCTCACCGACTTCTGCCCCAGAGATAGGGAAATTCACCCCCAAGTCCCCAGACTCTGCTTCCTCATTGCAAGGTGTGTTGGTGGGATTGAGGAGGTCTTCGAAGTATTCCCTCCACCGACCCAAAACGTCTTGAGTTGAGGTCAGCAGCGCACCCTCCGCACCATAAACTGTGTTGATGCTGCACCACTTTCCCGCCCTGAGCTGCCGGATGGTGTACCAGAATCGCCTCAAAGCCTTCTGGAAGTCGCTCTCCATGGCCTCGCCAAACTCCACACCCAAGTTTTTGCCTCAGCGACCACCGAAGCCGCATCCTGCTTAACCTGCCGGTACCTGTCAGCTGCCTCAGGAGTCCCACAGGCTAAAAAGGCCCAATAGGACTCCTTAGTCAGCTTGACGACATCCTCACCACTGGTGTCCACCAGCGGGTTCTGAGATTGACGCCGCGACAGGCACCGACTACCTTATAGCCACAGCTCCAGTCAGCCACCTCCACAATGGAGGCGTGGAACATGGCCCATTCAGACTCAACGTCCCCCGCCTCCCCTGAGACATGGGAAAAGTTCTGCCGGAGGTAGGAGTTGAAGCTCCTTCTGACAGGGGATTCCGCCAGCCGTTCCTCCCCCACCAGCGGAGCCAACCCACCACCAGGTGGTGATCAGTTGACAGCTCTGCCCCTCTCTTCACCTGAGTGTCCAGTCCATGTGGCCACAAGTCCGATGACATGACCACAAAGTCATCACCGAACTGCGGCCTAGGGTGCCCTGGTACCAAGTGCACATATGGACACCCTTATGTTCGAACATTGTGTTCGATATGGACAATTCGTGATGAGCACAGAAGTTCAACAACAAAACACTGCTTGGGTTCAGATCGGGGGGGCCGTTCCTTCCAATCACGCCACTCCAGGTCTCACTGTCATTTCCTATGTGAGCATTGAAGTCCCTCAGCAGAATAAGAGAGTTCCCAGGAGGAGCGATCGCCAACACCCCTTCCAAGGACTCCAAAAACGGTGGGTATTCTGAACTGCCATTTGGCGCATAAGCGCAAACAACAGTCAGGACCCTTCCCCCACCTGTAGGTGAAGGGAGGCTATTCTCTCATCCACTACAGTAAACCCCAATGTACAGGCACCCAGCCAGGGGGCAATAAGTATACCCACCCCTGCTGGGCACCTCTCCCCTCGAGCAACTCCAGACAGGAAGAGGGTCCAACCCCCCTCAAGGAGACTGGTTCCAGAGCCCAAGCCATGCGAGGTCGAGGTGAAGCCGACTATATCTAGTCGGAACCTCACAACCTCGCACTCCAGCTCAGGCTCCTTCCCCGCCAGAGAGGTGATATTCCATGTCCCTAGAGCTAGCTTCTTCGGGCTGTGCCCGACCAGGCCCCATGGGCGCAGGCCTGGCCACCAGGTGCTCGACATCCAGCCCCATCCCCAGGCCTGGCTCCAGAGGGGGGCCCAGTGACCCGTGTCCAGGCAAGGGAAATCGTGGATCCAATATGTTACTCTTCATAAGTTGTCTGATGAGCCGCACTTCGTCTACTTCCTCACCCAGGACCTGTTTGCCTTGGGTGACCTTACCAGGGGCATAAAGTCCTGGGCAACGTAGCTCCTGAGATCATTGGAACACGCAAACCCCTCCACCATGATAAGGTGTTGGCTCCAGGAGAGGATCCACATAATTTACCTGTGATTTTTGGAGTAAGACTTTATAAGCATTTTAAACCACATTGCACACCAGGCTATGGTTACTGACCAAATATTCATAATAAGAAATGCAATTGGGATTACAAACATTTGATACGTTTGTTACAATTGAATGGGGTGTCATAAAATTTCCTATAGGCATAATGGCCTGGTGTCCCAGTACTTTTGTCTATATGGTGTAGCTGTAAAATAAACAGTGTACATGTTGGGATGTCGTCCTAATGACTGCTGGCTCTGCAGAGGAAGCATGGTGGTATCACACACACAGAAAGGTCATCATACTGTGCAGTGATAATGAAAGTTAAATTGATTTGTTTGGCAGTGACGTGTTCTTTAAAATTTCTCATATTTCAAACAGCACTTCACAGTTATTACAATTTAACTAGCTGCTTGACAAGCTACACTCTGCCTCACTATAAACACTGCCCTTCTCTCTCACCTGGCCCAGAGGGTGACATCAGCCTTGCCTTGTCCCTCAGGGCATGAGTTTTCCAATTAAATAAGCTGCAGTTCAGTGATAATATCTCCATAACTGTAATCTGTGTTTATATATTTTTTATTCTTTCATTCTGCTTCATTCCCATGGTTGCAGGTTTGCTTGAAAGTGTATCGCAACACTAAATACTGTCTCTCAAGGCCATGAAAACAGATAAATTCACTGTCGAATTTAGCTCCCTGCTGTCGGTTTAAGATCTTGGAGAAGGATAAAGAGGGCTGAAAAGAGGGCTGAGGAGGATTTCAGGGAGGTGAGCAAAGGGAAGGGAGGATAAAAAGAGAAGCGGAGCCAGGCGGACAGCTGGGGCTGGGGTCGGCACACTGCCCTGCTCCATGACAGGGCCAGGAGCAACAGCTAAAAGCTGATTGGCCCCCAGAATGCCTGCTTCCCTGTGACTCAAAACATATCATTGGCTATTGACATGGTTGGCCCCTGTGTATGAATTATAGTCCTCTTACCGAAGACTTGCACTAGAAATGTCTAGAAGGAACCTGCTGGAAGGACCTAATTTTTGGTAACTGTCAAGATGGGTCAAGTCTCAGGTAAAATTACAAACTGGCAGCTACACGCAGGCCGCAGCTAAATGAACAGTAGTCACTGGTCAGCACTTTTTTGAATGCACTATTTTTTGTTTAAGTGAGTAAGTTAAAAGGATAGTAATTATGTCCAAAAGAAACATGTTTTCCAGTCCAGGTCGCATCTTAAAGCTAAGCTTGTTGCCATGGCAGCAGTTAAATCCCCAGTGTGCATCGCCAGTGAACTGACTCCCAGGTTCTCTGTAATGTGCCAAGTGGGACAGGAACAATCTGAGGCATCCCAGTGGTGTGTCCAGCAGTTGGAGAATGGACACGGTCGGGACCTCTGCCCTGATACGGAGTGCCGTCAGTACAAATGGACACGGCTAGGTCCTCTGCTTGGATACGGAGTGGTGTTGGAGCAGGGTCGGTGTGAATGGACACGGTTGGGAACCAGTCCTAGATATGAAGCGGCATTGAAGTGCCGTCAGTGCAAATCGACATAGTCGGGATCTCTGCCCGGAAACGGAGCGCCGTTGGTGTAAATGGACACGCCCAAGACCCCTGCCCAGATACGGAGCGACATCGGTGAGAACGGACACAGCCAAGACCTCTGCCCGGATACGGAGCGGCGTTGGTGTAAATGGACACGGCCAAGACCCCTGCCCGGATACGGAGCGACATCGGTGAGAACGGACACAGCCAAGACCTCTGCCCGGATACGCAGCGGCGTTGGTGTAAATGGACACGGCCAAGACCCCTGCCCGGATACGGAGCGACATCGGTGAGAACGGACACAGCCAAGACCTCTGCCCGGATACAGAGCGGCGTTGGTGTAAATGGACACGGCCAAGACCTCTGCCCGGATACGGAGCGACATCGGTGAGAATGGACACGGCTAGGACCTCTGCTCAGATACAGAGCGATATCGAAGTGAATCTCAGGATTGACAGGCCCAAGTGGCCTGGGGGTGTTGGGTCATTGATTTGCATTTGATCTCCATCACGACGGAGTGATTTATAGCAGTTTCAGCTCGGCCTTCATTATCACCATAAGTGTGCAGCACAAAGAGGAGCAGAGCATTTTATTACTTCCTGGGCTTTACAGCTGGCATATGAATGCATAGCCAGTCTACTGTGTGCCGATGGTACATACAGCCTAATGCACACCGATGTCTGTCTGTGTGTGTCACTCTCCTGATGTGGGTGACAGGTGCTGCGATGCGTATTCGGCATCCCATCACAGGCTGGCGTCTGGCCCAGGTGCTGTTTAATCTCTGTATTTACTCATCCTCTTTTCCTTTGTTCTGCTTCCTTAGTGCCCAAGGCTCTGGTGAGAAAACACCGTGAATAACAAAGAATAAAAATGTGCTTCTGAATGCCGTCTGTGTTCTTCAAGGCATCCAGCAGCAAAACTGTGATCCCTTAGATACACACAAATGTAAAATCCAATATCTGTGAGGGCTTGAGGGCTTTCTGAACAGTCGTGCATGTCACTGGCGGTGTGTGTCTGTCACGGGATGTGTGTATCTGTCACAAGCGGTGTGTGACTATGTCTGTCACGGGCCGTGTGTGACTGTCACCGGCGGTGTGTGACTATCACAAGCCGTGTGTGTCTGTCACGGGCCGTGTATGTCTGTCGCCGGCCGTGTGTGACTGTCACGGGCAGTGTGTGACTGTCACGGGCTGTGTGTGACTGTCACCGGTGGTGTGTGACTGTCACGGGCCGTGTGTGTCTGTCACGGGCCATGTGTGACTGTCACCGGTGGTGTGTGTCTGTCACGGGCCGTGTGTGACTGTCACCGGCGGTGTGTGACTGTCACGAGCCATGTGTGTCTGTCACGGGCCGTGTGTGACTGTCACCGGTGGTGTGCGTCTGTCGCCGGCCGTGTGTGACTGTCACGGGCAGTGTGTGACTGTCACGGGCCGTGTGTCTGTCACGGGCCGTGTGTGACTGTCACGGGCCGTGTGTGTCTGTCACGGGCCGTGTGTGACTGTCACCGGCGGTGTGTGACTGTCACCGGCGGTGTGTGTCTGTCACGGCAGGTGTCTGACTGTCACGGGCTGTGTATATCTGTCACGGGCCTCGTGTGACTGTCGCCGGCCGTGTGTGACTGTCACCAGCGGTGTGTGACGACTCTGTGGAGGAGAGGAACTGCTGGTGTTGTGTAGGTGTAGTATACCAAGCACTGTCTGGAGGGCCATGGTGACTTTTGTGATTATCCTGCCAGGTGGATCATGTGAAGAGCACTCCAGAGTTAGTGGAGTGGAGCTAGTGGCATTTTAAGCCCTATCAGTGCCAAGCTCCAACACGACAGCTAAGTGGTCCTGGTCAAAGGCTGTGCTGTGCCCTCAGCAAGCTTTACTGCTGTTGCGGTGTGAAGGTTCACCACCTAATTTCACTTTGTGTCAGGCAGTGTGGTGGCCTACATGCTTCTCACACCATGGGTGACAGTAATGAGGCTTGGTGGGGGAGTGGGGGCGGTGTCGCCGGTGGTTTGCTAATTCAGTGCCACTTCAGAAGATGGTGCTCTAGGCCTGTGTCACATAACAGACCGACAGGCACTGCGGCCAAGGGGCGTGTGGTGATGCTCCAGCTGGGGTGGGTGCAGGCTGCATGGCTTGTCGGGGGGGGGGCCGGTCCTGGATGGGTGGAACGGTAACGCCAACGCTGCACCTTTCACCTTAACCGCTTTACCTAAAGCTGAAAATAAGCGACAGGAGCGGCTCAGCCGCGGTCATTGAGTACAGGCGCGTGCTGCACAGCAGTGTGTCATTTTCCCAGAATAACTGCTCCACCCGCCACTTAGCCCGCTCAGACGGCGGGCGTGCGCCCTCAAGGTGGATGAGTAAAAATACAGCCCGGCACTTTCCAGGGAGCACGCATAACCGGCACTTAAATAAAAGCCGTCTTCTGTCACCACTTCTAAGCGGCTCCTCTTCCCCACATCTTCCGTGATTAAAAAATCAGCTTGTTTGATTTCATGTTTCCTCTGCGTTGGGGTGTCAGTGGTTCCCTCACATTTGTTGATGTGAAAACACCCTTAAAAAACATGTTTCTGGGAGAGAGAGAGACTTGCTAAAACAGGCGATATTTTGACAGTCAGTCTTTCTTCATATAGAGAAAAATATGGCCATGCTATTTTTAACGTGCATTTGAAACACTTTCTGAACAGCAAGACTGGGGTTTTCACGATGCCCCCCCCCAAAAAAAAAAAAAGTGAGTTGAGAGTGAGCCCCCCGTTCATGATTAAAGCTTTAAAACTCTCAGTCGGATGATAACTGTATCATTACACAGCAGTAAAGGGCTTAAACTGCCTAAAAAATTGTCACACACTGCAGGAATGCAGATACTTTCAAGCAAATTTGGGTTTAAGCCTGAGGAGTGTCAGTATAACTACACTATATCATGGAGGCTAGCTGCCCAAAAAGGTCCACCAGTTCAAGGTCCTCCAAAATATGTCGTTTCCAAGTGGATGGAAAACCCAGGACTCCCCTATGCTAAAAGGAGCCCAGGGTGGCGTGTGGTTTCTGGGTTAGGACTGGAATGGAACGGGAAGGTTGCTGGTTCAAATCCTATGGCCAGTGATAACACGGTTGACACTTTAGCCAGTAAGCCTAATTGCCGCAGGGACACCGTTTGACGCTACTTTCTGATTCTTACTTGTATGTCACTTAGGATGAAATCACCTCCAAAATGTGACATCTCTCTATGTCACGGATGTCCTATTTGCCTCACATGAACATTGCTTTGGGCAAAAGCATCTGCTAAATGAACACAAATGTAATGTTAATGTAGATGGCAGCACATTTGGAGGAATACCTCTTTGCAGTTAAAATGTCGACGGCACTGAGTATGTGTGAGATACACGGTGTAGGCAGCTGTGGGCTAATCCCACCATGTCATGGGGGGGTGATGCCCAGCGGCAGGCTGGGGCCGCCTGGGCCCAGCTGGGACATGTCGCTGCAGTCAGGTAACACCCTGTTCAGCTTACTGTCAACGAAACCAGACGGATACACTATGCTCACAGTTATTGCTGTGGAAAAACTCGTTCTCCAAGACGGAAAACTGATCGGGATTACCGGAAGGATGGAAAAGGAGAAATTTTAATTGGCCCCTTCGGGGTACAAGCAGGTACAAGGGTCATGGAAACATGCAGGATGAGCTGATCTGCTCTCAAGTCAAAAATGAACAAACCATAAAGCCCCCAGAACTGCATGTGTGCCCCCAGGACGCCCTCTGGCTAAGCTGCTAATGTTACACCTTTGAAGGCCGATCAGGTGAACAAAGGGTCGGGACTCATCCTGCATCCTCGCCCTGAAACGTCTCACATTTACACAGCCCATTTTTCTCATAAATCCAGACTAACGAAAAACAGCACAGGCGTCTTTCCAGAACCCCTCAAACTGGAGGGGGCAGACAGCTTTGAGGGCCGCACCGCGTTCCCATCGCCACACCCCCCCCCTCCTCCTCCCCCATCTGTGTAGCAGTAACATGAAGCCGCTACCCCTCTTCTGCGCCCCCCCCAGTAACATGAAGCCGCTATTCCTTTGGGGTGGAGCACGGGGGGAAGTCAGCTCTTGCCATTTCACAACTGAGGTCCGCTGAGAGCTTTTATTCTGCCGATTTGCATGCCGGCTTCAAGACCTTCTTTAATTTCATACGGCTGGATGTTTTCAATTTGCAGCGTTTCAGGTTTAGCGCTCAAGTTGCTTCCACTTGGCCCCACGGGGACTCAGACCAGCAACCGTTGGATGAGAATCACACCCTTAGCCACAGCACCACCTGCTGTACGCCTTCCGGACTCAACAAAGGCGGGAGTTCAGTGGCGTGGAACCCAATGGCACCCCCCACAGACAGACAACATCTCCCTGTCTGTCCTCAGGACTCATTTAGTGGAGGAGAGCCAGTATTGTCCACCCACAGTGCAGCTGGAAGAGGCAGGTGAAGGCAGAGGCAGTTAGAGGCAGGAAGCCTCTGCTTTGCAGCTGTTTACTTTCTGCTCACGTAGGATGCCTCAGCCAAAGGGACCCAGGACACCGCTGATGTCACAGCACGCTGACTTTTTCCTTACCGCACCCCAGCAGGTCCTTCCTGACCTAGAAGGTTGTCAGCTTTCGAAGAGCCTGAAGAGTTTCATTTGCAAATGCAATCCCACAATGCCAAAGGTACTGAGTGTGAACTGCACAGCATTAGCTAATAAGTACTTGGACACTCGTGTACACAAACACACACATGCACATGTCGGGTAAACATATCTTTTTAGGGGGCCGCTCATTAATTTCTATGGGAAAAATGCTAATGCTAACTATGACAACCTTAACCCCTACCCAGCCCTAACCATAACCATAAGTAACCAAACAAAATACAAGAGTTTTTGTATTTTTAGTTTTTTCATTGCAGTCACAGATTTTTATTAAATTGAGTTTTCCCTTATGGGAACCAGGAATGTGGTCCCTATAAAGGAAAAAAATGACATTCATGACATTGTGGGGACATTCATCACATTGTGGGGACATTGTGTCCGCACCTGCACACACACACACACACACACACACACACAGACACTTGACCACAGTGAAGGCACAGAAGAAACAGACATTTTATACTTGCTTTCCTTTCACATTTGAACTGTCAGGGGGCACAGCCAATGGGAGCTGTGACAGTCTCACACCAGGTGCTTTTCACAGGAAAACCACATAAGCCGCGGACCTGTCAGCCAATCAGAGCGGATATAAACAAGACCCCCCCTAATCTGCTCTGCTCAGCCGGACGTCTATACCACATTAGCACAAAATGGCACTAAACAGTGCATGATGTAAATCTCATGGCATGCAGCTATGCAGATCCCACAAGCAAACACAATCTGCATTACACCCTGCTCAGATTTTTTTTGGGGAGGACAAATGCCACAGACTAAGGGACTGAACCTTGTGAATCACACCGGCCAACGTACAAAATAACGGTGCCTCTGAAACATGCCAACACCCTTTCCTGTCCCCTGCCTGTCCCCCTCCTCACCGCTCTTACACAGATACAACCCAGTGTGTGAAGCACACGACTGCCGCCTCTGTTGACCACTGTGGTTTGGTCTGGTTGTGAAATATCCCATGAGCTTCTGTGCTCTGAAACACCTATCTGGGCCTGTTCTGAGCAGAAGCCACTCCTATGTTTGGTGAAGTTATTATTTGGCAGGTGAAACCTTGATTAAAATGGCACTTTTCCACTGGCATACAATAACCGACCCATAACGGAGTCAAATGGTGAAGAGAGACTAGTTACAGCACAGTTTCAGCTTGCTTCGGGTTTTCTTTGCAGAAGGGTCAGCTTGGTAAAGGCGTTGCCGGATTTGAAGAGCGACGGTGACATAAAACTGAAGTGACGATTACTGTTCACACATCATGATTTACCATGTGCAATTATTGTTCTTTTCTACGGTGTGCTAATTTCTGCTAGCACCTCTCTGACAGTCGCTGTGTTATGTTAGCATCAAACCCTGGCGGAATTAACATTTGAATTACAAGTCCATTCTGTTCTATAGCACGTTTTTAAGATGGAGGATGGAAATTTTCAGATTCGGAGTTATTGGGAATGTTTCTATACATTGTCATGTGTTATGCTGTCAATAATGAATAATATAGAATGTACTCTCTATACATTTCAACCAATCAGAGGGTGGTGATGCAACCAGTTTAGTTTGGTCACGCTTTTCATCCTGCTGGGCCGCATCAGCGTGGATGCTGCTTGGGTCTTGGTGGCGATGGAAAAGCTCCAGACGGTCCACATTCTCCCAGCTGCCTGTTTGTCCACTGGGTGTTCATGATTCATTAATTTAGTTTTATAGGTTATTTTGCCAAAAACCTGTAGGCAATGTGCGCATGTCTGTATCCACTCTTGTTTTGTTACCTACATTTATCTGTCCAGAAGACACTTTTATCCAAAGTGGCGTACAAGTGAAGCGGCAGAGTCAGACAGTCCCTGGAGTCCTAGCAGTGACATCACTCCTCCTACGGATTTCACCTCCTGATCACATAGAGCCCTATGCTGCAGAGCTGCACACTTGCAAAGTTTCACCAGAATATTATGGTATATTTTAAGTTGGACAAAGCAAATGAAATAAAAATAATTATGCTATGCTTTTTAGGCTTACAATGTCATTGACCCCTTGTAGTAAACGCTTGTCACACAAAATCAATTAGAAATTTACTAAAACTGAAAATGTCAACAGGTCTTGTGCTGGCTAATCATCAGCCCTGTGGTCAGTGCAGCGGTGCTGTCTTGCGGTCTATATGCAGTAATAACAGTGCTATAAAATTAGACACAGTTTAGACACGTCGACGGGATTCGTAGTCCATATCAGTCACAAGACTACATTTCCCAAAATACAGCGCGACTCCCTAGTATATTTCGCTGTATTTCGCCCCGTCTCCTGCAATCAGAACAATAACTCCAGCAGATGAGAGGGACCCACTAGTTACAATGTAGCGGGTCGCACGTAATTCCTGCGCTGTGCTGTTGCTTTTTTTTTTGCATTCATTTTTTGATGTGAAAACCGTCAGTATGTGGCTACCGTCTGAACACGAAAAATACGGCGTTGGTAAGTTAACGTGATGCCTCATCATGATTTGTTAACTGTGGATGAAGCATATTTGCAGATGAATGATGAACGACTTTCAGGAAAGAAGCTGTGATCATGTGCGTATGTACCACACATTTTTACAAAAATAGCTCGTACTTCTTGCTCAGGACGGATACTTATTAGTGTTTTTGCGACATGTCAATCAATGAATATGCCGATGTACAGTTGCGCGACTGTATGCCTGTATACGTTTTTAAATTTTAACGTATCGAATGGGGTTTCGCAGGTATAGGTGTGTGCCTAGTGTCTGATTTTTATTTGGGTCCTATGCACCGGTGCGCTTTGTTTGTGGATAGATAATCCAGCTGTACTGGCAGCTGCAAAGTGCATCTCATTGGAGTCAACACGTCCAGCTGTCAGCGGGGATACTCGACTGGGAAAGAACGATCGCTGAACGGGGGATTTCGGCTAAATCATTTATTTCATTTAGATTTTCATGCTATTTGCGCGTTTTTTGTAAAGTGAGGACACGAGTAATTTGGCAGGCAAGAATCCTCAGATTACAGCATATGTCGAATAGTGTACCATATTTGCGGTACGTAAGTAATCCATATACCGCTTGTGATGCGGCGTAAAAAGTGAAAACTGCGATGTGCTGAGTACCAGGTGTTAACTCGGGGATTTACTGGGTTTGTCAGCCGCGCAAAGGTCCGCTTGCCTGAAACTCCTGATATTAAATACATTATTTTCTACACTTTTTAAATTTAAAACTATCTATAGACTTCCGTGTTTGTCTAATTTGCCAGCGCGGTTTTTGTCGTGCGCCTTGGTGATTTCTTGGCTCCCATAACCTGCATTTGGGATGTCGGATGTAATGCCAGTACGGCCTGCTGCAATGCTGCCCGCTATGTCGGCCCGATCTGTCCATTTTCAACCCAGCATGTACCGCCTTCACCGTGAACCCAGCGCTCAGGATCTGCGTTAGGGTCTTATCCAGCTGATTACTCGGCATGGCTCTATACCATCGTTTAATACCCTCTCCTTCTCTTCCTACACGTGTAGTTAATTGTGCATTTTGTTAAAAGGCTCTTGTTCGCTATTTTGAAAAGACGCTCTTTATGCCGTCTATTTACACTGTCATTCGTGCCTAATACGACCATTATCTGTGTTACAATACGCAGCGTCTAAGAGAGAGGTCTACGAGCTGGGACAGGCATTGTGCCTGACAGACATTTCCCTGCGGGGAGTTCGTCTTTGTGAGTCACATTTCCTAAGGGCCGTGTTGAATGGAGTAAATTCAGCCAAAGGCGACACTATTAAACTACGCCGTGTCCACAAACAAGGCTGAGCGGAGCGTGTCGCCCTGCCGAAGGCAGCTGTGCGGCGGAAAGCGCAATCCAAATGGCAACCACAGGTCATCGAGTAGCGGCGGAACCTGTGGGAGGGGCGGTCAGTGATGTGGTTTTGGGAGCAGGGCTAAGATGTTGGACCCTTCACCATGGTGCGTCAGCCTGACTCTGTCCTGCTATGTAAACTCGGGGGCGTTTGTCAGATAACAGGACGCCGAGTGCACGAATAATCTGCTGAGTTAAAAAAAAAAAAATGAATGGAGAGATTGTAAAAGGAGTACAACTGAGGGAGTGTGGAGGAGTGGAGAATTATAAAGTTGCAGAACGTGGAGGGTCTGAAGGGAGAGGGACTGACGGAGCAAAGCAGTGACTGCTGGAAGAGGGACCGCGGCCAGGGGTTTGGCGAATGGAGGTTAATTCTCGGTGTAATCAGGGATTAGGCTCTGTAATCTAGGGTCTAGCGCAGCAGCAAAAGGCAGCGAGACCCGACTTGTAATTTCAATTTGCAATCGATCAATCAGACTATATTTACTTAAGCACATTTATAACAATCAGGTTGTGGAAAGAGCATATGGCACCGGTACGGTGTTTTTCTTGAGGTAATTGAAAAGTAAAAAGAAAAATTGAGAAGGGAAAAAGTAACCCAGGATGCCAGTGTTAGAGGCTATACTGGTGTGTGTGTGTGTGTGTGTGTGTGTTGGGAGGGGGGGCTGGGATATATTACGCACACCTTCATTAGAAAGTGCAGGTGATTGAAGAGTAACTCCTGCAAAAAGGCTGTAAGAATTCAAATGACAAATGCATAGGATATGTGAGTAGTTTAATTGTGTGTCAGTCGATTAATTGTCAATAACATGTAAGTCATTAGTTTAATTTCCTGGTTGTTTACTAAGGAAATATGGGGCCGCGGTTACACATATGTTACGAAAAGCTTAAGTTCTCTAACTCCTCCATGTCGATATTAATTCAACAATGCTGTTTTTATTTTTATTATTCGGCTTAAAAGTACGCAGAAAGTCTCATGAAGCAAAGAATTCTTTGTTTTCGGTGGTGCTGTTATCTGCCGAAGGCTTTTCGAAAATGTCGCACATGTTCAAGGCGATTTAATTTACTGATTCGTCAATGAAATATATATGATTTATTGTCAACGGACGTCTGACATTTGAGAAGGAGATATCGCATAATAAACCATAACTGAAAAGCAACTTTGTGACGTTTTTATTGCAGTTCTATTGTGATTGTGGATTTTCTCTACATTTACACGGTTTCAGCCCATCGTTAATTAAATGTTGTACAGGCGCCTTTCGTTTTCTTTGGGGAAAATACCCCTGAAATGAAACCTCCGGCTCTTAAACAGTGTAAAGTTGGAGATAATTAAAGGTCTTGAAAGAAACGGATAATTTTTGTTCTTTTGAAATTTTCACTCATTGTTTGTTCATTTTGTATGGCCTTACATTGCTTTCAGGGAGATAAAAGAAGTATCCAGAATTGATGTTAAGTGAAAAATCATGAGTATTTTGGTATTATAGACAGTACAGTCAATTACAAATCGCAATTGTTAATAACAAGTATGTCGTATAACCAATGAGTAATCTGACCTGTGTGCAGGGCAGGACTGGACCCAAGTCCAGTGAGGTCACTGTAACCCAAGAAATGCTGATGACAGCCGGGGCTGCATTAACACTCATTACATCACATCCATTAGCACCATGGGCTTCGCTAACGTGCTGGTGGCATGTCTCTGATTGGCTGTCACCTCACTCGTCGCTATGGTTCCACAGTCATTTGACAATATGGTGGAGAAGCTCCAGAGCTTTGAGGCGCATATTGAAACATCCAGCTGTGTAATTGATTTAATGGGGACAAAAGCTTAGATGATTGTAGGTACTTACTGACAAATAGTGTTAATATATTCCAGTCATGGTTGATAAAGACAACCTTACTGAGGGGACATGGGAGTCATGAGGGGACAGAGTGGCCCCCAGGCACCTCTAGTGAGTCAGGTGGACCTTCTGTCACTCCACCGTGAAGCCTGTGTCAGTGCTGTTGAGTCAGGGAGACCTTCTGTCACTCCACCGTGAAGCCTGAGTCAGTGCTGTTGAGTCAGGGGGACCTTCTGTCACGCCACTGTGAAGCCTGAGTCAGTGCTGTTGAGTCAGGGGGACCTTCTGTCACTCCACCGTGAAGCCGGAGTCAGTGCTGTTGAGTCAGAGGGACCTTCTGTCACTCCACCGTGAAGCCGGAGTCAGTGCTGTTGAGTCAGGGGGACCTTCTGTCACGCCACTGTGAAGCCTGAGTCAGTGCTGTTGAGTCAAAGGGACCTTCTGTCACTCCACCGTGAAGCCGGAGTCAGTGCTGTTGAGTCAGGGGGACCTTCTGTCAATCCACCGTGAAGCCTGTGTCAGTGCTGCTGAGTCAGGGGGACCTTCTGTCACTCCGCCGTGAAGCCTGAGTCAGTGCTGTTGAGTCAGGGGGACCTTCTGTCACTCCACCGTGAAGCCTGTGTCAGTGCTGCTGAGTCAGGGGGACCTTCTGTCACT
>JAABNX020000001.1:867537-878869 GCA_015163995.2 Mormyrus lacerda
GGATCCAGTGTGGTTTTGTGTGCAGTCTGCAGGGCTGATATGCTGTAAGATCGTTATGCTCCAGCACAGTTAGGATCTAGTGTGGTTTTGTGTGCAGTCTGCTCTTGGAAAAAGCCACCTTCTCCCTTTTCTTTATTGTGCTTAAACCACCCGGGCTGCCACAGCTGATGTCATGTACTTTGTGTGTGTGTGTGTGTGTGTGTGTGTGTATGTGTATGTGCGCGAGTGGGTTTACCTATCCTTATGGGGACAGAATGTCCCCATAACGTGATAAATATCAATTTTTTTCCCTTATGGGGACCGGTTTCCTGGTCCCCATAAGAGAAAACTCTATTTTATAAAAATCGGTGACTGCTATGAAAAAATTAAAAATGCAAAAGCTCTTGTATTTTTTGGTTACTTTTGGTTATGGTTATGGCAGGGTAGGGTTTAAGGTTGTCATAGTTAGCGTTAGCATTTTCCCCACTGTAATGAATGACCGGTCCCCTTAAGGATATGTTTACCCTACATGTGCATGTGCGTGTGTGTCTGTGTGAGGTACATGTCCATGGCTTTGTGCTTCACTTCCTAACTGACAGGAAAAGAAATTGATTCATTGCACTGCAAGACACCTATCCAGCACCATAACAGACAGCAGCTGGGCATTGGATCGCCAGGAAGGAGATGTGATGCTGTCCGCCCTGAAGCTCCTGCTGAATCATCTCGAGCACAGCAGTTACAGTCTGCCTCCTCCAGCCCACACATCCTGCCGTCTTTCTCTCTGAATCATTCAATCGTACCCCCTGGCATATGGAAGCAGGATGGGAATCTGACGAGAACCCATATCTTAGGGTGGGGGGTCATGGCCTTCCTGCAGCTCTGGGCACCTGCCTGATTTGTTGTTTGTAGTCGTGGCATGATTTTTGAGAGGAGCACATCTATGATGGGGCGAAGATAATGTTGTGCGGTGTTTCTCTGCAGACCTGTGAGCTCTATCTGAATTGACGCATTCTGTTGCTTTATGATGCATTGTGGGTAAATTCCTCAGACATTCACTATCGACAGAAAGCAATATTGAAATCAACACCATAGATCTAAAGAATAGTGCTAAAATGCTGAAATCAGCAGTAAAGAGGATTCAGTACTGAACTCGACTAGCATGCTAGCAGTTAGTTTGACCTTCTGACTATGAGGGTAAGGGGGACGGTGTCCAGCTGCTAACAGACATGTCCCCTTTGTGTTTCAGTTCTGGCTGGTTTTCGTGGGACGGGACAGCACGGCCTGCCGCTGGAGATTGGCGACACCGTGCAGATCCTGGAGAAGTGTGAAGGTTAACTGCGACCTCTCTGCGACATCACACCCATTGCAGACCTGTTACTGCCTGGCAAGACAACAGCGGCAGAGCACTCACACATTCAGTGCTTATGCGGTGTTCTCAGTGTGACAGAGACTCCTGTCTGCCAGTATCCGTTTCATGTATTCATATCGTGTATCTTCTGCACTAACTGTAGTAACTGAATCACAGATTATTTCTGATTTCACTTACGTAAAAAGAGAAACTTTTTCTGATTTCACTTACGTAAAAAGAGAAACTCTTTCTGATTTCACTTAGGTAAAAACAGAGATTATATCTGAACTCTCCCAAAACCCCTGGCTCTCAAGGTCTCACATTTCATGCAATTTGAATTTTTCTGCTCAGAGAAGCAGTGCTTTAATTTTATTTGTAATCTCTCGTGTAGACTGTGGTGGGGGGTGTTGACCCAGTCCATCAGCGTGAGCTTTTACAGGAGAGCTCTCATGCCCATTGCTAATGCTAACTCCATCAGTATGCTTCTGATTGGTCACGTGTAGGCGGAAGGCTGCGAGGCCCGCAGCGCTGGCAATAAAGCGCGGAGCGCAGCATTTTGGCTCTCGCCCCTGTGCCCGCCGGACTGGATTAAGCATTGCGATAACAGACGCTTGACAGCCCTTCCCGTTGGTGCTAAACACTCCAGCAGGGCGTCACTGCGGCCTTTTCTGTATCCACAGACGGGCCAGTTGGGCCGATATGAAGGAGTGTGAGCACTCTGTGTTTAGGAAACAAACTAGCTGCATAATAGGGCATGGAGAGACCCCACCAATCAAGGGTAGAGAAATGGTTGCTCTTACCCAGGAAGCTTTTATCCATACAACATCCTTAATATCTATCATAACACTTAATGTCATGTGTAATTTTGAAGCCTATTGTGTTCCGGTAGAATGTTAACACAGAGATGAAAGACTCTCTGAGCATAGGAGCACATTTAGGATGGTGTTTAATGTCGTGGTGACCTGCCCACAATCTCTCTTTGTCCTCCTCAGGCTGGTACAGAGGGTTTATCCTTAAGAACCCAAATGTGAAGGTGAGTACAAGCAGTTTGTTTGTCTGGGGACGGTTGTGGGATGTAGGGCTCTGCTTCATATACTTCTCCACATGATCTTGCATGTGACGCATTTAGATTCAAACACATATATTGGAATGAGCTGTATCCTGTTTTTCTGCTTCTTTCTTGAAATATGGCATCATGATTACGCGTGTTTGATAAGCTCAGTTGTTGAAGCAATATTATTGTAATTTGTTTTTGAGAGGAATAATTAGGCTTTTTAATCTCCATACAGGGAATTTTCCCATCAAGCTACATTCACTTGAAAAATGCTCATATCAAGAATAAAGGGTAGGTAACAGAGCTGTTTAATGAGAAATTATGCCTTTTTGACGTGTTTTGATTGGATAAAAAGGCTCAGGTTTTATTTTGAGATTGTGGCCAAGCTGATTGAAAGAAGATGATAAATAAGGATGTTGGAAGAATCAGTATAGCTTTGTGTTTTTTTAATTTAACTGAATGTTTTAGTGTTGCACCAGAGTAAATACAGGAGTGCATGCAAGGGTGGGGCCACAGGGGCCCTGGCCCCAGTTGAAAGCTGATTGGCCCCTGAAGTGCCTCCACCCCTGTCATTCAGTCACTCAAAACATATCATTGGCTAATTATAAGGTTGGGCCCTACGCATAAATTATGACCCCTTTTATGCTCCCCACCTTAAAAACATTCTCGAGTCGCCCCTGAGTACATGTTTCAGTGAGCTCTTGGGTCGGTAACAATGACCTTTGGGACCGTTAACCCCCAGGCAGTTTGAGACCGTGGTGCCGGAAGAGGACCCGGTCATTACAGAGATGACCTCCACGCTGAGGGAGTGGGGAACCATGTGGAAGCAGCTCTATGTGGTGAGTGCTGCCCCAAGCCCGCGCTGCCCCAAACCCGCGCTGCCCCAAGCCCGCGCTGCCCCAAGCCCGCGCTGCCCCAAGCCCGCACCCACCTATTGGCAGGCACCTCATGTAGCTGGGAGGCCTTAGTACTGCAGTGCCTGCTTCTCTGTGCTCAATGGCGTGTACGCACAGTCTTGATTATTTCTGCTGGCTCCTCTGTCCCTGTGCAGAGGAACGAGGGGGACCTCTTCCACCGCCTGTGGCACGTGATGAACGAGGTTTTGGACCTGCGGAGGCAGGTGCTGGTGGGCCACCTGACACAGGACCGCATGCGGGACGTCAAACAGCACATCACCGCCCGTCTCGACTGGGGCAACGAGTGAGCCTGGCCCCGCCCCTGCCATCTGTCAAAAGACAAAGAAAAATAGGAGATTTTATATGCTTCTACTTGCAGATTTACACGTATTTTTATTTAGCAGATGCTTTTGTCCAAACGTACGTACTTGTGAGGCAAGTGGTACATTACAGACATATGACCATGCATAAGCGCAACCAAGCTGAGCTTCCAGCTCCTGTGGTCTTGAAGAGCTACACAAGATCTTCCGAACAAGACAAGAACCTAATAATATGACAATTCAATGAGCATAAAGTGTATCCTCTGTGATTCAGTATTCCACCGGATTCAGGTTTTGATGACATTATGTAGGATGCAGGATGATCTTGGTGCTCGGGTGCCTGTCTTAGGATCGACCCAAGCCAGTCCCTCCATACTGTCATCTCCCCGGCAGTGTCTCTTAGCAACATGCTCAGAAGGGAATGCTTGGGGTTTTGGGCTGGCTGACCGCACTGTGCTTTCCTGTGATAGACAGCTGGGCTTGGACCTGGTGCCGAGGAAGGAGTTCAGCATGGTGGACCCCGATGAGATCAGCGTCACGGAGCTGTACAAGCTGGTAGGTAGACCGGTCTGCTGGAGTGGTAGTCAAGAGCAGGATGGTCTAGCAGAAGCATGTAGACTGACAGCTGGATTTATGGTATGCTAGTAGGCACCATGCTAGTCATGGTTTTAGCTCGTATGGCGCCCTGGGCAAACCCCCCCTTCAGTGCTTCCCTCCTCAACAAAAATTGTTTATTTCCCACCCCTCCCTACCTGCCAAAAAGCACCATTCCACAAGAGCTGTCATTTTTATTATGAAATTGAGAACAATACAAATAAATAATGATGAATTTAAAACATACAGTAAAATCTCGTTATAGTGGACTCCCTTATAACGGAATATCGCCTATAACGGACGAGGTCCGCTGGTCCCGGCCGTGCGCCTTTAAGAACATGCAGAGAAAGCATCGGATATAGCGCACTAGCATATAATGAAATTTCGCTAATCACGCACAAGCAATTTGGTCCGCAGGGCCACTTTTAGCTGTAGTTTTGTTTGGCTATAACGGACAAGCCGGTGATATCCAGCGCAGATACGGAGTCGGGATTATTAATAGTCACGCATCTGCTCAGGTAAAGTTGGATCACTACATGTACAATATAATAATCTATACCACAAGTGTGTCTGCTGGGGTGTGGCATGAGTAAATGATGTCCTGTAGTTGTGTTCTGGCCATACAGCAACTCTGGATATAATGGACTTTTGATATAATGGACTGTTTTGCCAGGTCCCTTGACATCCGTTATAACGGGATTTTACTCTATTTTAGTAATTGCATTTGTACTACACAAAGTTAGAGGTTTGGTATTTGTTAGATTTGTTAGATGCTCCCATTTCGCGGGCTCCCAGTACAATGAGTTGAGGTCAGCCCTGTTCCACCCCCTCCCCATCTTGGACGTCTGAGTGGTAACCTGCCTGGCTCACAGACAAAATCAGGGCACCCTCTCCGACAAGGTTCATGACCCACATGGTGACATGATATCATTTACATGATGTGCGAATGAGCGATAGAAAATCCAATTGCGCAAATGTCACAATTGATTTTTTTTGTGTGTGCGGGTGCCCTGTGCCACACCATGTCAAGATGCCTGCCCGCGTTGCCCACACCCAAATCTGCCAGTGTTAGGAGGTTGGTGACCTGAAAAGACTAAAAGTATTGGGCAGAATTATGAAGACTTCCATAAAATTACGATAAAACTGTAGAAAATAGCATAAATATCACAATGTGAGAATGCAGTAGGATCAGTGAACCAAGAAGACTGATGGGTTATCGAGTGCCACCAAATCATGAAAGCTGGCAGGTTCCTGGGATAAATGTTACAGGACCATGAAGGTTGGCAGGCTGGTGAAAATGGCAGAACCACAAAGGTGGGCAGGTTCAGCAGAGAAGGAACACAGAGCCAGGAAGACCAGCAGGTGCGTCAGATAAACGCCAGAGTGGCAGGCAAAGGGTGGCCGCATCGCCGCTGTCCATTCATACGCCATATATTTCCATAGCAACCGCAGTGACTAACACCGCACCGTTCCCAATGCTTTTCTCACTGGCGTCACTGAGGAACTACAGCTCTATTCGGTAGACAAAGGGGCTCGAGATGAAAGTGTCATGCAGCCGGCCTGCAATACGGATCCCGAGATGAGAGTAATTAGGGAGAAGGGGGATGAGACAGAGAAAACGCGGTGGCTCCCACTGCCGAGGAAGATGCAGCTCCCACTGCCGAGGAGGATGGCTTCTGCCACATGACTTTATTTGCTCTCGCTAATGACATTCATCTCAATTAAAGTGTCATGAGCAGCTCGATTTTTCTTTCTTTTTTTGCTTAGCTGGTGTATATATTTTTAGCGAGGCCCCCCCTTCGTTCCGTAATGGCATGGAGTGAGTGTGGCATCATTTAAATAATAGCTGCCCCGCAGTGCGCAGTGTGAGCCCGAGGGAGTGGGAGTGGGAGTGGGGCTCTGCCTGCTGTGGGTCATCATTTTCAGCTGCCAATGATGGATACCTGGGCCAGAAATCCTGTCTGTACGGGACGGCCTGTAATGACATCTGTGGTGGCGTACGGGGGGGGGGCAGCCCTCTGTCGGGGATCCTGCAGACGGCCCGTGACGGGCGTGTGGACCGGCCCGAGCTGCGGGTTGCCTGGGAGGGAATCCCAGAAACGATGCCTGCTTGTCACAGTTTGACACTGATGCTTGGCCCCACTGCTGTGAGGAAGCACAGCCAATGGCCATCCCCCTGCCCCCAGCCACCCCCCATCACCTAAAGGGAACTGAGGAGGGAGTCGTGTGGTGGGATGTCCTGTCATAGCCGTACGTACCCGGTAGTGGTGCTTGGCGGGGCTTTGCTATCCGACGGGAGGGGGCGGGGGGCTGCAAGGCAGGGGGGCCCACTGAGGCTCCGTGAACAGCTTGTTCGGGGTCACCAGTCACTGGTACAGTGACAGCCAGAATAGGTCATCAGACAGATGTCAAGCTAGGCCACGGCTCAGGAGGCAACGTGGATAAGTAGTAAGTGAGCATCCGCCCCTGGGCTCTGCTGCGACCCCCCTGGACCCCCCTGCGCCCCACTGATTTATGAGAGTCTGCAGTGTGCTCACTGGGCCTGCTGCCGCACTCTGCCTGTCTCCTGCCGAGAAACAGATGGAGCAGCGGCATCGCAGGAAGGAGGCTCCGGCCCCGCCCACTGCGCATCACTTGCTCGTCCAGGTGAAGAGTCTGGTGAGTTACAGCCTCGCAGAGGAGCTACAGGTCTGCTTCAGCATCTACGACAGCAGGGACGGCCGACCTCTCAGGTACGGCAGCCGGGGCTCGTCCATTTATGCACACGGCAACTCCAGCCGCTAATCAGCATAGTTAATTAGTTTCATTTACATTTTTATTTAGACAGTATATATGTTCCATGACTATATTTAATGTTTGATTTCAGTGATTGGTGGAAATTAATTGAAGAAATTACTACATGTGGTCAATTTGTACGGGGCCCAAGCAGGTCAGGATAACTGAGCTGAAATGAATTCCCCAGATATATGGCTTCCTGTGAGCTGACTTTGAGACCCTTGTTTAAAGATTTTGCCCCTGCCTTTACGTGTGTGTGTGTGTGTGTTTGTGTGTGTGTGCATGAGTTATTACTGTGTGATTATGCATGGTGGCCTCTTTTCATGCAAAGCAGTGCAGTTAGCAACATTTGGCCATGCAGAGTAGCTTCAAAGCTCTTCCCCACAGCTTAGACACTAACGCTCTGAACTGTTTGCTGTAGCTCATATAATATAATATATAATATAATGGAACACAAATAAATCGTAACCCTTCCCTCTTGCTTTGCATAAAAGCATCAAGTAAATGTCCTTTGTTTCATTAGTGAAGGCGGGATCAGGTCAAGAAATATATTTCATGAATAAAATAATAATGATCAGCTATGTGTGAACAGGGCAGTTTCACTGTATGACTGCAGGTACATTTAAGAGCAGCAAAGCCGCCCAGACTGGGCATTGGTGGCCATTGGTAGAGCCAGTTTTGACAGATAATGATCTCCTTCTGACCATCTGATCATGGCTGTCTCCGTGCCTGCAGTGCCATGAGCTGGTTTTGGCCTCTCTTGACAGCGTCAGTGACAATATTCACCTTGACCCTTGGCCTACAAACAGCCAAAGCTTATGCTACCTTCTCTTCAATGCGGGGAAAAAGGTGCCACGTGTTTCTCCCCAATGTTAAGGCACTTGCCTACTGTCGTCACGTTAGGAGAAATCCAGTGTCATTCACACGCTTAAAACCGCAGCCAGTGGGACAATAAGATGCGTTTCCATTGGGTCACTTTCTAGTTCACACGTTCTGATCTATGCTAATGAGAAAATGTTTATGTGTATTGACTCTGTTTGAGGTAATTGGGTTGTCACAGCTATAATACATTTAAACAGCAGTATGCACTCTAAAGTTCAGGGAATATATCCCTGCTTGTAGAGGGTACAGGCTGAACTGCTCATTATCTGGTATTCTTGTTGCACTTTTATGTGTTTATGTTTCTGAGTACATTTACCAATTACCCCACACACAGAAAAACAGATGTATAATGATGTGGAAATATTGATGAATGCTACTGTTCACCTTACAGAAAATCCTTCCTAGCACCCACAGGCAAGTGGGAATGTGATGATGATGATGAGGGTGGTGATGATGATGGTGTAATTTCCAGGCAGCTGTTAAATGTGCCCCCACCAAAGACACGGGAGATGTTTTGCTCTCATTTTGTGCTGTTTGAGGCCCTCACAGCCTCACCAGCGGAGTTCATTTTCATTTTTCTTTTCTGGTGGGTGCCCACATCTCCTTTTTTGTCTCTGGAAAGCCAGGGGCTCCGACAATGCCTTTTCCCTCCAGCTGGGGCCACTGCTAATTAATCATGGGCACTTTCGTCTCCAACCAGCCTTTAATCTACCGCTGCCATCACCCATATCTTAAATTAAATTCTTGAACAAATGAGTAAAAATAGCACCTTGCTTTTGCCTGTCAGCTCTGGATTGGTGTCACTGGGCTCTCAGCCAAATTTTGTTGTACATACAGAGTTTTGTTGTACTTGCACAATGACAATAAAGATATTCTACTCCTGAGAGGTAAAGGCGCTCGCCATGCTCTCTGTCGTATCCTAAGGCCCTGAGCAGGGCTCACGGTGAGAGGTAGCTGATTCTCATATGAGAAGCTAATGTGGAGGGTATTCCATCTGGGTTCCCCGGCAGAAATAGGCTTCCCCAGAGCACACCCATTAGCGGGGCCTTCAGGCCGCATTTGCAATGCCTTTTGAGATCCACTGCTTTTGTTGCTCCTTTTAAATGTCACCAGGTTTTGATCTATTGTTCTTTTCTCCCACTCAAATGAATAACAAGCAAGCGGGCATGAAACAGAGAGTGGGAGGTACGGTGTGGGGGCAGCAAGCGCCTGCTCTGGGTTAATAATTTAACCTTTAATTAACCAACTTCAAACACAGAGGGAAGCAAACAGACATGTCCGAGACTTTTATTGCCCATAGTTATGTATGTTTAGCCACACCCAGCAGCTACCGGTAAATACAATGAATGAATAAGTAATAAACAGACAGTAGCTGCAGAAACAAGCAACACTTAGACATTATACTCTGTATAAAGAGCATGTGCAGGGATGACCGTGGAGGTCCGGGTGTAGCTGGTGCTGATGTGGTTGCATCGGGGAGAAATCTGCTCTGAAAACTGGTCAGCAGTTAAGCTAGACTTTGGGGGTAGAAGGGTTCATGGTCAGGGTTTGGGTACCAGGATGTACTATTTGTTTTGATGTGATAGTGGACAATGGATGGCAGTTTGGTATTTATGATCTTCTGGGCGGGTCTGGTCTCCCTGTCCTGAACCGTATCACACTGATCCTGCCGGTGAGGGCACTTTGAGCGGTATAGTGTGAATGTAGCCAGCCTTGGTCTCCCCGTTGAGGGCACTTTGAGCGGTATAGTGCAAATTTCGCCGGCCTTGCCCTCCATGCTTTCTTAGCTGACATGCTTGTGTGGGGATCTGTCCAGGGTTCTCCGTCTGCCTGGTTCTCTCTGAGATCTGGAGACCGTGGAGCCTGAGGTAACTGAGAGTTTCCACTGCAGATCTGTCACGATGGGCAAAATGCTTCTGTGAAAGCGAGTTTGTTATTTACATATATAGATGTGTAGTTCCAGGAGGGAAAGCGTCCGTGAAAAACAAAATCAAAAATGCCGACTTTTCTGCTTTGCCCTATTCCCCTTCTTTGGCTGTGTCCCTGTTGTTTGAATAACCTTCCTGCTGCATTTAGAGCATCAACAAAGCGTCACTCACTCACTTCCATCTTCACCCCTCGGGGTTCCGTTGCCTCTCTTCTGTTTCCATAACTACATGTGCAGCTACATCACATCTCCCAATTTCCTGCCCCCCCCCTCCCCATTTTTCCAAATTGTGTTCACTGCATCTTTACATCTGTGTTCAAAACGAACCCTCAGGAATCTGAGATAACGAATACAGAGGCTCCCATGAATATTTCATCGTTTGAGGACATTAAAATGTAATTTTTTCCAGTTGTCGGGTGCATTGTATTCTGTCGCTTTTTCACCATTTGCGTTAAATTATTCAGCCTCAGCAAGCATCCTCTAGGGTCTCCTGATAATCATCAGGGCTGCCCCTCCTGGTCCCCACTAGTTAATTAATGGACAGTAAAGCTCGGCAGTGGCTGAAGGTACAGATAAGGCCCCCTGAATGCGATCCACAGGCTGCCTCCTCATCCATGACGGCCTGGCTGGATCCTCATCAGTGTTGGCCTGGCTGGATCCTCACTGTGTAACTGCCATACCTTTTCCATCCCTGTTTTCCAGTGAAAGGTTCTTTGTTAGGCTGAATAAACATGGGGTGCCGAAGTCGCCGGAAAGAGCAGAGCGGCAGTGTACCCTTTTCACGGTGAGTGTCCGCCTGTGGTTGCATGCTGGATATTCCAGCCTCTTGTGTCCCTCTTTTTGATCCTCCATTAGCTTGGCCTGTGACAGCTGTGTGTGCTGATCCTGGGATTTTCCCTGCCCTGTGCCAACTTCCAGTTACACTTGGAATAACCCTGAAAAAACACCTGAATAAGCAGAATAATGCCTGGTCTTCACCTTGTGTCTATATAGTGTTATAAAGGAGAAAAATCGTCAATAATTGTTAATATGATGTAAATGTTTGTTGTTTTTCACCAGGATTTGGGCAGCGGTGATCTGCGGAAAGATGTATATATTGTGGCTCACATTATAAGAATAGGTAAGACCTTTGAATTGGAGTCATTATACTGCTGGAAGCAGCATTTGAATGGATGCGACTTGAGTAGATGAATCAGCCAGTGTGGACACTGCAGGTGTTATAGCGTGTGTGAGACGTGTGTGTAAAGAGCTGGCCACTTCTCGTCCTCCTCTTCATCCTCCTCCACCTCTTTCGCTCCCTCCGTCTCCTCCTCGTCCTCCTCCAGGGCGCATGGGAGCGGGGGAGAAGAAGAATGTCTCCAATGTGCAGTACCGGAGACCCTTTGGCTGTGCTGTTATCTGCATCGCAGACCTCCTCACGGCTGACTCCAGGGATGATCACAACCTCAAGGTCTACACGTGAGTCCCCAGCACGGGGGGCGGGGGAGCGTTAGCCAGGAACAACCAAAGTGTTACAGATTTGAGCACAAAGAGAATCAACATGCTTCACTTACCATC
>JAABNX020000001.1:906952-917728 GCA_015163995.2 Mormyrus lacerda
CACAATCGGGCAGGAACACCAGGTAATGAGGTGGGCGTGGCACACGGGAGGATCGGACGGAGCGGATCATGACATAGTCTTCCTGCTAGTGTAGCACAAGCTAAGACCCTGGGTTCCTTTAAATCAGAGCTAGATAAAATTTTAACAACTCTGAGCTATTGGCTTACTTCTCCCCAAACGAGCTTGATGGGGCGAATGGCCTCCTCTCGTTTGTAAAGTTCTTATGGTTCAGAATGTCGTGCATTGTATTGGTTGCTGTTGCATAATTTTAGGGCTTGTAATCATAGCCACTGAAATTAAACTTTTGTAAAAATATCATCTAAGAGTTTCATTGTTTTGTTTGATACACTGAATTAATATGTCTGATTAATATGTCTGATTAGAGCAAGTGAACTTAAAGGTACAAAGTACCCTGGTACGGAGTTCGAGACCCAGACAGTCTAATATAATTCAACATAAACAACACTGTTATTATAAGATTCCATTGGCATCCATTATTGAGGCTATCGAACGCACATTCCTACAGGCTTTCGTTTTACTTCCATGTATTTTTTACTGGCACGTTTCACTGATATCATTAAAGCATCTTTCTTACAGAGACAACCTAATATTCATGATCAAGATGAGTTGCTGAAGTGGGTAATATTTTTATGGACAAAGGAAATCGCATACTATTTTGGTGCCACAGAATGCAAAATAATGTGAATTGTCAGAGTCACACCCAGCTCCGTCCGATCCTCGTGTGTGCCACGCCCAGCTCATTACTTTGTGTGATTCCCGGATTGTCAACATCTGTTTCTTGTTCCGTTTGCTCATTCCTGTGTATTTAGTCCAAGTCTGAGTATGTCTCCTAAGATTCGTCATTGTATTGTTTTGATGTTTAGTCGCTGTCTGCCTTGCATCTCGGCAAATAAACCCGTGTACTGGTGGATCCTTGCTTCCCTGCCTCGTTATTCCTCATGATCGTGACAGAATGACGAATCTCCAGGAAAGCCCAAAGCGGCAGACCGAGCATCACCGGCTCGGTCTGCTGCAGGAATTTGAGTACTGGCGGTCCCAACCAGAAATCGAGGAGGATCTCGTAGCCCTGGAGTTGACCAACCTCTCCTCGAGAAGGAGAGCCCACCTGGACAGGAAAATCCCCTCCATAGGGCAAGGAAAGTCCTGCAACAGCTGCGGCAACAAATTGTGGAGCAACGGGACGAGCGCGTTGCCTGAAGCCTGGGCAACGCATCGGAGCCGGCTCCGTCCTCTACCCCCAGCAGCCAGAAAAAGCGGGGCAAGTAGCACAGAGCGCAGCATTAGGGAGAATTCACTCTCTTCTTGGGAGCCTGCTGGCTGCTCCCCGCTTGGGAGTCAGCAGTACAGCGAGGGAGCTCCCCGCTCCACTACCAGGACACCGTTGCTGCCCGCGGGACCAGCCCAAGGGAGCTGCCGCCTCCCTTGGAGGTGTACCATTACCGGCTGACGCGCCTAGCCGGTAAGGGGATCAGCGCATTGAGGGACGCTATTCCCTGGGTCCCTAAATCCCTTAATGGGACCATGCAGAGCCAGGAGGCGCCGACCCTGGATGCGCTGGTCGAGGCGCCCGACCTCCAGCTGCCACTGCGCTGCCTGCTGCTGCTGACACGCCCGCGGCTCCGCCTGCTGCTACTGCCGCCGCTCTGCCCGCAGCTTTGCCTGCCGCTTCGCTGCCCGAGGTGCCTGCTGGCCGCACACCCGAGGCCGCCGCCACGCCCACGGCACCACCTGCTGCTAATGCCACCGTTCTACCCGCGGCATCGCCCGCCGCTGCCGCTTCGCTGCCTGATGTGCCCACTGAGGTGCCCCCTGCTGGCCGTACTCCCGAGGTGCCTGCTGAGGCACCCCCTGCTGGCCACACGCCTATCTTGCCTGTCCAGCCCGACTCGCCTGTACAGCCCTGCTCACCTGGCTCGCCTGTCCAGCCCGTCCAGCCCTGCTCGCCTGTCCAGCCTTGCTCGTCAGTCCAGCCCTGCTCGTCAATCCAGCCCTGCTCATCCATGGTTGAGGTTGCACCAGTTGCAGCCACATCCTCGCTGGCCACTTCCCCTGGAGAGAAGACTCCTGACCCCCAGCACTAGACCCAGTCCCCGAGGAGGTCCCAGACCACCAGGACTTGAGTGGGACTCCTCGGGGACCTCCCTGATGACTCTCTCTCCCTTGCCCCACTGTGACCGACGCTCTTCAGGACCCCACCTTTCAGTGTCCCGTAAGGGAAGGGGAAGCCCCCTGGCTCGCCCGTTCGGCCCCTGGCTGTGGCTAGGTGGC
Source organism: Mormyrus lacerda (assembly GCA_015163995.2). NCBI lineage: Eukaryota > Metazoa > Chordata > Actinopteri > Osteoglossiformes > Mormyridae > Mormyrus > Mormyrus lacerda. Next base: position 909,242 of record JAABNX020000001.1, read on the forward strand.
TGCCTGCGGGTCCTGTGCCGTCAGTTCGGCGGTCGCGTCCGGGCCCTCCCTCGGTTCCTCGGTGCCAGTCCTTGGCCTTGCCTCCGGCTCCATGTCGGCTGCCTCCGGGCCCCCCTACTCCGGCAGGGCATCGGACTACACCTTCGCCGGCTCCAGCTTCCCCTCCGCCTGCTCCGGCTTTCCCCTCCTGCCTGCCTCCGCCGGCTCTCCCTCGTTCCGTTCCCTTGAACCCTGTGGGGTTTCCTACGGCTCCGGCCTCCCTCTCACCTGCGGCCCCTCCGGCCGCTGCCCGTCGCCCGCCTTGGCTCCTTCGGGCTCCCCTTGGCCCTCCGTCCCTGCCTGTCTAGTCTCCCCTCTCTGCTCCCTTTATTCCTCCTGTCCCTGCTCCCGGAGTGCGCGCCTTTGGGGGGGGTTTCTGTCACACCCAGCTCCATCCGATCCTCGTGTATGCCACGCCCACCTCGTTACCTTGTGTAATTCCCGGATTGTCAACACCTGTTTCTTGTTCCGTTTGCTCATTCCTGTGTATTTAGTCCAAGTCTGAGTACGTCTTCTCAGATTCGTCATTGTATTGTCTTGATGTTTATTCGCTGTCTGCCCCGCATCTCAGCAAATAAACCCGTGTACTGGTGGATCCTCGCTTCTTTGCCTCGTCATTCCCCGCGATCGTGACAGTCGGTAACTTTAATGTTATTTATTTAAAGCAGTATTTGTCTTAATTTTTGACATCTTAATGTCTATTTTATGTCCATAACACACCCATCATTTCTCGTGCTTTCCACGATGGTTATTCTTACCAGATTCTGGATTTGCATTTGCACGACTGTCTGCTTGCACAGCATTATATGTTCCAAATACAAGTTCCACTGTCTGCAATCCCAGCGAGTACCACACCTGGTCACACTATGAGAGACCTGTGGAGATCTGAGCCGTTCTTGGTCTCGTGCTCCCCTTCTCTGCGGCCATTTCTCCAGGCAGTACCTCCGCTGTACGTTCAGACTGACGACTGTTCCTAGCAGCACACTGAGCCTGAAGAGGCACCTTAAGTGGGAATGTGTGTGTACATGTGTGTGTGAACTGGAGCCTCAGGACGCCCTTTCAGTGGGGTGATGCTCACTGTGACGCCCTTTCAGTGGGGTGATGCTCACTGTGACGCCCTTTCAGTGGGGTGATGCTCACTGTGCTGTGTGTTTACGCAGATGGAAGTGAGCCCGCTGGAGAATGCCATCGAGGTGATCGAGAATAAGAACTTGCAGTTGAGGACCCTGATCACGCAGTGTCAGGCGAGGCAAATGCAGAACATCAACCCGCTCACCATGTGCCTCAACGGTGTGATTGACGCTGCTGTCAACGGGGGCCTGACGCGCTACCAGGAGGTAGGGCCTCCCTGACCTCCACGATGCTCAGATACCCTGGCAGATTTAGGGGGCTCAGCACACTCTATATTTTCAGGGGCCCAGTCAGCAAAATTCACTGAGGGGAACCCCCGCTTAAATTTATGGAGGGGCTGTCCAGAAAAATGTACAGAGGGGACCTAATGTGATGTTTTGTCTTGAGCACTGAGTCTATTATTATAGAGTCCTGCAGGTGTTATTGTGTTGAAAATGTCACATGCAAGACTTTGATATGAGATGTGAAATCCTGCATCTAGTCCCGCCCCCACCCTGAAGGGGACTGACGCCATCAGTCTGATGTCTCCACCGTCACATCGGGCTCTGCTGGAGAGAGCGTCCATATCAATTTGCAGGGCCCTATTGCTTAGGAACTGCAAATGAGCCTGAAATGTCATTTTATCCTGTAGCAAGTCTGACACGTCATTGCTTGGAAATATTATAAGAGAAGCGTAAGTCAATTACGGTTTGTTATCTGATAGTATAAATGGCAGATATGCCCTTTGGACTGTTCTGCAGGAGCCAGCCAGTGCAGCTAACATTTAGATTTATATGAGCAATTTTAGCTTCTCCCTCAGGGCGAGTCCAGTCCCATTCTTATTAGAGAAATCTTGTTATTCTCAGCTCCAGATTTCTTGTTATCTGTTGCTTTATTTCACACCAAGGATTTTTTTCCCCTCCGTTCCTGTATTCAAAACAGAAATTGTATTTATGAAATCCAAGCTGCATAGAATAATCCATTTTATGCTGCTTATGAATCATTGCTGTCTGGAATTCTGATTCATTTTCTTTTAAAATTATTCCACTTCTGAAATTATACCCATTTTTAAGAAAATAATAGTGCTTGCAATCTGCGCTGATTCGCTGCTGAGAAATCTCAGCAAAATGTGGTTAGGAGCCTCAGAAAGAGGTCCTTTATGGTAATAATACTCACGCTGCCCCACAGCCTGTTTTTTCTGCACTTCTGTTTTAATCTGTTTTGTCCTGGAGTGTGGAGTGGCCACATAATTACACAGGCATATCCACATTGATGATATTTTACGTCATCCTTACCATATTATTATTAATGAAGTATTAAAGCTACACTCTCCACCAGAAGCTCATTCTCGCTGTTCCTGTGTGAGGTGAAGGTTTCGTATCTGATCGTCTTTGGCTGTCTTCCTGTTCTCATGGCTTAACACCCTGCTTTATCTGCCCCCCCCCCCCGTGCAGATGTTGCATTTTTTACTGCAAGTCTTTGGAGCTTGTGTTCGTACCCTGAGAAGCTGCAGTCCCGGCCGTCAGACTTCTTTACATGATATTCTTAAGGGATGGACAGGGTATTCTTTTAGGCTACTTGTTCTTTCCACCAGACGTTTAGGTAACTCTTCACTCAAAAGATTTGCGTGATGAGAAATGCAGCCATAATGAAACTTAACAGCAGACAGACAGATTAATTGCTTAAAAAGGAAGGTTATGCTCAGGGATCAGGAGACTCAGCTAGATTGTACCCAGACATTGTGCTTTCCACATGCACACATTTATTGGACGTGCAATGATGGTGTCATCACTAAAGGGTTGTTACTTATGGTCTGATGCAGTGTTTCTGTGAGTCACTGGGTGTGTGTGTGAGAGAGAGAGAGAGGGAGAGAGAGGAAGACAGAGACTGACAAGGCTCTTGCTTCCCCTCAGGCTTTCTTTGTGAAGGACTACGTGGCGAGCCACCCAGAGGACTGTGAGAAGATCGGCCGTCTCCGCGAGCTCATGCTGGAGCAGGTGAGTGTGGAAGAGCAGCAGGTCCAGCTTTTCTGCTTTCCTGATGGTTTAAACATGGATGTGATTGAATATCATTACTGAAGTAATACAGGTCAAGTGCTTTGCTAAGGTGTGCAATAGGGGCTCCTCATCCGATTCGATTCTGTACCCTCACCCTTAACACGACTGGCCCCTTGCACCATCTGCAGTGTGCGATGAGCATGTGCCGCGGTGACACTGTGTGTGTACATCTAGCAAGATCATTTCACCCTCAGGCACACATCCTGGGGTACGGCCTGGCTGTGCACGAGAAGTTTGTGCCACAGGACATGAGGCCTCTGCACAAGAAGCTGGTTGACCAGTTTCATCTCATGAAGTCCAGTCTGGGAATACAAGTGAGTCTTAAGAATAACATACATCAGTGCAGGAGGTATTCTGATTGTGCTTACACTATTGATTGTGATGAAGACTAATGGGGAGGATGATTTTAGTGAAGGTACTGATGGTGAGCATAGTGATGACTATGATGATGATGATGATGGTAATGAGGTTACGCTGTTGAGGTTATGGTGATGAGGTTACGGTGAGGATGGTGATGCTAATGATTCTGGTGGTTTATGGTGGCAAGGGGGATAAGGATTGTGATAACATTGCCGTTTTTCCAGGATTGTCCAGCCTACCTGCCTTTTGCCAATGGAAGCCCGCGTACCTACATGGGGTCAATGGTCAATGCTGTGAGCCCTGACGGTGGCCGGGGAGTGATGAGACGTGGGTAAGGGCAGCCTCCATCTCATCTACTTTCACCCTACTCTCACTGCGTTCCGCTGACATGTGACACTGTCATGTGACTGGTTTTACCTTCCTTTTTTTAGTACCTGTGACTAACAGTAAATCATGACTAAAGTTTATGTCTTATTTATATAGTTGACATGTATTGCATAACAAATGTCAAACATGTGGGAGGATGAGTGAACCGATGTTAAAAACACCGAAAGAAACTTTCAGTGTGTGGCTCAGTGGGTTAGTACACTGTTATACGAAACCTGCCAGTTCAAATCCCAGGCTCAGCAGAATGATGTCACCTTGAACAAGGCCTTTAATGCCCAATTGCTTCAGGGACTGTCTGACCTTGCTGTCTCAGAAAATGAGTGTTGCTTTGGAAAGTAACAGAGAGAACTGTGAACAACAGGGAGCTGAGAGTAACAGAGAACTGAGAATAAGAGAGCTGAGAGTAACAGAGAGAGCTGTGAGTAACAGGGAGCTGAGAGTAACAGAGAGAGCTGAGAATAAGAGCTGAAAGTAATAGAGAGAGCTGTGAGTAATAGAGAGCTGAGAGTATCAGAGAGAGCCGTGAGTAACAGGAAGCTGAGAGTAACAGAAAGAGCTGTTAGTAATAGTGGGCTGAAAGTAACAGAGAGAGCCTTGAGTAACAGGGAGCTGAGAGCAAGAAAGTGGCCTGCCTCACCTAAACAGCTGCTCTTATTTTCGGTGCTCCCAGCCCCAGCACCCTCAGCTACCCGGCAGCGAACCGCTACTCCTCGTCCTCACTTTCCTCCCAGGCCTCAAACGAAGTGAGCAACATCACGGGCCAGTCGGAGAGCTCAGACGAGGTCTTCAACATGCAGGTACTGTTCGGTTGGGTGTGGGGCTGTTGTCACTGCTGTCAGATTGGAGCTAATGAAGGCCCAGCCTTGACCTCTCTGCAGGGATTCAGGACAGTCCTGCCCCCTCCAGTCACAGGCCTTCTGCTTTGGCCGGATAGACTGGGTTTCTGTTTGAACAATATAAACCTCCGAAGGCTGTTTTACTTTTGAACTAATAATTCGTATCGATTGCGGGAAGCTGGATTTTGTAACCTGCTGGGCTTCTAAAGCACTGTTCCACAGCCAAATACGATCTTCTGATGTTCTTAAGATGTTCTCTTGCGGTCCACAGCCCAGCCCATCTACCTCAAGCCTGAGCTCCAATCATTCTGCCTCCCCCAACGTCAGCAGCTCCGCCCCCTCCAGCACCAGAGGTCAGTGCCCAGCCCCCCCCCCGCCCATGGGCAGATTTGCCATACTGGTCAAAAGGAAATGCTACTGGAACATAAGTTCAATAAAATTAAATTACATTGTAAAGTTATATTTAATAAATGTGGCTAGTGATAGTCATATCAGTGTATAATGATAATTTATTGTGAATTTTTCTGTAGTTATTTATCTGGATATGAATGACTGGATAGGCTCCCTCGCTTTCCTCTAACTCTCTGGGCTGTGGTCCCACCGCCAGTAGGAGCCACTTAGAGGCCTGCTTTCTGAATGTCTCCTGTGCCCTGTCTTTCTGGCGTCCTGCTTCCTGAATGTCCCCTGTCTTTGTGGCGTCCTGCTTCCTGAATGTCCCCTGTCTTTGTGGCATCCTGCTTTCTGAATGTCCCCTGTCTTTCTGGCGTCCTGCTTCCTGAATGTCCCCTGTGCCCTATCTTTCTGGCGTCCTGCTTCCTGAATGTCCCCTATCCCCTGTCTTTCTGGTGTCCTGCTTTCTGAATGTCCTCTGTGCCCCGGCTTTCTGGTGTCCTGCTTCCTGAATGTCCCCTGTCTTTGTGGCGTCCTGCTTCCTGAATGTCTCCTGTGCCCTGTCTTTCTGGCGTCCTGCTTCCTGAATGTCCCCTGTCTTTCTGGCGTCCTGCTTCCTGAATGTCCCCTGTCCCCTGTCTTTGTGGCGTCCTGTTTCCTGAATGTCCCCTGTCTTTCTGGTGTCCTGCTTCCTGAATGTCCTCTGTGCCTCGGCTTTCTGGTGTCCTGCTTCCTGAATGTCCCCTGTCTTTGTGGCGTCCTGCTTCCTGAATGTCTCCTGTGCCCTGTCTTTCTGGCGTCCTGTTTCCTGAATGTCCCCTGTCTTTCTGGCGTCCTGCTTCCTGAATGTCCCCTGTCCCCTGTCTGTCTGGCGTCCTGCTTCCTGAATATCCCCTATCCCCTGTTTTTGTTGTGTCCCATCCCGAGTCACCGTATTCCCAATGCATTCCAGGTTCACCGCTGCCATCTGAAAAGAATAAGCATTCCAGAGAGAGTTCCTGCCTTTCACCTCGGGACAGACCCTGCAGCACCATTTACTCCAACCCCCTGGACTCCACACAGGTATATGATATATCTTATACAGCACCAAGTCAAAAGTTTGGACATGCCTCACCTAGCTGTCTACAAAGGACAGTGATAGTGTTGAGTCGCCTATGGCTTACTCACTGGGGGCTTTGGGTGGGGATGCTGTAAAGCGCTCTGAGACAATGTAATGTTATGATAATGTGCTATACAAAAATAAATTTGTTGTTGTTGTTGAATCACAAGACCTAGTCACCTGACCTAAACATAGTACAGATGGTTTGGGAGTAGTTTGACCAGAGAGTGAAGGAAAAACAGGCAATGAACCAGTGACCAACAGAATCCCTACCCACAGAGCTGCCCCCCCAACAAAGATAAGACAAGATAAGAAAAGCCTTATTGATGGTGTACCTCATAGCACACAATGCCAGTGCGCTGATTCTCGTCCCCTCAAACAGAGGATACTGCCACACCCTATGGGAGATGTCATGCTGCCACGCAGTGACCCCAGTCTCTCAGCACCAGACAAAGGTAAGGCGACGCTAGCATTAATGCCAAAACCACAGTATTACCCCGGGCAGGGCTGCAATAGTAACAGATAATCTGACACCTTCATGCGTGAAAATGTATGATGAAGACTTGAGTGGCTGGAAAGGTGACGTCGTCTCATTGGGGTCAGAGGATCTTAAAAGCAGATGGACAAGTTGTATCCTTTGTTGTTTTGAAACAACTCCCCAGTCCAAAAGGAGCAATGCAGATATAGTTAAGTACAGTCCATCGTAAGAGCTGCGCCACAGTTTGGTGTTGTGGCTGGATTGTAACTGGAGATGGAGCAGTGGCTCCTTTAATTTCCCTCCTATTAGATTAAAGTCTTGCAAATAATCATCACTGCGCTGGATTATTTTCACCCCAAAATTGGCCGGACTCTTGCTTTGATCACGCTGCTTTTATCTGCGTTGATTTCAGTGTGCCATTAAGAGATCCCTTCATGCCGCACTGAGCTCTTAAGGATGCTTAGGTTTTCCGGGGCTATTTATTTTTAAAGGCGAGACTCTCAGGCAAAAGAAAATCATAAAAAAACAAAACTAGCTGCACTGAAGAAAGTCAGGTTCAAGCTTTGGTCTTTGATCTTTGGAACATTAAAGAGTTTGGTGGAGGATCGGCTCAGAAACAGGAAAGGAAAGAGACAGATTGTGTTTGCTTAGACATTTTTATGGGGTGTATGTTGAAGAGGACACGAAGTGGAAACTGCGTTTCCCTGTGGTGAGGTATCGTTTTTACAGGAACATACAGAATGAATGAGATTTTTTCTTTATCTTTGTAAATGTGTTTACAGTCATCAAATTCAGATTACTTTGTTACAGTCAGATGTATAATGTTACTCTTCTGAACTGTTGCTCAGATCCAGTCCTACTTCAGTATATTCTACAAGAGATTGGGGACTACAGCTCTCCCCAGCCAGAATTTCATTGTTAAAGCAAAAACAGATACACCATTCATTTATATTTGCTCATTTACCCCACAGTCTTTTGTGTGCTCTATGTATTTTATCTTTGTACTTGTACTTATATGTTATTGCATCTGTTCACGCTACATACCTTGCTGCTGTATGCAAGAGAATTTCCCTCTTGGGTCAATGAATTATATCTCATTATCTTACCTTAATTTCTAAGTTTACCTAGAAATGGCGCGAGCAGATGTGCCACATGAAGTCTTGCTCTTTATGGCAAAATGTCCTTTAAGTCGAGTTAATTAAGCATGCAGGGATTTATGGGATGGAAAGCCCATTTACTATAGTACTGTCAGGGTCCCGCAGGACATTTTTAATAAGGACAGATTAATTTTTTTGGGCTGCTTTTTAACAGGCAGACAGTATATTTTGCATGTTGAGGTATTGAGCAGAAGCCCTGGTAGCTGGAGCCCGGACCGGCCTGAGAAAGCAGGGCATGCTGTTCACCCCTCACCCTGTACAGCCCCATATAAGTCAGTGTGAGAGCGCCCTGAGACTGCCACTAGCTGCTCCCTTAACACTCAGCACTCCTACATGCACTCCTGGGCCAGTGTGAGAGCGCCCTGAGACTGCCGCTAGCTCCTCCCCTTAACACTCAGCACTCCTACATGCACTCCTGGGCCAATGTGAGAGCGCCCCGAGACTGCCGCTAGCTCCTCCCTTAACACTCAGCACTCCTACATGCACTCCTGGGCCAGTGTGAGAGCGCCCCGAGACTGCCGCTAGCTCCTCCCTTAACACTCAGCACTCCTACATGCACTCCTGGGCCAGTGTG
>JAABNX020000001.1:923706-936856 GCA_015163995.2 Mormyrus lacerda
CCAGAATTTCTTAGACAGTTGGTTCTCCTGTCCAGTGCCACAGAGTCCCATTAATCCTGCCATTTTGTCCATTCCCCCAGAATTTCAAGGACAGTCAGGTTCCCCTGTCCAGCGCCACAGAATCCTGTTAATCCTGCTGTTCTGTCGATTCCCCCGGAATTTCACAGACAGTTGGTTCCCCTGTCCAGCCCAGCTATTAATCCTGCCGTTTTGTCGATTCCCCTAGAATTTCTCGGACTGCCAGGCCCCCCCGTCCAGTGCCGCAGAGTACCGTTAATTCCACCCTTCGGTTGATTCCCCAGACTTTTTTTCCCCATGGTGCACATCGATTTCCAACACCAGTTCCTTCCTGTCATGTAATGCCACAAATTAACCGTCTATTCCACAACACCCCAGAGGGCACGCTAAAGCTTTTTAACTGTTATGTTAAAGCCTAAACTGATTAAATTGGCAGCATGAGTTTAAGTATAAATACTTGGGCAAACAGCTCTTAGCTGAGTGGTATTTGGTTTAAGCTTCCTAGCTTCCGGACGTTAGCCTGGGTTCACAGAGAGGATAGAAAGGCCTGTTTGTGCTAACGTGTGTATCAGGGTCCATCAGAGGCGGCTTCCAAGAAGCCTGCCTCGGGTAAGCAGTGAAGACCATGGTTGGGCATGCTTCCTGGCAGATGGCTAATGGCATCACTCCCAGGCCCTGCTCCAAGGCCTTGCCTGTGTGCTCAGCGTGATGGGCCACGGTCGGGCGCAGGGTGGTCACCCACATGCTTATTGCAAAGATGGGGTGGAAATGAATGATTCCTGGAGCAGGCCTGTGTTCTACATCCATGTTTCCCATGACTCTGCATTTGACACTGGAGAGCGTCCGCCTCGTAACTGCAAATATGGGGCCTCGACCCTGTGATGTGGTGGGTGTCTGTATTCTGTTGCATGAGGCACTATCTATAACAAGGATCCTCAGTGGACTCAAACAATTCCTATACCCCCCCGGGGCTGGATCTAAGCATTGGCAGAAGGCACCTGAAGGGCACTAGGTGGCCCAGTCAAAGCTACCGCCTCCGACTTGGTGAAATGCATCGGATCCCGCCCAACGAGAATTTTTTGGCTTTGTGTCGCTGATTTGGACCTTGGAGAAAAATGATAGAGAGAGCCAGTGAGAGAGCCATTATAAATGCTTGTTGAAAATGTTAAAAAGCATTAAGCCTAGATGTGACACATGGGGACAGATGGTAAGGCTGGGAAGAACAGCTGGATTACATTCTTTGAGAGTCTGATATGGACCCAAAGGTGTATAGTCTTTATATAATTTTTAACCGACATGGGCACCGCAGATAAACATGATATTTTAAAGTAACTCTCACTAATTTACAATTAAGCGGTAACGTAAGTATTGGTTAATGTGCTTCTCCTTTACGTAAATATGGCAACAATTAAATGTGACCTCATCCACCAATGGGCACCTCTTACTGGCTGTAATTGGACATGTGCTGATTCATGCATTCATTCAGTCAACATGATCAAATTTAGCACAATACAAATATTATCACAATGGAAACATTGACTGTGCACTCTTAATTCCTCACCCTTAATTTATACCATCTAATTTGAACCTCATGTTGTATTTTTAGGCTCCAGGATGAAATATTGGGTAATAATACCTAAGTGAGGCCTGGCCACATTTACTTTGCTCTCTCTCGCCCCCTTCTGGGCTTCTAAGTGTCTAATTCCGGTCCCCTCGCTGACTCCATCTACAGAGCTCCGTGCCCCCCTTCACGCCATCGCCGACTGAGAGCCAGTCAGGGGGGCTGGTGTCCAATTCGCCAGCGCTGTCAGGCAGCTACAGCAGTGGCATCTCTTCTCTGAGTCGCTGCAGTATGTCGGATGCGTCGGGCCTGGAGGCCCCGCCCCCTGGGGAGCTAGCCCCGCCCAGCATGCTCACGGCCTCTGCGTCGGGAGGCTCCGACGAGCTCCTGCGGCGTGACAGCAAGACACCTCCACCGTACAGTGTTTATGAGCGCACCAACCCTCGGCGCCTGGTGCCTCTCCCCCATGGCCTGTCTGTCCTGCCCAGTGTGGATCCTCCTGCCCTCCCGCCCAAGCCCAGCCAGATCCGGAGCACCAAGCTGGACCTGGATCCCCGAAGGGCTGAGCAGGTGCCTCGGCCCAGACCGCTGCCCAGGAAGGTGTCGCAGTTATAGCGCCATCTGCTGGTGCCACCGGCTTATTTTGCACTTAGGTTGTGGTTTTTTTTGGTAATCCCAAGACTACAAATGAAATATGAAAACAGATTTTGAAAATAGTTGTGATTATTTTTTATTATTATTTCTTTGGTGACATTCAGTCCAATTCAAGATTCAGTACCTTTAGGACTCAAGCCCAAATATGAAACTTAGGGAAAAAATGGTTGAAATTGCATACATTAAATTAATAAATATTTTTGATAGATGTATAGATAAAATACATGTATATATTGATTAAAAGATAACTTTGTTTTGCCTTAAATGTAAAATCTCTCATCTGTTGTTGAGGGCCTGCAGAAAATTCCGCAAGTGTTTTACTCCTATGATTCACAAAGAAGTGCTGGGTGCTGCTGGCTTGAACTCTTTCAGAAGAGCTGAATATCTACCCATCCGTTTGCCGGAAGATTATATGTGCCATATGAAAGACCGATGGGATTTTCCGAGTGGTGTACCAAAGGAATATAGAAACTCTTTTATATAACTGGAAGATTAGAAACTAGGAAAGTGACACTGCTTGAGGTAGCAGTGATCTTCTGTTTGCGTCGATTTTGCGAAATCAAGGCTGATTTTCTGGCTGCATGAGGCCTGTGTAAAACAGTATTGTCCAGTAGTAGGATTCCTTCTATATGTACTAAGGTAGAAAAGCACAAGACTTGCCAGCCGATAGCAGAATAACAATAACAATAATAGCAGAATAATAATAACAATAATAGCAGAATAATAATAACAATAATAGCAGAATAACAATAACAATAATAGCAGAATAATCATCTCACGACCAGTGGTGGCATCGGGGGTGTGAGAAGGTATCGGTGAAATTGAAATCGTTCTCTTTTTGTGCTAAGGGCAAAGCACTTGCACGAGGGCCCGATTCCAACAACCACAAAATTAATATATTCCACTGGCAAAGGGTTTGTCAACCTTGTCCGCAGAGAGATGTCAAGCTATGTGTTTGTATAGCCGAATATTTTTCGGACAGTTTCTCTAAATTGTTTGGCACGGAGGCGGCGCCACTGACAGTGTGTGCAGAAAGCTGCCCCTTTTATAGTATTCAGAGGCTCACCGGCAAAAGACAGGTGGCTGGGAAGTGTTCTAGGAAAACATTGTTTTGTAAAATGTTTGTTGGAAATATTGATTGTCTCTTTGAGTGGTTTTTGACTATTCAACGGCAGTATTCATTGTAACTTTAACATTTTTGTATTTTTTTGTGAATTTGGGATTAAATATATTTACATGAATCGCTACTTGTGAAAATGTAAATTACATTCACGAGACTGTTGTAAGTATGCCAAATAGCTTGTTGAATACCACTATTGTACATATGTGTTTTTAACAAGATGTAGCTATATGAATTTACAGCTTTGAATGTTCCAAGAAGAATTATAATTATAAATGTTTAATATCCATGTTTAGTGACTGTAGAGAGTTACATTGATTCATAACTCAATTAAATAACCTGTTGAATAAAACACAATTGGAAGAGAGTTTTGCATAAGACTGACATAGTGGTATATTTTATGTAAGAAAACATTGTCAGTCCCTTTCCGAAGTCATGACATTTTATCGTTCACTCTATGATTTAACTGCACTTTATTCATATTGTGGAGAATGTGCTAGTTTTCTTTATTCATCAATTGGACTGATCTGAAAGGATATTCCGTTTGACCCTATGATGCATTTAGTTAGCGACAGACAAATAACGTATATAGTATTTGTGTGTTTTGTTTTCATGTTCTTGATGCAACATGTCTTTAAACAAATACATCAGGCAAACATTATCAGCACAAAAATAAAATCCTTGAACTTAATGCAACTTTATGTCACCGCGTTTGACATCAAACTGGATGTATACAAGAATGGTATGTGAATGTAGTGTTACTTACAAACCTTGCCCATATTGCTTGGATTTATATTTTACCATTTGCAGAGCACAATATTTATGAGTGGTTTTGTGCAAACATCCAGATTCAGTTTGCCACTATGCATCTGATCACTGGTCATCCTATTTTACCTCATGTCCCAGTAATAAAAGACGATAACTTGGGGGCTTTAAAGGTGATGTAACCTTGACATAAAGGCTTAACATAAAACTGTTAAGTACTGAATTGTCCTGACTGCTGACACCTTGCCCCTATCTTCTCCAGGGCATGCCTCAGCATAGGTGCATCTTCTATAAGTCTAAATCCACGACTGTTTTGGTCGATATATATTTTATGAAGCTTTAACGAGCAACTGGAACCGGTGTCCTTAACCGGCAGGCTACCTGGTCACCTTGGTCCCGAGCAGCCGTTTTTATTCAGCATTGTCTGCAGATTTACTGCCAGCTCCCCGATGCGATGATCTTTGTCTGTGTAACGGCGATGCATGAACAAAGCGTTTATAATGATTTCTCCCCTGTGCTGCGGGGCTTTTACGCGGATGGCCGCCGATTGCCTTGCAATGGGATGATTTCGTCTACAATAAACTCTCGGGGAGTGCATCCCACTTTCACTTAACCCACTAATATCCTCCACCCTCCTTAATCGTTTTAACCTAGATGTAAACAGTTGGTGTTCTAATCAAAAGGGACAGTTTTCCTGCTTTGCGGATGAACTTGCGGCATACTCGTTTAAATGTTTTTAGCACCGTTAAAAGTCTCCTATTTCACAGCTATAAGCTCGGTTTTCCTACTTGATTTCTGAGAATTGCTATTCTTTCCAGGAAATGACTTTGGGATGATGAGCTGCTCGACTCGGCTTCTCGCGCAGCATAAACAGAGAGCGTGACGCGGCACAACTTTCAACAGCACCGACACACTCGGGAAAAATTATATATATATATATATATATATATATATATATATAGGTTTAAGGAGCTACAGCTGGAAAAGAAACGCCAAATGGTTTATTGCACTACGTGTAATAGTTCATTTAGGTTAATATTACTGAAGTTAGAAAACACCAAAATTAAAAATAGCTTAACACTGGTTGGCGAGGTCGAAGCGGGCCATAGACAGGACAGGACAGGACACGCTTGTGGAATATTCGGGGCTCTTTAGGACCCAGCGGGCATCCAGCGTGAAGCTCACACCGAGAAGCGTGGGAGCGCGTACGGCGCACTGCTGGTAAGTGAAACAACCTCCCATTAAGGACTGGCCGCAATGGAGCGCTGGTGGTGTGCTAAAAACCAAACGACGACATGACGGCCCCTTTTACCGGGCAGACATAGTATTGGCCGTGAACACATGAGACAGTGATGTCCATGTGCCCTATCCACTTAGCTACGGTCTGTACATGTGGACACTGAGCGGAAAGTCCGGAGACTCGCTGCGCCGTAGCTACTGTTTTATAGCTGAATTATATATTGTTTTTAGTTGTATTGGTTTCGATTTCAAAACCGCGTGTATCTTTGTGTTTCGGTGAGTTGTGTCCTTGATGTGTAGGCCGAAACATTCAAAGCAGCCAGCACCTACACTGTTGTTAGTCAGGTTTCGCAGCTATAACATTGTAGTAATTTAAGTGCTTGAACAAGTATTTTAGTGTGAGTCACTTATTTATGCAAGGCTCTTTATCGGCACCATTATAGTTTAAACTGGGGCTCCAATAAATAATGAAATGATCTCTCAAACAGTTTATTGCCATATTTTTTTTATCTTAATTTCAGTTTGATGTATGACAGGCGTGCTATAGTTTCACTACGTGTAATTCTTAACCTTATTTTAAAGAGAACTGTTTAAAGTGCTTTTCACCCGTTTAAATTCGGCTTCAGTGAAAACCCCGCCCCGGCATGGTCACGTGCCTGTTGGGTTGCCCTGTTTTCTGATTGGCTGTATGGCTGCCACGTGTTCTCATGTCCGCAGTTCAAGCTTCCGTGTTAAATGCTGCTGGAGGCAAGGGATGCGAATTTATTAATGTCGTTTTCGTGCCTTGCCCGCGTTTCGAGTAATAGTATAGCACCATTACGCAGATTTAGATCGAATTAAAAATGTTTGCCATGCGAGGTAGCCTGCAGCAAATGAAAGGCTCTAACTTCCCTTTCTCATAAACACTTGTTTGGCTGTCATAGTTTTGCATGTTCATGACTTCTTTGCAAAATATCAATCCGTTAATGTTATTTTTTTTATTTGAATTTTCAGTGTCAGAAAAAATTGAATTTAGTTGCTGGCACTGGTCTCAGATATCCAGTTTTATGGATAATACCATCGGAATTCAAAGGCTTTCAAAATTCTAACTTAAATTAAGTGCTCAAAATTATTCATCAGTCAAGCACTTAAGGCTTTTTTAACTAATGGAATATTAGTGCCTTCAAATATTTCAGCGTTGTTTTAAATCTGTTATTTGTGGGAATGATTAATGGTTAGCTTTTAAATTAAAATGTATCAATTTCTTTGTGGGGATCAATAAAGTACAGTGTCATCTCTGTCAGATCAAAATTAACCTAAAATTAAACTTATTGAGTTGGCGTCTCTAAATCGCTGTAGTGTGTAATTCTGCCCCTTACAATGGAGTGCTGGTGGCTGTATGCGTGGGTGAATGGGGCAAAACGCACGTCACTTAGACACATGCATGTCTGTATTGGATGCTGCAGCCTCGGTACTTCCGAGTTCTTCCGGAATGGATCACACTGGAATGTGGCTATTAAAATGCTGTTTCTGTACCAGATCCTCATACCTATTCGTGTTTTCATTAGTGATGCACCGCTATGGAAATTTCAAAATTTGACACAAAAACCGATTGTTTTGGTGATTCTACTTAAGTTTAAAAATAAATAAATAAATAACATTCCAAATATATGAAAAAGTTTTTTTTTTTTTTTATGAGAAAACAACTGGTATACAACATTCCCATAGCATATATTTTATAACCAGGGATGCACGTGTACCGCCAGTAAAAAAAAATTGTAAACAGATTTTCTACATTTCCTTGTTAACATTTACACTCAACATTATTTGCTAACAAATACATTTACAGTATGTTCACCGTTCGGGTACCTTTACATTAAAATCATATATTTGATTCATGAAAGTATAACTGGGCAGTTATAACAGCAGAGAAAATTCGAGGCACTTCCTACGAGGGACATTAAATACTGCCCAGTTTCATGGGATCAAGCAGTTAACTAGGACAATTAAAGCTAAAGGACAGCCTAGTATTTGACTGTGCCATCACCACAGTTAATAGCATGTCAGACATGCACTGTACGTTACATAGTCTTTCTGCGTAATGACGGAAACTTGTTTTATTTGGCTTAATTTTCATTTATAGTTGTTCACTCAACTTTCCTGTGCTAACAGGAATAAGAAACCTGCAATTTATGGAATAAACTGAAAAGTAGTGAAAACCTGTAGAGTGCAAAAACTGGTAGTGTGACTGGTATATTACGCATTAACCTAAAAGCGATACGTGCCGCAATCGATTGTTATAATGGCGCAAATGAGTACGTATTTTATGTGGATTTGTTCTGTTATGACTAGAAAGTACTTGGCATTTTAACCTCTATACCGCAAATGAAGTACAAATTAGCATATAAAGGTTAAAATGCATGGTAATTTCATGTCATATCATAGCGCAATGTCATAGCGCAAATGCACATAAAATAAGTATGATAAGTAAGGTGAATGCGTACTTGCGTAGCGATTTTCTACCTCCCTTTTTATAACTGTATACGTTTTATATACCTATAACATTTATAAGGTCTGGTCATCAATTATGATAAACTCCGTAATTTAGGTTTTAGTCTGCAGTTTATTCAGTTTGTTCTGAAGGGCAATTTTAAGGGAATTTTAAGCAAAAATGGAGCACCGAAATAAAGAAATAATGAATTAAACTATATTGTGATAATTATGAGTACATTTGGTATGGGGGAAAAAAAATGTCACACAGCCCTAGTCGATAATGTCCAGATGAGCTGTAAATTAATCAAAAGTGTTCCCACTTGAGTTATGAGTGTTTGGAAGTTGAAACTAGTTATTAGTGATTTTCAAATTGGTTAAAATTCAGGTAATTCTGCACGTTAGTAGTTTTGCCTCAATGCCAATACTGTGCAGAGTAACAGAATCCAAATGGCTGAATTCTTTCTCATCTTGTGTGTATTTCTTGAGATCTTTGACCTGACAGAAATCTGCATTAGTTTTCACTGTTGAAAACATGAAAGCTCCACCTCTGTCCATATGGAGCTCTTATCTTCTCATCCTTCTGCTATACCTGGTCATTTCAATAGGGAACAACAGAACGGGTCCTTTTTCATAATTAAAAAAAGAAAAATGTGGGGCGTCTGGTTGTAGTTTATTTGTTTGACTTCCCCAGCTTATGGAGATCCACGGAACATGTTTCGTAGCTGCATCTGGGTAGCTGTTATGAAGCTGGAAACTTTTCTAAAAATAAAAAAATACAGTAACTTGGAGATATGCAAAAGCCATATATTTGCTATTACTGGTCAGGCTTGTACAAATCTGCTCTGCAAGTTATACTGCAGCTGCTAAATGTCTGAGATTGGAACCCCTTTCCCCCATCCTGCCACCTCTGTCTGCTGTCCAGCAGGGGCACTGCTGAGGTCATGCATAGGTTAATTGGCTGCTCACCTTTTTCCGATGTCTCATACTCTGAAATTGGTGTTATACCCAGAAGAGTATCTCAAATTTCCACTCAGGGTATGAAAATCAGGGATATGAATGAAATGCAGATGAGGGCTGTTATATTAGCCATCGATGGGATTTAAATAACATAAGCATTTGTGCTAGCGGTCATCTAATCATGGAGTCAACCCCACAATCTCAAAAGGATTTTCTCTGAGATGTTCTAACCTGATATTATTTTGACAGCAGCCTCTTCCCTGAATACCCAAGTTCATTAAAACCTGGGCTCAATCAATAAGACCGTGACCTTTGTTGACACTGAGACGACGCTTAGAGCTTCCATTAACAAACTAAACGAGAAGTTTGCTAGCCTGCATTTACTGCTTTGTGTCAAGGTGTGGTGTGGGCATGACCTGTCTGGCCTCGCTTAGCCCAAGGATGCAGAGCTTCCTGTGGAGACGTATGCGTGTGACCATCATGGCAGCCGAGTGCATTAGCCCTGCAACTGAATCCAGTTGAACTATATTGCCGTGATAAAGAAGGGAATCGGTGTCGTGTCTTTTAGATGAAAGCTCATCTCTAGGGAGGTCTAACAGATTAACACTGAATATTGCATTGAATTAGAACATCGAAGGGCAAAACATTATTATTAATTTAAATCAAACGAGAGGCAGATTCATTGACTTTACTCTCTCCAGTCCCTTTATAATAGTTTAAACCAGATGGAAACAAAGTTTGCCTCGTTTGATCATTACTTTTTTATACTGACGGCTGAAGTCTTTGTTCACTGTAAACCCAATATTGTCAATTTGTGTCACAAATGATTTCAGGTCTTCCTGTCTCTCTCTGTATCTCTTCTTCATGGAAAAACGACCTCTCTCGTGTATTTAGTTATGGGACTGTTTGTAGTTCTTGATTAAAAGGTGCCGTTACTTCAAGCTGACACGTGAGGGGAAGATGTCAGCCGGTTACACACTCCGCAGTTCCTGGGGCGTACATAGACAGTCTGAGGTCTGTCCTTACTGAAGACTCCCCGCCTTGTTGGTCTTCCCTCAGCCATCTTAGGGCTGGGAGGACAATGTGCTTCGTTAAGCTGCACTCATGTCTTCCTGTCTGCTGGCCTCCTTGACTGCTAATTAGCATAGGCAAGCAGGTGATGTAGTGGTTAGAAAAAAGTTGCTGTTTCTGAACCAGATTGAATTTGAGATTTTAAATATTTTGTACACTGGTAAATTAATTTTAGCAAATGCTCAAAACCTTAGGGCTGCACAATTAATCATAAAAAAAAAACACAATCTCAATTCACACCTTTATGCAATCTTATTTCAAAATGACAATGGTTGTTCTGCATTGTATTATATCAGCTGGATATAAACAAGTGGTCCTACTTTTCTCCAGAGAGACTCAAGCATCCCATAATTCTGCATTCTGTACAGGGCGCTTTTCTATTGCACCAGGTACCTTACTTCTGGTACTTCAAGAAAGTACCAAAGATATGACACTTTAAGGTGTTGGATTTCCACTGGTGTAACAGCTGGTACCAGAACTGAATGACATCAGCCAGGGTATTTTGTACTGAATTTGAAAAATGTCTGTAGTATATTAAAGAGCTAAATAGTGTGCGAAATTAATACCAACACCCCATGTTGTGCATGTGCAATTCTTACAGCGTTATTCAGCTAGATTAAGATCAGACTTTTTCTTGCCTTCAGTTCTGTATGGACATTATAGCGCAGGGAGGTTTGGTTTGGCTAAAACGTTTTTATTCTGTCATAGGAAAAAAAATCAAGTTTTGCAATTTTAATTATTTTTAAGATTATCTTGAATATGTTATAAAAATCAGTTTAAAGTTTTACCTTCACTTCTTTTTGCATCAGCGATGCATGACTTTAAGACAATCACTCCTAGATGGGTTTGTGAGAAAATTATTCTCCTTAACTCCTTAACTTTTTCATTTTATGAATACCTCAGTAATTTGCAAGTGTTTTCAAGATGCCGGTTGTATTGCGTTTCAGAGACAGGCTTTCTGCATAACCAGTCACAAGGAAAAGTCCCACCCTAAAGCAATAAAGTACTAAACAAGCACCCATCTGCCACATATGGTCTGGCTACTTTGTTACTATATTTCAGTGGCCAGTTAAGTGCTTCCTTTCTGTTGTCAGAAGTTGATATGCCAGTCCTTTCATGCAGTTCACAGGCCTCTAGCAAAGCAGCATTCAGTCAGATGTAATCTTTGGTTTGGAACGGGTAGGTTTGGCGACTTGGAAACCAAACTGCTTAACAACATAGAGACAAAACTAATTACACTGGGAAACAAATTAAAAAAAATTCTTTGGCTGCATTTTTTTTGATTTTCCTTAACTAATTTTGACATACTGAGTTCAAATATGGTGTTAGTTTTTTCATACCTTCAACGGTCTTTTCACAAAAGCAAAATTACAAAATCTATATTTTATAATACAATTTACATTCTTACGTCGTAAACATAAGCCAGAGTTAAACATAGTCGTCAAACACATTCAAATTAGTTTGCAAAGGCTCTCATTAGACTGTAGCAATTGTTCACTAATGATCACTTTCAGGAATGAATCTTAGAACGTTTCTGCCTTCTGTGGTCAGGTTGTCGCCGCGTACGAATCCCCACACGTAATCTTCCATCATCGCCGTATCCCACCTGCCCTGATATCGTCTCTCCATCGATTGAATGACTTGGTTCTCCATGTTCATCACGGACGTCCCCTAGTTGACGTCTGAAGAGTCCAAATGTGAATGTAGGTAATGCAGTTTCAATGACATCCTGCACCCCAAACTTCTGAAGGCGTCTATCATGTCTTCTACTAATTCCTGGTAATTCTTTGTTTTGTTATTGCCAAGAAAACCAGTAACCACCAAACAAAATGCAGTCCATGCCCTTTTTTCAAGACACCTTATCTTCCAGCTCTTGAGATGTTAGCATCAGTCTGACTTGAGGTCCAATGAAAACGCCCACGGTGACTTTAGCTTCAGTGAGCTTTGGAAACGTCAAACTAATATGAGGGAACGTTGCACCATTTCGATCTAAAGCTGTGAGAAACCGCTTGATTAAACCCAACTTGATGTGCAGTGGAGGTAGCAGGACTTCCTCAAGAGACACCAGAGCATCGTATTTAACGTCATGCACTCCTGGCTGCCAGTCCTGTCTCAGTGGCCGCTCTCTTCAAACGTAATACTGAGTTTTAACCTGACATTCCCACAGACATAAAAAGTATGGATACTTTGTAAATGCATCCTGCCAAAAAAAGAAACCAAGCATCTTAAAATCACCACACATATCTCACTTGTACTCTGTGTATTTGATCTTTTGCATGAACACTTTCACATTTTCATAGTCTTCTTTCATGTGCACAGAATGAGAAATGGGTATTGAAGGATGTACATTGCCATTATGAAGAAGAACGGCCTTCAAACGCCTTGATGAACTGTCTATGAAAAAAAGTCCAGAAATGTTGCAGCAGTAGCACAATGAATCACTCATGGTGTAGAACTTGGCAAACTTGACATGTCGGCTTCTGTACACGGATACTTTGCATGATGAATCTAACAGATTCCATTCTTTCAAATGTGATGTTAGTAACTTTACACCACCCTTTGTTAGACCCAAATCTCTCAGTAAATCATCGGATTCAGCTTGATTAGGAACGTGTGGTTCTCCTTGCTCACAGACGCTGTCGCGTTGCCAGTCTGCATCACCAGACTCTTGATCATCAGACGTGGCGGTACTGGTCTAGGTAGCTCATCACTGTGTAGCACAGGAGCAGTGGATGATGGTATGTCTGGATAAACTATAGACTTTTTATCAGACGCCTTCTTGTATTTGGATGCATGTATATACACAAAAAAAAGAAATTTCAACTACAAGCTAACCGTTGATGCAAGTAATAAAAAAAAAAGGCTACCACTCACTTCAGCACCTCAAAATTGTGTAAAAAGTGTTAAAAATATTATCCGAACAATTTTTGTTACATTGTGTAATTGCAGTGTTCCAGTACTCTGAATTATTTACTGTCACCTTAAAATCATGTTGAGGCTTAACTCTACTTGCAAGTGCGTAAGTGCAGAGACAGGGATACCAGGATGGTTTTAGTAAGCATATTTAGCTAATGAAGTTAAAGTAAACTCACTTTTCGATCCAACAGCAAGAGCTTTTGTTGTGTAAACCAACAATGTAACTCATTTTGTTTCGAAACCGAAAAACACTTTACAATTGGACTTTATAGCGAGTGCTCTTTCATGACATAGTGTGGACGCAGCCTAACTCTCCATGATGCTTCTCAGTATATTTGGTGAGACAATGTGGGTGTGGCTTGATGTGGGCGTGGCTT
>JAABNX020000001.1:955658-966477 GCA_015163995.2 Mormyrus lacerda
CACAGTCATGCTTCGCCACAGTCATGCTTCGCAGTCATGCTTCGCCACAGTCATGCTTCGCAGTCATGCTTCCCGCCACAGTCATGCTTCCCGCCACAGTCATGCTTCATAGTCATGCTTCCCGCCACAGTCATGCTTCACAGTCAGGCATCCTGCCACAGTCATTCTTCACAGTCATGCTTCCTGCCACTGTCATGCTTCACAGTCATGCTTCCCGCCACAGTCATGCTTTACAGTCAGGCTTGCTGCCACAGTCATGCTTCATAGTCATGCTTCCTGCCATGTTGCTTGCCCTCTCTGCCCCCCCCCCCCCCTCAAGCAGGTGGTGTTTTTTCCCTGCCCTGAGCTGAAACTCGGCTAATTAACCCCCCAAATCATCAAGCGAGATTACTTCAAAATGCCACAGATTACCCATATCACACCGGCCATGTGGAGTAATTAGCGTAATTGGGGGTGTGCAGCAAGCATGTGCTCTTGGAGTGAAGCTACAGTGTAAAGGGGTCAGTGGGTTACTTTCACTTTGTGTCTTTGATGAAATCTGTGCGTTTGGGTGATGGTGTGTAGTATTTGTAGGGTGCAGGCGGTCCCCACGTTACCAATGACATCTGTTACCCAAGTCTGTCTTTTAGTCAAATTTGTAGGTTCGGCGGATAAATAATAATGTGCTATGTAATAATAATTATAGGGTAATTATAAAAGTAGCTAAATACAGTACCTAGAGCCGACAAATCGCTGAAGCTGTGTGATATTTTCAGAAGCATCACAAAGTAGTGCGTGCATTCATTATTATGAACTATTATGAATTTTTTATGGGAATTTTTAATGCAGTAGACTTTACAGCAGTTCGTTTGTAAGTACGAGCTGTCCGTAAGTCAGACAGTATTAAGCCGGGGACTGTCTGTATTTTAGTGACCCAAGTGGGTTATGAGTGGGTGGGGAAGTTTACTGAGACGGTCAGAGCGGGAGGAATATGGGTTTACCATTAGTCACACCTGCAGGGAGACTGGGAAGGTGGGAGGCATGTGTGGGATCGCTGGGACAGGGAGTGGGCGAAGGTGATGGGCCAGGAGGAAGGGGAAGAAACGAGGGATTGTTCTAGAACAGTGGTGGATGATGGTGTTTCTGCTTAAATGAAACTCAGATGAGGGGGAGAGGGAAGAGGACGTTTGTATAGGAAGAAGACAGGGCGGGGGGGGGCACAGGGACAGTGGCCTCATCTGAAATCTGAGTGGCCCCCTTCCCTGTCACTCACCAATTCAAAATATGCTTTTGGCTAATAATAAGGCTGGCCCCTCTATGAATGATGGCCCCTCTATGACTGATGGCCCCTCTATGACTGATGGCCCCTCTTTGAATGATGGCCTCTCTTTGAATGATGGCCCCTCTATGACTGATGGCCCCTCTTTGAATGATGGCCCCTCTATGACTGATGGCCCCTCTATGAATGATGGCCCCTCTATGACTGATGGCCCCTCTATGAATGATGGCCCCTCTATGACTGATGGCCCCTCTATGAATGATGGCCCCTCTATGAATGATGGCCCCTCTATGAATGATGGCCCCTCTTTGAATGATGGCCCCTCTATGACTGATGGCCCCTCTGACTGATGGCCCCTCTTTGAATGATGGCCCCTCTATGACTTATGGCCCCTCTATGACTGATGGCCCCTCTATGACTGATGGCCCCTCTTTGAATGATGGCTCCTCTATGACTGATGCCCCCTCTATGACTGATGGCCCCTCTATGAATGATGGCCCCTCTATGACTGATGGCCCCTCTATGACTGATGGCTCCTCTATGACTGATGGCCCCTCTATGAATGATGACCCCTCTATGACTGATGGCCCCTCTCATGCCTTCCTGCTGCTGCCTCGTACTGAATGCGCATGCTGATTGTTGACGCCATAAGGTTCATTGGGGTGTTGTCCGCATGGATGATCTGGTTATATCTGGCTCCTTTATGTTGCTCACTGTGTCTCTTAATGTGATTTTTCTAGAGTGTATGTTTCCAAGCTGTAATTACAGGCCTTGGCAAAAGTGCTTTCATGCTATTGGTGTTGCTATAGAAACCTCCAGAAAAAGCTCCTTGCTGTTTAAACTTATAAAGGATTCAATCTTTTGGGGTACAGTGGAAGGGTGAGTTTTTTTAAAAGATAGAGCCTATCTGTTTTTCTTTAACCGATGAAAGTGTGTGAGAGAGGGACGAGGCTGCAGACCTGATAATATTCTCCTTTAATCCTCCTTTTGCCGGGCCAGGCCCTCCTGGAGGTTAGCTGGATGACTGGAAGCGTGACTCTGTAAGTGACCACGGCACTGAGGTGCTGTTCTGCATCTCGCTCTGCCTTGAACCTCACTATGATCCTGTTGAGATGGAGCTCTAATATTAATCAGTCGCCATGGCAGCCGGCGCTGCCCTTCCGGAGATCCCCGTAACCGGGCTACTCGATGTCATGGGAACCATCCGTCCGGGCGGAGGGGAGTCGTGTGACGATGTGTCTGGGTCCGAGACCCCCATGCCACTGTTCAAGGCTACCAAGCAACGATCTGTACATGCTGGATGAGCAAACAGAGGCATCACAGGGCCTGGACACCAAAGCAGATTCACAGGGGACCCTGAATACATGGAATTATAAAATGTAAAGATGGGGGTCCATGGTGACATTTTGTCAGGGGGCCCAGAGTTTCTGGCTGCTCCGCTGCGTGCAAACTAACAGCTGGTCTTAGCTGTTAGAGGCGTGACTTGCCTTACTGCCCTCGACTCCTTGGGGGTTTAATAAATGCTAAATCTTTTTATAGGGTGCATGGCGTCCCCCCTAGTCTTGTCCTGCATCGCTAGGTCTGTTGTGGAACGCTGGTCACTGTGCAGAAATCTACCTGCAGAATGTCTCCCATTCATGCCTGATAAGCTAACAGGGCGGACTGATCATTGTAATTTATCCGCTGTGCACATTTTAATTCCAGGTTGTGTAATTAGGCTCTGAGCTGCTCCCCTGTATTCAGGGAGAACGCGACAAATAAAAGGAGAAATGGAAATTCATCCTTCTCAAAAAATATTGGGAATAAAAATCTGGTGGGGTGAGTCTGAATAGGCATGAGATGGTGTGTGAGCAGCTGGGGGGCGTGGCCTGTAAGAACGTGTAAAAGCGTGAAATGTGCCATTACAGGCACACGCATGATGGGTCATAGTGTCATGTTTGGGTGCTCCAGGGTGGGGAGAGGGAAGTTAGGACAATTCCAAGCATCTCTGAGTGCCAGGAGCCCTAAAACATTTGGAACATTATTGGGTTGATCTGGGTTAGGGGGCTTTGCCTTTAAGGGGCGCTACATAGCGACAACCTGCAGATATCAACACAGGAACCCATGTGAAGGTAGAGGGGGCGGAGCCTTTAACGTATTTATGAATACAGCTTTTTATGATTTCCATGCTCTGTGGTCTTAAGCTCTGCCGGTCCTCTGCTTGGAGCTCGCAGCTGTCCTGGGGCTGGGGGCGTGTACTGTACCTTCAGAGAGGCCGCATTACAGGACAGGGTTCAGATGATGGAACCGGCAGGTTTTATTCGCACCCTAAGGCTCCAGGTCTGACATTTGTGTGGCCCAGCAGCTCTGCTCCACCTCAGTGCAGTTTGATCCAGTAAACAACATATCATCTACTGTTCCTGTACAGCATTGCTCTAAAACAGTTATTGGTTCAAATCCCAAGGACAAAACCATATTGTGACCCATCCCTCTAACTGTAAGTTGTGTCAGGTAAATAAGTAAATGTGCTGACTTAGGGTCCACAACAGGGAATAAGCATTCTCTGGCTGTCTGCGGGTAAAAAGAACATGAACAAGTTCTGAGATTTACTTAAGTTTAGTTTGGAGAAAAACATGTGGTTGAAACTTTGTTTTTTTTTTATCTTTTTTTTTTTTTTTTTTGTAATGCCCAAACTTGTATCTCTATAAATGAAGAGTACAAAATGACATCGGCATAGATGTGTGGTCTGCAGGGTAATTATCTCTTCCCCACAAGAAATGGCTGTGGATTTCCTTATGTAACGGTGTGTGGGGGACAAGCAGGGGGGCGGTTGAACATATGGTGGTGAATTTATCATGTGGTTTTTTTGCATGCAGACAGATGAACATGGAAGTCGGCTGACTGATCACGCAGGTTGTAAAGCTGCCCTGTCCTGTAGGGGGCCTCCAGTTTGAGCTTTTCTCTCTTTAAAGGCACTCGAATCGGCTTCTGTGTCTCCCAGGGTGGCTTCAGCTCGGCAGAGCTCACTGGTCTGTCAAGGGCAGCTGCACTCTGCCTGTGTGTGATTAGTATGTGAAGTGCGCAGACCTCTTCGAAGCGTGCGTGTGTGAGTGCACGTGTGCATGTGATTGTGTGTGTGAGAGAGAGCGAGAGATGCCTAACAGGGTGGGGGGCTTTTGTCCTGGCTTCAGGCAGAGCTGCTCGGGGGGATGTCCCAGACACAGGACCCTGTACCTGGCCGGACACCGCCGCTAGTGTAAAACTCTTTTGAGATCCGACGTGGGCAGCTTCCCCGTCTGCTGGCACCTGGGATCCAAGGTGTCGCATTTGTGAGGAGTGTAATGAGGGTGCTCGCCGCCAGCCCAGCTCCTGCCCCGCGGCCTTATGAGAACTGAGCCTGACGGCACCTCTGAGTGCCCGGTCTGCTCTTCCAGGAGTGAAGGACTCTGGCAGGTCCGTGGCACCGTGGCCCTGCTCCCGTCACGCTTTTAGGTGGCGCGCTTAGCCTGGCGCAATGTTGTGCCGAGCTGATACCAGCATCCCATAATGCACCTCTTCTTGGAGGTGTTTTGCCCTGTTTGTCCTCTGCTCGTGGTGTGAAGGCCAGTACTGAGGTTCATGAACGGGTTTGCTTTCAGCCTCAGAGACCTACTTCCACTGCTGTGAGTCAGAGGAATCTCTTATGGATGAAATACCTGGTTCTCTCACTGAATAGTTCTAGCATTTCAACTGCCCACTCCATCTTACCCATAATCCTCATGGTCTCCACACAGCAAGCTCTTTGTATACAAAGTTTTCACAGAGCCACGTATTACTCATTTTCAGCTGAAAGTACAGATGGACAGACTGAGTTTTTGGTGTCATGCTGAACTCGTCTATAGGGAGACATCTTTGAGGAACCACAGGCAGGGAATGTCTTTGTTTCCAGGATGGCTAATGGTGACAGCATCAGGCTTAATTAAGACAGACTCACCACTATTCCAGACTGTAGGGGATATCAAACGGAAATACTTAAAGAACGTTTTGTGGTAGTGGAGATGGTTATTTATATAATAATGGTGATAATCATTTGGAACAATATTCATTGAAGGCTTGTCTGTGTCCCGGTGGATTGGAACTTTAATCTTTGTCGATTGTAAAAACTATTTCAGGGGGGAAAAATGTTGATGTGGCCTGTGTTGGATCTTCCTACTGTTTCTGTCATCTTTTGATGTGACGTGTTCTTCAAGGGAAGTTTTTTCCGTTTTGAGACTGAAGTCTTCTCCCCCCGTTTGAGGAATGAGCTTGGCTCCCGCAGCCGTTTTTAACGTAGGAGTGATAAGCATTAGGGTGTAATGCCATTAATGCCCCCTGTGAGGCGTCTTCTGAAAGGCATCCCTGCCGTACTCCCAACAGCTTTGCTGTCATTATGAAAATGAATTTTCGAGTACCATCATCACCTGGGCTGTTGTGTTCAGCCTCCTCAAGACAAATAGGTTTAATTTATCTGTTTTTTTTAAAGGTTTTTTTTAAATTTTATCTTTGAGAGAATAATGAAATTAGCTGCTGTTTCCTCTGAGGCATAGTGCCAGATTTCTGTGGCAGCGAGGTTATTGTGAAAGCAGGGTGATTGTGAATGCGTAGTGACTTGCCTTATGAATCAGTAGTGTGTGTCTGTGTGTGTGGTAAGCTGACGTACTATGAGTTTTCCTATATGTGACAATACACTTTTGTCTTTGCTGCTCATAGCAGCTTACAGAAGCAAAGGCGTGTGGGTAGGCACCTGTCTTCGCATGATTGGCTCGCATGATTGGTGATTTCTTCATTTATCCTGTCAATTGGATTCCTTTCTCTTCCTCCCACAACCTCCACTGTTTTACTGAAAGAAAACACTTGAATTGTTTGTGTTTCCGACATGGAGCACTGACATGTCGCATTTGTGTTTTGAAGGCAGCATTATTAAGTATTTGTGAATCGTTCATAAAAGAGCGATCAATTAAGTCGCACCTACTTTTACACTAACAAAAATAAATGTTTTTTTGGAAAGTTTTTAGCGAGGCCTCCTAAGCACCAGGCAGGTGGTGGTTTGCAGAGCCAGAGTTCATGATACTGGCAGGGATATTCCTTTGCATTTCCTCCTAGGTCAGGTGATCTGGTGTCCCTGAATTTCCCTTTCTGTATGTGCCCGTGTGTGTGGGGGGGTGCATGCATATGCGTGCGTGTGTGTGTGTGTGTGTGTGTGCGTGGGTTTGCATAGATTACATTTGAGGACCAAATTGTCCCCAAAGTGTATTAAAACCTGAAATTTCTTTACTTTTGGGGTCATGCTCGGAGGTCCCCATTTGGACAACCTCAGTTTTATAAAAATCTGTGAATGCAATCAAAGAAGTAAAAAGTCTTGTATTTGGGTTGGTTACTTTTGGTTAAGGTTAAGGCTGGGGAGGGGTTAAGGGTGTTGTGATTGGGATTATGGTTTATCCCATAGAAATGAATGGATGGTCCGCATTTGGATAGGAAGACCAATTTGTGTGTGTGTGTGTGTGTGTGTGTGTGTGTGTGTCTGTGTCTCTACCCTGTACTGGACTGGCATCCCATCTGTAATTTCTTCTATCAAATATAATTCCATAACTAAGGCACCTTTAGAGATCGTCAAGGAAGCTGCCAGTTGAGGTCGTGCTTTATGAGATTTTTTTTACACTTATCATTACTGTTATTGTCATTATTATGATAAGGTTCAAATTACGGTCAGAATTTCTCGTAATGAGAAATTTCTAGCATGTGTGTAGGTGGGATCATAACGAAATGAAAAGAAAATGAAATGACGCTTCATTTGCCGTTTGAACAAGCGCAGGCAGGCTGGTGCTCTTTGCTCCCCTCTGAAAGAGACACACTGGCAGGTGAGAGGGGGGCTTGGGGTCCATCCAGCAGCCCTGCCAAACAGAGATGTGACTGTGGGTAGTGCTCAAGTGTCAGTCCAGGCCTGAGTGCAGGCAGGCTGAGCTCCCGGTGACGGCCCAGCTACAAAGTAAGCAGGACAGGAGCAGGAGCGACACAGCAACATCTAATAAAGCGAGAATCTAATAAGACTGCTATTCAATGGTCAGGAAGTGCAACATTAAGGACGTTCAGGGAATGTAAAGAGGCATCAGGCTAGCAGAGGAATTCCTGGAATTTTGTTCTGAACAATTAGCAGAAATTGCATAGGGTTCTACGTATGCTTCATGTACGCAGGAATTTCAACAACAGACAAAGAACATACAGCATAAATGATGCTTTTACTCTTTGGTTGCATGCTGGCAGCGGGGCGGGGGTTCTCTCCTCTAATCCTGTGGTGCCCCCTTACCCTTTTTGTGTTTTTATCCACAGTGAGCAAAGCGTTTATGCTCAAGTGGTGGGAGCAGGAGAAATGTCCAGCAGCCAACAGCGAGGAGATAACAGGAAGAATAAAGCTGGGGAGGAGAGTGGACCATGTGACGGGGTGGACGAAATCGACAGGGGAAGGGGGGCCGTGTGACGGGGTGGACGAAATCGACAGGGGAGGGGGGGCCGTGTGACGGGGTGGGCGAAATCGACAGGGGAGGGGGGGGCGTGTGACGGGGTGAAAAGCAGCCAGGAAGGGTGCTTGCCATCTGTGTTTAGCCACCGCAAAAGTCGGAAGCAGAAAGCAGCAGTAACAAGTCTTTCCCTGTACTGTCAAATTATGCCGAGAAGTGCAGACAGGAGCTGAAACCTTCCTCTCTGCTCAAACTACACCTAAAGTATCATAACTAGTTTCCCCAAACTGACTCCCAAATCTAACCTTCTATGTGGGCTGTTGCAGCGCTGATCCTGCTATCCCATTTCCAATTCCGCCCCGTCACGCGCTCTAAGCTGTGTGGGCCTTAACCATATCAGTCGTCGCCCTCCTTTGACCAAAATAAGAAAACCGACCAGAATTCACGCCCCATTTCTGCAGGATAACCATCAGTGGTTTAATCCAGCTGCAGAGTCTAGGGATTATTGGCCTATCTTTGGCTTCCAAAGGTATCTTTGGTTTAGAAAGGTGATAAATCTGTTTTTGAGACCCTTCTATGTTTTTAATGAATGGTTGCTGCTTAAATGCTCATTTTTTCGTGTCTCCGGAGAGAAGTGAAGCTGAATGAGAGTCAAGTGCTCGTGGTCGACTGAAGTGTGTGAATCATAATTACACTTTTGATCTGAATCTCTCTCCATCTTGTGTTAAAACCCTCTGGAGACGTGGATAGCAGATACAATCTCAGCTTGCCAAAACTGCTATTTCAAACAAGCGAATACGAACCGTACGGCCTCTTATGGGAGAGAGTGTGTAATTTTATTTATTTTATTCTTCCAGCCGTCCCTGAACCCCGAAGGACAGACGACCTCTGATGTGGTGTTGCTGAGCTGCTGGAGCGTTCGTGACTTCCAGGTTCAGCGTGGGGACATTGTGTCACTCCTGTAAGCCGCCTGTGCCTTTCATTCGCAGCGCTTATTTGGTTCTAGTTCTGGGCTGAATGAGTATTGTGCAGCGTGGATGTCATCCAGTGAGCAGGCAGTGACATCATCCTTGTTCTTCCCAGTCGGATGCTTATGTCTGCTTCCCGCTGGTGCTTTCTTTACATTCACATAATGACCTGACCCAACTGAGCTTGGCTGTTCATCAGTACATAGTATTGACACTAAGGGACCCCTCTGGCTTTCTGCTCGTTGTGCCTTCACAGATATAACATCTAGTTAGGGGCATGGAGAGGGTGGGGCCACAGGAACCCTGCCCCTGCTGAAAGGTGATTGGCCCCTGGAGTGCCCTCTTTCCTGTCACTCACCGATTCAAACTTCATTGGTTAATGATAGGGGTGGCCTTTCTGTATGAATTATGGCCTGTGCCTATTAATCCTAGAATGGCCTCTACATTCCGTCTCTGCCCCCATGCTGAGGAGTTAAGCCCTTTCTCACTGAGTGAAGGACCGGAGACGCTGCCTTTTATTGGAGACATGATGCAACAGGATCGATTAGCTTGCCGTTAACGCTGCTCGGGTCACTTGTTCAGGTACGCTGTTTGTTCAGGAAGCGTAGCATGACCTGCTAGTGCGCCGTCTCAGCTTGTCACCTCATTCCCGATTTTATTGTCTGTCTTTCGTTGTTGTTTTTTGATGTAGCAGTTTAGCGTCCCCAAGGGGGATCAGCCCAGACGGCTCGAGAGCCACTGACCGGTCGGGCGTAATTTCTGGGCAGACTCTTCCTGGGTTTGAGCCGCACTGCTGGGTTAATGCGTGCCTCTCTGCTATGATCACCCTGCCATTCTGCGTCGCGACGCTTCATTTTGATGACCTACCCTTTATTTATGTTTAAACATGGAAATAAGCGTGAATATGCTGAGGTCACTCAGTATTTTATAGCGTTACTCATTATACAATGTGCTTAAGGTGATCTGGACTCAGCTAGTAAAGCCACGTGGAGTTTTAAGAAGTGCATAAAACTATAACTGACATATAATGTTCATTTACAGTTACATACATTGTTAGGACATTGTGATATTACACATCATATATTTGCGATATATCGTGTATATCTCATATTATATATCAGAGATCACTGCTTCTCTGCTGGCCTTCGGACACAAATCATTGATGGTAAAAAGTTGAGAAAATGGTGCCATGATCCAGCCATTGAAATCCACTGTCACAGGTGATGTATGTTGCAGTCTAGGTTTGTATTTGTATCTTTGTTGGGTCCGTCTTCTTCTACAATGTAATATATACTAAACCCACACGCACACGTTTGTATTCATATCTTTGTGGGGAACGTCCATTCATTTCTATGTAAGTAACCCTGATCCCAGCAATGACAACCTTAACTCCTACGCAGCTCTAACCTTAACTATAAGTAAGTAAATAAAATACAAGATTTTCAGCATGTTTTTTTTTTGATTTGCAGTCACAGATTTTTGTAATATTGAGATTTGAGTTTGTACCTGTCATGTTGCTGGGTCTGTTGTCCTCGAACCATCAGTATCTGCTTTGTTTACTCCTCCCTCAAGCCTGTATCTAGCTGCTGCATCCCATGCCAGCTGGTGGGAACTGCAACTTTATCAGAAGCCCATTCTCTCAGAATTAGGCCTAAATACTGACATCCTTCACCGATCGAGGAGGAAATTATTGAGGAGACTTGAGCAATTTTTTCCAGTGGAAAAATATGTCCCTGTTGACTGATGATCCACGATGGATGTTTTTAACAAGAGGAAATGTTCTTTTCTGCTTTTTATTATTCCTCTAACTCTTCTGTATGTGATTTTGATTCTTTCTCTCAGGGTCCCAAGTATAACATATTTTGAAAGGGTGTTGAGAAATTAAATATCCCATTTTGAGTAACAACATTTCTCTTCTAAGGTGACCCTGAAGTGCTAAGTGGTATGAAGTTTAGCATTTTAATAAATGCTTCCAAAGACGTATGAAATCATTTGTAAGGCCGCTTCCATCTTCTTTGAGGGGCATCGTTCTGAGCTGGTGACGCTGTGCTTTCTAATCCATCTTCTTAACTGCTTGTCCTGGTCAGGGTCATGGAGAGGTGGGCCTTGTCCCAGGCAGCGCAGGACAGGCTACGCTAGAG
>JAABNX020000001.1:977956-988398 GCA_015163995.2 Mormyrus lacerda
AATATCGTATGAGAAACATAAACGCAATTAAATGCGTTATTGCAGGTAAACAGTTAACTGTCTGTTTCTCAGAGTTACTATATGATGCAGCAAAACCAAAACTATATTTGTGCATCCCCACCAGGTAGTTGTTGCAATCCGCAAGAACTTTCCAGGAAGCAAAACTTAAAAAAAAAAAAAAAGTTGTGCAGTGTTATAGATTGACTATACACAATTTATGTTTTTCTCTAGTCTACCATTTAGAAAGAAACTGAAGTCAGATTTGAATTCAGCAGCAAAAACTCAGGAACACCACTTTTTATTTTGGAAGCAGAAAAAAGGTTAAAATTTGTTCCCCACTTTTAATCACTAACCAATATTATTTTGTTTAATATCATCAGTGCTTATTAGCGATAACATCATATCGTTCTTTATTCTGTGGAAAACAAAAGATTGTTTTCTTCTTGTCTTTTAATAAGAATCATGAACATGTTGAAGGTCATATAAGTAGAATGTCCCATTTTGATCATAATCAATCCCCCCTAACCCTAACTATCCTCCATTGTTATGGTGTGGCAGTGTGGTTTCATATGAAATTATGTGTGAAGTTTAACTTACAAACCCTCTGCATCTCCCATGCTTATTTAGCATAAACGGTCCCAGTTCCTGCTATGTGACATGAAAGCGACACACAAGAGTGGCCAGGAGTTACAAAAGTTCAAGGTGAAGATGGCCCTGGGGCCTGGTTCCAGAATTTCAGTGTGAAAGTGCCTTATGGTCCCAGAGAGGCTCGTCTCCAAAACCAAATTCCTGTTTACTTATATGTTTGATCAGTTTCTAGCTGTGCAGGGAACTCATCAGTCATATTTTTTGTTTGTTTGCTTTGCCTCAAGAGAAAGCTGATTACTCGAATGACCCTTGAGTGTTGTGTGGTTTCCCCCAAAATATTTCTTGTACAATGCCGGGAATGCAGTATGCATATTTGTGCTTTAGTGTCATGTTGGCTGCTGGTAGCCAGGCCCACCCACATATTAAAAGATGAATGGTCAAGCCTGTCAGCTTAGTTGTCTGATTGGCTGCTGGTTACTAGGCCCAGCCGTATACAAACAGGTGAATGGTTAAGCCTGTCTGCTTAGTTGTCTGATTGGCTGCTGGTTACTAGGCCCAGCCGTATACAAACAGGTGAATGGTCAAGCCTGTCAGCTTAGTTGTCTGATTGGCTGCTGGTTACTAGGCCCAGCCGTATACAAACAGGTGAATGGTTAAGCCTGTCTGCTTAGTTGTCTGATTGGCTGCTGGTTACTAGGCCCAGCCGTATACAAACAGGTGAATGGTTAAGCCTGTCTGCTTCACTGTTTTTTTGGCAGTTGATAATCAGACCCACCCTTAAACGAAAATATGAATAGTCAAGCCTGCTGGTAAGCTGGCCTCCCCACCAGTGTCCCTCATTCTCTATAAGCCAGTTTGTAGCCGGCTTTGCTCTGGGCGCCTGTATCCTCCCCACACCATCAGGCTGATGAAGACCGGCCTCTCCCATTCTTGTCAGGCAGGCCTAGGGTTGGATTCCCTCCCCAGTGGCCCTCTTCCCTGTCTGCCACCTACGCCTAAGCTGCTGCTTGTGTTTAATGGTGAGCTTGCCCCCTTCCTGAATCTTCCGTGTATCCCATCAGCACTTTCGAATGCACTGTCCCACAGACCATGACAACTCTGCGGAAGAACGAGATCTTTACACGTCAGCGGCAGTCATCGCCTTGGTATTTTCACCCCTATGGACACTCATATTAAGTACGCAGATTAATCAATTTATAATTTTCACTTGTCTATGCTTTATTTTAGATGTTATTGTCAGTTGAGGGCTTTCCAAGGACGCTGTGTGGTCTGAAATGCCCCTGTTGGGGAGGCCATCTCAGTATTTCCCCTAATGAATTCCTGTCATGGGTGTGCTTGTTCTCACATTCATGAGGTGCGTAGCTAAACATCTGTGCGCATAATAGGCAAATGCAATTATGCTGGGGCCTGACTATGTTATGTAGTGCCATGGTGGGGAGGGGTCTCTGATGTTCCTCTGGTGACCCTTCGCAGGTCTGCTGTAACCCGCCAGCCTCTTGCCACCACGGTGACAGTTGAACATGCATGGTTATTTTTCATTCGGTTGCCAAGGTAACGAGTTGAATCGGTTGAATACTGCGCCTGCATGCATCTCTTATCCTCCTCTCCAGCAATGTGATTTCTGGGGTCCTGGAAATCGGAGCGTTCTCCCATTGAATTTATGTCCACGGGAATGCCCATGCTTATTGATTTTCACACGCATGACTTGCGTGGAATATTCATGAATCGATGACACATTTCTGATACAAACCAGGATCTTAATGTTGCTATTGGCAACTGGCTCACTGTGGGAATGTTATCGTTACTGACTGATGGGCTAAATTCTGCATTATCTTTCAAAAGGCAGACCTGCGCTGTAATTCCATTGTACAAATGCAGGATTTATTCTGCTATTGAGTTTGTGTATGTGTTCACGCAGGTGTGTGTGTGTGTGTGTGTGTACAGGGGTGTGTGTGTGGGTTTGTATTTATCACCTTGTGGGGATGGGGATCAGATGTCCCCAGATTGTGGTAAAACCTGTTATCTTTTAGCTTTTCATGTCCCCACAATATAAACCTCAATATTACAAAAATCTGTGTCTGCAATCAAGTCAAAAGTCCATTATTTAGTTTGGTTACTTATGGTTTTGGTTAGGGCTGGGTTGGGTTTAGGCTATGGCTTTTTGCTACTGTTCGGACATTTACTTTCACTCACAATTTGATAAGCAGATTATTAATATACCTAAAATATTAATGAGAGACGTATTCTGATGCCCAAAAGTTATTCATCTGTATAAATTGAGCTTATTCTTACTGTATATGTGTTGGACCACGTCTGCTACACCATCAAGATCTTTTTACCTCATTTGTCCACAGTATCTCCCCTTATTGACTGTTTGTCATATTTGATCATATTTGCTCCGGTGCCCTGTACAGTGATGTCCACTGTTCAGCTTTAGTGACTTTAATTAAGGATCAATCATTTTCTGTTTTATGTTCCCTGTTTCAGTTGGCTAGTGTCTGTATTGTGTAGCAGCTTTCTGGTGGCTCAGGTGCCTTCTTTTTGCTGTTGAAGCCGAGGTCACACGGGATTCAAACGGCGGTGAGCCCAGTGGGCTCTATCAAGCAGTTTTTGGGGGTGGCACAAGCATGTCAAGGTGTTACATTTAAAAACCTGCAGCCTCAGCGTAAACCACACATGTCTTCTACTCCACTCCATGAGAATGCTGAAATGCCACCGCAGCTCGTACCCTACAGAGTGCAGCACGGAGACGGCCAAAAAATGCCACTGCATTTATGTCAGGTAGTGCAGAACTTTGCTGGGAAATGCTTCATTGCTTTCATACAGATATAGCAAATGGGTTTTCCAGTGACAGCCCTTTGCTTCTGAACACAGGCTGTCCATCATGCTTGTATATGATCACTGATATGTATCCCTGTGCAGTATGCTGCAGTGTGCAGTTTTGCCTTTCTTACTGTGATTAGCTGTAGGCTCTTAATCTTCTTCTAAAGTCTTGGCTCTTCTCTCTTTCTTTTCAGGAGCTCTGCTCTGCAATTCTCTGCTCTGTTGTTCTTGGTAGCACAACACATTTAGTTTGGCAGATATTTCACGGTATGTCAGTATGACAGAAAATGCTGAAATAGATGCTAAAATGTGAAAGAGTAAAATTGAACATCTGATCGGTGAATGTTATCCAGAAGGAACCTGCTGAATCTTCTCAATCTGTCAGATTTTTTTTTTGTCAGAGAAAAGAAAAGAGTAATTTATGAATTGGGTGATTTGCAAAATGAGTGATTTATGGAAGGAGTGATTTGCAATATTCTTCGGCAGTAATCACCAGGCGTGACATATCACCCTGGAAGGTGTTGCTACCCTTGGAAATCCTTCCCTCTCTCATATTGATGGCTTGATGTTCTTTAGCAGCATGGAGGAGAAAGAACGCAGGCCAATCAGTGTTGGCGAATACTTTGTGTAATTCGGAATACAGTAGCCCGTTAGTAAAGAGCACAGAGACAAATTTAACTGCATCAGTGCCTTTTTTAAAGTTTTAAAAGGGTAAAGCTGTTTTCTGGCCTAAATCTGGTTGGATTCAGAGGATTTTAAACCCCGAGATGAAATGCCTTCAGGTCCCTAAACAGGCAGCTGACCAATAGCTGTGTCCTGGATTTCTGAGGTTTTCCTGTCAGTGTGTACATGATGGCTGCACCTGTCTGCCCAGAGGAACCCTGCTGCCGTCCTTGGGTGTCAGTCTGACCTCCAGATGCCTTCTGAGCCGGCTGCTCACCTGGCAAGCCGGTGAAAGCCAGAAGGATTGGCAGTTCGGTTTGTGAATGTTTACTGGTATGACGGTTCTGTAACCAAGACCGAAACCACAATACAAATGTGTCAGCTATTAGTATAGTACATTTAAAAACAACCCAGAGTGCTTTCCAGTTTGGAAGGAATTAATTAACAATTTTTGAATACATGGTTAAATATAGAAATTATGAATAATTGTGAAATATAAAATATAAAGATAAAATGAAAATGTGTATTCAAGAAATAAGAAAATAAAAATACATAAAAAAATGAAAATTAAAAATAAAATTAAGGAAATATAAAACAATAAGCAACAGAAAAAAAGAAGTAAGAGGGTAATTAAAAAAATTTAGAGTTAAATTTAGAGTAAATGTAATTAAAAGTAACTTAATAGTGGACTTCACAAAACACTAGGAGAACCTCAAACTCCAGCCTGGAGAAAGAGGCGGGTCTTTAGATTTAAACTGATCAATAGAAGAGCAGGACCTCATGTAAGATGGGAGACTATTCCAAAGTCCGGGGGCAGCTACAGAGAAAGCCTGGTCACCTTTGGTTTTGAGCTGTGACTGAGGAACCGAGAGGAGCTGTGAGGACGACCTAAGTGACCGGGGGGCTGAATGTATTGTGGGGCTAATCCAATGAGTGCTTTAAGAACTAAGAGCAAAATTTTAGAACTGCTCTCTGTATTTCACAGGTAGTCAATGAAAATGAGAACTTGGAACCATAACGTATTTCTCTGAAGGCTGCCCGTACCTTGCCCACTGGAGAATGGATAGCATTTCCTGGATTGGCTTTCAGAGTGGTTTGGGTACAGGTGCCTGCTTCGCCTTGTGTGGTGAGACCGGGGACTTGTACCACGAAGCAGGATTTCTGACTCAGATGGTAACTTGTTGGATTTAAGGTATCCTATTTTAGGAGGACTTTATATTCATTCACTTATATTTAGCTCAGACTACCTTAAATGCGACGAGACGAGGTATCAGGATAAGCAGGGAATGCAGCTTGGTGATACAGGCCGCTGGCAATAGATGTGTTGGTCTCTTTTAGCTGTTTCTCTCTTAAAAATGTTCTAGGAAATGGAAAAGACTGAGTAACAGATTTTAACTTAACGCACAATGTTGTGAGATATTCGGTGAGACCACAGTGACAATCCGATTTCGGAGTGTGTGCTCAGAGCAGTTAGGTCAAGCTCTGCGGGAATCACATGACTTTTTTTTTTTTTTTTTGCATGGTTTTCGGTCTGAGGCATTATGTGGATAAGGAGCTGCACTTGGCGCACATGTTCGGCCGTTCCA
The DNA here is from genome assembly GCA_015163995.2 of Mormyrus lacerda. NCBI lineage: Eukaryota > Metazoa > Chordata > Actinopteri > Osteoglossiformes > Mormyridae > Mormyrus > Mormyrus lacerda. The sequence goes on from JAABNX020000001.1 coordinate 983,617, forward strand.
GGCCTGCGCGGCATGACCTCCCCGCTCTGACACTGCCAGACTAGCCCAGAGATTTATTCTGCACTTGCAATGGCTGGAAACAATATGTCTAATGCGCCCGATGGCAGGCAAGAAGCTGCGTCGACGGGCTTTCTGTTCATTTATTTATTCCACCGAACGGCCTGCTGAAAACCACTGTCACTTATTAAATCTTGACATTTAAATCAATTTCTTTCAAACAGACTTTCCTGTTCTCTGTGTGCGTTTATTCTGTTTTTTTATATAATTTGTAAACATCTGTGTGGCTGAATGTGTTAAAAGTTGCAAAATATATGCTCACCAACAGTTTGTAATGTGTGTGGTCCATGGTGGTCATGAATCCATGTCTGTCCGTCTTCAGCCGCTGACTGGGGGCCACTAAGCTGGCTAATGTCCCTTCGCCTAGATGGAGGTCAGCCTGCTTCCCGCCTCAGGCCAGGTGCTGCTGCAGCCCCCACCTGTAGCTTTAATTTGCACCTGCTAGACTGGGCTTCTTCCCCTAGTGGCTAATAACCCCACAGGAAATGGGGCCTTTGCTCTGATGGAGAAAGTGTTGCCAGTGAAACATTTTCAAGTAAGTGTGAGTGTTTGTGTGTGTGTGCATGTGTGTGCGTGTGTTTGTATGCGCACGGGTGTGTGCGTGCATGTACGTGAGTTATGCATAAACAAGCGTACCCCAAAGCATTTAACTGGAATGTAATTATGAACAGAGCACAACTGATAGAAACTATTAAATCTATTGTGGTCAGAAAGTAAGCTGGTCTTCAAAGACTAAGACAGAGGTACTCAGCAGTTCACGATGGTGCTTGCTGCAGAAACGTAGCGATTAGGCGTTAGTCGTTCGGGGCCTCGTTCACAAAATACCTTGTGCTCATTGGTTTTACGAAATCCATGTTGGCTGAACAGACTGAACGGTTTGAGGTTGATTGAAAAGTGGATCCAAATTGAGAGCTTGTGCAGTGTATGTTTTTGCCTTTGCCCAGTTGTTGTGCTGTTTTGTTATAATTTCGGGAGAGGCGAGACACACTTCTGCTGATTGGATCTGGGCCCAAATGATCACTTCATTATGCTGAGTGCTATGGGAGGAATATCTGGAAGGATTTGATGGGAGGGCTTAACGGAACCCTACGAGCGGGGGCCTGGAATGGCGCCTCGATTTCTCACCAGCAGCGATGTGCTTAACCATGCAGACTACAGATATGGCAGCGATCCGAGGCGGATCCAAATGGAACTGGCATGCAAAATTCAGTGTTTGCTCCCCCTATTTTAAATAACCCTATTGTGGAAAGGTTGTTTTTCACTAAATTTTGCCTTCCTCCAATTGAATTTGTGTCCATTATAGGTTGGAATATTTATCATTTATTCCGACCTGTATTAATATATGTGTTGAACTTTGAACCTGAAGACATGGGGAAAGTTTTCTTTACCGGTAAAGGTTAACGGAGGAACACCCAAACCAGTGTGGGCAGGAGTAGGCTAGCGTGCCGTCAGCCGTCTTCTTACAGAGGGATGCATCAAGCGCAGCTTCTCACACTTATGTTTGTTTAGCTGACACTTTTGTCCGAAGTGAAGCAGGGAGAATATTACCGAGTATGAAGCTGTCAGCAGCTGATGTAGGAGCCGCCGTTGCCCGACCTGAGACGGGTGCGAAAGTCGTGGCAGAAACGGCTATAAAGTCATATCATAAATGATGCACAAACAAATCTCACCCAGGGGAGTCTCTTCCCTCTAAACACAATACAGAGAAGCGGCTATTGGCTATTTCTTTTCCACTTTTAAACCCACCTTCAGTCAGCTGCAGTCGCTCTCCTTTGTGTCGTGTCAAGGTAATTAAATTCTGGCCTGGGTCCTGGACCAACTCTGCCAGGCTGACAGGTAACATCCTGAAGCACAAACCTCTTCCCCTGTGTCACCGTCACGAGAGCCAGCTGCCTTTTGTCCCATCCTCAGCTGTCACATTATACAGTCTTTATTCATTTTGAGCTGAGTACAGAGTGTCATGTGTTACGGTGTAATAGAGAGCGATCAGGGGCTGATCTTTCTACACATCCGCGCACTGTTACCGCAGATACCGCGCGCGTCAGATCGTGGCTGATGGCAGGGATGTATATTCGGGCGGAAATGTGCCTGAGCTGGAGCACGAACGCACTCTGCAGTATGGGCAGTGAGAATAGGCCTGGTTTACGGGGCCTGGCCTGGTCGTGCGGTTGACCCTGCCTCTTTCTGTGGTACTTACATACCCCACAATCATACTGTATGGGGCACCTGGCTCCATGTGCTGGTTTATGGTGCACAGCACTCCAGTACCTCATTCAAAGAGGTACTGGAGCTCTTTCAAAACTGCCAGCTTGAAATGTTTCCATACGGAAGAACTGCCACGCAACTTTTCCCGCTTTTCCATTCTCTCTCTCCGAATGAATCGGAGCTGTATTGATCTTGAGGTTCTACGCCGACCCTATATACAGGAATCTGCAGCGTACTATGAAAAGGGAACCTTTTTTTTCTTCTGGAAAATCGCACTGATACTCATCTTGCAGGAGATATTTCTGTTCCAGTCCATATCATGCTGCGTTGTAATTTGTAATAATTTTTTTTCCTTCTGTGTTCTTTGTTCTGTTCAATCTAACCTGCTGCTCGTGTTCAAGAGAGTTCTTCAGGAAAGTTTAAAGCGTGTTCAAAGACGGCATTCTTATGGGCTGGTATCTCCGTGGAAATGGAGTCCCCCTCGCTCATTTCTGCTTTTCAGTCTTCGTTGAATTCTCTATGAGATGGGAATTAGTCAAAGCTGTCAGCCGAGGCTTTTGCTGTGGTGCTATTTGGTGTTGATTCTAACACAAGCTGCTGAATCTCAGCTGATTATTTATTTGTAAAACCTGTGATGTTCTCTGGTCTCCAGTAGGCTGCTATGGAGTTGTTGATTTCTGGGGACTTTTCTCATGAAAATCTGTCTGACGGCCTGGGACGCCTGCTAGACGTATCTGAATGAGCAGAATGCCTCTGTGTTGCTCTCCTCTGAATGCAACATCTGCTTCACAGCTCCATTAATCTTCAGCAGCCGTCAGCCGCAAACCTTTCCACACTCCATCCTGCCATGATCGCTTGGCGGGAAAGTCAAATCGCCCATTTCTTCTCATCGCAATGCTCGATGGTTCTCTTGCTGGGATATATTGTTCATGTCGGAAAGGCGGCCACCGTGAAATAAGTTGGATTGAAACAAGCACATGTGAACTGTGCTTTTTGAAGGCAGTGAAACCATCTGAGCTGATACAGGATGTAAACCTCAGGGAATCTGTTCTTTGAAAGGAGGTAACTCTCCACGAACCTTGTGTCTTTCTGGGCAGCGTTTTAAGGCCTTTGATTTTTTTCCTTTTCTCTTTGTTGTGTCTGGACATTCCCCGTTAATTAATGCCATGCCAGTTGAGGTGCCCGTCTTCAAATAAACCAGGACAGGCCATTTGATGATGCAAACGGTGTACACAGAGCAGTCTACCCTGGAAGGAAGACTGCGATGGGCCAGCCAGACATCTCCTCCATACAGACGTGTCACATTTTTCCATCCGTCATGTCCTGAGATTTCTTTTTGCCTTTCGCATGCTGGAGCTGGAGCGAATATGGCTCCCTGATGGGAGGCAGTCATTTTGTACTATGGGGATGATTATATGTTGATAAAATGAGGATGGAACGATAATTTTCCGAGCCAGCTAGCAGCCCAAGAGAAATCTTATAGCTCTTCTTCTGCAGGGTCTCCATTAAAAAACATTAAAGTCATTTTAGTCACAAATGGTATGAGGGAAATGCGTGCTCTTGCCTGTCCCTGCTCTTGTCTGAGTCCCGGTGCAGAGTCAAGCTCACGGTGGGCAAACAGTGAGACGACACCAACTAGTGTGTATATTGGCCAGAAAACCTGCAGATGGCCCCATGACTGGTGTGCCCAACCTCACGGAGACCTGGGAGGTGTCATGGGAAAAATACAGACATAATTCTAAATCACCGCCATCCCCAGTGTGATTTCCAGTGTCCACCCTGGAGTGCCCCTCTCTGTAAGGTGAAACTGGGCCTCAGGCTGTCCGTCAACCACATTTGAAGGCCACGCCATCCGACAGTTTAGAGAGGACCCTGTGAGCATGTGTGCATTTTCACAGGCCTGTGTTTGTCACCCCAGGCTGCTCCGTGACCTGGACTGCTTCAGCAAACAGCCAACTGTAAAAAAGTTTACAGTGTGGGTCACTTGGGAAGCGAGTGTTTGCTAAGCAAATGAATAACGTGAATAATGTGTCAGGGCTGCTGCTGCAGCTGTTTCTGTACCGAAGCAGGTATGCTGGCCTCCTCCTGGACCCATCTGCACAAAATGCGACTAATTATTCGTCTTGTTGGAGGTCACATGTCACTGCTTTTTCTTGGAACTTCAATATAACAAAACTATGGCTGTGTTTGAAATCGCGCACTTGCGCACTTTTAGTGCGCAAATTTATGGCGTAGTGCGTTCACACTGACAACTAAGTGAAAATTCAGTGCACCGAAAGTACCCGGATGGTGCACTGAAAACGGCCAGAAAACGGCCAGTGCAGAATGAAGGACACTGCGCGCACTAAACGGACGCCATTTTGACTACGTAGCAGAAGGGGAGGGACTTTCGGCAAGTTTTCATGGCAGATATTTTGGTGCGCTGGAGAACTGCGATCAAAAAGCTAGTCTGTCACTTCCGGTAAGTGCAAAATGTTAGTGTTAGTTAGGACAGCACTTATCCATGGTAGTGCGCACTAC
>JAABNX020000001.1:1040690-1051603 GCA_015163995.2 Mormyrus lacerda
CCCTCTTGACTCTTTCATAGTTACTCTCATCTTATTTTTATCTATTAATGGAGAGTGCCTCCTGGAAAGGCAGGGACGGCGTGCAGCTTCTGCTGTACGGTAAAATGTTTCGGGCAACGGCAGATCTGTTTTTTCTTTTTATGTTCCATTTCTTCACACCTGCAGGCTTCACTGTACGAATCCCACCTGTTCTCTCTACCGAGTCCGTGTTCTTCCCCTGTTGCTGGGTCTCCACTGGGTACTCCAGTTCAAAGACATACATTTCGGCTAACTGGCGTCTCTAAATAATAGTGCGTGGATGTGTTTGCCCTGTGACGGACCGGCATCCTGTCCACTGTACCCCCCAGGCTGTGCCCTGTGACGGGCCGAATACATACTATACTGGGGCCCAAGCCCAGACCAATCCAGTTATGTTCCAGATCTTTTAGAGATCATGGGTGAGCTTCCCGTAGCCGCCTTAATGCTACGTCATTCTTACGTTCTACGTTAAGAGATAGAACTTATGAAGAACAAAGTGTTAAGAAGGCTTCAGGAAACTCACTGCGTGTCATTCAGGGGCCCTTGGATTGCCCTGAGCTCCCTCTCTGTAGTGCCTCAACTCCGGAGCGCCTCACCCTGGGGGAAAACCTGAGCTTTTGGGCCATAAGCAGACATTTTAAGATGCGGATTGATGTTTGACCGGCTGCTTGTTTTCCAGCTTCAGAGCGTCTGGACTTTGAAAGGGGATCTCAGAGTCGAGCTGAGGCGATCACAGAGACTTTATGGCGGCTTGCCGGTGAGCTTCTTAATGGGGCATTAAAGAAATTTTAAGGAAAAGAGGAAGCCTGTTATGAGCGTTTCTGTCCATAAAAGCTTAATGAAAATGGGGGCGGGGGGAGGTGAAGAGCATTATGGACCGCTCTCTGCTCTCAGAGTGTACATCTAAGCGATACAGCAGTGCTTATTGCAGGTGGGGGGCATGGGGGGGCATGTGGCGGCCGCCCACATTTCTGCCCAGTGGGGGTAATCTGTAATCTGTCTTGATTATAAAGTGTTGGCTTTAGCTTGTGTATGTAGTGTGATGTCCGAGCTGCCGATTGATGTCAAACGGCATCTTTGGCTTTGCTTAGGTAAAGAGGGCTGGCAGAGCATTCTGCCTTTTGTCAGGAGAGCGCAGGGACGGCTGGCAAGGGTGGAGGCCTTCCAGAACTTTCTTGAGTTCTGGAGCTGTGTGACAGGTGAAGCGATGAACAATGCAGTGCCCTCCCTCAGTGCTCGGTTCGCGCAGTGAGTTAATGGGTGTGTGAGGAGGTTGCCGTCTCACCGGGGCGTCATCCCGTCGCTATGGGATGTTAATTCCGGGGGCATCCATGTCGGTGTGTGGAGCTCATCACCCCTCTTCCCCCGAGTGCCTCTGTGGCGCTTATCCGAGCTGAAATCCCTCCCGCTTTAAGGTCTCACTTCAGGCCTGTGACGCGGTGTCCCCACACAAGCACCTGCGCCGAGCCAAAGATAACCACCTGAGGATGCTAAAAAAGAATGAAACAGAGTTTGTGCCTTTTTGATGTAGCCACACCCTGGCCCACCGCTAGACAGGTTTTACTGATGCCACTGCTCCCCACCCATGCCCCCCTGTGAAAATCTTGTGCTTGGCCATCAGCTTTTATCTTATTCTAACCCCTCCCCTCCCCCGGGTCATACAGTACCACCCCCACCTGAAATGATAATACTTCTACCCTATAGAAGTGTTAGGTATGGGTACGTGCACCCACTCCCTGTGGTGAGGTGCAAGGGGCAGGCGTGGGAAGCAGGCTGGGTGGCGTCTCTCCATCCATGGCTTCTCGAGCTTTATGGTCTTAATTAGGCGGCACATCTGCCGCAATGATACTGGGTCAAGCCGGTAGAGACGGTGATGAATGGAGTCCCACTCCCCCCACTCTGTGCCAGGCCTCTAATAAACAACCCTCTGGAGTTCCCCTCATTTACCTCCGTCTGCCTCCCCCCATCGCCCCCCCGGGTGGGTGCCGCTGATCACCCTGCCCGGCAGAACGGCGTTCTTCCCGCCACTGCCGGCACTGTACCTCCGGTGCAGTAACCCTGTGAATAATTCACCTTCCGGGCACCTCGTATTCGCCAGCCTTCCCACGCAGGACATTAAGAAATGAGTTAATGAAGGAACCTGAAGCTGCGATGATGACCCCCGAGAGCACTCTGCCCTTCCTGATGACCCCCGAGAGCACTCTGCCCTTCCTGATGACCCCCGAGAGCACTCTGCCCTTCCTGTCCCGTCTGCCGTGACACTGGGGCGATTTTCACACCCCGAGCACCTGGTGAGGATTCTCATCCTCAAAAGACCTCGACCGGTTATGATTTTTTTGTTGTTCTTCTCATATACTTCAGTTACACATTTGGGGCCTGTTACTACTTTCAAACGTGAAGAACATGCACATGGCGTACGAGCCCAAAACAAATTCTGCTTTGCACAATTCACTCATGATTTTCTTTTAGTGGATTCATTAAATGTTTTTTTTTTTTGATTATTCCATAAAGAAAAGGAAACCATGTGGCAAAAAGAAAAACACAGCACTGCAAAACAAGCGAGTGGTAATCCTGGGATGCTGAGTCACCAGTGACTCTGGCAGCATGTATGTACCGGGGGAGATTCTGGGAGTCAGCCGTGGTCGAGGACCCCGGCTCACACGCCGCATCTGCGTAGCCCGGATGCCAGATCTCGGCTCGGACCCACCCTCTGTGCGTTCTGACACTTTAGATGTCGACTCTGAGCACCTACTAGGTCAACGCCTGGCTATGGGTGCGGCTTCGTCTGTAGCCCTCCAGCAGCAGGTCTCGGTGTCGCCGGCTGTGGCTGAGAGCTGCTCTCCCACAATCAGTGCCGGTGCTGGGCTCGCTTTCTGTCATTAGGGATCACATGGCCTGACTCATGTGATTCATTTTTAGCAACATGAAAATGAAGAATTTTTAAGTTTTTGCCACAGATCCCCTGCAATCTCATGCGGAGCTCGCCAAAGGCCACCTGAACGGTTAAATGCTCCAGGACTCGCGGTCTCTGCGGCACCGTGAGGGATTTCGCTACACACGCATAAGTCACTGACTTCACTCCTGTCCGCGTGTATAAACAGTGGCGCCTGTCCCCTTGCTGCCATGCCGGTGAATCCTCCGGGCCGAGAGAAAATTCAAGGAAGCGGCTCCTCATCTGACTAGCGATGTGCAAGGTAGAGCTGGAGGAAATTGTCCATCAAAGACAATTCAGCTCTGCTTCCGCCAGCCAGGCTCACGCTGCAGATGCACGGAGATCCGCAGTCTCTGGCGATGCGGCCCTTTGCTTAAATTAGTCGGAAAATAATCGCACAAAGCCAGAGGGTCTGACTGATCGGACCGAGTGTTTCCCGTCTCCTCTGGCTCTGGATATCTAAACGCTACAGACTGACCTAAATACAAATGTTTGGTGCTTTAATGGGGCAATAATTCAAACGCAGCATATGTGAGGCATGGGGGGGAGCCATTGATTTTTCAACCGTATTTGATGGAACAACATGGCGGACAGGACAGGTGCATTTATCACATGGGAAGATTTAAAATAGAACGTTTACCATCTGTGCGTGAAGGTTGGCTGAATGTTAACACTTCTTTCTGAATAAGTGATGCATGTGCGAGTAAAGAATATTCAATGTGATTTTGGTCCTAGTCGAGGGTGTTTAATATCTGTGTATGTAAAGGGGGGTGTAGCTCAGAAGGTTAAAGATCTGTGTCTGCACTTGGAGGGTTGTCTTCTGCGTCCAGTAGAGTCATTGTGTCACCTTGAGTAAGATGCTTAACCTCCACCACTCCAGTGACGGTGCTTAACTCGTCTGTCAGCCTTTTCTTACTCGCATGTCATCAAAAACATCCACTAAATGTTAATAATGAATTCTGTGTATCTGGGCTTTGAGTGTATGGACTATTCTAAAATACCACATATGAGCATTAGATCCAGCGTCCTCACGAAATCTTCTCTAGCTCTGACCAGGTGTGGTTCCCACAGTGTGGCTGGTACCTTACATTTTAAACTCTCTTTCACTTTTATCACACCTTTTTGGTTGCCGCCGTCTTTGACCTGGTGGTAGTGCTTTGCGTGGCTGCATGTGTATTTTTTAAAAATAATTTAGGCGAGCAAGTCGGAGCATGAACCAGCCTACTGTGTTGTCAGTGCTCTTTCTCATTTGATCTCCAAGTGCCCAGTTATATTTTACAGTAATATTTTCAGAGTCAGTTTATCCTGCCTATGTGTTTACGCTAATTAACGAGGATCCCCTCCTTGCTATGAACGCATCCCAGGACCTGGTCAGGTTTCCGCTGTGTTAAGCGCCCAAGCTGTTTCTGCAGGCAGCGCAGCAAGTAGAGCGTCACACTAATCCTGCGTAAGTCATGGGTTCAAATCCCATAGGTCACGCATATATTAAACTCACTACTGTAAGTCCCTTTGGATAAAAATGTCAAATGAAATGAGTGAGTGAGGTACCTCCATCCAAGAACAACACTAAACGCAAAATATAGTGAATTCAGTCTCTCTTAACATCTGAGGCAGAGCGATGCGTCTTACTGTCAAAAGTCTCCACACACTACTATGACAGGATTAATACCACTTCGAAATACAATATGTTGAGAAAGATTAAGAAATTAATGTAAATTGTGTGCCTGTAACTCTCAGGTGTGCTGTGTTTGCCGGGAGTTCGGAGAGGTATTTTAACCAGCAATACATATATTTACCAGATTAGGTACTTAAAATTCTCTCTCTCTCTCTCTCTCTCTTTCTCTCTCTCATTCGTTCTTCTTGAATAAAAAGGTGAGGCATTAGTGTTTCTTATCAGAGGAATTTTATTTCATTTCAGAGGTTTTTGATATTTAAGATGGATTACGTACAGTTAAATGATGTCGCCCCATGACCCATGATGCTGTTGGGAGACATACTCTGGCATGAAGCGTGACTTGTTTCAGGACACCGTTTACACAAGTCTGTCCAGGAATGTGTTTGGTGAATTCATCATGGTTGCATGGATTCTCAGGAACTATGAAAGCAGGCAAAATTTACCAAGTTAAATGTGGTGATGATGATGATGAAGACGGCGATGAAGGCTACTAAAAAATAAAATGTACAGCATTACAATCCATTCTTTTCATAAGCCATTTCTTGCTGTGCAGACACCGCCTTCCGTGGTAGTTCATTAAAAAACACAGCCTCATTCTGTGTGCATCGTGTGTAAATGATTTAAAAAAAAGAGATTTCAGATCAAGTTTTTGGAACGATAAGGGGTGGATTTCAGTCCGGCACCACTGTCATCAGAAGCGTTATGTAACATGGCGGTTTTGTCCTCCATTACTCCGTGTGTGGCCTGCTGTCCAGCTCAGACTGTTGCAGTCTGTATTACTATGGGGGCAGTGAATCTGTCACAGAGCGAGGGGGTCTGGAAGAATGGCTGTGACCCTTGGTAACCTTGGTGGTGCTACAGGTCAGCGCTGTAGGACCCCCACCTCAGACAAATGGTCTCTGTAAACGTCACGTCCGCAGTGCTGAAATGTGCTGCACGGCCAGCGTCACCTGATAAATGCTCGTGTCACTCCAGGTGTGACCGCCATTCGTCAGCCGGGGAAAGAGATATTGGATTCATAATGAAACAAATGTAATGCTATTCCAAGTCAATGGGCTGTGATTCCAGGTGGCCTCCCCCCTCCCCCCCCTTGCTGCCTTCTTGTCTGAGGGACACCCCCAAAAGACCATCGTCTGCTAATGTTTTGTTCTAAGTGTCTTATCTAGCCTTGTCATCATGGTCGTTGTTTTAGGAAGCATCCTACTCCGTTAAAGGACAGGTCCCTTGTCGGCTCTTAACACAGAAACACTCCCAGTTAAAACAGAAACACTCCCAGTTGTGTCATGGGCTAAAGGCAGATGCTCGAGCCGCGAGTCCCATCTGCTTCATTATTTAAAAAAATAAGAATAAGCTGGTCTTTAAATACAACTTTTGTAAATGAAAGCTATCTGATGTGGCTTAAGAAACACAGTTTTTATGTAATGGACTGTCCTGTGACATGACATAAGCAGCCATTAGTTACTGATGCCCAGCTGTTGACCCCTGATCTCCCTGCCGGACGTCCATTAGAGATGCTTCTGTGACGATCTGTGCCTTACATTACCTGTAAGCTCTTTCGTTTAGTACAGCACTCACAAGTTTGTTACAATTTCAAAGTTGTCAGTGAGTTCGATACATTCTTATATAACGAATATAAAACATTTTAATAAAAAGACAAAATACCATTTCCTTTTAAATGTATATTTGAACAAAAGTGTGTTACATCATCAATTTTAGTCTATTCTAGTACAAGTCCCCCCCACTCCCATTGTGAATACCACACTTCGAACCGCTAGCTTGCCTTTGTATGTTGTACAGCACAGAGGGAATGGCTGGGCCACAGAGATAGCTCTTTACACACTGCTCTTTACATAATAACAGTCACTGATAGACATCAGCCTGCCATCCTGCCCTTTAATCACTTTGTAAAGTGTAAATGTCCAGTAACCGAGGGTTAACAAACCCTGACAGTTTTGTAGCAAAGCTACTCTCCTCACTCTTGGTAGAGGGGTGGCAAGGTATCCAGTGTCTATGTGTGTCTGCATGGCCCTCAAACCTTGAACCGAACCTCCGGTTTCATAGAATGTCCGCACCGAGGCAAAGAATGCGCCAATACAATGTAGTCCATCGAGACCCTTCTAGCACCCTGTCCATTACCTGGTGTTTTAGAGCCTGCTGATGTGATGAAAGATTTCTTATATGGCATTGTTTGTTACATCTATTACAGTGGCCCTCACCTCAACTGCAGAAGGCATTCCTTTACCAGGAACCCACAGTCTTGTGAGGGGAGAGTAGAGCCCAAGGACAGGCATCAGAGGGGCGTTTGATTGGGGTTTCCTTACACCCTTACAAAAGTGGTGCTTCCTCAAGGACGCATAAATGAGTGTGCAGGTCACCGAGGCTGCAACCAGCAGTAAGCCATACATGGTAGCCACTGATGTGTCCCGGTTTTCAGAGCTCTTCACCTCTAGCTCCATACTTTCGGTGGTGACATTGATGCACTTCCTGCTGGTTTTGTGATGGATGCTGGGAATGTCGACGCACACCTTGTACTGTGTGGAAGGATTTAGGCGTGTTAAGTTGTATGTATTAATGTCAGATGGAACCCTTGCTTTGAATGCCAGAGCAGGATCTTTTGATGTCATTGACCACTTAATGTTGGGTGGCAGGCTGCCGTGGGAGGCTTTCCAAGACACCAGGATGGAGTTTGGCTGCACGGATTTGATACTGATCTTCAGAGACTCATTGGCAGGCTGTGGGAAGTATCCATTGACCTGCACTGAGACCGCTTTAAGGTCTGCGCCAACAAGATTGTGAGCAACACAGGTGTATAGTCCAGCCTCTCGCTCTGTGATGTCATAGATATCAAACGTGCCCTCTGGGTGCATGTAATACTTAATGGTACCAGTATCTGGCAAGATCCGGTCACCCGAGGGTGTGATCCAGTAGATATCAGGCTCCGGCTCCCCGAACGCCCGGCAGTGTAGTGAAAGCGATTCCCCATGGCGTGCATGGACCAGCGCTGGGAGGCTCCCAGGGGAGATGAGCGGTAGGCACGTCTCGGTCATCTCTCGGAGATGCACCTGCCGAACATGCTGCCCCTCCAGCTCAGGTGGCTCCATGCAGAACAGGGATTCTGGCTCCATGAAGCGCACGCCGGTCCTATCCGTGCCCATCCAGCGGACCACGCAGTCACAGCGGATGGGGTTGCTGTGTATGCTCACCTCCCGAAGATTAGGCAGGGACTCCACAGTGACACGATGCAGGGCGCTCAAGGCGTTGCTGTTAACCATAAGTGTCTCCAATCGAGGCAGCCTGTAGAATGCATTGGGGTGGATGTAGGACAGTTTGGGGTTGTTGGTTGCCTCTATTTTTGTTAGCTCCGGCAGGTTGCTGAGGGCAAAACTGTCAATAGACACCAGCTCGGGCATGCTGTTGATACCCAGCTCATTCAGGTGTGGCATATCCATAAAGTCCCCTCTCTGTATCCTCTGAATGGGGTTCTTGTTTAGATCCAAAAACTTCAGACTTGGGACCTTCTTGAGGGAACTGCGGGGCACCTTAGCAAACAGGTTGTCATAAAATGAGATGCTCTCCAAACGATCAAGGCCGACCAGGGCGTCATCGGGGATATCTGACAGATTCATTCGGGCCAGGACCAGGCTGCGGAGGTTGATAAGTGGCTTAAAGTTCATATCTTGAATCCGCATGATTGGGTTTTCGCCGATCATCAAAATTTCCAGTCCCAGCATAGCCTCAAACCACTGGCTGCTAATGGCTGTCAGCCAGTTGGAGTTGAGATGAAGCCGCAGCAGATTGCCCAGCCCCAGGAAGGCCCTGGGTGCAATGAAAGAGATCAGGTTGTGATTGATGTACAGCTCCTGGAGATTGTGGAGCCCAGCTAGGCAGCTGTCAGGGAGCGCACGGATAGAGTTTTCCTCCATGTGCAGGGACAATAGCTGGGGCAGGCTTCCGAGGTTAATGTCGCCCATCGCAGACAAATTGTTCTGAGATACATCTATCTCTGTGATGTTAGCCAGATAATCCAAGGGCCTTTCAATCCTGGCAATGTTGTTTGTCTGCAACAACAAGACCTGTGTGTCCATGGGCAGCCTCTCAGGCATAGAACTAAGTCTCAAGTCATTACAGTCCACAGTGGGGGTTTCCATGTATGTTGAACTTGGAGAGAACCAGGGTCTGATCTCGCAAACACAAGGTTGAGGGCAGTCAACCTTCTCCTCACCAGAAGCAGCGTTTGCCAACGCCGCAAAAACATAGATCCCCAGCAGCATATCCCTCATCTTGGCTCTGTTCCCTTGGTAATTAATTGTTCCTTAGGGAAATCTGCCTGTCAGGCTGCGTGTTGTGATGACACAGTGGTCCCTTGATGGGCTTTCCCGGAAGCTTGTGCTGTCCCTGAATGGGAAGGGCCACCGACCCTGGAATTGTGGTATCGGAGCACTGAAATGTGCTCGAAGATGAGATGAGTGAATCCAGTCAGATCCGTGGGTGGCTAGATGAGTGAATCCGGTCAGATCCGCGGGTGGCTAGATGAGTGAATCCGGTCAGATCCGCGGGTGGCTAGATGAGTGAATCCGGTCAGATCCACGGGTGGCTAGATGAGTGAATCCGGTCAGATCCGCGGGTAGCTAGGGGTTACATGGAGGTTTCCGCGTCGGTACTTTATCTGTTGTTTTCATTGTCCTCCATCACTGTCATTTGTGTTCATTTCCATCTAGAGAAAACAGATGGGAAAACTATGTAAATACAACCACATAGAAACTTTACATATCAATTGGAATTTGAATTCACCCGACGTTGAGCTTCATGCCTAGTTGATGCATAGGCATTTATTGTACTAGTCTAATGATTATGTGTGTTTGATATTGTTAAGTGTGTAAGTATGGAGGCACCAGCTGTGTTTCTCCCCTGATTCTAACCAGCTATATGACTATAGCATTTATTCTACCTACTGGGCACTTTAGTAAATATGGTTTTGATTAACTGACTTTCAGTCCATGGCTAAAATTTAATAGTTTTAAATTTGATACATCTGAACCACTGAAACAAGTACCTTGAGTTCAAAACCTTTTATTTAAGGAATGAAATGAATTGGGTATAGTTTAGGTCTGTGAATCAGCCATGTCCCCGTGTGCTTGAATGGTGTAAATCCTGCCGGTGGAGCAGTCACATCCTGTGCCTGGAACAGTTTGACAAAACCCTAAAGGAGTAATTCAGCATTTATGTCTATACTTGCTCTGAAATAGAATCACTCTGCCCGGCTTGACCACACTGGCTGCCCACCGCAGCGTGAGTCACAAATGAAAGGACTTAACCTTTGCACATTCGATGTAGCTCGTGCCATGTTTACCTGAGCAGAATATCTGCAATGAAACAATGAAACACCGGCAGCCTAGCAGCCCTGTCGCTCGGGTTAGCGTGTGCTTTCCGGTTTACGGTCTCTCATACTTCCAGTTCTAATTAACATCATTTTGTCATATGTTTTTTTTTACATTGACATGCTAATATGGATATTTATCAATTATCAAAATGACATTTTGGTGAATGAGTAGAAGCCATTTTAGTGTGTTTACTTTATACACAGTACACTGTGTTTCTGTAGTCAGCGAATCACATTCTGGTGTTTCTGTTCTTAGTCCCCAACCCAGGCTTTCCCAGAATTCATTTTCTTACAGTTACCTTCTGTTAAGTAAGTAATTCAGGCTGGTTGGCTCCAGGGAAATAGTTAAATATATGAGTTTGTTTGTTTTGTCAGCCTTCATTAGCTATGAAACCATCTGCTCTTAAGGGTCAAAGTATTTTTTTATATTTTTTTAAGGGGGAGGCCATTTTGGAAATGTAATTCTGTGCAACAAAGCTTTGTCTTCTGCTCTTTTCTTATTAAAATTGCAATAAGACCATAATTTTACATCAGCAGAATAAAGACGATGAAATGACTGTAGATTAGTATTTGGTTTCTAAAGGAAAAAGTCGGTTTAAATTTCCCCAAGATGCGATTGGTTGTTTCTCTCATCATGGTGAAGGTATACATTACTCTGCGGGTCCATAATGGCCTTTATTATGCAGCTGTACTGCTAGCACTTGAGGAAATTCAGGCGGCTCGGCACACGGAGGGACGAGTAAACACTCATGCTGTCGGGATGATAGGTGTGCCCTACCTGCGCATATGCAGCGGTGACATTGTACCGTTTTTGCGCAGGCAATTATGGGGACGGCTTCGGAGGTAAAAGCCTAACTCAGGGTTGCTTTTTCACCTTGCTGACAGTAGTCAGTCTGGACAAACTCTGC
>JAABNX020000001.1:1057995-1070100 GCA_015163995.2 Mormyrus lacerda
CCACACAACACAGCCTCCCAGCCCTGAACACAGTGTAACTCCACACAACACAGTCTCCCAGCCCTAAACACAGTGTAACTCCACAAAACACAGCCTCCCAGCCCTGAACGCAAAGTCCCTACACACAACACAGCCTCCAAGTCCTGAATACAGTGTCCCTCCACACAACACAGCCTCCCAGCCCTGAACACAGTGTAACTCCACACAACACAGTCTCCCAGCCCTAAACACAGTGTAGCTCCACACAACACAGCCTCCCAGCCCTGAACACAGAATCCCTTTACACAACAGTCCCTGCATATTTTTCTGTCTTTGCCATTTACAGGCCGCCTGTGTGGCAGTCACCCCTCTGTGCAGATACTCGTCCACCCACCCATAGCTTCTTCTGCTCCTGAACTAGGTTTCTCAAGACCATCATTTGCTTCAATGCTTTACACTCCGTCAATGCACCTCCACCCCCAACTCTCCTCCACATAAGTATCACTGTACTTTTCTGGTGCACCAGCGTTTGCTGCAGCAGTGAGCTCAGGTGAACTCAGGATGCAGAGGGGGCAGCTGAATGGTATCACATGGAAAATGCAAGAAGCCGTCTCTCCGCTTTCCCTCCTGTCTGTCTCTGCTCTTTCACTTATCTCTCTCTGCTCTCCCACCTGTCTGTCTAGGGTTTCCCTCCTGTTTGTCTCTGCTCCCTGCCTGTTTGTCTCTGCCCTGCCTTCTGTCTCCCTCAGCACTCACACTCATCTGTCACTACTCTCCCACCTGTCTCCCCTGGCTCTCCTGCTGGCCTTTCTCTATTCTCCCGTCTGTCTCTCTGTGGTTCTCATTTCTATCTACTTTGACTCTCCTGCCTCTTTCCCTCAGTTCTCCCTCCTCTCTCTCTCTTCTCTCCCACCTGTCTTTTAGTTGTACCTCCTGTCTCTCTCTCCCTCCTGCCAGTCTCCCTCGATTCTCCTTCTCCTGTCTCTCTGCTCTCCCTGCTGTCTTCCTGTCTTCCCACCTGTATCTCTCTGTTTTCCCTCCTGTCTCTCTCTGCTCTCCTGCCTGTTTCTCGGCTCTCCTGCTGGTCTCCCTCAGCTGTCCCTCCTGGCTCTCCTACTCGGCTCTCCTGCTTGTCTCCCTCAGCTGTCCCTCCTGGCTCTCCTGCTCGGCTCTCCCTCTTGTTTCTCTCAGCTCTCCAGCTCAGTTCTCCCGCATGTATCTCTTAGCTCTCCCTCCTGTCTATCTCAGCTCTCCCACTCAGTTCTTCTGCCTGTCTCTCATGGTTCTCCCACTAGGCTCCTCCGGCTGTCTCTCTCTCTCTCTCTCTCTCTCTCTCTCTCTCTCCACTCTTGGACTCTCCCACCTGTCTCTCTCAGCTCTCTCTCTCTCTCTCTGCTTTCAGCTTCTCCTCATCCACATGCAGATTACAGGCTCTGTTAACTCGCTTGATAGCCACCCTGTTGAAACGCTGCAGTCTCACTGGGGGAGGGGGGGTGAGGACTACGTAAGGATGCAAGGCGAGGGGGTGAAAAAAATTAAACTTACCAGTTTTAGGCGATCTCCACAGGATAGAACAGATAGGATATATTCCGCTGGTGCGTGCAGTGTGCCTCAGTTAGCGCAATCGCCCCGGACTTGCAGCCCACACAGGCAAGAGCGCAGGGTGCATCTCTCTCTCTCTCTCTCTCTCTCTCTCTCTCTCTTTCTCTCTCTCTCTCTCTCTCTCTGTCTTTTTCTTTCGCTCTGGAGAAAACTCCTCTCTGCCTTCAGGTCCAGTCTCCCAGTTCTGCTGAGTGCTGTGGCGCTGTGCCAGAGTCGCACGGTTAGGAGGATGGAGCAGTGTTATCCTCTGCTTCCTCCTCCACCGCCTCCTCCTCCTCCTCCTCCTGCTCCTCCTGCTGCTGCTTCTCTCTATGGCAGACAGCGCTGCGTCACTTGCACACTGACACGGCGCTGTCTGCTCTGCTCGCAACAAAAAAAATAACCTAACAACGCCCCACCCCCCTCTTCTCGATAAGAGCCAATTACCACCAAGATCTGCGGCAAAAGCCTCACAGATGCCTGCGCCAGATTGGCTGGTCAGGACTGTCTATCAAATGATACTGTCCCTCTATTCCAGAAGCATTAAGGGAACAAAAATAAAGAGCGGAAGGAGAGAATACCTGTTTAGATTAGTACTATTGTCGAATTGAGTGACTCTGAAGCTTGTTCAAGGAATATAACCGCATTCTGCGCAGTAAAATGTTAAAATGTTCTTACAGGAAGTTAGCTTGTGATAGGCTGTTAGCATGTGTCTGTCTAAGACTGTACTGTAAGGACATCAACTTGTTGTTTGTGCTACACTTTTGTTTACTTCTCCATTAAAGATAAAAATCCGGAGGATTGTGTTTTATAGAGCTCAATGTTTTTTCAGCTATCAGACCACATCCAGACATTTTGCTGTTACCTGTAACTTGCTTTGCATCTCTTCCCTATTCCAGGCTGCTTAAGTTATGGAGACATTGACACTCAAGGTGCTTTGGTAAGGAAAACAACAGAAGTGTAGGTGAGGGCTAATTCACCATGCCAGTTCTCACTGGAGAATGATTACCAGTCTCAGTGTGCACACCCCACACTCGCACCTGCAGATCGACCCCCCTCCCTTAGTGCTTCCTGAGAAAACCCCAGATCTGTGTAATATTTTAACCTACTAACTAGTTTTTCATGTAAAGCAGTTAGGTAACATGCATGGCTCACTCGAGATAGAACGTCTCCGGATTCAACCCAGAAATCATCTTGACAAGCAGGAATGAACAAATGATTCCAATGTCACAGGCACCAGAGGAGAGAACAGGCTGTGTGTGAGGGAGGATATTTGGACGTCGTGTTTACTGCTGTCCCACACTCACAGTTTGTGCTGCAGTGGATCATTTTTTTGTTGTCATTGGTCTTAGCGCACCAATCGGTAGCAGTGTGAGCGGGATGTTGGCGTGCAACAGCCTGGAAGTGTAACGTGAACAAAGGAAAGGCATTACAACGCCATGCTCAGTCAAGCCTGCCGTTTCTGAGGAAGAAACACAAACAGTTAAGGACACTATTATCTACCCTTGGCATGTATAAAACTGGTCTCGTTCTGCTCGTAACGCTCTGTTTTACGCTCTGCTGCTTAGCCAGAGAGCTGGACGTTTTCACCAAAACAAATCTGATTATGTAATCTGCTGAAGAATGTACTCAAATCTACAAGGCTTTGGTTAGCAAAATGCTGTACAGTATGGGAAACCCTGGAACACTGGTCAACACGTCAACAAAAGCTCCGTCATGTGATCTGGTGTAAATTTCTAGCTCCTATTATGTGGCTACTTGTAAAGACGACATGATTGATTTGGCAGTGATTAGGGTGAAATGGGATGATGTCCAGGGCTTGTGTCTACATTGTCTCTCGGTTTGTTCACTTAGTTCCCTGTATCGTTGAGTTCTTAGTAGTGTCCTTGTCAAAGATCCTGTGTTTTGCAGCGATAAGCTTTCACAGTCTTGTAAGCGTTTTCCGCATGCCGGCTGCAGAAACAAGAGAAAAGTAACGACATCTTATGATGTTCAGAAGGCCTCTCTCGTCCTCGAGGATGGAGGCACGCACTGCGGGGGTCTGACCAGTAGTTTTCCATCTTGCCTGCCACTGTGGCACACTGACACTCAGGTCCTGAGCTGATAAACCCCCCAGTGCATTTTGGTTGCTTGTGGGATGGTCACACCGTAATTTTGGTATAAGACCAAGCTCTCTATTGCTTTAGCTTAGACTGAACTAAGTGAAAAGAAAAGCCATTTACACAGAATTCCGTGTAAAACAGTAACCCCCCCCCCCCCATCCTTGGAATATGTTACAAATTCAACCAACGACAAGTATGCCACAGGATGGCAAATCAGACCAGCGAGTGGGGCCTACCTTGGTGTCCATCTGGCTTGAGAGGGACAGTCAGATGGAGGCTGACGAGATATCAGAAGGTCAAAACTGGCCAATAGCTTCAGGGAGTGAGTGCCCCCTCCTTCCCAAGGGCTCCTGTGAGCTTTGGTTTCTGATGTCTGCCTCCCCAACGATGGTGATTATGACCAGCATCCCCAAAGTCCGAGCACAGGCTGAGATGTTACTATGGAACGTTTCAATCCCTTGGCACAGTGACTGTGGATCTCACACCATATGTACCTCTTTGAAAGCCAAATCGCACTTTAAATATAACCGGATGCCACATATTCAAGAAAACAATGGTTGTGTCCCCAAAAACAGATATATATATATAATTTCAGTCACTATGGAAACTAAAGGAACAAAGATGCCGTCTTAAGATTCACAGTTGCTAGAAAGTACGAGTCCACAAGTTCACTTCCTGGTCTAAGGGTGTTACACCCTGCTGTCCCACGGGCACCATGCCCTTTTCATGCAGAAGACACAGATCGTCAGTGTGCTGCTCAAATTAGGATCCTCCTTTTCTCATTCTGTGTTCCTGACCTCACAGGTAATTCCAAGATTTGACCCTTATGGGGGCTGAGCCCCATGAATAAATGCAGGACACCACCGTTTCTGCTCTCCTATAAAAACATTTGCCTAAATAAGGTCTAGAAGTGCCTGTGGATACTCTTATTGGACTATTTTGGTGTCACAGGTGGGGGGTGATGACAGTGTAGCATTCGCATGTTAGCTCCAGCTCCTGCAGTCCACGCTGCTATGGCTGGGAAACCCTATGCAGCATATCAGCATTGACACAGGCGGAGCTCAGATGCGTTTGCCCAGCTGTGCTGTTCAAACAGGGCCCAGCTGTGTCCAGGAAAGGCGGCCCCCAATGCCCACCTCGAGTCCCCTGCCACCACAGAGAGGTTTATCTTGCTGATCCAGGGTAGCATGCCTCAGCCTTGCCTCAGAGCGCAGCCATCAGGAACACACAAATGTCAGGAGGGAGGCGGCTCTCCAACCATCGCAGGAGCGAGCAGAGCCCTCCGCCCTCACAGCCCTCACCTCCCACTGGGGCTCTTTTTATATGCTGTAATGCTGTTTGCTGTTTCTTATCGCATGTTCGGGTTGGTTCCCAAATGACACCATTTTCAGCACCTAGATAGGTCCAGTGCTGGCGAATGTAGATCCTGAGGCTGCGCAGCGTCTGGCGGAAGCGTCGGCGGTAAACGCCACAGTCTGGGCTCCTTACCTTGGGAGCCACTTTGAGTCATTGTTTAGCTTGTCCTCAGGATGTCTAATGCCGCCAGATAGATATCCCGTGTGATTGCTTGACAATGATGGAGATTGTTTGTTTGGTCAGGAGGGTCCCTGCACGGCTGGGCTCCGTCCCAGCTACTCTCACATTATTGGTTGGGGTAAAATAAGTGCGCCCCACCCGAACCCGGCGGCCCAGTTCTGGTACATGACACTAGAACTCCCCTCGGACCAGAATTGCATGAGGTCACAGGCTCCGGCTATAGTCCTGGTGGATACAAAGCATCTTCTGACACGATTTACAGCTAAAACTTAAGGCAAGGTCATTTACTATATGAAATTATGAGCTGTGTGTATGTTTTCTGTGGGTTGGGGAGGGGCAGCCTCTGAGCAGGATCTCCCCATCTATGGAAGATCACTGCAGGTTAAACGGTGATCACCAAGCACAGCCGCATGAACAGGGACGGCACCAAAATGGCAACATCTTTAGGCTCCGTCTGCAGAGGCGTTTGACGCCCGACTGTACCGCGGTCGCCCTGCGCAGTAGCAACACTCTTAGCAGAAATAGAGTGGAACACGCTGACTAACGCAGCGGAGCAGTAGGTGTGCTTTCCGCGTTCCCATGTGGTCAAGCGTGTGAATATAAACAGATGTCTGAGGGCAGGAGTCTTACCATGAGTGTGCTGCTATTTTCCTCCTCAATCTGATAGCAGCTCAGATCCCTCTCTCAGTGTATGCTGAAGCTGCACTTAATAATAAGGCTATATCGCCCTAAGAAAATTATCTGCACTAAGCACATAATTATATTTATGTTCGTAAGTTTATTATATTCATTGTCCTTGATTGTCTTGCACAGTGCCCCAAAGTAAATTTCTGATATGTAAACGTACTTGGCGATAAATGAACAGTTCTGGCCTTATCACCAGCACTGTTTGGCATTGGATTTGCGGTTCATGTGTGAAGTTCCCACTAGGCGTACTAATAAGACGGACTTGTATGTTACATCGGTCACAAGGACAAATGTCGTGTCGACAGATGGCAGAGTTATGCAGTACAAGAGAACACGTTTTGTAGAAAGGACAGCAGGTGTGTAAATTCTCTGTGGCATCCAGTACAAAAGTTGAGTTTCTGAATACTGGTTGAACCGAATGCTTCAATGTGCACCTGTTTGGTTCATTGGAGAGAGATTAGAAAGACAATGCTGGTACAATGCAGGGACTGAATTATCTAAATGGTTCTCCTGAGCCTTGCCTGCAATGTCAAGCACATCATCTGCTGGAGCAGTACTGCTCACTTATTTTCTGTCTCTCCATACAGAAAAACATCCACCTGTTTCCTGCAAACTGGACTCCAAGAAACAGTCAAATCAGAACATTTGTACTTAAGGTGTTTCTTAGTGAGACAGCAATTAGTCGTGCAGTTTGAAGGGATTCATTATCGTTCTTAACTCATTAATAGCAGTAATAAGCATCTGGACACAGGCGGAATGCAACCCACGGTGTATGAATGGGCAACGCTGGAAAAATGGCAATTTAATAGGGCAAGAAAAGAGAGAGTTATGGGGAGTTTCCCGGCCCAAAGCTCACTGTGATGCGTCTGTTGTCTTTCCATTTGCCAGTGGGTGACAGATAGGACAGCTTCACAGGCCTGCGTGAACGGAGGTCCCTGCCACATGTCCCACATAGACGGACAGTCCATCTCGGAGAACATCTACCTCTGTACTGCTGTCCATCACGGAGAACATCTACCTCTGTATCGCTGTCCATCACAGAGAACATCTACCTCTGTACCGCTGTCCATCACAGAGAACGTCTACCTCTGTACTGCTGTCCATCATGGAGAACATCTACCTCTGTACCGCTGTCCATCACGGAGAACATCTACCTCTGTACCACTGTCCATCACGGAGAACATATACCTCTGTACCGCTGTCCATCACGGAGAACATCTACCTCTGTACCGCTGTCCATCACGGAGAACATCTACCTCTGTACCGCTGTCCATAACGGAGAACATCTGCCTCTGTACCGCTGTCCATAACGGAGAACATCTACCTCTGTACCGCTGTCCATAACGGAAAACAACTGCCTCTGTACCGCTGTGTCCATCTCCGGGAACAAAACTAACTAGAGCTTTTAGGACCTGGAATTTTTAAATCTGCAGGTTTTATTTTATTTCTTTCCTTGTGGCGCCTTAACCATTTTACCACAGATGCATATACATGAAAGAAATATATATGTTTAGATTAAGTAAAGGGGGCTACTGTCTGCTGTAATGTTTATTTCTCCATCACCCCCCTCATTGGTACACTGTGCCTGACGCAGTCTGACATCCTGCTGTCTCTCCATCCGCATTAAAACAGGTGCCTGTCAAATGGCAGAGACCCCTGGGTGGCTTTTAATACTGCACCGGCCCCACAGGATGCTGTCAAGCTCTCAGCGTCTAAAGATGGCGTCCACAGCCATGTGGGTCCGCCTAATATGATGCGGGTAGAGGTGCGTGGAGATCCTGCCAGAATCCCTCCAGTGCAGATGTCGCGTGTCGTGGAGTTCCACCACGGCCTGACCTGTGATTCTTTACGTGTGGCAGGGATGGGTTCACAAAGCACAAAGGTATACTCTAAATCTACTGTAGAGGCAGCCAGACATAAAAGAAAGGGAATTCGGGCAGACCGGAGCCAATCAATATGACTATCCCACGTCACCTGTCGCACCCTAAACAGCCGGAACCACACCTCCTTCCGCCCAGAATCCCATGGAGAAAAAATGGCTAAATCCTCAATCCAGCCGGTACACATTCAAAGCGAGCACTAACAGTCCAGAGAAACAACAGCTAGCATGGCTGTCATGGCATGTGTATGAAGCACTACTTTCATGCATGAAGACCGGCACCATGTCTGCTTGTTCTTCTTCCATAATTCTACTTATATATTCCTGCCCCCCCCTTCCCACTGAGCGTCTTGGTGTAATACTTTCTGCTGCGTAGAAAATTGAGTCGTCCAGACGAGTCATTTCTGTCTGACGGCACTTAAAAGGAAATCAGGCTTAAGTACCTGCCGCTGTCGCACGAGGTGCGAAGCTGAGAGGGGCAGAGGAAGAGCAGGTCAGCCGGGCCGCCTTCTCTAGCTGCCTAGGGGACCCTTCCGAATGAAGAGGAGCAGGTCAGCCGGGCCGCCTTCCCCAGCTGCTTAGGGGACCTTTCCGAATGAAGAGGAGCAGGTCAGCCGGGCCGCCTTCCCTAGCTGCTTAGGGGACCTTTCCGAATGAAGAGGAGCAGGACAGCCGGACCGCCTTCCCTAGCTGCTTAGGGGACCCTTCCGAATGAAGAGGAGCAGGACAGCCGGGCCGCCTTCCCTAGCTGCTTAGGGGACCCTTCCGAATGAAGAGGAGCAGGACAGCCGGGCCGCCTTCCCTAGCTGCTTAGGGGACCCTTCCGAATGAAGAGGAGCAGGACAGCCGGGCCGCCTTCTCTAGCTGCTTCCTTTATGTGCTCTGGAGAGCTTTTGCCCCCTGCAGGAAGTTCGCCAGGTCATTGTCTAAATGCCTTTGCAGAGGATGTTTGTCAACCGGCAGACAGGCTGATATATAATATATGCAATTAAATGCTATTAATTAATTTTAGTAGTTAATTGCATTTCCTGTACATCGGTATTTCCCAAACCAGTCCAGGTATTCGGTGTTCCTGATTGGCTGGGAGCTGGAAGGGAGCAAAAACATGAATAGTCCAAGGTTCCCAGAGGACTGGGTTGGGAAACACAGCTGTGCATGATTGAAGTAAGAATTTCCCGATAATTTCATCGCAAATTTTTCTGACGACAGAGCGTGTATTTCCCCCATGTTGGTTCCTGTTTTTTGCCTCAGACAACATCATAAATCAGCAGGCGAATGGCCTCGCGGGAGCTTAGCACGCATCTGTTACCAAACGCGCATTTGGTCTTGGTTTGGCCCGTCTCCGCAGATGGATCTCGTGGGGGTGAGTGACGGCTCTGCGTGGGGAGGCTTTGGTCTCCTGCCCTGGTACCAGGGAGAGAAACTAACATTCCGGTGGTAATGATGGAGACCTGAAGAACAAGTAATGTGTCTAGTTCTATCCCACCAGAAATCCGTTGAACGTCTGTGAACTTCAGTGAAAACCTTCAGGGCGTAAGATACTCCTTGGCCTGGACTCTGCTGTGTCTGTGAAGGTTTGGGTTCCTTGGTCCCTCCCCCCACATGACAAAGAAAGAGGAGGGTGGGGCCCACAGGACTTGGTGACAGCCAATGAGGCTCCTGGCCCAAAAAACGTAAATAGTCAAAATGGTAATAAACAGGAATAGGCAGCACTGCTGTCATTTTCTGAGCTCTATCCCTGGACTCCTGCAGCCTCCCACAAAGTTAATGTGACACCCACAAGCTGCATCAGTTTACTGCTCCCATAGTCCAACAAGTAGAGCCTTGTGCTAACAATGTTAAAGTCGTGGGTTTCAATCTTAGAGACCAGACGTAAAGTGTAATTATTCCCTCTATTGTAAATCACTTTAGATAAAAGCGTCAGATAAATGTAAATTTACAGCAAAGCCTTTAAAATTTGCTTTGCATTTCCAGTTTTATTTCTGTTATGTTTTCATTTATTTTATTGCAGGTTTAACTGCTTTGGTCATTTTTGATTTGATTTGATTTGTTTTTTTCCCACGTTTTCCCATACACGTGTGTCAGGGCTGCCTTCTTTTTTACAGTGATTCTATTTTGTTTTAAAGGCACTTGTTTGGTTTTTCTCTTCTTGCAGTGCATATCCACAGGCTGCTATCCACTGTCCTTTGCTTTATCCACCGAATAAGTGGTTCTGTCCTGTTTCGCTGCTTGTCTAAGCATCTCTGAAAGGCGACAAGGAGGCTTTTTCGCACGAAGACCATGGTGAAGCAAACACACGTCTAAGCTGGTGCCTGATCTGGGTCGATGTGAACTTGAGTGAGGTCAACAGCAGTATTGAGAGGGTGGGAGTTGGGACAGAATCTGTTTGATAGGCATTTCGCATTCTGTCACGCAGAGATTAATCCCATTAGTAAACATTGGAGAGATCAGCTTTGTTTTCCAGAAAGGGAACATGATTGTAATCAGTGCTAATCAGATGAGAGGCTTTGGAGCATCTAGCTCAATACTGCTTGCACCACCCAAGGAGATGCGCTCCACCTCGGAGCAGGTGTGAGGGGTCAGTCTCCCAGGCACAGCCACAGTCAGACCGCGCATGCTGGGCTCTGTCCCCTATGCACCACACACACTTTCCAGATCACATTTGGAGGCCATCCATTATCCGAAGGTACTCGATACCTTTCACCCGCTGTGCTTATCTTCTGGTGCTCTATGCAGATTTACATTGTTTGTTCAAAGTTTGGGAACAGAAAGCATCAAATGTCCTTCGAGCACATGGGGTTAAGGGTCTTCCTCAAGTGCCTAATGGTGACATGATTACACAGATGACTATGGGATTTGAATCCACAACCTTCTGGACACAGGGTCAGCCACTCTCTGGAGCAGTTTGTTGTTAAGGCTCTTGCTCAAGGGCCCATTGGTAACATCACTCTGTGGACCTTCTCGTATAGCTGTATTCTATGCAGTACATCATCTTATGCTGTACATCATCTTGAAGCTTGGAGGCAAAAAACCCCCTTGCGTCGATGCATTTCCCCCTAAATGTTTGTCAAATGCAGGGTTTTAGTCATTTTGGGGTCTGTTCCAAGAAGCACAGGACGCAGGGCTGGGGACACCCTGGACAGGACGGTTTTGCCTTACTTATATCATCAGAGCATATTTGTTTCAATATGCTGTTCTCTTTCCAGGTCTCCAAAGAATCCCCGACAGAAGATCATCAAGAGGGTGATTGGCCTGGAGGGAGACCTTGTTAAGTAAGCTCTGCTTTCACCGCTGCAGAGATTCAGTTGCTTCTGATGTTGTCTGCGATCTTTGTTCAAACACAGTAACAGGAATTGCAACACTTGTTGCTGTTTTACTTCAGTTACTTAATTGTGTTTTTACTGGAAGATTTTTTTTACCATTCTCTGAATCCCAGATCTGATATGAGTGAGAAGGACGTGGTGTCAATGTTTAATGATCTCTTCACGGTCGTTAATTCAAAACACAACGAGCGTGTCATTAAGGATGAATTAGGATGGAGTAATTACACATGCGGACCCGGAGAACGTGAGGTGTCCCCGTTCCTGTTCGGAAGGCTGATCTCAGCATCTGTGCCTCTGAATGACCTCATGGCTGTTGGTGG
The DNA here is from genome assembly GCA_015163995.2 of Mormyrus lacerda. Classification (NCBI taxonomy): domain Eukaryota; kingdom Metazoa; phylum Chordata; class Actinopteri; order Osteoglossiformes; family Mormyridae; genus Mormyrus; species Mormyrus lacerda. The sequence goes on from JAABNX020000001.1 coordinate 1,069,403, forward strand.
ATTCTTGCAAGCCTAAAGCACAAATTTGCCCAGAAGATTTAGGGCTTTTGACAGATTAAAAAATAATGCAATGGTAGTAATGCAGGTCATCCGAACACCCGCATCTAAAGCCGCTTCTGGGTCGGGCTTCTCATGCTACAATAAGAACTGTGGCAGGACTATATTACTAAAACCCAGCACATGAAATGGGAACAAAGCTCTTTGATCACAGGCCCAAAACAATGGTAGTAATCTTACCACCACTAAAAGAGACAGTGATTGGGAAGCCACTTCGTATGTGAGTTTTTATGCATCAGAGCCTGCCACAGACTTCATGATCCTCAAGATTTAAGATTCTTTACTTCTCATATGCATAGTTGTACAGGTGCAACATGCAGTGAAATGCATTCTGAAATGCATCCTGAATCACTCTTTTCACTGTGCAGCATTAGAATAATTTAATAAGGAATAAGCAAGTATACAGTTACAAGGCACATGACAAAATAAAAATAAAACTTAAAAAATAGAACTATAATACAGATTTGAAACAGAATTACAGATGTGCAATATGCAGTTATAAAGTTAAAACTCTCCGCCTGATCCATTTTAAACCCAAACCAAGTGATCGGTCCAGTCCCGGTCACTAAGATGTCTGAAACAGTAACAGCTACTACCTCAAAGTAAATATAAGGCACATGGGAACAGCACTTCCATTTATT
>JAABNX020000001.1:1145826-1159280 GCA_015163995.2 Mormyrus lacerda
GTGAAGGAAAGCAGAGGGCGACGGGCGGCGAGGCTGGAGACAGGACCGGCCCAGTGAGGGAAAGTGAAGTAGTGAGGGAAAGCAAAGGGCGACCGGCGGCAAGGCTGGAGACAGGACCGGCCCCAGTAATTTCAGCGCCGTTGAGCACGTTGTGGAGGAGCTCCGGACAGAAGCGGGCCCCCGCTTGCCCAGGCTGATCGTGTCATAAATATCACACTGTTATGAAGTGCTGAAAGGCATCCACATCTCTGTCATCACCTCGTTTCTTCACACTGGACACATGATTTTTTTGGGCAAGGGGCCAATGTTTGTTTAACCAGTCCCCTCAAGACCTATATTGATGTTTAATGTGTAAACATACCCATGCTGCACTGGGCAGCACACTGGACATGCCAAGACAAGACATACGAAGCGCCTTTGCCATTTTTTATATTGTTCATTTTCAGATCTATGCTGTACCTAAGGATGTCATCTTTTACGCTTAGTAATCAAGCAGCAGAAAACCTCAGGTAACCTCTGAAAGCTGCAGCGCTGTCTGTCAGGTTGGTCGCTAGGGGCAGGGTCAGCTGGTCACTAGGGGCAGGGTAGCTGCTGGGCTCTGTCTTTCCGTACGACTCCACTGGCTGTGCACACAGTGCCCCGAATCCTCTGTTCAGCAGCCGATCGAATGTCAGGCAGCCAAAATATCTCGCATGACAAAGAAGTCAAGCAACGCTAAAGCTGGTCCAGGGTATCATTTTTCATCACCCTTGGCTTATGCATGCCATACAGGTCATGGGCCAGTGCAGATAGTACAAGAGCAGCCATATTCAAAATGACCAAGTGCTGCTTCACATCAAAGGGTATAATATTCCAGATGGGCTTCAATGTTCAACAAGAGCTTCTGCTAAAATAAAGATCGGGTTTGAGTAACATGACCAAAGATCACTGAAATTTTCAGTCCATTTGTAACCCCTCAGATTCTGGAGATGCAGAAATTCAAGGAATTTTAAACTGCATAAAATAATGCAATCTCTGCAGACCCGGCAGAACCAGGACTCAGGCCCAGGCTGACGAAAATTCACTCAAGTGTGTGAGTAATACAGGCGTGTGATGCGAGCAGGCTGTGTCATGGAAGGGACTAGTCGCCACAGTGACATCTCGTTGCCTAGTAATAATTTAATATGAGTGGCAGCCTTCCTGGATCCAGGAGTGCCATAAAAGGGCAAAGAACGACCTTAGAGGTCAAGGCGCAACACAAGAGAGTTCAGGGAACATCACATTTCTGTACAAGAGTGTCGTAGATACTTTATTTCAGTAAACCATTCAGAGGACAGACACTAACTATACATGTGATTTGTGTTGCCTCTTTGCTCATTACTGCTCACTTTCCATCAGCAGAGAGGTCAGATTTGACGGTGTATTTTGTGAGTTGGCACACTGCATTATGGGAAACAGCATAGCTGCTACACAAACATAAAAGTAAAATCTGTAAAATTTTAGAACAAGAGCGGTGCAAAAGCATGAAACATCTCTGAGAAGCAGCCTGCAGCTTGCCATGTGCATATCTACATGCATTGTCTGTGCACTGCATGTTGCACATGCGTGGCGAGACAGATATCCAACAAGAAGGTGATATGCTGTTTTTCATAAGTGGAAAGCAGTGAATAAGCACATGGACTGGCTAGGAGTAGTGAGCATGAAGTTCACGGGACACCGCGCACAGGATACTGTGCACAGGAATGTTTCTCTGGATATTTTCATTCCTGAGCCTGGCTTTCACACTGGATGGAGCCTATAACTGAAGTCAGCCTCAATCCTCTCGGGCATCTGTTGCATATGAGAAGGGTGTCACCTGCTCACTCCCACTCACTCTCTCTCAGTGTCTCACCCTTCCCTCACCCTTTATATGTTTGTTTGAAGTCCATCAATGCAGCGAGATGATGGGAAAACTGCTCCCAGAGGAGCTGTGACTGACAGCTGACTGATCACCCACAATGCACCTGGTGGCTAGGTTTCACAGCAAGCTGACTGACCCACATCTGCCACATCTGCCACACTCTGCTACTGTAATACCCCCATCGATATCTCCCTTAGGTAATCACATTTTGGGTGATCTTTCAGTTTTCTGTCAGTTCTTTTATTGTACACAACAGAACTGGTATAAATTGTTTAATTCTTCTCGGGTATCATGTGTCAGGATAAAGTTTAATGAATGCACCCTACTGTACATGCATCCTAGTTTTGCTGTGTTTACGGGAAGTTTGAGTCTTCGAGGGTCCCTGTTCAAAACCATGTCAGAAGCGTGAGTAATGTTCCATCGTACAAAATATGCACTGTTCAGTAAAAAGAAGTTTCTGTGCACAGTACAGTATATAACGCTCTTCTGTTTTTTTCTATTGCTGGTGTGCCTGTTATGTTACTGGGTGTGGAGACAGACAGGAAAGCTTTTGTTTTATGTGAGGAAAATTGTGCTGTGGAGGCAAGATGATTTCTTATATCAATATCTACAGATACTGTTCTCCTTGCAGAAAAAATATAAGACCACTGCGTCCCAGAGGTATATTTTTCCATTACATTTAAACCCACATTATGAAATCGTTTCATTAATGGTAAAATGTATGTAATTATCACCACATAATGGAAGTGATAAGGACCCAGAGTTGAAAGCTCATTCACAGGCACAATCCTTCCATTCTGGGTCTTGCACAATCTACCACCAGCATAACTGTGATTTGAGAACAAGCCTATACAACAAGCATAAATAATTGCTCAGATGCTGTCTTTTGACAACAATGCTGTGACATCCCTTGTTTTTGCAGATCAACCTGCTGAAGACAGTGACAGCGCTGCTGGCAGCGCAGAAGGAGCGGAGGGAGGTGGAGAGAGAAAAGGCACTGAAAAAGTGTGCCCCCCCCCCACAAGCTGTCACGGTAGGCTTGCTGCTGTTCAGGTAGGCTTGCTGCTGTCTTCAGGTAGGCCTGTTGCTTCCTTCATGTATGCCTGCTGCTATCTTCAGGTAGGCCTGCTGCTGTCTTCAGGTAGGCCTGTTGCTTCCTTCAGGTATGCCTGCTGCTATCTTCAGGTAGGCCTGCTGCTGTCTTCAGGTAGGTCTGCTGCTGTCTTCAGAAGGCCTGCTGCTTTATTAAGGTAGGCCTTCTGTTTTCTCAAGGCACTAGTGTACTGTAGATGATCACTCATCTTCAGCTTCATGAGTATGGCACTCTGAGACACATAAATTTCAACCCAATAAACACAACAGCTGAGAATGCATGTTGTAGTGGGTATGCTTCAATTATGACATCATAAACCAAGAAATCTAATCCTTAAATTTATCAGAATTTTTTTTTCATCTGACCGAAGTTTTAAGAACAATATTATATTAAAATATACACTATATCGCCCAAAGTACTGGGACACCCTTCCAAATCATAGAATTCAGATGTCCCAATCACTTCCATAGCCACAGGAGTATAACATCAAGCACCTAGGCATGCAGACTGCTTCTACAGACATTTTCTAAAGAATGGGTCACTCTCAGGAGCTCAGCGAATGGTACTGTGATAGGATGCCATCTGCCAGGGTGGGGGCCTTTCCGCAATGCACTCATCAATTCCAGTCTAAATCAGGAAATGGAACTGGAGTTCGGACTGGGAAAAAAACTATGGGTAACAGAATTAAAATTGAATGTGAATTTCAGGGATATTTAAATACCAACTCTAGTTCAAGGTTCCGGAATGGCCCCAACCCTGCCATCTGCGCAATAAATCCATTCTTGAAATTTTCTCACTACTAAATATTCTACGGTCAACTGTTAGTGGTATTATAACAAAATGGAAGCAATCAGGAAGAACAGCAACTGAGCCACGAAACGGGAGCCCACGTAAAATCAGAGAGGGGACAACGCATGCTGAGGCGAACAGTTCCCAACTGTCTGCAGAGTCAATAGCTACAGACCTCCAAACTTCATGTGGCCTTCAGATTAGCTCAAGAACTTCATGGAATGGGTTTCCATGGCCGAGCAGCTGCGTCCAATCCTTACATCACCAAGTGCAGTGCAAAGCGTCAGATGCAGTGGAGTAAAGCACGACGCCACTGGACTCTAGAGCAGTGCGGACGTGTTCACTGGAGTGACGAATCACGCTTCTCTGTCTGGAAATCTGTTGGATGAGTCTGGATTTGGCGGTTGCCAGGAGAACGGTACTTGCTAATTGCTTTGTACCAAGTGTAAAGTTTGATAGAGGGGGGATTATGGTGTGGGGTTAGGGTTTGGCCTCTTAGTTCCAGGGTAGTAACTCTTAATGATGCAGCATTCAAAGCCAATTTGGACAATTTCATGCTCCCAACTTTGTGGGAACAGTTTGGGGATGGTCCCTTCCTGTCCAACATGACTGTGCACCAGTGCACAAAGCAAGGTCCATAAGGACATGGATGAGCGAGTTTGGTGTGGAGGATTTTGACTGGTCTGACCTCAACCCGATAGAACACCTTTGGGATGAATTACAACAGAGACTGTGAGCCAGGCCTTCTCATCCACTACCAGTGCCTGACCTCACAAATGCTCTCCTGGAAAAATGGTAAAAAAATCCCATAAACACACTCCTAAACCTTCCCAGAAGAACTGAAGCTGTTATAGCTGCAAAGGGTGGACCAACTCCATATTAAAGCCTATGTATTAAGAATGGGATGTCATTAAAATTCATGTTTGTGTAAAGGCAGGTGTCCCAATGCTTTTGGCAGTAGAGTGTATTTTCATTTCAAAATCGATGTTGTTGATGGAGAAAGATATGATATTTCTGCTAAAGTCAGCAAAAATAAAGCAGAGGTAAGCAATGCTACCACAGGAAAAGTATCTGCAGATACATTCATACATCTGTCATGCTTCATATCGGCATTTAATTACTCGTGCTTTTGATAGTATTAACACCCTTGAGGAATTCACCTCACCTCTCTCTATTGCTCTCTGCAACTGCCACTTCATTCTGCAGTGTTTTTCTTTTCCAGATTCAGTAGTCATTGGATTATCTCTCAAGACCCACGCCAATGTGTTGCAAACAGATGCAGCCAATATTCTGTTGCTGATGTTTAAAATTCTGCAATCTTTTTGTTACAGAGTTCACTATGTGTATAGCCCCAACAAAAGATACACAAATAAAGTTCATTATAAAACTCTGTCATTTAATATATAAAGATAAACCCTGACCTTTTTACAGAAGAAAATATCAGTGGACCATACAGCCATCTCAACACATCCACCTTTTTTAGTTTGCAGAAATGTTTTAAATGGCCTCTTCACAAAAAAATATCAAGACTGCTGTGACTACTGCAGTTATGTTATTAAGGATGAGCATGCAGCTGCCTGTGTTTTAATGAAATTTCAAAATTTTATACCATTATCCTGAAGGTCTAATAATCTTTACAGTAATAGTTTATTTAATGTGTGAGTATATTTTTCCAACCATGGTTAAAAGCACACAGCTATTGTACTTTACTACATTTACTGAGTAGCATGCAAATCTCTCACCTTTGAAGATAAACGTGTCAGATCTTACACATTCAGATTTTTTTTTGTCTTTACTTACACACCAAAATGGGATCCTTAATAGTTCACAATCATTTGGCCTGTCTGTCATTAGAATGGTCTCATCTTAAACCAATATATCATAAAATAACAACAATTTAAAGAATGAAAGAAATCTTGCCTTATTAGAAGGCGATGCTCTCTGACTCTCTGAGTGAACGAAAGGCCTTAATGACCCCACCATTAACATTCCGGTTGACCTTTGGCTTGTGAACTTATCTGTCTAATTACATATCAATATACCCTGAAGCGGATCACAAAGACATCATGACCTAAAACCAATATCTCCAAGTAGAACGACAACCGTTAACGTTTGCTCAGGGACTGGTGTATCACCATCTTCAAAGAAAACCCATTGCTTGGTTCACGAGACGATCCGGAGGACACTCTGTAACCAGAGCTGGAGGAGTATGGAAGAGGCACCGTCGGGCACTTCTTCCTCTCACCTTATCCAACAGCCCTGTGGCAACGGTGGAGACCTTCAAGTTTCTGGGAACAACCATTTCCCAAGACTTGAAGTGGGAGTCCAACATCAACTCCGTCCTTAAAAAGGCCCAGCAAAGGATGTACTTCCTGCGGCAACTAAGGAGGTACGATCTGCCACGGGAGCTGCTGAGCCACTTCTACACTGCTGTCATTGAGTCTGTCCTTTGCTCATCAGTCACACTGTGGTTTGGAGCAGCAACTAAACAGGACCAAGGGAGACCGCAGAGAACAATGAGGACGGCGGAAAAAATCATCGGTGCCCCCCTGCCCTCCATCCAGGGCTTGTACTATGCAAGAACTAGGAAACGGGCAGATAAAATCATCGCAGATCCGTCACACCCTGGACACAGTCTCTTCCAGTTCCTCCTCTCTGGCAGACGCTACAGAACTCTGTACACAACAACCACCAGACATAGGAGCAGCTTCTTCCCTCAGGCCATCACCCTCATAAACGGCTAAGCTGTGTCACCTGCCTTCTGTCAATTTTCCCCCCTTAAACTCTGTTTGCACTCAACCTCACACCTTATACTTGTACAGTGGGTTAACCGTGTGTGTATATTTCAAATTTTATAGTGTATAGTCTTGTATAGTGTAATTTATTGTTTGTACAGTGTCATTTATTTTCTGTGTACTTGGGAGTCAACTAGAAGCTGGAACCAAATTCCTTGTGTGCCCCAGCACACTTGGCAAATAAAGCTGATTCTGATGTGTAGAATTTACTAAGGGGGACATTCTGTGGCCAGAACCCCCACGTGGTAAGTGTTGATTAGCATACTCACCATGTGTAGCCTATTCTAAAGAGGCCATCTATAATCAGAGCTCCCACATACTGTTACATAATTAGCATCTATAGCCAGATCTGTCTCACAACTACTGTGTGCATGTTCTGCTGGGTATGTTATCACTTTGTCTCTGTGCTGTGTTATAGGTGTAAAATATAGTTATTTTGGGCCCTGTATCATGGTTTTAACGGATGATGGATGTATGTTGTTTTACCCAACTAGTAAACTATGTCTTGATTACTTCTTGGTCGTCTGAGCTTGTAACTCTGGTAAATTCCTGGTTAGAAGTGGAACGCAGCATTTCTGGCCTCAGTTATACTGGAAGAGCGGCTGCATTATACTAGACAACGGCAAATTGCTATATGACCAGTGAGGTGAGTCTATCAGATGTACTACTGTTTAATCAGTCCATGAGCTAAACTAACCAACCATGCCGATTCCCTGCTGATCTGCCTCTGAGTTAACTAGATATAGTGCCAGTCACTGAGCTAACTAACCAACCATGCCGATTCCCTGCTGATCTGCCTCTGAGTTAACTAGATACCTGTATAGTGCCAGTCACTGAGCTAACTAACCAAACATCCTGGCCTTTAGCTTGAGTTGAATTAGCTAGATATACTGATTTCGGGCAGTGAACAGTATTGGTATAAGGTAGCTAACCACTGACATTTCTGTTTCCGCGTTGCGGAACGAAGCAGAAAGCAAAAATGAACAAGGCTAGTTTCCAAATCTTTTTCAAAACTTTTCCTGTCTATCCAAGAATTCCAAAACTTATCAAGGGCCTGGATATTTTTTTTCAAAATTCTAAAACTTTTCCAGGTTTTCCATGACCGCGGGTACCCTGGTCATAGTTTGCAGCTGCCCCACAGTTTCTGAACTGAAATTAAGCTGTACTTATACTGTGATCAGGAATCTCACTTAAATGGTTGAAAGTAGATCCCACACAGCATTACTGACAGAATGAGCAAAAGTAATCAGGACAATGCAAAACTAACAGCTGGGACACTAATGCAACCGCCAAAATACGTAAAGATTTAATTCAGTTTTGCCTAATTCAGACACACACACACACACACACAGAAGTTGGTCTTCCTATCTAAATGGGAAAAACCCCAATCCCAATCACGACACTCTTAACCTTTACCCATCCCTAATCTTAACCATAAGTAACTAATAAAAAAAACAAGACGTTTGGCATTTTTACTTTTTTGATTGCAATCACAGATTCCAAAGATACTTCAAATGTTATCATCAGTTGGGATACTTCTATTTAAGATGCTAGCTATATGCAAGTTTCAAGATTTTCAGAGGTAAATACAGTATCATATTAACTACTTGCATGCACACATAAGTACAATTTTACGTGCCTTTTAGAATTACTGCAAAGAAACACGGATTTGTGCTGTTTCCCGCTGAATCACCACTGACTTCCACGGCAACCAAAGCACGCACACGGAGCATGCGCAGAAAACCATTTATAAAACCAAATGAGCATCGCTGTAGTACTGCTTTCTGCCTCCCTGTGCATTTTCCGCTCTTCATTGGTCAGCTTCTCCTGTCAGTCAAAATATGACCTTGGCTGCGTGATTCTATTGGATAGATTTGCCAATAGGTGGTATTTGAGGCAGAGCAGCGTTTGAATGGGTGAGTCCGAGTAAATAGTTTTCTGGTTTTAAATGTATAAAATTAATGTCAATGACTGAAAAGGTTTTAATTGGGACACTATTATTTTTTCCACGTTTGGCATAAATAGCTTAAAATGTGTGACGGAGGGCGTGGCAGCTTAATATCGTCCTGATTAGTTAGCGTCACTGCTATATAATGATGTACTTTCTGCCCTGTGGTAAATTTACCGAATGTTTTCTTATGCAAAAAAACAAGGTTATTGATCTGAAAAATTCTGCAGTTCCACACATAATCTTTTCGTGTCGTTTCTTTACATTATCTAGCTGTCTTCTTGTTTAATACTGACCATTTTACCAAAAATGTAATTAACAATACGACACAATATTTCTATAACATAAATTGTTTTTCTTTTAGGTTTTCTTATACATACACACACACAGCCACACACACACACACCTTGTCAAGTACTTCACTTCTCTGGTTTGTTTCTGTGGTCTGTGTTTGTAATAATGAAACAGATATTGTGAATATCCCTGTTCTCATTTGTATGCATATGTAACCCACAGTACCAGCTCTGCCATTTTGTCAGAAAGCCCTGCGTTGTCTCCTCAGAATGCCAAAGTACAAGTTGTTTCTAATGAGGCATGGGGAGGGGGCCTGGAACAAGGAGAATCGCTTCTGCAGTTGGGTGGACCAGCACCTGAGTGAGGAGGGGGTGACGGAGGCCCATCAGTGCGGCAGGCTCCTGAAGGAGCAGGGCCACCGACTGGATGTGGTCTTCACCTCGCTCCTCACTCGCTCTATCCAGACAGCCTGGCTGGTGACCCAGGCGATGGGTGACGAATGGGTCCCTGTGCTGAAGTCTTGGCGGCTGAACGAGCGCCATTATGGCGCCTTGATCGGGCTGAACCGTGCCGAGCTGGCGCTGAACCACGGGGAGGAGGAGGTGAGGCTCTGGAGGCGCAGCTATGACATCACGCCCCCCCCCATCACCGAGTCCCATCCTTTCTTCTTCGACATTTACAACGACCGCAGGTATCACACTTGCGACATCCCTCTTGAGGAGCTTCCCCGCTCCGAAAGTCTGAAGCAAGTCCTGGACAGGCTACTGCCCTACTGGAACGATGTCATCGTGCCAGAGATTAAGAAGGAACGGACCGTTCTCATCTCAGCGCACGGCAACAGCTGCAGAGCCCTTCTGAAGCACATTGAAGGTACCTTATCGCAGTGACGAGTACAAGTATGACATCTTGTAAAAAAACCTGTTATTTGCCAACTCTTTATCCCTCACTGACACTAATTCCTTTGTCCTTAACCCCAATCCCTGTTCGTGTAAAATATAAAAACCTTTGTTGTTGTGATGGGATATTATCTTATTACAAATATAATCTGTATTTCTAAATATGAGCCCAAGTGACAGCGGTAATAAGGGTATTGGAAGCTGTCAGGGGGCATGTTTGCTGTAACAGGGATGGTGGAAGCTGACACTTTTGGGTTTTTTCACCCAGGGATCTCAGACGACGATATCGTTGGTGTTACTTTGCCCACTGGAATACCCATTTTACTTGAACTGGACAGTGATCTGCAGCCAGTGAAACCTCACGAACTACTGGGGGACCAGGTGCAGATTGAGAACGCAATTAAGAAAGTGGAGGACCAGGGGAAAGCCAAGAAAATGGACACATAAAGGATATGTGATATTTGTGTCAAGAAGTGTCAAAGTGGTGTCACGGTGAAAAATCGTGCTGGTCATTGTTAATTCTCACTAAACCAACCTGCAGCTGCTTTGGGTTACAAATATGGGTATTTGAGTAACTTACACGCTGCAGCACAGCTGTAATTGACTTCAACACAAACTATACATTGAAAACATTCCCCTTTTTTAAAAAAAATAATTGCCTAAATTTGTTTTCTTCCTCACAATAATGTCTCATGTGAATAATGTTAATTTATGCCAGACGCTCATGAAAGTCAAGCGAAATTCACAGTCTCCAGAGTTATTTACTGCTGAGAAATCCTCACGTATTCTGAGCGGAATCAATATCTCTGAAAACCACCTGTGACCTGCGTCAATGTTTATAATGCACATTCAAATCATAACTGCTGTAGATTTTGTACTCTTCAGAATCAAATATGGATTGTGTTAAACTGACTGCTTTGGTGACAAGTGCATAAGTTAAGAACATTACAATATTAGTAAACACTGGTAAATTTTAATGTTAATAAAGTCATTTTAAAGATATAAATGCATATTACGGTAATAATTATACATGTTTGATTTATAGAGCTTTATATAATATATACAGCCATGGGCGTTTAAAAGTAATTAATTTCTACAGACATTGCATATTCATTTTCAGCTGTTGGGTGTTCAGTGTATTGGGTGTAGGAAATTTTAATATATGATGATGATATTTGTACAACCAGAAATATGACTGCACCTAAATTCATAATTCTTTTCTGAAATAGTTAAAGATATCGTATTTAACGTGGCATTAACTAGGTCAATCATATGCCTGTATTTTGTGTCTTTTCCGTGGGTTTTTTTAGATTTTCTTGGAAAGGGAACCACTGTGAATTATTGAAACTGTCTTGTATGTGTCACCAATCGCCTGTTTTTGAATTTCAGTTTTTCTTGATGTTAGAATTTCTTTCATAATGTGTGTCAGCAGTGGAATAATGAGACTTTTGCAAAAACAAAAAAAAAACCTTTGGGCAAATATAAGTATAAAAGATTGAATAACATTTATTGTTAGCACTGTCTTGTTTAAATGCCCTTCATCAGCTTCCAAAGATAATAAATGAGATTCTTATATCTGAACCATGTATCACTGATTTAATTAGTAAGTTAATGAATCACAGGTAGTGAAGAGTGTGTCCCCATGTATTTTCTAAGTGCTTATTTTATGGTGGTTTGGTGCTTATTTCTTGCCATCTTTGCATTTTTCCTTCTATCTTCCAGCCAGCTATCCTGGTCTAGGGCATCAGGGGGGGGTCAAGCCAAGCTCGGCTGGCCTGGCATACAGGGCTGGGGGCAGCGGGGCAATGCAGGGGGCAGTTTGGAGACATACATTAGCCTGACTGCATGGCATTGTCTGTAAGTGGGAGCTCACACACACAGTTTTAATGATTTTTAAAATAAACACATTTCTGATTAATTAAACCAACCTAAATATTTGATTCAAATAAAATATTTGTGATCCAAAAATGTATAGCAGAAATCTGCCTCACTAGTCCAAATATTTCAGTTGCCAGACGGGGGAGCCATTGCATTGTTTTTGAAGACAAACCGGCGATCAATGTGCCCACTGTCACACGGTATGTATGGGACACTGATTTTGTTTGAAATTACGTCCTTCATAGAACTAGGGGTTCACATATTGTAGCTGTGTGTCCGGGCTGTGCGACTGATGTCCAGGGATGTGCGGAGAACAGACTCTAAACGACTCCTGTCCACTAGCAGGAAGTCAGTCTGAGGCAGGGGGAGGTAAATGGTGCATCTTCTGCAGAACTGTACATCAGGAATCAAGCTCATCATGTCCCTTTGATTTTACGTGTGAGATAGAGAGCTTGCAGCTGTTAAATTCAGTCATAGAAACAGACAGACCAAGGACTTGGCTGCATTACTGTATGCTACAGCATACAACGTTTTTATTGTAGCTATAATGGGCATTGAGCAAGCAGTGTAGCATAAATTATGACATATGAATGAAAGCAGGGCTAGGAATTCTGCTGGCATTTCAACGTTTGCGAAGATAGTCTGCAGCAGCAAAGAAAAGCCTCTTGACATCTCAGCTGAGACGGTCAATACCTGATTTCAGAACACGGAAATAGCATTTTCCCATTTTTAAAAGACTTGTGGCTCCTGTAAGGAGTAGCTGAAGTACAGCCGTAAATCTGCACCAACTATGCTTTTAGATGAAAGATCATGTGATCTTGCTGAAGGAAAAGAGGTCAGAAGGATGCTAGCATGTTTATTATTGTAATGAAGTGCACTGCATAAAGCAGTGCTCTCCTGCCCTTAATGGGTTGACGTGAACCTTTTCCTGTGTGCAGGGTGGCCGCATGAGAACGCCTCTGCACAGCTTGTGCTGTAGTGAGCTGCGAGGTGACCCTGATTGCGAGTGTCATTAGACTGATACCCTTAGAAAAGGTAGCAGTAATCATCCTGGTAAAAAACTTGGGGAGGGCAGGCAGGAGGCGCGGGTAACTCGGGGAGGGCAGGCAGGAGGCACGAGTAACTCGGGGAGGGCAGGCAGGAGGCGCAGGTAACTCGGGGAGGGCAGGCAGGAGGCGCGGGTAACTCGGGGAGGGCAGGCAGGAGGCGCGGATAACTCAGGGAGGGCAGGCAGGAGGCGCAGATAACTCGGGGAGGGCAGGCAGGAGGTGCGGGTAATTCGGGGAGGGCAGGCAGGAGGCGCGGGTAACTCGGGGAGGGCTAGATGGACGGACTGAGGAAAGAACTGAGGAAAGAAGAGATAGTCAGGTTGCTTGGTAGTGGCATGTGAACCTGATGCCAGTGCGAGACATAAATAAGAAGCCCTGCTAATAAGCTCTTAGTGAGATCAGCTGCAGTCGCTGCCGTCACCAGGTGGGCATGACAGTAGTTTTGTGATATTTCTTAATTAACCCCAAACTAAGTCTTAGTTACATACTGATCTCATGTTAATGCATCATTAATGAGTCGTGGCCCATCTTTTATCTCAGGCACTTACAGTATTTGTAAACTTTGTCACCCACTGAAGGAACAAGTCATGAATAACACAAGTGAAACACTGACTTCATATTCGCTCATTAATGAATTGTGATGCATCTTTTATTCCAAGCAGCTACTATACTTGTTCATGGTTTGTACAGTACAGTGACATTAGGATTATGAGCAATAAAAGTGATGTGGTAGTTATGGGTGATTTTAATTTACCAGGGATGCAGTGGGACATTGTTGCTGGCTCTTCTGAAAATGAACTGGAGATGGTGGAATTAGTACAGGATTGTTTTTT
>JAABNX020000001.1:1170728-1184175 GCA_015163995.2 Mormyrus lacerda
GGAAGACAGCAGTAGGGTCCTCCATGCATGGAAGACAGCAGTAGGGTCCTCCATGCAGGAAAGACAGCAGTAGGGTCCTCCATGCATGGGAAGACAGCAGTAGGGTCCTCCATGCATGGGAAGACAGCAGCGTGGTCCCTCAGGACTCTAGCCCCTACCTCACAGCGGACTCTAACCCCAATCTCACGAGGGATTCTAGTCCCTACCTAACTGAGGACTCTACCCCCTGCCACACCGGGAACTCTAACCCGTACCTCAGGGTGGACTCTAGCCCATGCTTGAAATGGACAATAACCCCTAACTCACCAGGGGCCTTTACGAACATAAGAACATAAGAAATTTACAAAGGAGAGGAGGCCATTTGGCCCATCAAGCTCGTTTGGGGAGAACTGAACTAATAGCTCAGCAATGTTAAAATCTTATCTAACCCAGGGTTTTAGCTTGCACTACACTAGCAGGAAGACTATTCCATACTCTAACTACAAGCTTCCTCATATTCATTTTAAAATGTTCTCCCGCTAATTTCCACTAGTATTTAAACTAATATTGAAATAGACATTTGACTTAACAGCATCCAGATCAGTTAGAATCTTATATACCTGGATCATGTCCCCCCTTAGTCTCCTTTTCTCGAGGCTAAACAGATTCAGCTCAGCTAACCTCTCCTCATAAGACATTCCTCTAAGACCAGGAATCATTCTCATAGCCCTATGTTGCACCTTTTCTAAGGCAGTATTGTCCCTCTTAAGGTATGGTGACCAGACCTGCACACAATATTCTAGGAGGGGTCTTACCAAGGAATTATATAAATGTAACATCACCTCCCTTGACTCCACACACCTAGAGATTCTAATTGACCTTTTTTATTGCTTCCCCACACTGGTGAGAGTGGGACATGGAAGCATTAACATATACACCAAGATCTTTCTCGTAATCAGCTACCTTTATTTCAGTGGAACCCATAAAATACCTGTATTTTATATTTCTGCTCCATGCATGGATTACCTTACATTTATCTGTGTTAAATTTCATCTGCCAAGTATCATCCCATTGTAGCCTCTCTGCTGCTAAATCAGTATCTGCTACACCACCCACCTTGGTGTCGTCTGCAAATTTAACCAGTTTACTGTATGTATTGGTGTCAATATCATTAATGTAAATTTTGGATAATAGTGGTCCTAAAATTGAACCCTGCTGTACCCCACTATGAACGCTGGTCCACTGTGACATTGCGCCTCTAATAACTACTTGCTGCTTCCTGTCAGTTAACCAATTTTCAATCCAAGCTGCCACACTTCCTAAAATCGCTGCAGATTTGAGCTTTAGCAAGAGCCGTTTGTGGGGGACAACATCAATGGCCTTCTAGAAATCTAAGTAGATCACATCGTAGGCCTTTTTGTAATCAATTTCCACTTGTAGCTTCCTCAAAGCCCCTAACACACAGGGGACTTTAGCCTCTACCTCACTGAGGACTGTCATGCCTACCTAAAATATGAAGGGGTGGGCATTTGTTCTAAAGGTCGCAGGTCAAGTTTGTGTTTTTCTTGTTAGTCATGAAATCAGCCAAAATGACAGTATTGAGTGGTGATGATGTGCATTTGTCTTTATTGCACAACAAATTAATCAACCTAATTACCATAACAGCTTATCTGGAGCAGGGGTACAACAGGTACAGAGCCTATCCAGGGATTTTCCGGACACCCTGTATAGGATATGGTCCGTCGTTGTATAGGATACGTCCAAGGCTGTCAAAATTCTCTTAAAGTAACAGCAGTCTAATGTTACAGTTTGTCTTGCCTGCCTGGCTGGTCCTCCTATAAAAAGTCCACACATCATTCAGAGGTTGTATGCAGTGGATTTTCCCGTGTATCAGACCATGCAAGTAGACGGTCATTCAGTGACCTTAAATGACCTCTTGGGTTATACCCCAGAATTCCATGTGTTTTTTTTTCCGGCTCATCAGGGTAAACAATGGGAGCATAGTTACAGAAATACTGTGTGTTCTTTAAAGTTTTACTAGTGACTGCAGATGTTTTCGGTTTGTGAATGGAGATGCATTTTGTAGAATTGAGGGCAGGATGCTCCACACACGGCTCCTCTGTGCTTCCTGCACATGAGCAGGATAGGAGGTGGGAGTTGCCACAGGTGGGTGACGAAAGGGGCGTGTGATGTAACAGCTGTTTCAGTAAGCTCCAGGTTCATTGGTACAACAGGAATGTCAACTACCATTATTAATGGTGGCCGATCGGGATTGGACAGTTTAATTGGGGCACCAAGCCAATAAGATGTTCATGTGTCTCATGAGTTATCAGTAAATGTCATTAGATAAGGAGCAAAGGAAAAGGAGCTTTTATAGTAAAACACAGTGGGATCCAGTAAAAGGACATATGAAATCAGCAGCTTCATATCAATCTTACCTACACTGCCAGCTCCAGAAGAAATTAACAAATTACCAGTACAAAATGAAAGATGAGACTCATCGCATACACACCTTTGGAGAATTCATCCTGGTGATGATGATGGTGATGGGTCTTCAGTCAAGATTTAAAGACTGAGACCAAATCGGCATCCTGAACATTGGCTGGTAAACCACTCCACAATATAGGGACCCTGTAGCAGAATCCACTGTCCACTCTCACTTTATGTTGGAAAGACAAGGAAACCTGCATTTTGTGACCTGAGTGGACAATGAGGCCTGTAAACTGGAAATAATTATGTCAGTTAGGCGGGAGCTAGACATTAAAGTGCCTTATATGTGAGTAGGAGAATTTTAAAGTCAGTCCTCAACCTAACAAGTAGCCAATGCAGGAACTAAGAATAGGGGTTACAGTATGTGTTCAAACTTCCTGCTCCTGGTGACAATTCGAGCTGCTGCATTTCTAATACGCTGCAAGGTATTTAGTGTGCAGTGTGTGCTCCCAGACCTGCACCAGCTAATTTCCAGCTAATTTCCTCCCTCCTTCTCATTGTCCCTGTTTTTCAGTCTCTCACTTGTCTGCTCTCAGGAATTCTTGCAAGCAAGGCCCCACCCAGACTGCAGAAAACAGTATGTTTTCTGAAAACACCAAGAAGTAGCCTTTCTCCTAAGCTTCTTTCAGCGGGAAGTGTTTAATGCATTTCTGTAATGTAGACAAAATGGATTCCGATGTGAGAGACACAGAGATCAGGCCCTCTAGTCAGTTCCAGAGCTGCCCACCACTGGCCAGTGTGATGTCCCATGATGTGAATTTATTGCTTTGACCAGATCTTTCAGCCCTGGGCCTTGTGTGTCCTGCTGCTCTTGGGAACTGGCCGTCTGCCTGGTTAATAATAACAGCCAGCAGAAATACGTGCAGAAATGAGATTCCATTGCCTCATCACCACAAACTGTGTGCTTAGTGGTGAAATATAGAAGCCACACAGGTCCAACACAGAGAAGGATGCTGGCTGACATAGTAAAGGTAAACAGCTAGGCCTTCAGAGCAAAGCAGGATGGATGCTGTTATGTTCACCTGCAGGTACATCACACTCAGAAACGTTAACATTCAGAAACGTTCACACTCAGAAACGTTCACATTCAGAAACGTTCACACATAGAAACATTCACACTCAGGAACATTCACACTCAGAAACGTTCGCACATAGAAACGTTCACACTCAGGAACGTTCAGGTGAGTCTCGCTCCAGTGGCTTCACTGCTGTGTTTTGCCTTGTCAGCATAAATGTGTTTCATTTAAATTCACAACCAGAGTAATAATTCATTTGTGCTGTGTAAAGTGTGGAAGTATTTCAAATGTGTTTTAGTTTAAACTACTAATGAGTCAGCTTAATGTCAGGAATCTGCTGAACTGGGTTTGTTCATATATAACATCAAAAAACATGGATGCATGCAGGGCTGGTCAAATTAGTGAAAAAAATATCATTCATTGGTCAGATTTTCAAAAGCTTTAAAGTTTTTCATTCCTGTCCCTTTTATGATACTGAGGACCCTAAGTCATGTTCACTTCTGCAGATCTTGTGTGTTCTGTTATATGTCTGACACCTAATGCCTGCAGGCTAATTTCACTCTGGAAGTTTTAAAACACACACAAGTTCATTTTCAATAAATTGGGACTTTCAGTTTTATATTCTGAACAACACTCCAGTTAAACTTTATTTTCTTTTTCATAAGGTTATGACCCTCACTGCAGTGAAGTATTTATGTGTTGGGAAATTGATGCTTGAACTCACAGATCCTAAACATTGTATCACATGGGGCTTTGCAGGTCTCGCAAAGGATGAAAAAATGTACACATAGAACAGCAGCTCGTGTGGCTGGTGGAAGTCTTGTGGTTTTAAATGAAGACCTCCAGAATGTCCTCATTTAAATGAAGACCTCCAGAATGTTCTCATTTAAATGAAGAATGAAGGAAGAGACATTCTAATGCCAGAGATGACCGTTAACTTATCCAACAGTTTCTCATGAATTGGAGGATGGCATCAATCAAGTGACCTTCAAAAGGAATAGGTATCATTAAGTGCACTTGTTACATGCTGTGCAGTGTTTGCTGTGGCTCAGGGTATGAGTGTTCCATTCCAGGTTTGCCCCTCCATCTCCTCCGGAGCTGTGGGTTACGCTCGGTCGTTGGTTTTTTGTCATTTTGGCTGTGGTCTCCCCTGTCGTCTCTCCTGAAGTCTTTTTGTCACCCCAACCGTAGACTGGGGAACGTAACACACTGCTAGGACAGTTCATATCAGGCTCCTTGAAGCAGGACTGAAGTCCCATAAAGCAAGGAAGAAGTCCTTCATCAATGAGAAACAGAGAACAACCAGGCTGCAGTTTGCAAAAAAATACATATTATTCATAGACGCACACCCATAAATTGAGAAAACAAAACATCGTGAAACAAAACATTTTGCTGTGGTCTCTTAATTTTCCCAGAGCTGTATATAATTACAGAAGAGCTTCATGTATATGGCACTTCTGAGCCTGGCTACTGAACCGTGTGTCGCCTTGAATAACGGCATTACTGCGATAAAGCCTGTTACCGCAATGATGCCGCTATCTGCTGCGCTGGCCCTCATTTCCACAGCACGTCCCCTGCAGTATGTGGGAGGTTCATCCAACTGTGCCAATGTGTCTTGTACTTTTCCGAGTTTGCTTCCAGGAAAACAAGCTTTTCTTACCATACTTGGTCATGTGGAGCGATGCCAGTAAGCAGCAGTCTTTTGATGTACTGAAAAAGCATCACCTCTATTTAAAAAAAAACAAAAAACAATTCTCCTGCTTTCGAGTGGCCTCTACAGGGATATATTTTAAACTTTATTCCTTTGGGATGTTTCACCAAGTTATCATTTTGTTGTATCGGAAATTTTTCAATGTAACCTCTCTGTCTTAATTTGTGTTTGTTGTAATAGTCTTTGCAGTTCAGGCGTAATCCGTTTCACAACTGCAAATATAACATTTAAAGGAAGCATTCAGTGAGTGTTCACTTTTGCTGTTTTTCATTTTGAAGTTTATGGAATGTTGATTTGGTGCTCCTTGTCTTACTGTATGGCTGTGAGACATGGACACTTTCAGTGCCCTGAGACAAAGACTGGACGCCTTCGGGACTGTGACTCTTTGGAGAATCCTTGGTTAGTGCCGGTTTGACTTTGTGTCAAATGAGCGATTGCTGGAGGAGTCCCGAATGAGGCACATTACCTGCATTGTTAGGGAGTGTCAGTCACGGCACCACGGCCATGCGTCACATTTCCCTGCGGGTGATCCGTCTCGCAAACGGCTGGACCGGGCCAAGGGGACAGCTGCGTAACACCTCGCTGCGCTACGTGTTCCCCTGGGGTGTTTCCAATTGGGATCCCGCGGTGTTTCGTTGGAAGGTGGGTGCAGCAGCATGCTGTACCAATACATGCCCCTCAACCTGACCTGCCCTGCCCTGGTTTCTGTCCCATAGCCCTCATATAAACATACACATTGTGTAAGCAGCTTGTAGACAGAGCGTGAATATTTGGAAAGACATGATTATGTGTCTGCTAAGCACTACAGAAGGTTTAAAGATACACATGTAGACAACCCCTAAACTTAACACAGAGAATGTAATTTCTGCTGTAAACAGGATCAATAACCAGAGTGACACCTTGTTCAGCATTTGACTTATAGCCCCCACAGTGTGTGGAATAGTTTTATAGTCAGATCTGCTCCATCTGTTCATGCTTTTAAATCCCATCTTGAAACACACTTTTACTCTCTAGCCTTTAATTCAAATTAATAGTTTGACTTGATCTCCTCTGTCAGTAATCCATTACAATGATACATTTTATTTTCCTTAGTTGTATGTGTTACTCTAACAGTAAAACGCTGTGACTGGACATCATCTGTGGCGGGTTCTCCCAATATTCACCAGCAGCGCTTGCTGTTGTCCCTATACTGGCGCCAGAAACATGCAATTACTCCGCCAACCAGCTGAAGAAATTCAACAACTCTTCCACTCCGTCGTGCATTTCAGTTATTAAACAACTACGTCTTCATCGTCGGCCTCTGTATATTCAGAGAAGCTTCCGAAGAAAGTTTGTTCACTTCAGGTCGGGACATGATATCCTGTCCCAAACGCATCATCAGAATGCTGTTTCCGTCCGGACTAGAAGCCCCAGGGTTGCCATGACAACAGCTCTCTGGGAGCAGGCTGGAAAACGAGATTAAGGATTGCTCCGGCAAGTATTAAAATTGAACTGTTTATTGCAAAACACTCACAAACAAATCTTGCCTTATTAACGACCACATTTCTGACAAACGTTTGGACTTGATGTGCATTACAGAAACCTGGCAAAACCCAGATGTGTTTTCTGCTTTGAATGAGACCTGTACTATCTTCAGAAAGCCCATAGCACAGGTCGTGCTGGTGGCCCGTCTACCATAATGACCTGAGCTTGTCCCGACTCCCATTACCTAAACTGTTTTCATTTGAATGTCTGGAATTTAAATGTAAGCCTCCTTTCCCCACGATATTTCTTCTTATTTACCAACCACCCAAATCAAACCCATCCTTCATACCTAAATGTCCAACCTTCTTTCCACATTTTGTACATCCTCTGCTAATATTATAATCCTTGGAGATATGAACATTCATGTGAACACCCCATCTTGCAGTTTTGCACCTTAATTTCTCCAACTTTTGGACTGTTTTAATCTCAGGCAATATGTTGATGTCCCCACACACACTAGGGGGCACACTCTTGACCTGGTTATTACCAACTCTGCCCCTCTTAGCAATCTGCAGGTATATGGTCTGGGGGTGTCGGACCACAAGGACATTTCCATGGAGCTGTTGTTACCATCTCCGCTCATCAAATATGTTTCAGAAACATAAAAAACATCAACCTGGCAACTCTGACTGCCGACCTTCAACATCATCTTCATACAAACTTCTTATCAGCCAATTATGGGATGGATTATTATTATAGCACTCTAAGCAGTCTTCCGGATAAACATGCCCCTGTTAAAACAAGAATAGTCACCGTCTCCCGTTCAGACCCCTTTGTATACAAAGGAACTGAGGAAAATTAAGACAGCAGGGTGTGTGCTTAAGCGGCGTCACAAAGCCTCGGACTTTGCTGTCCACAAGCTAGCCTATCGAGAACACCAAAAGGTCTACTCAAAGTGCCTAAAAAAAGCATGGTCAAAATTCTACAATGCTGGAAAAAGGTAATATTCCAGCCATAAGTCCCCTCATCACCTCCGTAATAAACCTCTCTCTCCAAACCGACACCATTCCACCTGCTTTAAAGATGGCTGTAGTTAGACTACACCTCAAAATAACATCTCTTCACCCAGACGTCTTAGCTAGCTGAAAGACCTCCTGATGGCAGCAGATGCTGGCAGCCCTCCTCATCCTGTTCGACCTGTCTGCTGCATTTGATACTGTTGATCATGGTATACTTCTCGACCGCCTGCATCTCACCATTGGACTCACTGACACTGCCATCAACTGGTTTCAGTCCTACCTCACAGACAGAACTGAGCACATTTCTTGGGGTAATGCAAAGTACCGTAAAGTCACCTGTGGGGTTCCCCAGGGGTCAGTCCTTGGCCCCCTCCTCTTCATTATCTATATACTCCCCCTTGGTCGGGTTATCAGTCACCATGGAATTTCATTCCACTGCGATGCAGACGACACACAATTATATGTGAAAACTACAGCTGTGGCTCCATCTTTGTCATCATCATCTCTGCCACCCTCATCTTCTCCATCTGCATTTACCGACTGTCTGGAGGAGATAAAGGTGTGGATGAAACAAAACTTCCTTCAGTTGAACAGCTCCGAGACAATCTTAGTAGGAAAACCCCATCAAATTCAGGCATCATCCGTAACTAGCATTGCCTTCTCTGGTCACAATATCCCCCTCCTCGTTAGTCACCAATCTTGGTGGAAAACTGGATTCATTTCCCACTTTTTATTACCAAATTAAGCACCTTTGCAAGACCTTGTTTGTCCACCTCAGAAATATTGCTAAGCTTCACCCCACCCTCACCCTCCCTGATGCAGAAAAGCTGGTCCATGCCTTCATCTCCTCCCGGCTGGACTACTGCAACGCATTAGTCATTGGGATCCCTAGTAAGAGTCTTCTGAGGCTGCAGAACATCCAGAACTCTGCTGCTAAGATCCTCATGAGAGTTCGGAAATATGATCACATGACACCTGTGCTTCAGTCCCTCCACTGGCTTCTTGTTCCTGCCAGGATCGAGTACAAGATCTCTCTCCTCACCCCAGCAGTGCATTTATGGAAACACTCCTCTTTACTTAAAATGACTGATAAAAACTCAAACCACAACACAACCCCTCTGCTCTTCACAATTAAATCACTTCCTTCCCCCCAGAATTAAACTCAGCACGCCTCGCCTATGGAATGGCCTTCCTGACACTCTGAGGGCAGCCTAATCTATTGGCAGTTTTAAAAAAGGACTTAAATCCTTCCTTTTTAGCAAATTTTATCATTCATAACTTTTTATTTTATAGCTCTTTTTTTTAGATTGTTGAGGTTTTGTAGCACTTAGAGATTTTCTCCGAAAATGTAAAGTGTGTTATAAATAAAATTATTATTTTTATGATTTTATCTAGTCTGTATAGCTTTTTCATTTTTGTTCTTTGTGTAACACTCTAAGGCCATTTTCAAGGTCCCTTTATACTGTAGTTCTGTCTGTCTTTGGATTGGAAACCAGGGAATGCAATGAGTCACTGCATTGACGGCTTGATTCCACTCCCCGGAACAACAGGCCAGAGTGCTGCCGCGTAATTAAACATTTAGGACTATTCAATGATTTATAAGAAGCACAGTGTATTTTGTTACAGAGCTTGGACAGGGATATGAGAGAGAGGTCAGGCACCAAACTTAGGCTCCAGGCAGTTTACAGCACTGCTGGCATATTCTGTTGCTGACTTGTTCATGATGTTGGCCCAAAGCAAACTTCAGTGAATGCAGAACTAATGTAATCTGAATAACCGACATCTTGTTCAAACACTACCCCAGTTTTATACCCCATCCTTACCTTCACCAGTTTAAAGAAGATGGATGGATGGATGGATGGATGGATGGAGAGAATTTGAGATTTTTTTATTTATTTAAAAAAATGCTAAAAATACAGTGACGTGAAGACATTTTGCTTGGTTCTTACATATTTAAAACCCCTTTTGTATGTACACATGGTTATTATTATTACTGTGATTATTGTTATTAACACTTTTTAACGCAATACCGGAAGATATTTATACTTAACAGTGTGATTTTCTTTAACAGCCATGCTGTTAAACCACAGTGAACCACAGTGACATCATGTTTGGATTTAAATTATAAATCAAATTATCAACTTTCTGAGTCAGTCCAGCAGACGGATTAGGCCTCTATGAACAGCAGCAGCGAAGAGGCTTGTGAAACGAATGGGCTGCTTTCGCTACCAGTGGAGATGATTCACAAGTAACCGGGCATCTGGACACGTGACCCATTGTCTGGGAATGGAGTTTATGCTCTTCTAATCCAGTATTAGAAACTAAATGAACCTTTTGTATTCCTCTTTTCATATAAAGACCCACAACCAACAGCTGCTTTCACTAACGCTTCTGTCTAGTCTCTGCATGTTTTTGATATTTCGAACCTCTGACTTTCATATCATCGGTGGGATAATCATTTTTTTCAAATTTGACATATTCGGTCTCACTTTACCTAGCAGAAGATTCCTCAGGACGTTGGTCAGGTCTATGGCCAGCACCCCATCAGTGGGAGCAGATGGTCTTTGCATCTAGCTCAGTGTACTTAGTCTTGGCCAAAGCGCAGTTCCCGGCGCAGAGTGAGCGCTGCTCCAAAGCTTGCCTGGCTTTCTCCAAAAGCAGCTGTTCAGTTCCAGGGAAACCTTGTGCTATTTCATCGTTCTTGTGTAACAGCAGAACCAGCCTGTAGCAGCCTGAGGTGGCAACTGCATGCCTGGTCATTAGTGTAGCTTAATAGCCAGAGCTTCTTCAGAAACAGATGACTGACCACATCCTGATACATGCAGCCAATGCCGGTGTCTCTGATAGAGTGGCTGCCCTCTACATCGATTTTTTGTGAATGATTACCCATCACTACCCAACCCACCTGCACCACAGTCCATTGTGGAGCCAGTTAAGGGCAAAGGCTTGAAGGTCTTCTGCCAAGGCAGCAGGGGGAGCTCTCCTATCCTTTGTGGGTACATAAAAATGCTTAAATAGCTTAATTTAAATACCCATATGTTTTAATGGGTACAATTTTAATTTACACTGATCTACAGATGGTAAAATGGGAATCACAAGTCCACCAAAATGTATCCCGCCAAAAACTAGACATAGCAAAATGTGCATGCAATGGGATCTTTGACCCAGATGGGGGATGAGGTGGGGTGTTCTATCCTTCACCAAGCTAGCCTACCGTTAACCCACAGCTAATCCACCGCTAACCTGCTGCTAGCCCACTGCTAGTCTGTTGCTGCTCTTGTGGAATGTGCCTTTTCGGCTGAGTCTTGATGGAGGAAAACACAGAATAGCCTTTGTCTTGGGCCTAGTTAATCCCTTGTGAAGACAGCTGCATGATAATGGAATAGAGCCTCACCACACCATAATAAAGCTCACAGATGTTGCAGGGATGCACTGCAGGGGGCTGCGTCAAAGTCCCCCAGCAAATGTTTGATACTGACATGGCACACTCTTATCCATGTGAGTCCCAAATGGCTGGTTGTGTAACTTAAAGGACTAAGTCCCAATTCACTTTTCATGGAAAGACTGGACTCTTAAACATGTCTTTGGTTGTTTTGTCTCATCAGATGATGATGAGAACAGATGAGAAGGGGATCTGTTCATTTCCCTCTTTGAAATTACCGTAAACTTTGGAAGCAAGGCTGTGGACTAGGTGACTAACAAAAGCCACTTGCCTCAATGTTCTCTCCAGGTGACAAAAAGCTCATGTACAGGACATTGTTTTTCATTGGTCTACTGGTCCATGTTTGAAGAGAACAGGAAAGGGCCATCGTGGGGGGGGGGGGGGATGGGGGGAGATTCCAAAAAGTTGGGACTATTCCAAGGGTCTCTGAGTGACAGGGGCCCTAAAGAATTTGGAACATAATTGCATTGGTCTGGTTTGGGGGATCGATATCATGTGTGTTATCAGCTTGGAGTCCAAACTGTCCGGCGGCGCCCCTGAATACGGGCCCATGTGACCATCAGCCGGCAGCTTCCCAACATGTTAATGAGCTAGTTACACCAGAGACTGAGCAACAGAGCTGTCAATGAGGATAATGAAGGTAGATGAGAGAAGACGAGAAGGGACAAAGCAAGTCGGCCCTGCAAAGAAGTAAGGTGACCCCAAAGCAAGTATGAAAGCGGAGACCCCATGGGCGTCCCCAGACTGGGCCAAAGTGCACGTGGTTGGAATGTCTGCTGCTTCCCCCAACAAGCCAGCAGAGACTGTAAGTAGCTTTGAATATGAGCTGCATCAGAATGTCTCCAGCCTAAGCTCAATGCACCTGGGTGGCCATGGAACTTACCTGCTGACACACGCCGCAGGGGAGCCTAACCCTAACCCTGCCTGGCAGGACCCAGCATTCCTGGCCTGGAAGTTTGGAAGCGGTGCATTCAAGCGAGAGCATAGCAATCAGAACCAGCCATGCAGTCCGTTATGTGCAAAGCAACTGTTTCAGATGACAAAATCCAGCACATGAGCGATGAGCATTGTTTAAGCAGCCAAAGAGAAGGGGCTGTCGGCCTTTGCCATACATATTTTATTTCAGATATATATGCTTATGTTCTCAGCATGAAAATATATACCTCTTATGAGTATATTTTACTCAAGAGAGCGGTAAAACACTGCACTGTATCACGTTTCAAAAGCTGTGTTATATTTAAAACAGTCCCCCATTTGCTTAATTATGGAAATCAAAACCGAAAAGATCATCAGTCAGAAATCACTCGTTTTTGCATTTCTAAGATGCTTGATGGCTTTTAATATTTTAGAAAATCAGAGTTTGTTCATGCTGACATTCGTCAAAACCCTTTATAGTTGATCAGTTACCCAGGACTATAGAGGAGTTATAAAACAGTGCCCCTGCTGAAGGGCATGGAGATGCTCAAGATAGACCAGGGCTTCATTCTTAAGGGGTTCTGGCTTTAGGCTGACATTTGGGACATTTTTGATGTCTTGGTGTGGATTCAGTATGCAGCATGCCCACATGCACCTTACTGTAGTTCTCCAGGAACAGTGAGTGGTGAGTCAAACCACAGTATTACACACATTGCCAGTCATTCATGTACAGCATTCAGATAAATAACCACAGTTTTTGGTTTGGCTGCCTACAGTATCGCGTAAAAGATTAAGTTTCAGTACTACAAAGTTAATGTCGGCATGACAAAATTTAAGAATTTAAACTCAATTTGTAATAATTTTATATATGTACAAGATCCTTATTATGGGCACATGTATATACACAGACACACACCAGATATTGAAAGGTAAGCACAAAACTAGTTCAGAACTCAAAGTTAAGCACAGAATTCGCTCAGATCCCGGATGGTAAGCACAGACCTCGCTCAGAACCTGAATTATATGCACAGAACTCACTCAGAACCTGAATGATAAGTACAAAGCTCCTTCAGAACTCAAAGATAAGCGCAGAATTCCCTGAGATTCCAAATGCTAAGCACAGAACTCTCACAGAACTCGAATGGTATGCACAGAAATCATACATAATTGAAATGGTATACATGGAACTTGCTCAGATCCCAAAAGGTAAGCACAGAACCTGAACGTTGAGTACAGAACTCGCTCAGAACCCGAAAGGTAACCATTGAACCCAAATGGCATGCACAGAACTCACTCAAACCTGAAGGGTAAACACAGAATTTGCACAGAACCTGAATGATATGCACAGAACCTGAATGGTACGCTTAGAACTTGCTCAAACCCGAATGGTAAACACAGAATTTGCACAGAA
>JAABNX020000001.1:1240453-1257054 GCA_015163995.2 Mormyrus lacerda
CATATTTTTTAAATTTTTTTATTAAAACAAAGCCCGGCCCCCCCCCCCCCCCCCAAAAAAAAAAGCACACTGTAAAACCCTGACAGACCAGCTCCCAATGAGTGATGAGAAAAGTCCACTTAGGAGTTGTAGGGTCACAGTCCTCGCCTCAGGACTCAGGATCCAGAGCAGTCGGTGTAGGTGGTCACCATGTTACCCCTGCGCTGTGTCACGGTCCGGCAGTGCTGTCTGGAACTCTGGAACTTGCTCTCGGGTCGGGCAGTGGGCCTATGTGTGCTGTCAAAGCCGTCAAAGGTGAACATCTTCTCCATATCATCAAACATGTCGTCGAAGATCCCCCCGCCAAAGCCCCCCTGGAAGGGTCTCCTGTGGCGGTTGTGGGCTTCCTGGTGAGCACGGAAATGGCTCTCAAAGTGCTTCTGGTAGCGGGCGTGCCTGTTCTGGCTGAAAATGTCAAAGTCCTTGAAAATGTCATCAAAGTTGAAGTTGAATGGCTGTTGGAAGTACTGCCTGTCTCTTCGGCTGCCTGTGTTGTCGTTGGCGAAGGAGCCATGTCCAACCTGATCATACTCCAGTCTGCGCTTATCATCTGATAATGTTTCGTACGCTGCACAAAACAAAGAGCACAATTAGCTATTCAGACTTGGGGACACATAAAATCCATACAGAATTATTTATGCCACACCCACACCCAAAAAAAGAAAAGAAAAAAAAATGGTGTAAAAAGCCGTCATGCTTCATTAACCCTAAACACAAACGTGGTATACTGAAGTGCTCAGTGAAAGCTCACCTTCTGCAATCTCCCTGAACTTGGCTTCAGCATTTGGACTCTTGTTCCTGTCAGGGTGGTACTTCATTGCCAGTTTATGAAAGGCTTTCTTAATCTGCCGCTCACTCGCATCCTTCGGCACACCCAGAATCTCATAGTAGTCCTTCTTGGCCAATATGAATTCAGTTATCATCAGGACGCAGACAGCAAACTTTAGTGCTGATGGCGCGGTAGCCATGGCGTTGATTAACCTTGGAAGAGTGAGGACAAGAGGAGGATAATTATCATTAACATTTACACAAAGCACATGACCTTACGGGGGATAAAGAGTAACTTAATAAACGACACGGAGACAGACAGCATATACTAACACTTGTCAGATCGGTATTGCAAACGAACAAAATGTCATTTTGTAGCTACGCCCAAACCTGAAACTTACCGAGTATAGAAACATTAACTAAAATACCAGTACGCAAAAGTATACCAAAAACGGAAGTTTCATTATGACACTCTTAAATGCAGTACAGAAACACCCAGATACTCCATTTTAAACATCATACTAAATTCTCCAGATACACTTTAAATTAAATCCTAACGGAGTCATGTCGACTGGAAGATACGGGCCGTCAGCTCCAAGCGCACCATCGGCCCGCGGGCCGTCCCTCGCCAAACAAGGAACAGGCAGCGGCCACACACCCGTGGCGCTCCGTAAAAGTCACACTGCACTGAAAACCGAGCTTCTCTTTGCCTAGGCGGCCGGAACACGCCGTAGACATACATGTACCGAGATACCTAAGCTGCTAAAAGAGCTGGCGAGTCCCCGCCGAAGCAGCGCTGACGACCTGACATCCAGCAGCCGACACGGAGTAGCGCTGGTAATCAACACCAAAACGGCAACAGCTCCCTTTAAACGAGTCAGGACTGTATCCACCTGACAAACATACGGCCACAGTGACTGTGACAAGAGCACAGCGGCTTACCCCGCGAAAAGGCGACCGGCGAGGAGCCACCGACGTTCGTTCACTTGACTGCTAGCCTCAACGCGCCGCTGACGTCGCTCTAAGTGCTGTGTTCCACAGGCCAACACCACGAATCCTAATCCTATTGGTCCGTTTCCTGACCACGTGACCGCGCAGGGTCTCCGTGACGTTACAGCCGCCGCGTCTACGAAAAGAAAACGCATACGATTTCGAAACAAGATAGGAGAGCGGTATCTCTCTGAAAACTTTTGGAAATGTGCATATTAAGGCAGGGAATAATTTTCTTATGCATGACTTTTGTGTTCTTCTATCATTATTTGAAAAGGTATGTAGTTTGCAGAAAAGCATATGATGACTTTGAGGGGATGAACGGCTCTCCCCTCACTGTCATCGTAAAGTTTACTTCCGGATGCGTTAGCTCCAGGTCAGCAGCATGAACTAAACGGAGCCACAGTTGTCATTTAGAAAACCCCACAGTAACGGCTTGCAGGCGATAAAATGCCTAAAACAGATCATCATAACTGTTGCTTTAAACCAATAAATTTATTGCCCTAGTAAGTGGAGTATTCGGAACTTCCAGAATGAAGCAGATTATTCAAGCAATATTGTGGACATCATCTTATATTTTATCTTCAAGTTGCTAATTCCAGGCAGCACAGGACACCGTAGAAACATATTGCATTCCAGTGACAATGAAATAGTTTATCCTGCCATATAGGAAATTTAACCACCAAACATGTATCTCAATGTTTGATTTATGAATAAAACTTTACTATTCCGTGAGGGCCGTGATGGTTACTTGCATAAAATAACCCAGCTTTACTTACTGGGGTCGCATTATGTTACACTGGTATTGACTAGACGTTCCCTTTTCCCTTCTTTCCCCCACCTAGCAGTCCCTTTTGCCCCTTTTTTATGTTACACTGGTATTGACTAGACGTTAATAAGTGAACACGTGGCACTATGATTGTGAAAGATAACATTCCAGAAATCAAACGTAAGATACTGCAACATTGCAGACTTTTCTCAAAAAATAGTTTTTTTATGACATGATACAGAGATAATAGATCTGATGTTCTCCATTAGGTTTCCACGACCGCGTCGGTTACATCTGAAGTGTTTTTTTTTGTGGTTTGCCTCATAAACGCGCTGTTTGTTTAACAGAATTATCAGGGAGCCTGGTCGATTATACTGTTACGTTTCGATTTTTTCGCCAACCAGTGTTAACTTTACTGGATTATGTAAAATTAATTGTAATATCATGAAAATATAACAGAACCATACATACCCGGAGACCAAGAGGGGTAGGCGAAAGGGGATCCATCATTTCATTCTTTGAATAATTTCAGAAAAAAACATCAAAAAGATATATCATTTTTAACTTACATATGTGATAACGTGCTATTTAAATGTTAAATTTGAATTAAATTATATCTCTCTCCATGGTACCAGTTGCGTTCACCTGTTTATGGCAAAGCAGTAATTCTCATGTTATCATGCCACCTGGTGTTGGAAGTCATGCACGCACTCGTCCCCCGCCTCAGAGAGTGAGATGAAAATGCGCATATATTATCGATACAATGCATATGTATGCATTAAATAACAAACTTTCTGTGTATCAGAAGTGGAACACACATGATATATGGGTTTTACGTCAGTATTTGTCGGAAATATTTACATTAATAGATATAATATCCAGTCTAGTTTTACTTTTGCATAGAACCACTCCGGCATTCTGTATAAGTCTGTTGAGAGGTACATTTCACCCAATCAGCATAGTGTTTCTTCCGGGGTCACAAACGACCAGCCAACCACGGGCCGGGGCAAAGATCTTTTATTTACTTTTTTTTTGACAGGAGACACTAAGACGATCGCAATCATTTCGCAGTTTTCTGGCTTTAATACAATGGTGGTGTTTTAGCCGTAGGGTTAGTTTGATAGGTTGTGTTCATAAAACCACGCGAAGGGTTATCGCTGTGCGGTTTAAACTCTTTTTAAAGTGTTTGGCGATGCGGGGCGGAGGATGAGCTAACGTTACACACCCCGAAGGTCCTGGAGCTGGGCTGGCCACCTACAACTGCATTAGCGCGGTACCTGGTTAGAGCAGGCTTTATAGCTAAACTGGGACTAGTCAGGTTGCGTATGGGATGCAACATATTTGGGGCGACGGTCCAGATTCTCCCTTTGCGACCGGGTATGTTAGCTTTATTCCTCCGGCATGGTTGTCACCTGCTGTCATTTATTTACTGTGCGTTTGTCAAAGCTAGTTTTGGTCAAGCGTAACATTACTGGCCGGTATTTAATAAAATTGTGGTCTGCGATTAACTAAACAAAGATGTCGTCAGTCTGTGTTAGGTAGACATTTATTACTACAGCTTAATAGGTTTTTAAAAAGCTAACGATAATAGTCATTGATTTGGACACACCGGATCCGTTAATTTGGATGTAATATTTGTTTAACCACGTGTTGATGAATCTTGTGTCTTTTTAGCCGATTTTCCCTTGTTGAGGATGCCGACAGGCTGAACTGATGGAATGCCTGTTAAATGGATCATAAACACGTCCGTGTTCAGCCTGAGCAGGGGCAGACACTTGGGGCACCAGCAAGGGCAGCGCCAGGCATTGCAGTGCTCCCCGCATTCCAGAGTGTATGTACCCCGGATCCTGAACCATGATGTCCACGGGCTCCGCTGGTGGCGTATGGGAGGCACACAGGTCAGGGTGCACAGGACATGGGTCTTCAAGGCCTGTCGGCTGCACTACACTCTGGGCCCAGGTGCCCACATCTCCCCCCTGAGCACCTCAGCATCCCTCAGCTGTGCTGACCGCAGCCCAGGTATGTGGCGTCTTAAAAGGACACTAGACTCTGTTTCCAGGGCTATCAGCAGCACCCACACCGACCTGCTCTCCCGGATATCGCACCTGAAATCTGGCCCCGGGGAAGGGGGTGGAATCAAATCATCAGCATCAGAAGCTAAAGGCCAGTGCCCTGCAGTGCACACTGTCTCTGAGAAGACTCAGGGACACCAGGAGGGGAAGGACCCAGAGGAAAGCCCCACCCAAGGCACTGGGAGACCTGGGACGGAAGTGGCAGACTCCAGTCAGGGTGTACCTGCCGCCAGCGGCACACCCTGGCTGTTCCACCCTAGCAAGCTCCCTGTAAACTTAGGTGAGACCTACAATTACTTGGCACACCATGTCAACGAGTACTTTGGGACTGTCTCAGAACCGGGGACTACAGAACCTGGCTGCAAAGACCTGAAAGTGTCCTCTGCCCGCCCGGGCAGATCTGACCAAAGTGCAGTGGACCCCATTTCCAGCCTGGCGTCCTCAGGGGCTGCGCCCGCTAAAGAGGCCACGCCTCTCCCCCCCTCTCCTCCATCCCCAAAGAAGGGCATTGGGCACTATCTGTCATATCCCGGCCCCAGTGTGCAGGCCTTCGTGGGCAGCTACATCACCCCCCTCGTGCCGAAATTTCGTCCCGGTACCAAAGGTGTGGAGGCAGTGAAGGTTGGGCCGCCCCCAGCAGAGGAGTCACTTCCGAAGCAGGCAGACTCGCCGGAAGCCAGGGAGCGGAAGGCGGCTGAGGACAGAGCAAAGCGCCTTCTGCTGCAGAGGGAGAAGGTGGGTGGGGCCCTGGATGGTGAAGAATTAGAGAGTCTTATTAAAACAAGTTTCTTACATGAGGGCTGTTTGTTCAAGTCTCTGGGGATTGATGCTAATTGTAATGTAACAGCTCCCAAAAAAAGTTAAAACATTAGCAGGATTGAAGTTACATAACAGCATCTATGTGGGTCATAGCTGTTGGACCCTGGACTGTGAAATGCCTTCAGTTAAATCTTGAACACTGTAAACAGGTAAGTAAAATGTGCAATTAATGTAAGGCCTGTTAATTATTTTCAAGTGAGGAATTTGCAGACCAAATGTGTATTATCCATCAAGACAAGAAGATTAAAAATTAAAAACTGCATGTAGTTTATACCAGTTTACAAGCATATAAATCAAAATTTACAGCATTAGCCCCTGTTTATTTAATTTAATCACTTGTTTTTGCTTTGATCCTGCCGTTGTGACATGGTGTGCATGTATTTTTGTCCGTACCTTCAGTGTTTGTCATGATGGCCCAGACTTTACTGACATGCATGTGCTGGTCAGTAACCAGCAGCACACTGTCCCCACGAGCAGCATGCAAGCAACTTTACATCCCGCGCTTGGCACTGGCCGCAATCCAAGGATCCTTTTTCAAAAATAGCCGCGAGTAACTTACACGATAGGTGTCCCTTTCTGTAGCTTGTGTATTGACTGGTGTGTTTCAGCTGGTCAGTGATCTGGGACCTGCTAACACACGGTAAGACTATATTGTCAGACATGTAACAATTCAGAGTTGTAAGCAATACTGCTTACATTGCTGAGCTGAGACACTTGTGTGCCTTGTCTTAACACGCCTGTCCATTTGTACTAATAAATACTATATATATTAAATGAGGGTGCTATTGAAAAAGCATACCCGGTTTAGCCTACATTTTGTGGATGTGGGTGGTTCTCTGGTGTCTGTACGGGATCCAGCCAGCTGAGATTGTCTTTGTGGGGGGGTGGGGTTTCAGATCATCGCCAGGGTGAGTGTGGACAACAGGACAAGGGCCCTAGTTCAGGCGCTGCGGAGGGCGTCCGACCTCCGGCTCTGCACCAGCAGGGCAGAGGAGCTGGGCTACCACCTCCTGCAGTTTCCTGAGACCAGGGGTGTGGCTGTCAAGGTGGGTGGAGCGTTGTGCCTTGCCCACTTATGCCTGTTGGTTCCCGTAGCAATAGGGCTGACAAAACGATATAAATGATTAGAGTATGTTATGTGATGTCTGTATTATAGGTTTATTTCGATTATACCACAACATCTAGGCATGAAAGAATGGAGAAAAAAATGACAGTAGGGGAGGGTGACCGTGCTTATATGGCTCTGTACTGTAAACGCACATGCACGTGCGTACTCTGGTAATGCACCACTCGTCATGTGTATCTGCTGGTCTGCCGCACGTCACCCACTGGCTGCCTGGCCGGCCGTGACGCCACCATCTGCACCCCCCCCCCCCCCCAGGAGCAGCTGGTCCCATGTCTCCTGCGTCTTCGTCAGGCCGGGAACCCAGCTCTGCAGGCTGCCGCACGGGAGACGCTGGCCCTCGTCGGCTATGCTGACCCCGTGAAGGGCTGGGGCGTCCGACTGCTCTCCATCGACGGGGGGGGGACCAGGTGCACCCGTGTGTGTCTGTCTGTCTGTCTGTCTGACTGTCTGTACATATGTACAAGACCAGAGTTGTGGGCAGGCCAACCCCGGCCCTCGAGTTGTAGGTGGCATTTTATGCAGTAATTAGGGCCCCCAGCTCTCACACCCTGCAGTAACTTTAACTCTGGGACCCCCACCCCCCTAAATTAGACCTTTTTTTTATGTGGTACTTTCTTCTTGTTGCTGAGTAAATCACTGTTGCTGTGTGGTACATCACTGCACATTGGAGGTGCTTCTCATCCCTGTGTGTGTGTGTGTGTGTGTGTGTCAGGGGAGTGGTCGCCCTTCGGACCTTACGCAAACTGGAGGAGCTGACTGGGAAGCCCACTTACCAGCTCTTTGACTACATCTGTGGAGTGAGCACAGGTAGGCAGCTCTAGCTCACAGCGATGTGCGGCTGCTGGGCTGTTGTGCTCCTCCCGAACCCCCCACTCCTCATCACCCCCCTTCTGACCACCCCGGCGGCCCCTAACATGCAGTTTGCTTTCTGTTTATTCCTGGTCTGTGTTTGCAGTGGCCTCTGAATGCGTTCCAAACAACTGCCTCTCACTGTCACATTTGTATGCCAGTGTGAGGCACTGCAGACACATTTCCAAATGTCCAGACACAGCAGCTGTTTACGGAATCAAAGCCCTGCACTGTCGCTTTTTAAACTGTTGTTGTGGCAGTTATAATTTGCAATATAACACCATCTGCCTCAAGGACTGCCTTACAGTTAAGGAGGTGTAATCTGCACAGCGGGTGCATGTGGTGGGCAGAGCTGGAGTAGCCGCCAGTCCCCCACTGGCCTCCCATATGCCCGCTTGTTATGGTGATGCTCTGCGGTCATCCTCTGCTGCCATCTAGTGGCCAAATACCTGAAAGCTCTTGTGACTGTGCCTGTGGATGTTCTCTCCCC
Source organism: Mormyrus lacerda (assembly GCA_015163995.2). NCBI lineage: Eukaryota > Metazoa > Chordata > Actinopteri > Osteoglossiformes > Mormyridae > Mormyrus > Mormyrus lacerda. Next base: position 1,248,376 of record JAABNX020000001.1, read on the forward strand.
CCCCCCCGCAGGGGCTATCCTGGCCTTCATGCTGGGCATGTACCAGATGCCCCTGGACGAGTGTGAGGAGCTCTACCGCAGGCTGGGCTCTGAGGTGTTCAAGCAGAACGTTATCGTGGGCACGGTGAAGATGGGCTGGAGCCACGCTTTCTATGACAGCCAGATCTGGGAGACCATCCTCAAGTGAGCCTCGGGCGTCGCTCTGGGGGCGGCGGGCTACGTGGTTCAGTAGCAGCTGGGGAAGGGGGAAGGCCAAGAGGGCGGCGGAAGCACCGAGGGGGGGCCCCACTTATACCCAAGGGTTTGTGCGCGTGGGGTCATTACGGATATGCTGGTATGAACAGACTGACAAAGGCTTCGTGATCTAATTTAGCTCGTTTAAGGCTAATCATTTATCTAAATCTCTGAAGTCAGGTAGTTTAGCAGGTTGGGTATCTAGACTGCAGATGACATCAGTGCCACTTTGGCATGAACTGTGCTGAATGGCAGGTTTTGTTCTGTAACAGTTAATGTTTCTCATCAGTTGTACTGTGGACGGGCAGCGTTTAGCTCATCTTAAATTCTGGCTGCTTGTCCATTGTGGTAGAATACAACGCCTTTTGTTTCTGTGACAGGGAGCAGATGGGGTCGGACCTTATGGTGGAAACATCCAGAAACCCTGAGTGTCCCAAGGTGAGATTCACAGCTAGGATGTCCTGGGCTGATAAATCCACCTTTTGGAAAAGTTTGTTTACCGTCTAGTACGCTACCTAAGTGTGTGGCCCAAAAGCAGCTCTGGGCTACTGCAGGCTTGTTCTGATTAGCTGAAATATGGCAAGCTGAAGAATGCTGGGTTGATACATTTTAATTTGTTGGTTAGGTGGTACATGAGAAATGAACTGGAGGAACCTGGATATGCTGGATATTGATTACATGCTACAATAGTGCAGATATTTGTAGAATGAATAGATTAATCTTTGCTTGAAGTTTGCGCAGCTGAAGCGCAGATCGCAGATCGGTCTTCTCGAGCTCCTTTTATATTCTTTACAGCACCTTTTCTTGTTCTCACATTGTTTTTCTTTTAACATTCACCAGTCACAGCATTGTCCTTCACTTGAAGAGATCGTTATGCTATTAATACAGCACTACTCACATGTATCGTAAGGGAACACTGTCAACGATCCGATTAGGCTGACCTGGTGTGCTTGTGCACTTTCTCCACAAGGTGGCTGCAGTGAGCACAATTGTGAACAGGGGAACGCCATTGAAGGCATACGTCTTCAGGAACTACAACCTGGCCCCCGGTGTGCGCTCCCACTACCTGGGGGGCTGTCAGCACAAGCTGTGGCAGGCCATCAGGGCCTCGTCTGCGGCCCCAGGCTACTTCCAGGAGTTCGTGCTGGGGGACGACCTTCACCAGGTACCTGTGTGCTTTGTGACCCTGTGGGAATATTGACAGCTGTGTGCGTTTGGGTTGGCATGGAGCAGCCCACACCATGGATGCCTGTGATTTCCTCATGGTCCTCCAGTGTCGTTAGGGGTCTGCAGTACCTGTTCGTCAGCCCCATTACTGGTAGGGATTTCAGCCTCCTTGCTCATTAGTTTATGAGAGATCTATGGGAAACCAAATCTCAGCAAAAGAATGACCGTGAGAATCAATGTAGGGATCACACTGTATAAGGGGACCATACTGTATAATGGGATCATGCTGTATAAGGGAGGCACTGTATAAGGGGATCACACTGTATAAGGGGATCATGCTGTATAAGGGAGGCACTGTATAAGGGGATCACACTGTATAAGGGGATCACATTGTAAAAGGGGATCACATTGTATTAGCAGATCATGCTGTATAAGGGAGGTACTGCAAGCAAATGTGTTTCAGAAGTCTCTGGACTTTTTACTCTGCTCTCATTATCAAAAAAAAGTGATGATGTAATATTTAACCCACGGCGAACTGGATCACCCCCTTCTGCTGCCCCCCTGTCTTTTGCGTCTGTTGCAGTGCTGTGAAACATGAGGTTTTTCTTTTAGGGAAAAGCATTAGGCAGGTTGCTGAAGGGAGTGTTTCATGCCAAATTAGAGCAAGTAATTTTGTTTCATTGGTCCTGAGCACCTCTTGTGATCTTGCTGGTAGAAATGTGAAATTTATCATGTCTGCAGTTAATTACACACTTTGGAATCACACCTGCTTTTATTATGGTCCCACACCTGCTTTGCAGGACTCCAGGTCTTGTCCAGGGAGCTTGAGTTAGACTGACAGCGGCCAGCCTCCTGGCTCCTCTCTCGATGTCGATGGCCTGTCTCAGCATAGGGAACATGAGGAAAGCCCCCTGATGTATGTGTCACATTTCTTGTTAATCCGGAGCTTGACCTTGGTGGATCCTGTCCATCTATGGCCCTGTGCCAAGGCCCATTTAAGCAGAGATTTGCCTTTCCTGGTTCCCTTAGCAGCCTTCAGAGCAGTGCTGTCGCAGCTCCTCATCAGCACGTCACATCTCTGTTTCACAGGCACCCTTGAGCCTCTGCCCTCTGATCCATCGCTGCTCCTTTCATTTCACTTGTTTTAGAAGCGTTTTCGGTGGCTAATGTCGATTCCTGCCACCCACCACACTGCATATTAAAGGTGACTTTTTTGTTCTTTCATAATATTTACCCATCGTGCAATTGCTGAAAGAGATTTTGTGTAATAGTCCCAGTTAATGACCACTGTGTAATGTTCTCCCCCCGCTGGGCTATTTGCATATTGGGTCCATGTCCGGTTCTCCGCTGTCCGGTTCTCCGCCGGCCCTGGGCCTCCGCAGGGGGTGCAGGTAGAGCCCCGCTCACATTCTGCATACCCTCATGCCTCTGAGGGATCTTCCTGGACCCCGATTATGCTCAGAGCGGCAAAGCGCTGCCCCGGGATGCTCTGCCTGCATTCAACTGGCTTTTCACAGCATTGCCCTCAATGAGCTGTACAGCGGCAACGTGCCGTATGACTCTGAGGTGCTGTGCTGACATCTCCGTAGCTTCTCCTCTCTCCACTTTGATCAGCATGAGCCAGCAGTAGGGAGGGTAGCATGAATCTGCAAGGTTCCCTCCTTTGTTTGCATGACTGGTGCTGCCAAACAGATGGTTGACTGTGGGAAATTTCAGACACTGACAAAGTAGTTCCACTAGGAAAATGTGCTCACAATACAACCTCCGTAATGTTAAGAAACTGAATATTCCACCAAGAAATGTCATCACCAGTGTGATCGGTGCAGCCCCGGACAGGAATTAAAGCCGAATCCTCTTTCGTGGAGTTAAGGTTTGATGAGGCTGTGACATTACTAAACGCTACAGGCCTCCCCCAGTGTGAGTGTGAAGCATTAATGAATCACCCCCCCCCCCCCCCCATACAGTACTCTCCCCAGGACCTTATCACTGGTCTGCCCATACCAGTAAGGCTTCATCAACCTCACTTCCCGAGTTCAAAATGTCACCTGACAAAATGAACTTCAGCGCCCTCTGACCTTATGGACGTTATATAACATGAAAACCCTTTGTTCGGGTACGCATTGCTACCAGAATGGCGGAAACTGAACTGGCTGTTGTTTTCTGGGCTTCTAATTCATTTTTCCATATTTTTATTTGCAAGAATACATTTAAAAACACATCTTCCATAAATAAAGACTGTAAATCCCTAAATGACTATAGATACACTTACAATGTGAGCAATACTGAGTTTAGACAGTAACTCTATAGCAGAAGGTTTCTATTTTACAGACTACTCCGCACTTTCCTCTTCACATATACTGCGTGTAAGCAGCATCCCCTGTGATTCCCATCTGTGCACCCTGTGAAAGCTGAGTAAGCCGTACTCAGGGAGACATTCATGGTTTAAAGGTCCAGCACAAGCCCCCAGGACTTTGTAGGCGCCTTGGGACGCTAAGGGGTGCACTGAGGCTGAGACGTCACCTTCCCTCTGCTGTTCTGCCTTGGTTCTTAGGGGTGTGATCCCTTCTCATCTAGCATTCACCATTACTCCTGCTGTCTGACAGATTACGCAGTCAGTCATGTCTGCTTCGCCCCTGCCTGGTTTAGGTGACATGGACACCGAGCATCTCTTGTCTTCTGTGCGGAGTTCATTCTTTAAGTGGAAGAACAAATGAAATGATTTTTGATTCAGCTGTTTCTCCGCTGCCCATGTCTGTATGAAGGCGGCTGTTCCGGGCATGTCGACATCAGAATCCCATCGCACTTTGATGAACCGCTAGTTTGGGAAAATACTGGCCAGGTTCATCATCAGAAATGTTCCTGCCATCTTCCCCATCGAGATGTTTGCTGAAGACCACAACTCTCCTGCAGGGTCACCGCTTGTTTCCTAATCGTGTGGTGGCCCTACGAACATAGTTCACATTCTGACGGGACGGAAACGTTAACAAAGACACTCATTTAAGTAACGAATAAAAAATACTGAACTTTGAGCATTATTTGAACATTTGATATTACTGTAGTCCATTTTACTGCGGCGTTATGATGTTTTTATTCATTTTGGTCTTGCCTATGTTTTTCTTATTTACCCATAATGCATTCATATACATATCAGTGGCAACAGTTGAATATAAATTGGGTTAATCATTTTGCTTAAACACAACAGCGTTTCTGTTTTGATTTCCAAACCCACAGCTGTGCATTGCTTTTTCTGGCCTCTGCTTTTTGAGTAACTTGACATAATGTTGCTCTGAACATCACAGGCCACCCTTGGCTGGTGACAGCAGCCGCGCCTTTTGATCGATGTATTTCATCTGGAGGTGCAAATTCACCCTTCTCTCACCCCTATGTGGAGGGGTCACCTTTGACCCCGTCACCTTGGGTCACGCTTCTTGCGGCCCGTCTTCCTCGAACTGTGGCCACATGCAGGTCATTGTTCGGTGTCAAAGCGTGGCCCAAATATGTCCCAGCTTGAAATCATCCTTGAGAAGGGGGTTAACTTCCAAATATTCACCCCCAAAGTGAAATAAAAAAAATAATAAAGTATGGCAAAGCATGGTGGCTTTCTGCCCGCTCTCTGCTGTTAGATGGCTGCTTCTTTAAGTTGGAGGCCTTCTTGTGTGTGAATGGCTTGTTTGTTTCAAGCTCTGTCATGTCCACATGTCCTGAATGGAGCTCTAAGATTAAAATTTGATTTTTTTTTGTTCTTTTCATAAGTGTTAAAGGCACAAGTCTGACTGCAGAGTGCCTGAACGGTTTCCCGTAGTGGTAAACGGCATTTTCAGCCGCACGCTGTCTGTCCTCACTGCGTGCTTTCTTTAGGGTTGTGTGTGTCCGAGCCGCTGAAGAGGACTCTTTCATTTATATTAGGCAATAATGCTCACATGTGACAGGCACTCTTGCCGTGTGCTGAAACGGCGCATTAGCCTGAGTTTTAGCCCTGGAATAACAAAGTTGGGAGACCACAGTTAAGCTAAAGGGTATTAAATGGCAGAACTGACGTCCATGTGGGTGAAGCACGGAGCCCAGGGATGTTAAAACTGCTGATCTCTTCTGTACGCTGATCATTGTCTGACCACGTTTGGTCTTCCCACCTCTTGCAGAGGCTACGTCTCTGTTTCTGGGTCACAATTCACTCTCCAGACTGCAGAAAGCATCACCGGGACTCGGTGACGTGTTTGACTCTGAGAACCGTACTGGCACTTAGCTTTGAGTACCACGTCTTTGGCCTTTGAGTTCAGCAGCGGCGCATTGTATGATTCTCTGTGCGGAGGGTCTCATTTGCGTTATGCGTTACCAAGTACATGTCCATATTTCATTGATGTGAGTCACTGTATCAGTCCAGACGAGCAGTTTATAGTGGCTGTCAGTTGAGGCACTAAATGAAAGATTTATTTATTTGTGTATTTTTGAGAACAATAAACTAATTGTTTGTGTCATGGTGTGAAGTAGGAGTCTTGGCATGTCTCATGTAGATGGGAGCTGTTAGGATACAGTGGCCACTTTATTTTTTTGGTCGCTCTTGGTTCAGTAATTACGCTGGGGTTTCTGCAGTGTACTGTCATGATTTTTCTGAGCCACTTGATTGATTGTCCTGCTCTTTGTAATTTGCTATGTCAAAGTCAGTGTTGGTTTTGCAGTTATTTTTCTCATTGCCACCCGAAGCATCCTTTTTGGTTTGTGCTACACACACACACACACACACACACAGTATACTGTCGGTTTTTTTAGAATCATAAGGCAGTGAAGCAGTTTCCCATGCTAACTTACATGAGGTTACTGATGCTGCTGTGACTAACTGGCCCTAATATTGTAGCACCATAAAATTGCAGTGCTGCACCTTCATATATGTACCTTAAAACTGCAGTGCTGCACCTTCATATATGTACCTTAAAACTGCAGTGCTGCACCTTCATATATGTATCTTAAAAATGCAGTGCTACACCTTCTTATTTGTATACATCATATGTTGGCATGGTAACTTCACAACAGCGCAGTGTGCGTAGAGCTTTTTAATTGAATATTTCTTCGTGAATTCCCACAGATATGTATTCCTGTGTCCTGTGCTTGTATAGTGTAGTGATTGGGGGGGCAGACGGACACCAACAGGATTCATGCTGTTCATGTGTTTCTTTTAATGACAGCGATCAATATAACCAAACATCAGAACATTTCTTTTTATGACAGTAATCAATTTTTATCAATATTTTTGTCTGCTATTCAGGTGGTTGATGCGAACATATTTTTTGATGCACTCTCTCTATCCGCTGGGGGGAGGGAGTGTGCTCACCTGTGTGTGCGCACGTGTCTGTGCGTGTGCATCGGGGTGGAACTCCACCATGCGCGATACAGAGAGCAGAGGAGAATTATAAACACGTGACCATGTAGAGACAAAAATGACATGCTCTTGTGTAAATAAGATACATAACATCAGGCTATTTAGTTTGTTTAATAAAACAACGCTGTCTGTAAATCACAGTGTTGTATGGCCAAATCTGCCCGAGACCCCTCAGCTTCCGGGCCCTTCTCCCTTCTCCCTGGAACATGCAGAATCGTCTGGTCCTTAATGAAGTTTGTCATCTGGTTGACTTAGAGTAGAGACAGAGCCGATGACCCCCCCACGTCCACACATTATGCTCCCAGAGGCCACTTGTGTGTTGGTTCCAGCCCCCACTGCTCTGGACAGCTTCATTCTGTTTGTTTGCACACAATTAATTTGGGAGAAACTGGAAGGCTTAGGTCACCCGTAGCTCCCATTTATGTCGACCATCATCATCAATCACTGGTACAAACACTAAACCAATAAACGAGACACTGGCCAGTTACCTATCGCCTTGGCAAATGTCGTTTTTCTTTATAACGTGCTGGATTGCTTAACCTCCATTTTTCTCACGCTGTTTCTGTATCAGTCTGTCACCGGTGAGATTTGCTGAGCCATTGTTACCTCCTACATGCATCCTCTAAACCTGCTGTGACCCCTGTGACCTCTGACCTCACCTTTACGCCACAGGATGGCGGCCTCCTGGTGAACAACCCCACAGCAGTGGCTCTCCACGAGAGTCAGTGTCTCTGGCCTGGCACCCGGCTGCAGTGCGTGGTGTCACTGGGCACCGGCCGGCTGGAGAGCTCCGGCCGCTACAGCGCCACCTACACCAGCCTGAAGACCAAGCTGACCCACGTCATTAGCAGTGCCACGGACACTGAAGGTGGGTGGGCCTTCCTGCCAAGGTCTCAGTACACAGATCAGAGCGCAGCTTTATTACTCAGAAACCAATTACTGATTTGTCCCATATTTTCATATGCATTTCATACCCCCTGCTCAGCAAATTTAACCATGGGACCCCCCCTCCTCCACGCACACGCACTCTGCTTGTCAGATTTTATCTGAAATGGGGGTAGCATTCATTAGATCTTCAGGGGGATATTGCCCCAAATTGCTCTGGTATAAACATAAATGAATTCTGTCTCATTAGTTGGTTGGCATCGTAATTCCTGATAAGAAGCTTGCATCCCATTCCTTTGTGTGATGCACCTATGCATCTGAACTGTTATATACCTGCTCCCCCCCCCCCTTCACCACCATCAGAGGTTCACACCATGCTAGATGCCCTGCTGCCCCCCAACACCTACTTCCGCTTCAACCCCTACCTGAGCGAGGACATCCCCCTGGATGAGCGGCGGAGGGAGCGTCTGGCACTGCTGCAGGTTGAGGGGCAGTGTTACCTGGAGCGCAATGAGCACAAACTGCGCAGGGCTGCCGGCGTGCTGCTGGAGGAAAAGAGCGCCCTCCAGAGGTTTGGCGAGAGGGCTGCGCTCAGGGGAGCCATGCTTCGCGGCATGAAAGGTGTCCCCTTTTTTTCCAGGTCCTGGACCTCATGAAGCTGGGTTCACGTCAGACCTCATTATTTTATAAAACTCTTCAAAGGGAGGACGTTTTTTTTTTTTTTAATTGCAAAGCATAGAAAAAATTCCGCCCTCCTCCGTGGCCAGTGAGATGTTAATGGGTCGTCAGCGTGTCCTTCTGGTCATCAGGGGCAGGTCAACAAGAAGCGCTCAGAAATCTGACAACCAAAACAAAAGTGTCATGGTTAGAAGTGGGAAATCTACTCAACAGAACATTAAAACACAAAATACTTCCAAGGGAAGCTCAGAGGTTACCTTCTGCTCCAGTGGGGGGGGGGGGGGGGGGGGGGGGGGGGGGGGGGGGGGGGGGGGGGGGGGGGGGGGGGGGGGGGGGGGGGG
>JAABNX020000001.1:1257315-1267643 GCA_015163995.2 Mormyrus lacerda
CCCTGCTCCCGGGACCCCCCCCCCCCCCCCCATATTCGGCATGACAGGGATTCCTTCTCTGTGAGATGAGGCAACGTCCTTCCAGGAGTCATATCTGAAATTCCGGAAATACTGCCTCACCTGCACAGGTCATACTGACATGTCCATTGTCTATTCATATGTCCATCGATCCATTTTCTGTACCGCATATCCAGTGAAGGGTCAGGGAGAGCCTGCAGCACGGGGCACCAGGCCTGCATGGACCGCCAGATAAGGTGACCGGATATGAAACGTTTGCCTGCAGGGTTCACGTGGAGGCGTGTTTGGCCCCTGGTGGTTGTTTATACCATTACTGTTTGAATTTGTTAATTTCTGCTCCAATGTTATTAAAATGTTTGTCGCATTTATACAAAAAGCCACATTTTCATGTGCCGTTTTACCTCATCAACCTCATTTTTACTTACGGTTTCTCTTTGAATGTACAAACTATGGCCAGTTTTGCAGGTGTGTCAGATAGTACTGTCAGTTTAACACAAGGTTTAACTGTTACTTGAAGAAGAGCTACTGGTCTGCTAAGTTTTGCTGGTTTTCCATTTTTAAACACTGCTGATCTTTTTTTACAGAAAATAACATACAGTTTAATCTGATAGGACTGTATGGTTTACTAAAATTTTAAACTTAAACTGACGGGGTTACTAATCTAAGATATCATCCTGCAAAATTCAGGCAACCAGAGAATAAAAGTCGACTCATGCAATCTCAAATGGTCTCCCTGTTACTGAATAATGTAAACTGCACTGCAGCTAAAAGTTCTGTATCACAATTATAACGCGCGGTTTATTTCCCAGTTTGAATTTTGCTTTTATTAGTTTGGATGAAAGAATCGTGGATGCTTATTTCTAGTTATTTGTATGAGATAAATTCATGACTTTTTAAGAGCTTGAGAATAAGACCATGCATTCTAATTCAGCCATATGCTCTGCTGCAAGCTACGGCTAAATGAAATGACGTCTTTGCTGATGTGATTGCTTGGCTGCCTGATGAATAACTGACTGAAATCGGAGCAAATGTAGGGCCCGTCACGTCGCAGAGAGAGATACACGCACAACCACCTACTGATGTCAGAGTGCTGTGGACAAAAAAATTGATTGTTTTAGAAACACTGAGGTATTGGTGAGAATCTTTGTTTTTCTTCAGAAGTCACATGACAGGCCATGGATTCTTCTCCGCTAGCATGAAATAACCCTAACCTAACCCTCAGAGTAGCTGGAAGACACCAAAAACAAGCCCCCATGTGCAAACATTGCATTCACGGTGACATAATACCGGTCCTCCAGATAGCCTTCGGAAAATTCTGCTGCTTTAAATGGCCTGTAATGGTTGAACATCACCCATGAATTTAAGCGGCAGCTGCTATTTCATGCATGCGCAATATTGTTAAATTGGCCAGATAATGGAATGAAATAAATTGTTTTCTCACAGCTGTTCCCGGAAATGACTGCCTGACCAGATTGCTGTTCACCCTCTGCTGTCTATTATTATTATTATTATTATTACTTCAGCAGTAGCACTGTACATAGATAATCGTAAGACTCTCCCCCCCAGTTGCAGCTAGCTAGTCACTTTTCAAATTATCCTCTATTAAAATTACATTGAAACATCTAGTTTGGTTGTTTGCCTCTTGCTGATTTTCTGGTCTCTTTGTAACAGATTATTGAGGTCAAACAAGTCAGATGTTCAGATCAAGTGGTTCATCAGATTAACAGCTATATAAAAGTAAGCTTATTAGTGTGGAAGTAATGTACTCATAATGAAGAAAATGTAAATTTTTTTTAAGGTTGCATTAATGTTTATCTGCTGCTGCTTGTACTGTAACCCCTATGTGTCCCCTATGATGTCCTCTCCGAAGGAAGATGTAGTGTAGATTACGGAAATGTGGGTTGCTGTCATGACAGCAGAGGACAGGATTGTGTAAATGTCGATGGGCATGCTTTGCATTTTCATAGGACCCCAAGGATGAATTGTACTACTGTTCCCATTTTGGTGTTTCATGGTTGTTTAAACTCTGGGATATAAAATGATGAGTTTTAGTTTTCTGTTACCATTTCATGAATGGGAAAATATTTAATGGGCAAATCCATAAAAATCATCAATTAAAATTGCGTAATATTTTCATCAACCTTCACTTCCTGTCTTGGTTGTAATTTGTTCTCTTTTGCAGCAGATTAATGGTGAATCTATTCTCCTGCTTCCAAAAAGGAATGAATTGAATCTTGTATGAATTGGTTTCCATGGCATTTCATGGCATTTCAGTCCTCACAGCATCACTCGATCTTTCCATCAGCGATTTGCTGGGCACATGCATCGTACTGCTTCAGACAGCCTATGATGTACCCAACTAAGCAATATTAAATACCATTATACAAACATAACTCATATCTTAATAAATTCCATGATGTCTCCAATAATGCCCGGTTCCATTGGGGAGCTGGGTGGGTCCAGCCCTCCCCAATGCTGGACAAATGCCAAACGATCTGTTTTTTGATTATTGCAAATAGGATCACGCTAAAATTCTGCGGATTGACAGCCGAATCCCACGGCCCATCGGATTTCTGAGAGCTGGGACTGGTGTTGCTTTGCTTTGCAGACAGTTACTTTTATATATGCATGGAAAAAATCCCATGATGCTTTGCTGTGTGTAAAGTGGGGACACCTTGGAGAAGCGGCATGGATGATGGGTAAATCTTAACTTAATGACCCAAGTGAGGGTTCGGCTGGGAGAGGGCTGTTCTCCTGCAGCCAGACGTGGATGGCTGTGCTTCATGTTCTGTAGCACATCAGTACTTCTGGGACCTGTCGTTACTCTCAGAATGATCCATTTCCAGCACAGATTCATTACCACTCTCAGTTCAGGCCTCAGAGGAAATGCAAATTATTCTATGCAACCCATGAGTTTGACCTAAATATTGTTGAGTTTAAATCTCATCATGTACATTACAGACATATTTTATCATATTCCAATACTTTCTGTGACCACTTCCTCAGGAACATATCTCATCTTAGCACAAGCTTCAGTTTTCTTGCTGTGTAGAATGGGTGATAATGTGTTCCTTGCTACAGTATATAACATATATTTTATGCAGTCTTTGTAACAGTAGCTCTGCTTGACACCTTGTGTTGTGTAGAACCCCCCCCCCCCCCACATTCACGGTAACGGGAGATATTTCCAGAGGCTTCTAAGCTTTCTATCTCCATTCATGTAGAGTCATGATCACCAAATAATAGCTGAAATGGGTTTTTGGTCATGAGTTTAAACCCGGATCTAAAAAATAATGAATATGTCGACTTTTCTAATAACACAGTGAAGCTTTCCAGCAGAAACACCTGTTTCTATTTGGCGTGTCGCTATTGTCATTTGCGTGAGTATGATCTTGCTCCCCCGCATGTTCCTTACATCACCTATTTTAGCCTGTCAACCCGCTTCCACTCGTGTTGTTGAACAGTTCCTATGTACCTAAGCCATCGCAGTCCCGAGAACGGCAGCCCGAAGGCGCCCGTACTTCTCTCCGCACAGCTCAGGCACTAAGAGCTTTGGAGTACGTGCGTTTAAATTTTCACGATTATAGTCTATGATGGATTTAATTTTTCATAGAAATTCACAAGAAACTTTGTGATATGCTGTGCAACAGAATCATAAACCCAAATATGAAATGCGTATTATGTATGTCATTCTACGGATAATGGTTCGTAATGACTAAAGTATCGGAAACACACCGCAGTTACAAAAGGAAAAAACAGCAATAGCTCAGTTGAATTTGCCCTAAATATTTTAATCTTAAGTCAAGGTTCCTTCGCGCCGATTCCTACATCAGCAGCCCGGCACGGCGTTCCGGCCGCCGGCAGCCGGTGTCGCTGCTGTAACGCTGTCACGGAGCTTGCGCAGTAAAGGCACGGCTGGCAGGTTTAAACAGGGAGCTGCTGGGAGCGGACTGGGGAATCGGCGCTGCCTGGACGGGGCTCCGCAGCACGGAGGCGAGACACGGCCGCTTCTAATGCACCTGCAACATCAACATCAGCACTCAGAGGTTAGTGCATTTCGAAATTATAAAGTGCAGCAAATTGCCAGGCAGGTGTGCATCTGACAACAGCGTTAGGTGTTTCCTAATATAAAAATGCGCATTTGGTGCAGTCGGCACCAGGACGAGGGGGAGGGCGTCTAGTTGTGGCTTTTCCATAGCAACTGGCAGTACTGCGGATATTTATCCGTATCCCTCAGGTGTAAATGGATGGGCCTCGGCCATACTTGGCAAATGCCCATCATATGGACATTTTATAGCGCAGATACGGTTTTCTTTAACGATCGGCGACAACAGCACTGTTTCAAGTATCCCGCGAGTGCTGATGGCTGAAATAAATGTTACGTCTCCGTAATAACGAGGCACGTTGTATTGTAATTGATTTCTTACTAAAACGTTACGCCATTAATTCATGTGCTCGCTCGCTGTTCATTTACTGCCTTCTTCGATGTAAATTTACCTGTATTTACTTTTCACCCTGACCAGATGGATGGATGGATGGATGGATGGTGGGCGGATGGATGGATGGATTTTATTTACTATCGACGATGCAGGGGAAATGCATATTATGATTCAGAAAGTCGCAGTATTCAGTGTTATTGTTCAAGCATACGTTGTCAAACGCAGCATTTAGCTGTGCTGTTAATTTTAAAATCAGTTTGCTTAATGCTGTAATATCGGTTTGAAAATGCAATGCTGTTACATCTGACTGATATTACGGGAAACCAGGCTGTAACGTACGTAGATTTTGATGAAGATTCTTAATTGTCTCTGCCATTATTATTGGTAGTTTTACATTAGAAAATAATATATATGTATATATGAGTAATTTGCGATTCAGCATTATTATTTCGTTTCCTATTTTTTGGGTAAGCTTTCGACATTGCGTGCCAGTGTCAGCCCTTCCGTACATTGATATTGCTGGCGTATTAAATGCCGTCGCGTTTATAGGTACTAAACATTACAACTCCTTTGGTAATGACTGATAGTTTTCAGTTTAATTTTGGACGGGTGTGTGTCCGATTGTGTCATTAACATTCAATGGAAAATGCAAGCATTCGAAAGGATTTGAATAAATGATGTTTGGTATAGACCATTCAGGACATAAAACAGACGTCATGAATTTCGTTATGTACCGGGCAAATATTGCAGGTATATTAAAGCACTACAGATGGTCACTGCATCATGCCAGTATAACAACAGCAATAACAGCAAGCTTGTATCAGTAAGCTTCCATCAAAACAAGCCTACTGTACATTCCCACTTAAGATGGTATCTCCTGGATTTTGTTTTCTACCTATTTGTCTTCTCTATTATCTTTTTTGAACTGCCTCAGATGAGACCACCATTTGCTTTAAGTATGATATACTGTCAAACAAGTAGTCGCCCATTCCTTTCTGATTGTAGAAATTACTTTTCAGAAGAATTTTATTTCAACATCAAATCAAGACAAATATGAAAAAATGGTATAAATGAAAAGGTAACATAAAGACTTGCCGTAGTGCTTTGTGCTGATTTTTTAAAGACTTGTTCTCTGGCGGCTGCAGCTGTTGTTGTGGCATGTGCTGTTTTTCAGCTTTTCGATGAACTTTCATCAACATAGTAGCCAATTACAAATCTTGTTAATCTAGTGCCAGTGAAACAGATTGTTTGTGAAGTGCGTGTGGTTCGGACGGCCCTAAAACCGGACAGGGGTTATGGGAAAGGACGCCTCTGAGGGGGCTGACGTCTTTCAGTCAGCCATGTGGGCTGGCAAACATGCAAGCTATTCCGCTAACCATGCTAACTGCTTTCTCGTTTCTTCCGCTTCCTACTGTCTGCCTTTGGTGTGACTGAGAACAATGCTCTTGTGCCTCCGGTCAGACAGACCAGAATCGCCCAGAGGGGCTGCCCACTCAGGCGGGAGTTACTGAAATGTGACCGATGGCTATCAAAGGCCCGCGATCCTACGCTGGCTCGTCTGGGTTCGCTATGTACACTCTTTGCTTCCAGGAAATGACTCACAAACCATTATTGATGATTATTGGAACTGGATGAATGAGTGAATTGTTTAAGGTTGCTGAAGTGGGAGGCAAGCAGCATTATTAACACTGGGCAACATTTTAGTAATAATGGGCAGCATTGGAGTAACACTGGGCAGCATTGGAGTAAAGCTGGGCAACATTGGAGTAACACTGGGTAGAATTATTTCAATACTATTGTTCTCTATAAACCTTGCCTTTGATTTGCTCATAGCTTAGAGAAGCATGAAATTATTTGTTAAAAGAATGGTGACACCAATAGATCCCAAATATGGGTTTATCCATACGGTACTGAGTAGTTATTAATTAATACACCTATTATCATTTGTCTTACATAATCATGAATACCTCCACATTGTGAATCACACTTCATCGTGGTTATAACCAGCCTGGTTTCACTCTCCCTTAGCATAGCCTGGGGGAAAAGTGTACCTATTGAGAGTATTTGCCGAAAATCACCTCTGACAGTATTTATGTGGCTGCCAAGGTTCTGCATTTGTTAAATATACTGCGGATAGCTGGCATTAAACGTATCAGTTTAATTAAGAAGCTACTCCAGGCTTCTTATAATCGCATCACGAGGTATAATTCAGATCACTGGCACAGTCTCAAGATGGCTGGAAATTGTGGTTCGTAATTGTTTTGCCAGTGTTACCAAAAAAAAAGCAGTTTTATTTGTCAATGGAGCTCTGGAGAGTGAATAAAATGGGCTTTGGCTGCCATAGCATATTGGGGGTTGGCAACTCACTGGTGCATTATTTGGTTTTGGGGGGGGGAGTGAGCTTGAAGAATGGCTCCCCAACCTGGCATAGCGCCTCTCATCTTGTCTCATTCATGGACTTCCTGGAATCAGGCACGAAGGAGCTGATAGAGCTGGAGTCCAGTTACCTCCAAAATGGGGAGTGATTCTTCTTCTGGTGACCTTTGCTATGAATATGACCCCTGTGGGGAGCAGAACTGTGGGCTTGTTTGTCAAGGGGACCTCAGGGGGTCCTCAAGGGGACTTCAAGGGGACCTCAGGGGGTCCTCAAGGGGACTTCAAGGGGACCTCACGGGGTCCTCATGGGAACCTCAAGGGGACCTCAGGGGGTCCTCATGGGGACTTCAAGGGGACCTCACGGGGTCCTCAAGGGGACTTCAAGGGGACCTCACGGGGTCTTCATGGGGACCTCACGGGGTCCTCATGGGGACCTCTGCGTGGTACCGTGGCGGCAGATGTGGGATCTCTGCCACACCTTGTCGTTAATTAATTCTCATTATGAAGCAACACAATGTGTTGTTAGGGACCCTTGATTCAGTTCTCTCTCTCTTACACACACACACACACACACACACACACACACACACAAGGGTTAGGTATCTATATCTTTGTGGAGAGTCTCTATTCAATTCTATTGGCATAACCATAATCCCAAGTATAATGACCTTCCCAGCCCTAAACTTACCCATAAGTAACCAGATTAAAAATGCCAAAAGTCTTATATTTTGTTTTTTAGTTTATTTCACAGATTTTTATTGAATTTATTTCCCTTTGTGGGCACCAAAAAATGGTCCCTACAACATCAAAATAACAGGTCCCCACAATGTAATATATGTATGAGCACACACACTCACTCACACACATACACACACACCTCAGCCCTGCAGAGTGCCCCTTTTTCCCAGCCCGCTGGTGTTCGCCTGCTGAATGCAGGAAGCACAGTCGGCCATTGTGCACACGTACGGCCATTACGCCTCAGCTCGTGGTGGGGTCTGAATGGTGACAGTCTTGGCAAGCTGGTGAACCCAATTACAGTTTCATAGTGGGACAGAGCCTGAGACTAATGGTAATTGACACTCTTCCAGAGAGGGCTCTCCTATCGCACAGCTGCAAATGTTGTTGTTTTTCTGAGGTTCAGATTACTGTGATCTGGGTAGCTGGATGGGTTTGAAAATGAGGGAAATTCAGGAAAACATCTGATTTGCTGCAGACATTTTAAATCTGTTATAAAAACTTCAGAATAACAAACACCCAAATGTTTGTGTTTTAACTGCATGCCTTTTTTTCTCTTTTGTAGTACTTATACCTAGGAGCAGTTTAAATTCGGGCTGTCCATTAAAATATGCGCACATTCATCAATACATTTATGTTTAATTTTCTTTCATGCCAGATATTTTTCTTGTTGAAATTTCATTGTGGTGGAGTGCAGGTTTAAAAAAAAAAGGGGCGCCATGACAGATGGCCGAACAGGAGCGATTGAGTCTGATCGCTGCTCATCGTGCCGTTAACAGAATTATTGCCACTGTTGGCGTATAATTATACTCGTCCCTCTGTCAGATGGGGGGGTTGAGATAAACAGCTAGTAGCATAGGTCCACAGCTTCATCCGTCCTCATGATGACAGTAAAGCGCCTCACGGTGACCATGTCTCACTCGGTGGATCAACCGGCTACAATGTGAAGCAGCAGTTTGTTTGGGCTGATGAACAGATAAGGTAATGTGAGGATATCAAAGCCATTTCTAAAATGTCGAGCTGAGAAGAGACGACATATTAGTCGATATACACAGTCCCACCTCACTGTCTGCTTTTGCGGGGGGGGGCAGAGCAAGCTTGTTTCTCTCTGCTCATCTTGCTGGATTGTTCTTACTTGTCTCTCTGGGGGAGGAGGGCCTCCTCTGTGTCACGGTTAGGAGTGCGGGGGCATAGATGGGGGAGCTGTCACAAAAGGAGCCCCCCCCCCCCAAACATCTTCAACCTGCGTGCCGAGCCGGTCCCCATCAGGATCTCCGGGCAGCGTTGCTCACCACGGCCATGAGAACCTGGCCTCCATGGACGAGGGCCACCATGAAATAATACAAGCTGCTCTGAGAAAGAGGGCAAGAAGAAAGGGATGGTGATGAAGGAGATGCCAGGGGCGGAGGGCGTCCCTGGAGCAGCGTGGGGATCCACACACGCTTCTCATATTTACACGGAACCCAGAGAACTCTCACACTCAACATTTCAAACATCCAAAAAGACTGAATGAAAAAGCTTCCGCAGTGAAAAGCTCTAAATGCAATAAGCCGTCTGAGAAACGGTAACTGCCGCATCTGGTAACCAGGCTGGTTTGCTT
Source organism: Mormyrus lacerda (assembly GCA_015163995.2). Classification (NCBI taxonomy): domain Eukaryota; kingdom Metazoa; phylum Chordata; class Actinopteri; order Osteoglossiformes; family Mormyridae; genus Mormyrus; species Mormyrus lacerda. The sequence continues at coordinate 1,266,484 of JAABNX020000001.1, forward strand.
AACATCACACAGTGTCGTGGGGAATAGATGCAGGGCAGATTAATCAGTGCAGAGCAGATTAACCACTGAGGGACCATCTGACTGGGTAGGGTATCTTGAACGGGAATCTTTTTCCACCAGTAATTGCATCTGGAGTGTGAATCGCACCTTCACTGCCTCTATGACTCGACTGGTGAAACTAGCATGTTTTTTATCTGTCACCTCAAGGGATAATATCTCATCATTTGACTTTTAAAGTCAAATTGAAAGTGAGTATAATTAAAATTTTCTGCCAATTGGAGATGGGTTCTGTAACAGGAGTGCATGGCTCTGCTTCTACGGAAGCAGCAAAATCACCTGCTGGCTAATGGAACTGCAAGGCATTATGGGTACAGGTTAACTCACTTGGGCGTCATTTGAATTTTATCGATTCTGGTTCTACTTATCGATTCCGGTTCTTATCAATTCCCAATTTTGATTCCGCGAAGGTAAGAAAAAGGACAAATGTTTGTATAATAAAAAATATCTTTATTCTAAACATTCAGAATGTCATAGCAGCAACAGGAGTAAAATGCTAATTAAAGTACATTCAGTGCAGCGCACAAAACCTAACCATAGCAAATACAGTTAACGTTCTGTCACCCTCTTCTGATTTTTTTTTTTTTTTTTGGTTGCTTTCCCATTAACCTTCCTATGGCGTTCGGGTCGGCACTGGCCCGTTCTTGTAGTGCCCAGTTTGAAATGCATAAAAGCAGCACATAAATTTGTGTACTGTATCAGGAACATCTATTTAAACAAAATAATTAAAAAAAATCACTAGACAAGGCATGCCCATACATGTAAGGCAAGATAATATCAATTCAGTTTATTTATGTAATTCTCTTGAGGTTTATTTTACTATTATTTTTTTAATTGAAAACGAGAGGTATGCTGTCAAACGAAAGGTCCAGAAAGCCACAGCAAAAATATGAAAACCAGCCTTTTCATGGATAAGGAAGGATAACAAGGTAACCAAGAGGGAAGAAACAAATTGGATGATAAATTATTGTTTTAAGAACATAAGAAATTTACAAACGAGAGGGGGGCATTCAGCCCATAAAACTCGTTTGGGGAGAACTTAACTAATAGCTCAGAGTTGTTAAAATCTTATCTAGCTCTGATTTAAAGGAATCCAGGGTTTT
>JAABNX020000001.1:1297402-1307775 GCA_015163995.2 Mormyrus lacerda
CTTCCTGTGTCTCTGCACTGCACTGGTCCCTCTCTTGGACTCCTTTGCTGCAGTATCACTGCCTTCCTGTGTCTCTGCACTGCACTGGTCCCTCTCTTGGACTCCTTTGCTGCAGTATCACTGCCTTCCTGTGTCTCTGGGCTGGTCCCTCCCCTGGTTTCCTCTGCTGCAGGATCACTGCCTTTCTGTGTCTCTGCACTGCACTGGTCCCTCTCTTGGACTCCTTTACTGCAGTATCACTGCCTTCCTGTGTCTCTGCACTGCACTGGTTCCTCCTTTGGTCTCCCCTGCTGCAGGATCACTGCCTTCCTGTGTCTCTGGGCTGGTCCCTCCCCCGGTCTCCTCTGCTGGAGGATCACTGCATCTCCAGTCACAGGTACTGTAACTTACCATTGAGCATGTGCACAGTGAGTTTGTGACCAGAGTGGCCAGTTTACGGAGCCTGTTATCTTTCTCCTCCACCTCCTCAACCCTTCATTGCCCCCCCACCCCCATACTCTAGCTGGCTTTCTGAAGTGGAGGTGCCATTGATCTAAAGTGCTGCCTTGCTTGAGGAGGGAGGGGGTAGGGACTTCGCTTCAGCCAGAGAGGGTGGGGTCTCAGCGATCACTTCGGCGATGGAGAGTATATTGCAGTGTGTGCTGCATGTGAGCATCACAATCCTCCTTCTCCTGGGTCACATGATCACAGCACTGGAAGTGCCTCTTGATCGTAAGTATGACTACTATGCAAATCGAGTGTGACTAAGTAATGAGTACTCAGTTATGGGTGAACAAGGTGGAGATCAGGACGAGATGAGGGATCCTCAAGGTCCCCAGTTCACTCTGCATCTGTCACAAATCCATATTCTACATACTTTTGATGTTTGTTAGAGGTCATAAATAGAACGGCTGCCTTCAACCAATAAAGTGCTGGAATCAGCAGGCAAATCGGACGCGGAGTTGTAGCAGTAACTCTGTAAAGCTCTGCTGCGTCAGGGCAGTCAGAGCTATTCCCAGAACCAGTCTGTCGATGGGGTTTGGACACGAAGAGGGGGGGTTGGGGGCGAGCTTGCTGACGTGATGGAAACCTCGACTGCTGACTCCGTTCCCCCTGACCTAGCCGAGGAAACCCTGCCAGCTTCTCGTCACGCTCATTGTGGAGAAGCCTAGCTTACCCCACCCCAAAAGTGCGTGTCCCACATGTCCCTCTATCTGCTCCTCATGCTTGCAGTGTCCTCAGCCTCGTTAGGTTTGACTTGTCTTGACATGAAGGGACGGGCGGGGGAGGTGTGGTTCAGCAGGTTAGGATACTGTGTCTGTAATCAGAAGGTCACCAGTTCAGGTTCTGGGGGTAGCAGAGTGATTTCAGTGCTGGGTCCTTGAACAAGGGCCTTCGCCCTCAGGGGCTCAGGAATCGTCTGATCCTATTTTCTCAAAACTGTATGCTGGCTATAGAAATAGCTACTAAATGTCTACCTTCCCTCTGAGGATTTCTCAGTATAACTAAACACCTACTGATATTATCCCGCTTAAGCATCCTGGCTGTGGTAACCCGTCTCAGTGTTAACGAAAGGCCCCAGGACTTCACCTTTCACCTTCACCACTGTGTGCACGGTTACACATGTCCAGCTGATGTCTGGATGCATCAGAAAATGAGCTCTGGAAAAAAGTGGCAGTGAGGCTCACTTGAGCCATGCCTGAAGTTCTCCTCACCACTAACGTCTGGTTTTCTTCACTGTCTATCTGCTGCTTATCTGCTGATTCTTGGGGGGAAAAGCTAAACTTCTGGAAGGACGTAAGTTGGGCTGTGTCTGCTGTGAGCGTAGCGCGCTTTAAGGAGCGTCTGCACTTAAGCCGCTGTCTCTGCACGCTCTCTTTTGTCCGTGTGGATTTTTTCGTTGTTTTCGCCTGGATTTAAGTAGCTTTGCATGTATAAAGGATATTTATTGTTCCTCATGTTTATTCTTTTTTCACGTTATTGTCCTGGTTATTGTTGTTGTTGTTATTATTATTGTTGTTTTAATTATTCTTTGATTTTGTTTTGGCTTTGTCGCGTTTGCTTTCTGTTAGCACTACATTTCACGGTATAAATGGTATCTGTGGGTGAGGTCAAGGTTAGATGAAGTTTATGTAAAAGGTGTCATATTGTGCATGATGCTGTTTATTGCTGTTTTCAGCTCTGGCTATTTATCACATTAGATTTGTTTGCATATCAGCACTGTTTTAATAGACAAATACATGCTGTGTTTTGCTGTGTTTTAAGTTGATTGTGTCTGGTGTTGCGCTACATAAGGCTGCTCCAGGGTGTGTGTTTGTGTATGATGCCACTCTCTCGAATTCAGTGCCTCAGCCTCCAACCATAACTCATCAGTCCCCGAAGGATTACATTGTCGACCCACGGGAAAACATTGTGGTGCACTGCGAGGCCAAAGGGAAGCCTCATCCAAGGTTTGTTGAGCTTGAACCTTTCCCACACAATGCTCTCCCTAAGGGGCTCTTCTGTGAGATGAATCACCCAGAATTCTTGTTGACGAGACCCCTGTTCCGCACGCAGCTTCTCGTGGACCAGGAATGGGACGCACTTCGACATCGACAAGGACCCCAAGGTGATCATGAAGCCCAGCGCGGGGACGCTGGTCATCGACATCAGCGGCGAGAAAGCAGAGGCCTACGAGGGCGTCTACCAGTGCACAGCCAGGAATGAGCACGGGGCTGCGGTCTCCGACAACATCGTCATTCGCCAGTCCAGTAAGAATGCGCCCACCGTTCAATGGACTCTACCCCCGGGCTGAATCACAGCCAATCGCCCCTGAAAACACCTCTGTGCATCTTAGAAAGCAGCGTCAGCCACGATTCCGTCTTAAAAGTGATGCGGAGTCATGCACATGCGTGGTGCTTATCTATTTCTCAAATCCTTCTCCTACTCCTTATAATAGGTTCACCAATTTGTATTTAAAACAGGCTCCTAATTCCCACATCGCCCTCCTTTTTTCGCCTGTCCTTGTTTTGTCTCTTGACTCGCTATTCTCCTGCCATTGCGGTTTATGTATGTATAGCACCACCTAGTTGTGGTTTTGGGTAACTGTTTTTTTATGAACTCCCTGGCAGGGTCTCCCCTATGGGCAAAGGAGAGGATCGAGCCCGTCGTCGTGCAGGAGGGCGTCTCTCTGGTTCTGCAGTGCCGGCCGCCTGTTGGCCTTCCCCCTCCTATCATCTTCTGGATGGACAACAGTAAGCTGTCATGGCAACCTGCTGTCATGGCAGCCTGCCTCGGCGATGACCTTATGGAACTCAGGCGGGGGACTCTCAGCATCCAGCCACATCAAGAGCTGCCCTGTCGTTCTGGGGCCGTTGTTTTTCATGCGTAATGTCTTGTCAGAAAACAACGCTATTCCAAGGTGGCTCATGTTGGGAAGTCTCACAGCTGGGGTACCACAGCCGGTTCTCTCCTGCTAGTCCTGTAGGTCCAGGCACAACTGGCTCTGAATGAAGTGCAATATGCCAGTCCCTGTCCCAAGTGTAGGTCATGTGACTGCCACATTACGTGCTCTACGTGCTCTAGTACTTCATCAATCCCATAAAATCACACACACTTCGACCAGCTAAGTTTAGAGTAAAGAAAACAAAAAAATGTAGGTTCATCTCCTTTTTGCTAATCCACAGGCGCAGCCAAAACCGCATACTTACACAGTACATACTGAATTTCCTCAGAAGCAACCTACCTGACTGTTAATGTAGTACATACTATGTGTATGCATAAGAACAGTATGCTTACATTCAAACATACTGCGTTCGCCATATTGCATATTATTTGACCCAAATATTTTCCATATGTCAAATGTTACATCGCTTCACCTCTGTGAAAGTTAAAAACTGTTAAAAATGATCAAAAAACTGACTTAGTCCTCTTATGTAACCAGGCATTGTTTTCTACTTACATTTGTTCAGAGAATGCAATTCCGCCGTCATCTTGACGAAAATCTCTGACCAAGGGACATTCTTTGCTGCTCCTCTGTTCTTATAGGATAGTGTAGCGTCCATCAGTTTCACAGTTTGCAATTTTGCAGAATGTAGTATGTGATCCAGGTATTGTCTGCGTACTGCCTCATTCATACTGAGGGTTTGGCAGAATTTCGTATATTATCTGGGTACTGCTTGTGTACTGCTCTGTCCATACTGAGGATTTGGCAGTATGCAGTATATCATCCAGGCACGGGTCACGTACTGTCTCATCCATATGAGGATTTGGCACAATGCAGTATATTATCCAGGCACGGGTCACGTACTGTCTCATCCATATGAGGATTTGGCACAATGCAGTATGTCATTCAGGTACTGTTCGTATAGTATGCCATCTGGATACTGTTCATCTACTTCCCCATCCATACTGAGAGATACTGCTCATGTCGCACACTATATTTCATCTACTACATAGCAAACAAGTATGTGATTTAGGATGCACCCAATGTCTTCCACTTCTCCCTCAGATTTCCTGAGACTTCCCCAGAACAGCCGTGTCTCCCAAGCCCTGAATGGAGACCTGTACTTCTCAAACGTCCGGACAGAAGACACTCGCAGCGACTATATCTGCTATGCGCGTTTCCCGCACACACAGACCATTCAGCAGAAGCAGCCAGTCACGGTCAGAGTACTCAATGGTAAGAGAAATTCAGTTCAGTTGCAAACACAGACTTGCATGCTTGCCATGACCATTATGTGGGTCTCTGGGCTCTGGCTCATTAATTTCTTCTACAGGGGTTCAACATATCAAGGACTAAAATAAGAAATTCATTTACTGAGCAAGCAACAATGATGAAATTTTCTTCCTTGTGTGATCTATTTTCATGTTCCTTCAGGACAATCCTGATGTCATAAATGTGAAAACATTTTTACATTTCATTGAATGTTTTTAGAATGTTATCCGGATTTTCTGTTGTGTTACAGTGGATGCAATCAATGACACAATGGCAGCTTTTTTGAATGACACTGATTTTTTTAGTGGTGAGTGCTGGCGCCCCCTAGTGTTTAAACCTGGGTTAACATGCTAGAAAATCACTGCAAAATTAACCAACCCTGTCTCATCTTTAACCAATAATAAAACATAAATAACAAATAACATTTCTCTCTAATTAAGTGTAAAGATTAACATTTCTTTTTGTATTTCCATGCTTTTTGTCACTGTTGAAGCTTACAGGAGAAATGGACACTTGCTTAATATTTTGAAAACTGCATAATTGAATTTTCATTTTAGAATATGTTAAATAGAATTTTATACATTTGGTCTCACATAAAAAACATTTCCATCATCACATTTAATTGACCATAATAAATACACAAGTTGGTTCTTTTTAAACTGTCATAGATCTATGTTCTTCAAGAAACTTTCGACAGTCAGTAAAAGTTTATTTTCATTTCTGTCTTATAAAACAGTGGGTAAAAACAGTGGTGTGATAAGATCTCCAGTGCCTGGCTTCCTTGTGGATCCTCCTATGAACTCCTCAGTCCATAGAGCTGAAGGGGAGCACTGGAGTATTCAGAGATACCTGCCTCTCCTTTCCTCTTGTTTCCTCTTTCGCTCATCCAGCTTTTCAAACATCCATTCCACACCTGTACATTTTTACTGGATTTGAATGAAATCTGTGTTATGTGGTCTTTTTCCAAAAAATTGTAATACAGCCCACTGTAGATGAGTATATTTCCTAATACAGCTGCAAATGAGTATATTTGTGAGTATGGAGGCAAAAATGCCCAGGAGAAGCTTTCCAGGACCAGGTAGCATGTCTTTGTTCTCACGTTAGAAGATGTACGTCTCCGTAGACGTCCCGGTTAGGACCCAGCAGTCAGGATCAGGGCCACGTCGAGGCTGCGTTTCTCAGCTCCTTTGCCAAAATGCACTCTTCACGCTCGTGTTTGCAGACAGTCCTTCGGGGGAGCGCCGGCCTATATTCCTGGTGCCTTCCGGAGCTTCCAGCTCGGCCATGGTGCTCAGAGGGGATGTTCTGCAGCTGGAGTGTATTGCCGAAGGCCTGTATGTCACCATGGAAACTGAACGTGTCTGGAAAACAACGGGTGTGGCCATGGATATTCTCACAAAATGTGTATTTGCTCTCTTTTTTTGTTCTGAAAAAAGGCCAACTCCAGAGATCTCCTGGAGAAAGGATAGTGGGGACCTGCCCATGAACCGGACAACTTTACACAACTTCCAGAAGACCCTGATGATCTCAGATGTGACGGAAGCAGACGCAGGCGACTACCGCTGCATGGCCAGCAACTCACAGGGCGCCGTCTATCACATCATCACCGTCACGGTGAAAGGTCAGTCGGGGAGATGAGGCCTACCTGCACGCTCTGCTCTTTCTGATCTCACTGATGATGTCACTGCTGGCTTTGTCCATGGCAGCTGCTCCGTACTGGATAAGCTCCCCCAAGAACCTGATCCTGGCCCCCAAGGAGAACGGTGTGCTTAGCTGTCTTCCCAGTGGCAATCCCAAGCCCACCATCAGATGGTCCATGAATGGCATCCCTATTGAGAGTGAGTGGGCCCTCAGTTTCTGAGGTGCAGGACCTGATCTCACAGCTCTGTCACTGCAAAGAGCCATTCTCATGTTTATGTCCATGTGTGTGTGTGTGAAAGACTGTGTGCGTGAGTGTGTGCCATGTGATGGACCAGCATCCATCCTGGGTGTCCCCTGGCCCCTGTCCTTACGGGCTCCAAACCCACCACACCCTCTGTACTTGATAACTGGTCATTAAATTTGGATGATATCATCAATACGAAGAATATGGATATATACACATATTTACATTTATAGACTGTGATCCCTTGATAGATTCACCTAGAGACCCCAGCAGGAGGGTAGAAGAGGACAGTATCATCTTTAGTGATGTTCAGCCTGGATCCAGTGCTGTGTACCAGTGCAACACGTCCAATGAGTTTGGCTACTTGCTGGCGAACGCCTTCGTCAATGTGCTGGGTGAGTCAAACTCTACTTTATCATACTGTCTGACCTTGCTGTCAGTAATAATCTTAACAGACGGTTAGTTCTTTTTCATGGAGCTGTTTCCCTGAGATGCATTCAATGACTTTCACTAACACTGATCAGCCAGGGTGTGGGCTGCCTTTGGCCTGTGCTTGTGGAGTAACGGGCTTCCTGTCCCACAGCGGAGCCTCCGCGGGTGCTGACACGGCCAAACAAAATTTACCAGGTCATCGCCAACAGCCCCGCACTGCTGGACTGCGCCACCTTTGGATCCCCTATACCAAAGATCACATGGTATGTCCATGTATGACATGACCAGTAGACAAGTTACAACTCCCTCATTCTACGAAACGGCTGTCATTTTGTGAGTGCAATATAGCCATGTTTGAAATCAAAACATGTGCCGATATGTCATCACTGTGATACTGAAGCACTCTTATTCAATGGGGATAAGTGATGTCAGCGTGATTCTCATGCAGGTTCAAGGAGGGCCAGAACAGCGTCCTGGACGGGGAGGATTACGAGCAGCACAAGAACGGGACCCTGGAGATCCACACGGCGCAGAAGGCAGACAGTGGCAAATACACCTGTGTGGCCATGAACTCCCTCGGCAAGAAGGAGAACCATGTCTATCTGGAGGTCAAAGGTGAGTCCCCACTGGCGCATGTATGACACCTCATGGGTGTCATGCTATGCGACGTCTAGATGACTGGATTTGCAATCCTGATATACAACTCTGGAAAAAATGGAGGCCTTAGCAAAATTTTTTGTTTCACACATTTCTCAATTCATGGGTATGTGTCTGTGTGAAATATAAATTTTTTTGCAAACTGCAGCCTGGTTCTTCTCTGTTTCTCATTAATGAAGGGCTTCTTCTTTGCTTTTGTGGTCCTGCTTCTAGGAGCCTGATACACACTGTCCTAGCAGTGCACTTCACACCTGCTCCACTTGTCATCCTACCATTCATGAGAAACTGATGGATAATTGACATTAGAAGCTTTGCACCGAGTACCAACCGCCCTCTTGTTTTGTGATTTTAATTACTCACATAATTACATAGTAATACTGAAGGAAAACATTTCATTCATTAATTAATTTTCCAACCCGCTTTATCCTAGTGGGTCGTGGGGGGTCCGGAGCCTATCCTGGAAGCAATGGGCACAAGGCAGGGAACAACCCTGGACAGGGGGCCAGCCCATCGCAGGGCACACTCACACACCGTTACCATTCACTCACACATACGGTCAATTTATTAACTCCAATTAGCCTCAGCATGTCTTTGCACTGTGGGGGGAAACCGGAGTGTCCAGAGGAGCAAGAAGAACATGCAAATTCCACACACATGTAACCAGGCAGAGACTCAAACCCGGGTCTCAGAGGTGTGAGGCAACAGTGCTAACCACTGCACCACCATGTCAGATGGACTGGAACATAATGTCCCTGAGATGGTCTATTGGATTCAGGTCAGGCGAGTGTGGGGGCCAGTCAATGGTATCAATTCCTTCATCCTCCAGGATTCCATCCTGATACATAATGACAGTCAAGGTGTCGTTGTGTAGTCTGTAGAGGTCTGTGTGTCCCTCCATGGATATGCCTCCTCAGACCATCACTGACCCACCACCAAACTGGTCATGCTGAACAATGTTACAGGCAGCATAACATTGTCCATGGCTTCTCTAGACACTTTCATGTCTGTCACATGTGTTGAGGGTGAACACACACTCATCTGTGAAAGGCACAGGACACCAGTGGCGGATCTGCCAATTCTGGTATTCTATCCAAATGCCAATCGAGTTCCACAGTTCCGGGCAGTGAGCACAGGGTCCAGTAGAGGACGTCGGGCCCTCAGGCCACCTTCATGAAGTCTGTTTCTGATTGTTTGGTCAGAGACATTCACACCAGTGGCCTGCTGGAGGTCATTTTGTAGGGTTCTGGCAGTGCTCTTCCTGTTCCTCCTTGCACAAAGGAGCACATACCAGTCCTGCTGATGGGTTAGGGACCTTCTATGGGCCTGTCCAGCTCTCCTAGAGTAACTCTCTGTCTCCTGGAATCTCCTCCATGCCCTTGAGTCTGTGCTGGAGGACACAGCAAACCTTCTGTCAATGGCACGTATTGATGCCCCATCCTGGTGGAGTTGGACTACCTGTGCAACCCCTGTAGGGTCCAGAAGAGGGAAAAATGTCAGTGACCTCCACCATTCCTGTTTTGGGGGTCGTCTCATTGTTGCCCCTCTAGTGCACCCGTTGTTAATTTCATTAACACCAAAGCAGCAGAAACTGATTAACAACCCCCTCTGCTACTTAACTGACCAGATCAATATCCCAGACTTGATGTTTTACATGTACTCTGATTAAAAAGTGTTCCTTTAATTTTTTTGAGCAGTGTATATTAACACGTATTACAGGCAGTGCCAGCTCTGATGTTCTGCCTCATTTGATGGTAAAAACATGCAAGATGCCTGTTAATTAAGTGGCATTTGTATTTTTATAGGCAGTGAGTGGTTACACTTTCACTGGAGGTTTCACTGGATTGCTGCTGTTTGTTCACATTTGTACTTTTGATATGTGTCCTTTATATTGTATATTAGGTGCCAATATTGTGTTGGCTGTGGGAGAGATACAAGGGTTACTTTAGTTATTCTTAAACATAGTTTAAGTAGTTATGTTATACTTTTTATACCTTTAACCTTAACCTTAACCTTAAGATTTGCAGGGAAAGCACAGGCTACGTTTATGCTTTCATTTGACTTGTGCTGTATCGCTGTAGGCAGTGCTGTGTCGCTGTAGGCAGTGCAGTGTCGCTGTAGGCAGTGCCGTGTCGCTGTAGGCAGTGCCGTGTAGCTACTATTGCACTATAATGCTGCTGCTGCTGCCACCACCTTGTGGCCTTAGATTCAGTCTTGAATTCGGGAGTCTGTCATCAGTGACATCATACTGTTGTCAGTGACAGCAGCTCATTGGAGAAGAAGGATGGAAAATGCCCTTTATTTTGTCTGCATGAATAAATGCTGCTCTTGGCAAACTGCAGTCACCGGTAAAATGTGTATATTTGTTCGGCCATAAATACGGTTATCAGAAATTTCCTTGAAATATCGTGATATAATTTTGAGGCTATATCACTCACCCCTTTTTTTTTTTTAAATTCCCTCCACCACCCCCTCTGCGGAGGAATACTTTATTTGTATTTATTTATTTATAATTTTTTTTAATTAATATTTTTACTTTTTTTTTTATTTTATTTATATCGCTCACCCCTACTGGAAGTATCCTGCTGCTCAGCGTAGCCTCTTCTGCCATCAGAACCAGCACTAAACCAGGATCTAACAATGCAGATTAATATATAGATATATAGATTGCTGTCTTAATTTTTTCCAGAGCTATATTTTGTACTTTTCTAAATGCATGAAGCAGAT
>JAABNX020000001.1:1311751-1327450 GCA_015163995.2 Mormyrus lacerda
GTTTCTATGTGCAAAATACTGCATAATGTGTTGTTATCGTTTTATATTGCTTACAATCATTAGCAATGGACTTGGCTAGAACTGAGGCCTGTTTCACACACAGGATTTCTTGCTTAGCCAGATAACTTGTCAGATTTAAGGTAGTCTGGGCTAAGTACAAGTGAACGCAGGTAAAGGCCATTTAAACTGGGGTACCCTAAATACGACAAGCTCTCTGGCTAAGCATGCTTTTTGAAAGAGGATTTCAGATTTTTTTGTACTGTTATGCCGTTAACTCAGGTTTGATTAGGATTACCAAATTTGGTGATACAAAAAAGAGGACATGTCTGGGGATCAGAATACTGATACGTTTTTACGATCACGTAACTCTTATCTTGTGAATATTAATGAGTTCTTCACATATCCCGACCAAGGTAGCACTTCTCTTTTGCTAAGTTTTCCCTAACCACCCTTTAAAACAAAAATTCACGTCCGAGGAAACCTGGAAGTATGGTAACCTTACAGTTTACTCTCATTTTACCATCTGCACACGGTTAACACAATATAAATGTAAAGTTTTTTAAACTTCAAGCAAATAACACGATTCACTGTTCACACAAAAATAAAGTGTCAAAGTTGTAATCGTTTCTGAAATTTAACATCATGCACGAGCAGTGTTGCCCGTAGGGACGTGCATATGGTTCATGGCTTTTTAAAAGTAAACGTGTGCACGAGCCTTGTACACACTGTGCGATGATACTGAGTGGCTGCTGTATATTGAAAAACTGGCTTTTACTTGGTTCTGCACTGTAATTTTCAGCACTGTGTCACATGGGTTGCAGTGTTAAATACAGACAAATCACTGATTTTTGAATAACCACCCTGCCCAAAAAGAGGACATGTCCAAGGAACACGTGTGGTAATCCTAGGTGTGACGTCATTCCCAGCTCCGATTTTCCGACCTCCGAGGGAAGTGGAACGCTGTATAAGCACTGTAGCAGACAACAGCAGCCACTTTGCACTGCAAGGGCCTTGCTAGGACCCAGCTGTGACATATCTCTGTTAGCCACTGCAGCCCTATACTGGTTCAGTGTGGGACCTTAAGCACTGATTGGCTGGTTGTAGGAAGTGATCGTGCCTTTCTGCTGTGCTGACTCAGGGTTCATCATCCAGTATGAGGATGTGCTTCACCAGCAAGGCGTCTGGCACAACCTGACCGAGGTGCTGGGCGCGAAGACCACGGCCCACCTCGCGCTCTCCCCGCACGTCCTCTACTCCTTCAGGGTGCTGGCGGTCAACGAAGTGGGCTTCAGCCAGCCCAGTTACCCTTCCGTGCAGTACCAGACAGAACCGGCAGGTCAGAGGCTTTCCTTAGCTGCGCTCCCCGGCCGCCGCCGTGACACGTGTCTCACTTGAGGCTTCACACTTGAGGCGCACACTGTTGTGTTGGTCTGTTCCCTTCAGCTCCTGAAGAAAACCCTTCTGAAGTGAACGCTGCTGGAAATGAACATGACAACTTGATTATATCATGGAAGGTAAGACTCAAGCAGGTGGCACGAGCCCAACCCGGGGGTGCAGAATGCTTTCATTGCAGCAGGCTCACAGATAAACATATTGTGGTGAGTCATTGAGTCATTTTAAAATGCAAGTGACTCTTTATTAACAGTCATTATTGGTTTAATACTAGCAGCGGCACAGACAAGGAAGGCAACAATTTAAACAACACTCACAGTTACACGCTAACGAAACATGCATCCAGTACGCGGTAAATTACTGCATAATTCGTCCTGCTGACCAGCCACCATCTCATTTATTTCAGCCAATTGTGCACAGTGGGTGGGATCAGGACAAAGCGAATAAGTTCGCTTTGGAGACCCTGCACAGGCGGAGCGCCGTCATCGTTCATACGTCATCGTACTGCTAAAATGACAGTGATTCTGTCAATTACATTTGAAGTGTACAGCCATGAACGAGATGCATGAAAAACCCATTTCACATGTACAAATTACTCCATTTTTTGTGGATATGATTTTACACAAAACAGATAGAAAACACATATTTGTGGATATAAAATATTTGTGGATCATGGTACAAATTCGTGGATCATCTGCTGTGGGTGACAAATATTAAAGTTCAATAAAAACTTCCATAAAGACAACATTTATTGTTGTATATTGTTTTGCATTGTATTATTTTCGTCATGTAATGGTAATACTATGCAATTGTGTTGCTCTGTGCTGCGATGTTAATGTTACACTGCTGTGCCTGTTACTGTTATCTGAATCTGCTTTGATGACACATAAAGGAATGTATTTTAACATTATATATACATGAAAAACTACCTTTTTAAATTTGGGCCAGTCAACATTCATTTTGGGCTTGCAAAATCTGAAGAATGCCTGCCCAAAGGGCTACCAGAGATGAATAAATTTGGTGAGTTCTGATTGTGTGCCCACTTGCAGTCAGGTTTATCTTTAATGTGTTGAATTGTAATGCATTGTAGGCCTTGACGAGCTTGCAGTCCAATGGCCCTGGACTGCAGTACAAGGTCAGCTGGAGACAGATGGATGGTGACAAGGATTGGGAGTCAGTGACGGTAGCCAACGTCTCCAAGTATGTGGTGTCGGGGACTCCCACCCACGTGCCGTACGAGGTGAAAGTGCAGGCCGTGAATGACTATGGCGGTGCACCAGAGCCCAACGCCGTCCGTGGATTTTCTGGAGAGGACTGTAAGTGGTGCGGGGGGGGCAGGGAAGTTGGGGACAAGGCAGTGGGGGCAGCTGTTTTTTTTTTTTCGTGTATTGACTTATTTTATTTCCTTAGCAGGTACTTCTAAACAGAGTGTTGAATATGAGCAATGAAGCAAAAGAATGCAGTGATCGTACCACCCTTTCTGTCTGCCATGTGTGCACCTGATTTATTACTTAATTGCTCTGTTTGCCATTTTTCAAATTAACATATGATTTTCTTCACTTAACCTTTAAATTTTTAACTACTGACCCTTTATGAAAGCTTGAGCGATTCAACGTCGCAATAACAACCCCCAACTGGGAAATAAACCTTTGATCGGCAAGCCCTCTACGGCTATGCCCCCTGCAGGGTATTATTAGAAAAGCACTTCTTTACCATGCAAGGCTGCATCACTCTGCATTCTGATGTGATGTGAGACGTTTCCTCTCATGGATGCAGTGCCTATGGCTCCTCCGGAGGCAGTGCAGGTCCTGGTGGAGAACAGCACACTGGCAGAAGTTCAGTGGGATCCCATCAATCCCCAGATGGTCCGGGGGTGGCTAAAGGGCTACAAGGTACAGCGCTGTGAGCGGGACGCTTGGAGCACTATTGGTGCCAATATTACTGTCATGCTGAAGAGGGTTTGATTGAGTTGCACTTCTATACTAAGTACTATTGCCAAGGTGTCCACACCCATGCTCCCCCGTTGATTGGATTGGTTGTTGTGTATTTGTGGGGAGGAACCTGAAAAGGAATCTGAACCACAAATAAGTAGAGAGCAAATTTTCAAAACTCACTCAGTACATTTTTGTTGTGTTTGAGATGAGCCTGCCAATGGTCTGAATTCTGGCGTCCTCTTCATATGTTACAGTGCCAAGAACGAAAACTCACTCAGTCCTCATGCAATCAAATGAAGAACTCTCATTAAATACACAGTCCACTGAAAACATTTGCCATGGACGGTGTGAATTCTGGGAATTTGCTCTCCAACTGTTGTACCTACAAAGCATTTTTACATAAAAATTTGGATGTTACAAACCGTATAGCAGAATTAAATTGTGGTATTAAAAATTTAACCCAACTAAGAAAGGTGTGGCTGCTGTATGTGCCTTACTGGCAGGTCTACTACTGGAAGGAAGACCCACAGATAGAGGAGCAGAAGGTTCTGACCTTTGGCAGGAACAAGACCCAGGGCAAGCTACCGGGGCTGCAGCCTTACAGCCTGTACACCTTCAACGTGAGGGCCTTCAACGAGAAGGGCGACGGGCCCCCCAGCCACAACCAGCAGTTTAACACCCCCGAGGGAGGTGGGTCTGCTCAGCCTCCAAACGGGGGAATGTGTACCTGACAGAGTGGAGATGGCGCTGTCTGCATTACTCATGCATGAGCAGATGCTGGTCTGCTCTGCGGCTGCTCACTCTGCTGTCTTTTGGCGCATGTCAAAGTTCCTGGACCGCCAGTGTCTCTCCGGATTACCAACCCCAGCCTGGACTCTCTGACAGTGGAGTGGGGGGCTCCTGCGGAGCTGAACGGGAAGCTGACTGGCTACACCCTCAGATACCAGCCAAGTCAGTCTTCTTTGCACTTTATATTTCTGATTCTAGTCTAGAAGCTTCTATGGCTCTTATAAAGTTCCGTGTGGACAGTTTTGTATAGAACTACATACACTACTGTGCTTAAAATATCCAGAAAATGCACTAATACATCGGGGCTTGCTTAAAGAAAGCAGAGGTGACAGGTCACCTGACGCTGTGCCCCCCCGTCCAGTCAACAGCACGAATGAGCTCGGCCCGCTGGAGGAGGTCACTCTTCCGGCCAACAAGACCTCCTGCACACTGCACAGCCTCAAGTACAGCACCCGCTACAAGTTCTATTTAAATGCCAACACAGTGAAGGGGGCGGGGCCAGCGGTCACCGAGGAGACCGTCATCATCATGGACGAAGGTAAGTTATCCAGTGACACGCGGCACGCAGTTAGACCCGACACAATACATCCACAGTGTGCTTTAAACCACGCGCTTCAAACAGGCGTCTGGGCAAACGCATCAGCAAGCTAAAGTGCTGGAAAACCAGCCAGCCTTTCACTCCCAGCAAAATGATCTTGAAATGATTAAATATAGAACTTCTTAGCTGATGTTGAAAACACTTGCCATTTTATTCATGTGACAGGAGACACAAAACGAATGGTGTTATTAACTATTTACTAGTTAATAGACGGTGTGATGGTGTATCACTCTATATCCACTCCATAAGCTTACATGTCATTTCCAGAATGTAGCCTTCATCCAATTTGATGCCTCTTTATCAAAGGGCTGGTTTTGTTCAAGGTAAAATAAAAGTATGACATCACGGCCTGCACTCTGGTGCCCCCTGTGACCTGGTCACCTCCTTGGCAGATTTGTCTGTGCTTATTATATATTGTGTGAGTTATGGATTCTGCTTTTCTCTCCCTGGTACAGTAAATGGCTGTGAAACAAGCTTGTTCCATTAGTTTGTCCTCTGTCTTCTGTAGGCTTGTAGATCATGTTGTTGTCCTGTGCAGGGAAATGGAAGCGCTGAATCTCTGCCAGCTCCATGCCGGGGGCTGCCCCCACCCCCTAGATGCTGCTCACTTGATGAATATTTGATAACTGGATGAATATGAGTTGTTGTTGTAGTATAACCATATTTTCCTTCCTCATTTTTTATAAAATTAGCAAAACAAGTACAATAAATAGCTATTTTTTATGCTAATTTCAATGCTAATTTCATTACATAATTAATGTGCAACATATTTACTGAAGTTCCTATGCAGAATCTCCTTAGAAGGTCAGTGCCTCTCCTGTTTTGCTGGCAGATTCAGCCCCTCCATTTCTGATCCATGATAGCTTTTACATCCAAGAATCACAGAAAAAAATCTGTCGTGGTATTGGCTAACCACTGTTTAATGGTTAAATGTAGTGTGTTGACCAACCTGTAGAGTTTTTTTCCTAACCGGACTTTTCTAAGCACTGAAGATTTTCTCTGCACACGCAGAACTGCAGGAAGGTCTTTATTTTTGCACGTGTTTGGTTTGGGGAAGCGACCTCTCCCGGGATGCTGATCCCCTGTATTTACTGTGCTTCCTTCTCTCTCTGTTCTTTCTCCTCTGCCAAAGATCTAATGCATCACCCTGCGGTAGATGTGGGCAAAGGTAACATCAGTACTGAAAATGAGACCCCTGCATGCAGTTCAAAGAGGATTTAAAACCAGAATCTCAGCCTCTGAGTGGCACTACGCAAGTTGCATGCATCTCAGAATCTCAGAAATCCCCTAATTGCGGCCAACATTCAGAGTGGAAGTGAAATATGACATTGAGGCGCAGAGAAGAGACAGAAAAACAAATTTTAAGTGAAGAAATTGAGGTTTCCTCTTTGTCTGCTCTCACTGTGGTGCCTCGCTTTAAGTATATCCTTTAGGCTCTCTCATGTTGCATTCTGCTTTTGGTAGCTGTAGCCAGTTAGCAGTAACGCCATTCTTTGCCTTATAGAAAATATCTAGTTATCTAGTTAAATCTGACCCCTTTTATGTTCTTCCTCCATTGCTGCTATTCTTGCTTTGCTAACAAAGTAACCTGCATGTGTTTGAGTCCCAGCATGCACTGATGCTCGTATCCCAGCAGGGGGCGATCTTATATGTCTGTTGCATTTGTTGCGCTTGCGATGTACTGTCTGTCGTGTGCTGTTTCTTACCCTTCTCCATGTTCTTCCAGGACACACAGAGCTCCCTCATCCAGTCTTCCCTATCACACAGTCTCTGCGCCCTCCATTCCCCAAGGGTACAGCCAATCCCTAGCTAGACTCCGCCACCACTCTCAAACCCATACAGCCAATACAATTATCTCCTGATTTATATGCATAATGGTGAAGGCTGAAGCACCTTAAATATGAGAAACAATGTTTCTGTTTATATAATACATTTAAAATTCATATGCACTGAAGTCCTGTGTTGGGAGGAATGAGCCTTTTGGCAGATAAGGGTCTCGCCTATCAAAATAAAAGTCCCCTCCCCCCCTCCCCCACCCTGGCCGGGAGCTCAGACTGAGCCCCACCAAGAGTGTTAGGGTTACAGAAATGCCCTGTGGATCTTGCCTGCAATCCCCCATGACGATCTTCCTTGATCTCTTTGCCATTGATAGCTCTATTCAGATTATAAATAATTGCATAATAATGCAGTTTTACTCGTGCCAATGATCCCATAGCCATAGTGGTATCCTTGGTAAACATCTGTTTACAAGTTTCAAAGCACTTAGTCATCCACCTGCCCGGTGGTGTCTCTGCAAGTCACTGTGTCTGAAGATGTCGTCTAAATGTGTCGGCAGCTGGTGAACTGACCTCTGAAGTGTGCGTGTCACTCTCTGCTCTCTCCTGTGTGCTCAGTGCGTCCTACCAGCCCAGGGTTCGGGAACGTTAGCTCATCTGTGGGAGAGGATGGAGCTGTACTCAGCTGGGAGTACTGGGGCCTAGACAAGAACCTTTTTGTTGAATATACCGTAGAGAACAGTAAGATATTCCTTTATCGCTTGCCATAGGCTGGTGACGCCATTTCCTGTTCGCTGCATTTGGCTCATCCATGTAGAGGCTTAGCGGCATGAACCACTGAATGTGTAAAATGCTACATTTTGCAGATTTTTTTAAAAAATTTTAATTAAAGCATTCAGTCATCAGATGAAGAAAGTAAATACTGTATGTGTAAGAAATGGCAGCAGGTGCAGCCATATTTCTGTACATGTCCTAGGTCCTGCTTAAAGTGTAAAACTGTTGACATTTTTACATATACAGTGGTACCTCAGTACTCAAACTAACTAGAACTCGAATTTCTTAAAAGTCGAACCAACCAGTTTGAAAAAAAATACCTAGAACTCGATCTGAATCTCCGACCTACACCGACCTAAGATAACTTGTACGCGTGTGGAAATGAGTGAGGCGGCGCGTCTCTCAGCGGAAATAAAAGATAACGCTTCACTCTCAGCTACGCATGCGCTGTGATATCATCGTGCATGTTTACACTAGCTTTAGACAGTAAAAATACATTTAGACAATGATAGACAAGTAACAGTAATTATTATTATATAATAAAATACATTTTGAAATAAATATTTATTTTAATATCATTAATAATAAACCGTTAATACATTTAATTATAATAATGTCGTGCCAAACGGGGACGGAACGGAGACAAAGGCGCAGCCGTCAGGGTCCCGGGGAATACGGGGTTTAATTACAGCTCAGGCAGACAAACCGCAGATGGACAATACAATGACCAGACTGAGGAAACAAACTGGTGCCTTGTCCACACGTACACGAGTATTTTTAAAATGGTATTTTTCTTTCTATTTTCATACTTTACAAATTACTGGTTTGATAAATGTGCTTAGATGTATTTAATACAGTATATGCTCTTGTTTTATCCTGTTCATTTTGTGTTTAAATGCTAAAAAAAAAGGTTTTCCATTATTTCTTATGGGGAAAATTCAGAACTCGAACTTTTTAGGATTCGAACCCAGGTTCTGAACAGATTAAGTTTGAGTTCTGAGGTACCACTGTATTAGTATTGTATGTTCCTGCAGCCATCCCAACTAGCAGTTAAGCATGGACAGTTTTTGACATTTTAGTAATTTTCTTTGAACTAGCCTGAGGTGGAGATTTCAGGTCCAGAAAACACAAATCCAGAAGATTTTGTTTCAGCCAACCAGTTGAGTCTCTGTGACTGTGACTCTTAATACTCAATTGGTTGGTTGAAACAAAATCTTGGTCTGGTTTGGACTCTCTGGACCTGAAATTTGCACCTCTGGTTCATAGTGTGATATCAGGAGTCTCCTGGGAGTAATTTATCCTGATTTAGCACTGACAGTAGTAGAAGTGTCCCTTGCAAAATCTCTGGCTGCATTTTTTAAATGTTCATACATTATACAATATAATGCCTCAAAGTCAGTATGAA
This sequence comes from Mormyrus lacerda, assembly GCA_015163995.2. Classification (NCBI taxonomy): domain Eukaryota; kingdom Metazoa; phylum Chordata; class Actinopteri; order Osteoglossiformes; family Mormyridae; genus Mormyrus; species Mormyrus lacerda. The sequence goes on from JAABNX020000001.1 coordinate 1,320,419, forward strand.
ATCATTTAAAATTTTAATTTGCTATGTGAATTACCCATATTCATACTTAATAACCAACTGAGTAAAATGCAAAAATATCGCTTTACATCTCCATCGATCTTTGCTGTACTGTGTCCATTATCACCATTATCGTCTAACGTGCAGCATCGTGAAACTCACTCCCATCTCAGAAGCTGAATAAACATGTTTTATATATTGTTATTATTGCTATCATTCCAAATTTCCTTTCTTCCTAAAACTCTTTTAGGTAAAGAAGAATGGACAAAGGAGTCTGTGAATGGCTCCCAAACGTATCTACTTAAAGGGTTAAAGCCTGGGACGTATAAAGTGCGGGTTGTTGCTAAAGATCACACTGGTGTGACGGTTCACAGTTCGCAAGAGCTTTCAATAACTGTCCCAGGTGAGGCGATGGGCTGGTCCGCCCCCCTGCGCCTTGTAGCAAATCAGTGTGCCCTCTGACTAAGCCCCTCCTCCAACCTAGGGGGCGGGACTTTTCAACTTCCAATAGGGTCATCCTGGGAGGGAGGGGTGGTTGTGAGCAGTAACTGCACTCCACTGCATGACAGTAAAAAATCTAACAGACAAAAGGGGTCTTTGTTGTGATGTACAAATGCAGAGAGGTGTGATTTTCAGGTGTTATGGTTTCCTCACAAGGACTGGGTCACCTTTTTGCAGCATATTTTATTCGCCTGAGCTCACTTTTGCACGTGGCCCATAATTCCCCTGTGCCTGTCTGCTTCCTGGGCAGAGAGTGTGAATTAGTGTGTAAGTGTGAAAGTGTGTAAAAGTGGCTGCCTGCGTGTTTGGAGAACATTCCACTGATTGTGACCAGAATGTTTTCAGCTACAAGATGCATACTGAACTATTTTTATAAGTCACTCTTCTCACCAGATTGCGTGAAAAAGCCTTGCTTTTCCCCATATTACTCCAACAGACCCTCCTGACGTATCTCTGCTTTATCTCCTGCATGATGCTCCAATGTATCTTCATTACACAATATATTTTTAATATACCTCAGATTTTTCAATTCATAATGATTATTCCAAATGCCTTTATTGTTAACAGTTTTACTTGTACTGAAATTGCCTAGCCAGATTTTATTATTAGATTCTATTTTTTTTAAGATTTAATTTGCTTGTCTAACTTCCAAAAAATATTTGAATGGATTCAGAAGTTTCTTTTTTAACATATTTCCCCTGGTCTGCTTCTCCTTGGACGTGTGTGTGCTCGCATGCCGACGTATAGTAATACCAACTCAACAAGTGGACATCGCCACGCAGGGCTGGTTCATTGGTCTCATGTGTGCCATCGCCCTGCTTATCCTGGTCCTGCTCATCGCCTGCTTCATCAAGCGCAACAAAGGGGGCAAGTACCCCGGTGGGTAGCCGACGGAACGCATGCGTGTCTGTCCCAGGTCTCCAAAGCCCCCTCCCTCACTGACCAGTTCTGTGTGCTCCTCCAGTGAAAGAGAAGGAGGACGCCCACGCAGATCCCGAAATCCAGCCCATGAAAGACGATGATGGGACATTTGGAGAGTACAGGTGAGCCGAGCTGGACTGTATCTAGGGGACCAGACCTAAGGCACAATACCTAGGGGACCACACCTAGGGGATTAGACATAAAGGACCATACCTAGGGGACCAGAACTCGGGGACAATATCTAGCAGACCACACCTATGGGACCTGACCTAGTGCACCGTATGCAGAAGACCCTGCCTATGGGACCAGACCTAGTGGACCACACCTTGGGGACTGTACCTAGCAGATTGTACCTATGGGATCACACCTAGTGGACCACACCTAGATCATACCTAGGGCACCGTACCTAGTGGGCTGTACCTACCAGACCACACCTAGCAGACAACACCTAGGGGGCTGTACCTATCAGACCACACCTAGTGGACCACACCTAGGGAGCTGTACCTAGCGGACCACACCTAGGGGGGTGTACCTACCAGACCACACCTAGCAGACAACACCTAGGGGGCTGTACCTATCAGACCACACCTAGTGGACCACACCTAGGGAGCTGTACCTAGCGGACCACACCTAGGGGGCTGTACCTACCAGACCACACCTAGCGGACCACACCTAGGGGGCTGTACCTGCCAGACCACACCTAGCGGACCACACCTGGGGGGCTGTACCTACCAGACCACACCTAGCGGACCACACCTAGGGGGCTGTACCTGCCAGACCACACCTAGTGGACCACACCTAGGGGGCTGTACTGTACCTACCAGACCACACCTAGCAGACCACACATAGGGGGCTGTACCTGCCAGACCACACCTAGCGAACCACACCTAGGGGGCTGTACCTACCAGACAACACCTAGCGGACCACACCTAGGGGGCTGTACCTACCGGACCACACCTAGCGGACCACACCAGGGGACTGTACCTACCGGACCACACCTAGCAGACCACACCTGGGGGGCTGTACCTGCCAGACCACACCTAGCGGACCACACCTAGGGGTCTGTATCTACCAGACCACACCTAGCAGACCACACCTAGGGGACCATCTGAAAATCCATCTGTAAAACAAAAGCATATCGACATTAGGTCTGTAGCTGTACTTAATGTTAAATAATGTCTTTTTTATTCCTGTCGGTCTTCATCCTGTACTGTTCATCCATGTGTAGCTGTATTTGGGGTGCTGGAGCGTGTTCCACTCCATGTTAAATAACGCTCCCCGTCTCCCATTGCCCACATGTAGCCTACGCATGTAAGTGATGGGGTGGGGGGCAGGATCTCTGTTTTCAAAGCAGGTTTTTAACATTGTAGTCCCCCCTCTCAGAAAGCATCTGCATTCTTTGTTCTGGGGTGTCTAGGTCTCTGGGAAGGTAAGACGGAAACCCGCTGACCCGGCATGGTGGTCAGAGAGCGCCTGACGGGCCAGAGCGGGCAGTGATATGATAGCACGCAGCATTGTCAGCCTGACTCTCATCTGTCCAATCAGCATTCTCCATTTACCCCTGGAATCATTCATCACCACCCAGCTTAACTCTTACCCTGCAGAGTCTCCTCTTAAACCCCTGCCTCCTGGTACTTGATTCCGATTGGCTGACACTATCTTAGTGTCATACAGATGACATCATTGCTTGGTATTTCAGTATTTTGTCTCTTTCAAAGTCAAGCTAGTGTGCACTTTGACTGGCGGGAGCCACATCATGAAGTGCGACTGGGGCATGACGTGACTTTGTTAACCAGAGGGCAATGGGGACTTGCAACATAAATTTAAAGTCTGTTTAAGTTACAGCTATAGCTATAGGAGCTGAAATTAATAAGAAATAAATCACAAATCTACTTGCACATTGCAAAGGACATACCATTACTCCTTGCAGCTACTTTCTGCCTTGGGATTCTGCAGAATATCAGTGCTTCTCTTCTGAACCCAGGCCAGAAGTGGTACTGAGGCCATTGAAGTTACACAAGGTTTCTGGCGCATGGACCCGCGGCATCTGTGCCCTTTCATCAAATCTTGTTTGAATCCTTCCTTTTGGTTCATGCCATTGCAGAAGAAACTTGGTTGAATGCTGCTTGATATGCACAGACATTATTCAGCATGCCATCAAAAAGCAACGTGTAAAGAAAGGGTTTCTTTGTAATGTCTGAGCTGCCATCTCGCCCCCTAGTGACACGGAGGACCACAAGCCGCTGAAAGGAAGCCGCACCCCATCCAACGGGACGGTGAAGAAGGATGACAGTGACGACAGCCTGGTGGACTACGGGGAGGGCGGAGAAGGCCAGTTCAACGAGGATGGCTCCTTCATCGGCCAGTACAGCGGCAAAAAGGAAAGGGACACGGCTGAAGGCAACGAGAGCTCCGAGGCGCCCTCGCCCGTCAACGCCATGAACTCCTTCGTGTAGCCCGAGCTTTCGGAAGAAAAGGCCCACCCCCATTTCACAGGCTGTCCCGTGACACTGTGATACTCCCCCACATCCCATGTGCATCACGGTGATTTTGTTTTATTTTTATTTTTTTTTTGCAATGATAGAGACGAGCGAGAAGAGGAATCCTGAAAGATGAACGCAGAGAAATAAAAAGGCAGACGGCCCGCTGCCCGCGCAGCATCACTCTTCATAGGTGCTTTGTGTCTTCATGACCGATCGGCCAATCAGAAGAACATCCACCCTTCATCTGCTTCTAATATAGTGCATGGATAGTCGTCTACCACACATTATAACATGGAGAATAACTAGCGTACAACGTGGAAGCAGTGGTTTCATTTTGACTTAACGGTGCACATCTGAGTTACTGGGTATGCCTTTCATTTTATTGTGAAAGTGTTATATTGGTATTGTATGGAAAAAAGGCTTCAATGTCTGTGTGGACATTGTTGTGACACATGTGATGTATAATGTATAGCTATTATTATATGTCTTTTTTGCAAGACAGGAGCTGTTTGTATATAATTGCAGAAAAAATATAGGGAGACTGAAAATTGGGGTGATGTATGTTCATGCATAGGGTTCTGATCTCAGAAAAAAATCCCTTTTTTAATTCAAACCTTTTGTTACACTTCCTGGGTTTGGCCTTGTCGACATGTTAGTTATAATTTCAAGCATAATAATGCTTAATCGTCTTGATTAATCTTTTCAACACCCAGAATGCTTTCTTACGGCCATTTGTGCAAACGAACACGGGCTACAAAGCAGCCCGTCAGATCATGGGGGGGGGGGGGCCCTCGGCAGCCTTTTTCCAGTACCCCCCAAACCCATCCCACACTCAGCTTGCAATCTGCCTGAGCCGTTATCTGTTAAAACCTAGCACAGTGTGGGATATCACTTCATAGTCTTCCTTTTGTGTTAAACAACAGCAGCATTAAAAGCATGCATGTGCATCCCCAGGCGTCTGGATTGCGCAGCGGTCCTTGATTCCGCCGTCGATTGTATCTGCTTCGGCATATAGTGCCTTTTAGAGAACGGTGCCCATTTCCGCTTCTGCTCATCTTGTCTGAAGAACAGAGGAATCCAGTAGGATACACAGACTGAGCTAGAAGGATGTGTTTCATACACGCAAAACGTATGAAAGGTGACCATGATCAGATTCATAATTCATATCTGTTTCATATTTTGTGACGTTACAATCACAGCATATCTCTTGCATTCCTACCCTGTTCCGTCAGTGGAAGGCCTTGTTTTCTCTCAAGCGTCCTAAAACTTTCAGATTCCACAGGGCAAACTACCCGGGAGACTGAGTGCCAGGGAGCCGAACCCTGAGAAGTACCCGTAGCTACGATTGCGCGTCGGAAGCTTGTGCCGTGTCCGGAGCCCAGGGCCGGGTCACGTTCAGTTGGATACAGGTCGGAATCGTAGGAAACGATCGAATTTGGAGGACGCACAGGTCTGCAGGTGTGATGAAAGAGAGAGAGCGAATACTGAGGGTGGAAACATTGGATTTTTGTGGTTTTCATTTTCTTTTTTCATAACTTGCATCAAGTTTTAAGTTGAAGTTTATGCTGTTACGTGTAGATATTTTGTTTAATTTGTAAATATGTCCTAATTTACAATAGACCCCTTAGGCCACACTTATGTGACTGATGTATTACTCAAAATGAGACAGTCGGTGGATTGAGTTGTATTGAATATTATCCTCCTTACATTTTAATTTGCTGTGATTTTTGTATGAATTTTAACCCACAGGGAGGCCGCTCACAGGATCAAGCTTAAGTTCAAAATGATTAGTTTTAACGTTAAGATTGTGTTTTTATGTTTGCTTCTGAGAATTCATGAACCTTCACAGTTAAAAATTGACGATACATGTTAATCATGCGGTTCCTCCAAGATTCCAAGAGAAATTAGCTGACAGCACAACAGAATGAAAGCTTTGGTAGGAAGTGTTTATGTTACAGATGACACTGTTTAATGTAGATGCAAACAAGCATGACAGAACTGCCAAATGGATTTACTCTAAAATATCACTGCAAAGATTTTGTATTTTAAATGAAAATAAATGTTGATTTCAGGATTTCACTAACAATTTATTTTATTGCTTGTTTTCTTTACATTTCATTCTTGAGTTTTATGAAATGGAATTACGTTATTAAAATATAATTCTGAATACTTATAATGCACAAGAAGATCCATTTAATCGTTACAGGATGGTCCACGTCACTGCCTATTCAACAAAAATGCTGGGTTTTGCAGAACAATTGTCCTAAGTAGCCACTTGAAGGTGTTAATACAAGTATTTAAACATTTAAAATACACCATTCATCAGTAATATGCCATAGTTTACATGGCAAATTCTGCAGTGAGCAGTTTGTGTGTGTTTTTGTTAATCCAACATAATGCCTTAACACCAACCATTTCTGCATCACTGGAGGTCAGCCTTTGGATTATGTCATCTGTCATATATGGAGTCTGCCATGACTGCCAGTATTTTAAAGTTTATCACAGACCTGTACTCAGATGGGCCAGTTTATCGATTACCCCTTTCACTTAAGCATGACCCTGCACACCACCCTAGAGAGCCTGCATGGATGTATCATGTGACTCAGTAGAGAGAAGGTTCCACTTTCTGCTCCCTGGGATTTGCGCTTGCAGTCCTTGCACCATAGGAGCTGCATCGCTGGAGCTGTGAATGGACGGAATGTCGTCCCCCGTTTTCCGATTTCCGCCTTCTGTATCAGCACTGACACATATAGACTGATGTGTAATTGCGGAACACAGACTAAATGACCACTGTCACTATCTACAAACAAGGACTAAACTCAGTTAAACTCAACATGAAATACGTCTGTTTTACCACAGCTTTAGTCATGTGGCTATATTAATATTGCTATAATAATGTCCCGTGAAACATCGTCTGCACTTCCCTGAAAGGGAAATGCTTGAAATTTCCACGACAAACCGGCTGTCTTTTCTGATTTTTATATGGCAAGACAGAACAGAGGCGATCACGTGTCTCGGGCAGTTTTTCTGGACATTTAATGTTGTGCTGACTGTACCATGACGAGGCTGCACACTGGCATGAAGCTAACACGTGCACTGCCCTGCCCTGCACACACACACACACACACAT
>JAABNX020000001.1:1372739-1389903 GCA_015163995.2 Mormyrus lacerda
GGGGGGGCACGAAATGTGAGGTAGGGGGGGTTTTGAACGCACAGCCTGTCCTTCCATGGTCTGGCCCCCCTGGGTAGCAATTCCATGCCAGCAGTGTGGCTTAATGACAAACAGCATTATTTATCAGCACCCCCACCCCACAACAATTTCCTTGAGGGGGGTGGGGCTGGATTTGATGCCGTTTGCTTTGCTGGTTTTTATGGTCCTGACGATACCTGAAGTACTGAATGGATGCTGAGAAATTAGAAAGTTTCAGAGCGAATCCCTGGCTCTAGAGTCAGCTGACCCGGTGCAGTGTGGGCTGAAGGAAGCCTAAGGCTGCAGTGTGGGCTGATGGAAGCCTAAGGCTGCAGTGTGGGCTGAAGGAAGCCTAAGGATCTGGTGTTCTTCTGTGGCTGCAGACGGCTGCGGTTGGTATTCACGCGCCCCTTGCTGTTACAGCGCTCACGCGTCCCCTTGCCGTTACAGCGCTCACAGCAGGGGAAGAGGGCAGTGACGAAGCCCCGCCCCTTGCCGTTACAGCGCTCACAGCAGGGGAACAGGGCAGCGACGAAGCCCAGGAGTGACTTTGGGGTCGGAGGCTGTGATTGGTCAGCAGCCTCTAATTTCCAGCAAAAAGTGGGAAGGATTTGTTTGACCTGTGCAGGCAACTTAGGCCCACATTTTTTGGGTATTTGGCCTGGGAACATTTGAAATTATCAACAGACTTTAACTGGCCATCAAACTCACTTGATGTTCATATCACATTTGAGATGCAGGCATTACACAGCACTGACTCAGCATGAGGAAATCCATTATCCCCCTTAACTTCCTTCTTTTCAGCTGTCCACCTTGGGTAGCTTTCATTTGGAAATTTGGCTTCTGCAGGAAAACCTGCGTGGGTGGGTGTGTTATCCAGTAACCACTGCAATTGAGATGCTAATGTTTTATTTCAGCCCTACATTAATCTGGAATTATGAGGAGATTGTATGTTGCTTTGGATAAAATCATCAAGCAAAATAAAAACAACAGCAGCAGTGTAATAATCAGTTCTGCCTGTCGGATTTCTGTTGCCGCCTGGATGACATAAAAGTTGCTTTATGAAATTAGCTTTTCCACTTCCCTTGGGTCACGTGACTCTGGCATGTGCATTAGGTTGCTTTCAAAAGCGCCGCGCTGGACGGACGTGTAGCCGACTGGTGAATGCCTCCTGCCCTGGTGCTGGGGTGTCCTCAGGTTTTCCTGGATGTATGGGACCTTCACCTTTACTTGGAGGGCTGTGGCTCAGCAGGTTAGGACCCAGGAGGTCACTGGCTCAGATCCCCTGAGCAAGGCCCTTAACCCCAATTTCTGCTGGGGTACCGGCCGCTGGCTGACTCTGCCATGAATGAAGTTTCGCTCTTACTTTTCTTTGTGGGATGCTGCGTTTCTCTGCAATCGCAGATGTTCTTCATCATGAGTGTTAATTAGTAAAATATCTTTTCTTTGGATTCAGCCCTGGAAACAAGAGCACCATCCTCATAATTTGCCCAATAACAGCTATTCACATATAATTATTACTTAACTGCTCTTCTGATTTACTTACTCATCTTTGTTTTATTTTAATACCGAGTGGTTTAGGCTACCATTAATTTGAAAACCATCCCATTCAATAATGATATATTTGTCTTGGTCACCTGTGTGAGAGGAAGACCATCCCCCTGCAAACCATGTTGGCAATCAATATGTAGCGGTGTGTGTGTTTGATGTGTGCCTCACATCTATACCTGTAGGCAATTTTGGCGATGGTATACGATGCTGTATGTGAATTTGTAGGCGATTTTGGCGATGGTATACGATGCTGTATGTGAATTTCTGTATGCTGGTTTTATTAATGCTTGAATTGAGAAGACCTGTATCTCACCAGTTTAGAAGTGATTCAGTGTGAGACGTAATTCTGTCACCACTAAAAGATATATCAACTGTGATTTTCTGGTGTACGGTTAAATTTTATAACAGTATTGGTAATATAACATTCTGTGGTGTTTCAGTGTGTCATGGTGTGTCAGTGAATGGTGTGTGAGTGTTTTCCCTGTGATGGTTTGGCGCCTTATCCTATCTTGAAGACTATAGGCTCTGGACCCCCTGTGACCCTGACTAGGACAAGTGGTTTCAGAAAATGGATTGATGGAAGGGATGTATAAGGCTACAAAAGATACTATTAGCATATTTTACTTAAATGTTAATTAGATTCAGCAGGTCAAGGCATGGATGTAAAACAAGAAAAACACAATAAACACATTGGGTTCTCATTATCAAAAAAAACACAATTAGCCAAAAAAACAAGGCATAATTAAACTAGGGTCCATTTCCCATCGGCAGGACAGGTGCTCCATTACTCGGCACATTATTAACCGAGAACACAGGCTTGTTAAAACCCGCTCAGCCTGCTGCCTGTTTGCAATGTTCCCCGCTTTTGAAAACTAGCGCCTGGGTGTCATTGAAGTGCCAGAAATAGTCAAGTAGTTCTTTGTGAGTCTCTGAGGGCTGTGAGTCTCTGGTGGTGTGATCTCATTCAGCCTGCCTTTCTCTGCTGTAGATGAGGGCTGAGGTCACTAGTCATATGCCGACGAGTCATGCTGTCGTGTATTCTCCCAGAATTCCTCCACCCCGCCACTCCTCCCAGCACGTGCCACTAAGCTTCTTGATGTTCATTTTCCTGATCCCTGTGGGGTATCCAGTCTTGGCCATCCGCAAATTCTCTTTCTTCCAGTTCTTGGTTTCAGCCTATTTCCTTTGACTCTTTTCCAGAATGTTCAGCAGTACGACATTTAGTGATCAGGGATGCAGCTGGAAATTCTCGACCCTGAAATAAAAATGTCATCTTGGCTCCTCTCATTATATTATTCCAGGTATTTGACGGCCCCCGGAATCTGCCAGCGCATCCCTGCCCCCCACTGTGCCCCTGCTGGTGGTCCCTTACTTTGGGGGCCATCCCTCTTGGGTCATCAACAGACTTCTTGACGACCTTAAGTCAAGTCAAACTTTATAACCATTTCTGAATATACCTTCCTATGATGTAATTAAGTAGCATTTGTCTGAGATGTTACACGGCTGTATGGATAAGACAGTAATGAATGCCAATGGGTATTTGTCTACGGATTTCTCTACAGTTGCCGTTTTGCATGGTATATGCAAATCCCTGATTCAGCCCGTTGCGATGCATCCTTCAACGGTGAGATGAGAGCACCCTGCTGCTCAGACTCCGAACCATCCGGTGAGCGAACGTCATGGCCATTTGTCAGTTTGTCAGGTTTTGGCATGAGCAAAAGTCATTGGTGAGTGGCTGACCGGCCAGAATGATCCACCTGCATGAGCTCTCGAGTGGTGAACCGGTCACTCTAATCCCGGGAGCTTTACCTGCAGCCGAATTGATTGTGTGTAGTGCGTGGCTCGTCTGCTGTATTGATGTGTTGTTAACGCCGCACGTCATTTGATTGGTCTTAAGCGCCCAGCCACTATTTGTTGGGAATAATGTAGCAACAGCAGCAGAGGTCCCCCACCTCTAGGATGGCGGGTGTCGATTTCTGACCCTGGTTCTCTGTGTGGAGTTTTCATGTTCTTGTGTCTGTGTGACTTTCCTTTAGATTAAATTTGGTGTACACTGTTAAATTTGGTATACACTGTGATTATGTGAGATACCATCTTGCCTTGGACTGGGTTATGGAGCAGTTATGGAAGAGGGTAGATGGTAGAATGGAATACGTTTTAATACTCTGAAATAGATATTCACATTTTCATGATATGAAAAGGACATGCATATACCTTTTTGATCTGAAGTGATATAAAAATTTAACAACGTGACATGAGGAAATAAATACCCTACTAAACAAAATGAGGATATATTGTTTGCGGTCATTTAAATAGCCATGCTGCCATTTTTTCCCCAGAAGCTTACAATGTATTTTTAGTAAGTCTCACACAACATTAAGTAAATGTATTTTTTCATATATTCTTACATCATCAAGCAATATCTGTTCTGATTAAGAATCAATAAGACAAGAACTTAATCTCATAAGCAAGCAGCCATTTATTGGCCTTTTAACAAACCCATTAGTTACACCCCAATGCAATTCAATTCGTTAACTTTTATTATGATTCTGCCAATAAAGCACTTTTATTAAAGGAATTTTTGCTTTCTCATGGTTTATTACATTCCAGATATTTACTAAGTGGCACTTTGACCCTGTGAATTACATGACCAAGCTTGGCAGGATGCTAGCTTAGCGGGTAGCACTGTGACGCACCTCCTCACTGTGACGCACCTCCTCAACAGATCCTTTTCTTCCTCTGTCTGTGGGGAGTTTCAGTGCTCTGGGTTTCTCTATAGGTGCTGTGGTACCTCTAAGATAACAACAATGTATGATTCTGCACGCGTGTGGGTGTGTGCTTGTAATTATTACATTGTGGGGACCAGGTTTCCTCACAATGTGATAAAAACCTGTAACTTTATACCTCGTGGGTACATTCTTCCTGTCCCCACAAGTATAGCCTCAATGTTTTATAAATCTGTGACTGCAATCAAAAAACTAAAAATGCAAAAAACCTTGTATTTTGCTTGGTTACTTGTGATTAAGGTTAGGGCTGGGTCGGGGTTAGGGTTCTCATGGCTGGGTCAGGGTTAGGGTTCTCATGGCTGGGTTTAGGGTTCTACTGGGTAGGTAACTGGAAGATGGATGCAGTCTGACAGAGCTGTTACTGTCTGGAGGAAGTGAAGGATGCAGATGACAGGAACTGGAAGAACACTTTGTAGGTCCTGGTTTCAGGTTGAAGTCACTTTGTGTCAAACACACAAAAGACATGAAAGAGATGCGGAAGTGTGTCACCATGGTTGCACCAGCTGAATTAATTCAAGGTGTCCTGGTGGCCTTTTATGTTCAGCACTCCCTGGCGTGCTGCTCTCCTGGGTATCGGACTATGAGCCTTCCCTCAAAAATGGGATTTCTATGGGTCCCATAGAAATACCCCTCTACTGCCATCACCACGTATCACTGTGCCCTGGGTGTTCTTATGAGAGAGAGAGAGCGAGGGAGCTGAGACGTAGGAAGGTGTTGGGGCCAGGAGCGTACATGCTGGAGTAGGATGTGTGATGGATTGGGATGAGATTTCTTCCATGTGAATGAGGGGACAGGTGAGCCATGTCATCATCTTTTTCTTTTTGTATGTTCTAAGAATAAAATTGGCAGTTTTCAAGAAAATTAGGCCTTGAAACAATTAATGTAAGATAATGTTGACTGCAGACACAGAATGCTCTTGTGAAAGTAACACGTGAATCTAGGTCCATTGCCACGGTGTGCCAAACAAAAGACCCAAAAAATAAGGGCTCAGACGCCGTAAGGATATATGTACTGCTGGTCTGGGAGGCAGTGCACTCGCGTTATCGGGGTCGAGTAAACGACGAAATAAATCACAAGGTGGCCGCAAGACAGCCAAGATCAGCCTTCTGTGGTCACGGCAATTGCTTGTGTTTCTGCTGTCACACATAAAGAAGTGAACATTATCAGAGGGGACCGTGGCAATTTCTTATCTCACGACAAAGGCGTATATAGAATAGAGGGACTGATTAGGTGGTGCTGCTGCCACCTGTGAGTGCGAAAAGAGCTTGGGATGTAAAGGCACCCCGGACCTGTCACAGTGAGCCCTTACCAGCTCACTAGCCTTGCGGAGGAGAGGATGCTGGAACGCCATTCCAGGCGCTATGACAGATCGAATGGCTACTTGTGGTTACCTCCACTCTTACAGTCCCAGCTTCTGCTGCCTAGTCATTCATTCTAGGGATCTGGCTTGTCGCTGTGGCTTGGAAAAACACGATTTATGATAGATACAAGAGTACGGATGACCCAGCTCTCTTCTCGAGGAGGCTTCATTCAGTTTCGCTGACATTGACTATGAGGGAATACTCTCAGGCTCTTGGGTTTCATCTTTAAGGACTCTGTGATCACATGGGGGTTGGAGGAACTGGAGCATGCCAGGTTTGAGATAAATGGTCTGGCTTCCCATGATGTACCAAGAGATATGTTGTGTTAGTATTAGAGCAGCATTTGATGTTCATTTAAGAAGTGTCTGTCATAGCAATTTTGAGGGCAGAACTCCGATACCTTGTGGCCACTTGTATCAAAACTCAGTGCTTAATACTGTCAACAACTTGAAGCCAAGTGAATATCCTGTGCAAAAATGCAACGGTTTTGCCAGCAGATCTGGCCGCACGCCTTCTTCGGCCAGCTCCTGAAAGACAACAAAGTGCCTTCAGTTGGCAAATGAGTGCGAGGCAGTGACCGGAGAGCTCAGACTTCAGGCTTGGCTGTCATTGCTTCAGCCTCAGCTGTGGTTTGGTTGTATTTATTCCCTGCCTTTTAAGATAATTGATATCTCAAACTCTGCATTTTCAGATTTTTGACATTATAGGTATTTCCTCCAGGAAGCGCCTCTTTCCCAGAATGCAGAGGTCATTGGCTCAAACTCATGTATATGCATATTGAATCTGTTTATCTCAATGCATATGGTTTGACATGGAAACCATGACATGTTTTTATAGAAACCGTAGAATTTATACATAATAAGGCCAAGATAAAATATCTAGTGAAATATGTCTAAATGACTGTGTGCCTCATTCGTATTTTAAAGGGCACCTTTATTGGGGGTTTTTAATGAGTATTTCTTCTGAAATTGGATTATACCGTATCTGCACCCACCTACTAAGGTAGATATAGATGGTTAAGAGCTCAGCAACTAGCCAGCTCATTTATGTCTGTATCCTGTAGAAAGCCTTCAAAGAGAGACTTCCCAGAAGGGGATATGGGGCCGAATCAGCCCTCCTTCTGTCTTAGATTTTGCTCTCAGGGTTAGGCTTGGGGTTAGGCTTAGGCTTAGGGATGAGGTTAGGAACATTTGCTCGTGGCTCATGACTGAATGGACCATAACTTGGGCCAGCATGGGTCAGCAGTGTTTTGTGTTTGTGTCTTGGTAGTCGGCCAGTTGAAATTCTTGAGACTGCTGGGAATGATGTGCCTGGGGAGGGCTGTGGAAGGTCAGCCAATGGAGCAGCAGGCCGGGAAGGAGGGCGGACCAGTATGTAAGCACCATGCCAGCAGGAGAACGCAGGGAGACCGGGTAGCCCCAGCTGGTCCAGGGTGTATGGAAGTCCTGGCTCTGCTTCTGTCTAAGCAATGAAATATTATAATGCTGCTGTAACAACTCAAAAAAACAACAAAACAAGTCCCTGGCATAGTTTCTGGTATTTTCCCATTGGCAAAGAGAAGCTGGATGATAGAACTATGATCTTATCCTGATAGGACCCAGTTACTGATCATTGGGTTTTCGTTTGGAAAAACTACTGAGGTGACGTTTCCCCGGAATTCTTTATGGCTGCACTGTGATATGCTCAGAGGATGTGGTGCAGATTTTAGAAGTTCTTTGGAAAAGGACTTTGTTGTTTGAATCTGGTCTCTTGCAAGCAACTGTCGGATCCCTACCGCTTGCGTGGCTGTAATTTGCCGACTCTGCCTCTCTCCTTGCTTCCGTTTGATTGTGGAGGCTGCCTGAAGAGATCAGCTTGATTGCCTGATATTGGTTCCCAGCATCGATCTCGGCCCCAGGAGAGAGGTCATCAGCACCCGGAGACAAGCCGCTCTTCCCGGCGAACGCCGCCAGCGTCTTGTAATCAGTAGAGCCCTTCAGCATCCCTCCCCCCAAGCCCCCTATTGTCCCCGAGTCTTGAAGCTGCCTTTTGACGGAGAGGATAATCATAGTAAATCTGTTGAAGCCCGATGCCATAGCTAAGATGAAAGAAGCCTGTGACCAACTGGTAGTGCTGTACAAAAACAGATCGTCCTTGCTTAAAAGTCAGCTCACGCTGTACTGTTTGTAATTAGGTAATTTGAGTGATGGATGTATTACAGATGACGATGAATGATGGAGATTCATTCCCCCATGTACAGATCTCATATGCAAATCTCAGTTCATCTCTCTTCCCTCCCTCTTCTGGACATCATCTAATCGTATCGCATCAGGAGATGTAACACGCTTTATTACCGGTCTACGGGAAGCTATTCGCATTAGAAAGACGGGAGCAGTTAATTGAAGTTAATCAGGGACAGTCCTCTTCTTTCCTGGGGTGGAGTGGGCTTTGTTCATTAAGAACACTTTAAAGATTCTTAATTAGCAGCACCGACATGCCAAAAGTAAGGCTGTTGTAGGAGTTGCTCCTGGAAGTTTTAATTACATCTCTGATTAATGTGAATGGACTCACTGCGCGCACAGAGGGTATAACCTCCGGAGCTTGCTGACGCTCCACACGTGTTTTGTTTGTTTGTGTGAAGTTCACACTCAGATTTTAAATCAGTTTAGCAGATACATTAAAATATAACATGTAAAAAAATAAAGTGCATGATAAAGAGGTGAATGTGCCTGTATCTCGCATAGCATTAGCTAGGAGATTTTTTAAAGCACTTCCAGTCCAATAACTTAATTCTTTTAATGCCACAAATAAAAAATATTCTCCAAACAACTTGAAAATAAAGTCCATGAAGTACATTTAATCTTCCTTCTTCCTCATATTTTTTCTACCTCCAACTGAGGTCCATGCTTAGAGCCTGTAAAACAGTAAAACTGGTCTAAGTCGCCGGCTTGTAACTCGTCACTGTGCACAAGTCGACGTTTCCAAATGACGTTTCCTTTAAAATTCCTTGTGTAAATCGCCGCTTGTAAGTCGTCAAATTCCCTTAGTCGTCACCTAAATCTCGGTCTTGAACAACACAAATGAATGGATTTTCCTACCTGTAAGTCGACACCCCAATCGCTGCATTCCCGCACCCTGACTACTAGCACGTCTAGTGTTATATTCGGCAAAAAAATGAGATAGACATAAGTCGCCGAACTGTCGACTTTATAAGTCGGCAAAACGGCGAGTTATATTTACTAGTCGACAAAACGGTGAGATAGACATAAGTCGCCAAAGTGTCGACTTAGGTGTATCTCATCAATTCTCTAAGTCGTCACTCTTAAGCTGGTCCTGCGAGTGTCGACACAATTTAAGTTTGTTCACTGATTATACCCCACTCCCCGGAAACACCATGTCATGGGCTTAGAGCCTGACCCCTTATGTCACCTCTGTCCCCTTCAGGTCCCTGGTACCTTTCTCCATATGTTCTGGGACTGTCCTCCAGCGGCTGCTCTTTGGGATTATGTGGCCAGATCTCTCTCTTCAGTTCTTTCCTCTCCCATCCCTCTGTCTCCCGTGGTCCTTCTTCTCCTGGACTTCTCTTCTCTCTCTCGCTTCCAGTGGAGGCTCCTGATGTTTGCCTCCTTAGCGGCTAAGTTGTTATTAGCCTCTCGTTGGAAGTCTCCCGATCGTGCAATTCCTACTGTCTGGAAGTCCACCTTTTTTGATCTGTTTCTGCTGGAACTCTCTGAGGCCCGGATTAACAACTCGTCGGGTTCTGCGATCCAGAGCTGGCTCCATGACATGCAGTTGGTAAAGGACTGGCTGCGGGTCACGTCCTGAAGCTGTATTCCTTGTTTTTTGTTTTGATTTTTACTTTCCTAATTTTGACATTTTTTACTGATATAAGTCTATTATTTCTTTCCTCCGGTTTTAGCTGCGCTCTTTAGGTCTGGGTATGCCGGTGATCATTGTTGGTCTTTTGTCTCCTTTACCTTTGAGGTGCTGTCTCAGGGTGTATTGGGGGGGGGGGTCGAGTATGTTTTGTTTTGTTCTGTTCATATGCAAATCTCAGTTCATCTCTCTTCCCTCCCATAAATGATTAAAGTTAAATACAGAATGATATATATAGTATACAAATGTTGTGTAGAATTTATTAATACAGGGGTACCTTGGAACACAAACTTAATTCGCTCCAGGAGACTGGTTGAGTTGCGATTTGGTTGAGGTCCAAGTCAAATTTCCCCATACGAAATAATATGAATGAATTTAATCCATCCCATTCCCCCAAACGTTTGTCTATTTAAGCTTATCTATCTACCTATACCTAATGATTAACAATCAATATAAACCACACGAAAAAGCACACCTACAAAAACGGTAAACATGAGATAAATGGCAATCCCACAGTGAGAGCAGACACACACGCACCACCTTCACGTCTCGCAGTAATTTCCTTTTTAAACTCTACAGTTACTCTCCCTACTTTCCTCTTTGGTTTGCTGCTATCACTGCTCACTTTCTTAGGGGCATGATGATCACTAAATGTACTGTAGATAAAGCACAAAAAATTCACGCATTTTGTACATTAAATTCAGTGGAGAGGCACCACGAGATTGAGAGCGATTCATTGGCATCAGCACCCCATTATGTCTGTTTGCCTTTGCGTCTCCATCTGTACAAGTTCTAGCAGTTCTCTTTTGTTTCGTCATGTTCCGAGTTTTTGGTTGAATCGCGGCTTTTCTCCACTGACCCTTCTGGTCATTACGAGAAGTGACGTTTTTCATGGTGTTTTCATCCGAGTTCCGACTCGGAGAGAAATAATCAAATGCACCATATGTCCCCATCAACTTTGATGCAACCTACCCGCTTCCTGACTCCTCCGAAGTCAAATGAAGTAAGGTTTAGACCTATACAAGTCTGAACAGGAACGGTAGAGTTCCAAGATTTCGGTTGAGGTACGAAAAAAAAAACTAACAGACCCGTTCAATGTCTGAAATGGTTGAATTAAAAGACGTTCAAGTTCTAAGGTTCTACTGTATAACAAAACAGCTTTTATATAAATATATTCTATGGATTATTATTGTTGTTGTTTTGTTGTTGTTGTTTTTTAATGCTTAATGCTTTTGTCCTATACCTCCACTGTAGTGAAAGAAAAGCTTTCAAAAGCTACAGGTAATTACACCCAAGCCTCTGCCCCAGTTTCTGCTTTACTTAAACACATCTGCAGTTGATCTTTGGAGGCTGACAGCTTTTGGTCTATCTTGCAGCATATGCGTCGTTCAGAGAATAATGTAGTCTGTGAGAGCTATGTATGTTGTGTAATGTGATCCTCCGCCATCTGCAGTCAAGGTTGTTCACATTACCTGTCAAGCTGCACCTGTTATGATGTGTACCTTTGCTCAGTCTTTCCCATGATTCATTGTGATGGCACATATAACTGAATGGCCAGACTCAGATCTCAAAGGCTTGGAAATGAACCAAATCTCAGTCCATTCACATTGGTCTAACATCTGAATTCTGGAATGGCATTTACATGTCTGTATTTACCATGTGAGTTTTGTAGTCTAGTATTATCACAGAATCACTGATAAGTTGTGCATATTTCTTGTATGTTTTCAAATGAATACACCTAAGGTATCTCACTGTTTTCTTTCGTTCTTCGGTCAAACAAATGTGTGTCTCATACGTGAACTGAAACTCCGCCGTTTTGTGAGCGCTCCTGTTTGGGGATGGCGTTTGCCTTTTGTATTATATTATAGCACAGTTAGCCACAGGCAACAGGAAGGTTTAGTTAATCATTTTTGTGTATAATAAATGGGATATGAGTAGTTTTCAATTAGGTCCCAGCATAAATGGATTTGCTTTATCTCTGTGCTGATTTTTCTTTCTATGTAGCTTTTCAATTTCGCCAGTCTAATGCCCAAGTGTCTTTCCAAACCTCAGCCCATTACGGGGGACGAGTGATGTTGTGTTGGTTCTCTGCCATATGCCCATCTTTTGTTTGTGTGCATTACACAAATTAGGCTTTGCAGATGTCCCGCCCACCTGTCCCTGGGTGGTCGGTCCTGCTAATGACCTTCATTTGACTTCAGAGGCATCAGGAAGTGGATAGGTTGCATCACATCGGATGGGGACATATGGTGCGTTCGATTATTTCTATCCGAGTTGTAACTCAGATGAAAACGTCACAAAACATCAAGAAAAGCGTCACTTCCCATTGGAAACATGCCTCTTTTATGACGTTGATGTCGGACAGAATTTTCTTGTCCGGGTTTCCCCTGTGATGTAATTTCAACATGGGGGCTTACACACTCAACAGTAATTCTATTTTATAAATCTTTTAAAATGTTTATTTTGTTAAATGTATTAATAGTTATAAGTGTAATTGCACGTGATCACCCTGTGATGGGCTGGCCCCCTGTCCCGGGTTGTTCCCTGCCTCGTGCCCATTGCTGCCGGGATAGGCTCCAGACCCCCCGCGAACCAATAGGATAAAGCGAGTTGGAAAATGAACGAATGAATGCACATGTTCAATTTGGAGTTACCATATCATGACTGTTAACAGTATCCTAGCAAGCAATATCAGATTTTTGGATTTTTTGTAGTTTGTTTGCCTCTCGAAAAAAGAATATGGCTATGAATGTACTAAAATATTTCATAAAGCTTTTAATGTGGTTTGACTAGTTTGTGTTTTTGTTTGTTTGTCTCTCAGAAAAATAATCTCCAAATTATCCAATTTTAATACTCCAAATCTGCTAAAATATAAAGCAACAACTCACAGTAGCGTGATCATGGAGGCGGCCATGTTAGTTCCCAGATGTGGTAGCAGTTGTGGGAGATTGTCGGACGTGATGTCACTCAATTCGGAATTTCCGAGTTCCGAGAGAAAACGAACGCACCAATAATCTCCTGTCGGAGGCGTGTAGCCCCGCCGTGGCCATTGGCACACTCCGCTGCCGCGCTGATGGATAGCTTTGCCGCTGGACCCTGAATGAAATCCCCCACCCTTCTTCATCCCCCTTTATAACGCTACATTTGTCTCAGGACCTGGTGGATCGAGGCCTGTAATTATTTTATCATCTCAGTGGTCTGTGGTGCAGAAGAGACGGACAGTGAGGACCCTGTTTGAGGCTCTTTGCTTTTGCCTAATTCGTGGTGCGCTTGCTTGAATCTCACAGTGACGTTAAGGAGATGTCCGAATGTTACATTCAGAGCAGGGAAAAACAGATAACTGTTGTCCTGGCAAAAACGGAAACCTTACTCATCCTCAACATGAAAAACAGCGCGACTCTTAATTACAATTGATTTGTTAGTTTTTAATTTGTGCCCCAGATAAGTTTCCATTGATCAGAATGTTCTGTGGTAAGTTTTGCAGTCTCCCTCTTTGAGTGTGAGATCAGAACTATGTGTGATCTGAGGGCGAAAGTGATGAGGGGGGCGTGGGAGTCCTTTAGGGCCAAAGGTCATCATCCGTTGAGCTGTCCAAACTAGGACTAACCGACATGAAGAACCAGCATAAAAACCAGAGTGTGGAAAATGATGGATGTTCTTCATGTGTGACTGCAAATCCTGAATTGTCACTAAAAAAAAAAAACAGAGATCCTTAGTTTGCAGTTCTGTGCACATGCACAACTGGGGCCTCAGTTGTGCATGTTAGGCAGTATACTGTTATCACGTTTGACTTATTAAGTCTATTTCTCCTGTTGCAGCTGCAGTTTGCTCAGACTCAGAACCTAAGACTATGTTCAGGTCATTCGTTATGTTAATTATGGCAGACTGCTACAGTATAATGCAGCAGACCATGAGAAACCATGATTTCTACAAGCAATCCATGAAAATAACCTTCTGTAGGAGATTCCAAGGTGACCATGGGAAACGTGACTACTTTCCCTCATAGCTGACCCAGGAGTAGCTTGAAGGGTGTAGTGTCTTGTGGGTCTTGAGGACATCACCCCTTCTTCCTCAGTTTTCTCCAGTCTGGTCTGTCTATAAATCAGCACCCACATAAGCTTTAGTCAGAACTAACACAGCAGTTTTGTAATCGTGATATATAAATATCTCCTATCAGTGCTGTAGATGCGAGTAGGCAGGATGAAAGATAGGCTGCTGGTTATGGACACTAGGAGCCTTTGCCTGAAGAATCGGGTGCCTGTTTTAGCTGTGGACAGAATAAATAGTATGCTGTTCACAGCACATACATCAGAGGATATGTGGCTGCTTTTGTGCATCTGCCACGGGAGTCGTGTGTTTAGGGGGAGATCATAGCACATCTCGGGGGAGGGAGTAAATAACGTCGCTAAAACAGAAGGAGAACAAGTGTAGTTCCTCTGTCTCTCCTTGTGCATCGTGCGACTCAGTCGTTCGTTATATGAAGTGAGATTCATCTATCATGTCACTCACAGACCCCGCTGCACAACTCCAGATACATTAGCCTAATAGCCTAGTATATATGTCTGTTAAAGTATTATCATAATACATGATGAGGTTTAATCGGTTATTTCTTTGCGATTCAAAGGAAATGACTGTGAAGCAGGTGATTCTCTGGATCAGTACACATTTGTATATTTTATTTGAACTGAGCCGAATCAGTAGGGTAAGAATTCATATCTGGTGCTGAGAAATGACATGACGCTGAGACGTACCCAAAGGAAACAATAATGTCCCCCCTGCTTCTTCTGTCGAGAGCTTTCAATTTTTACACTTGTTACAGAAATTAGACTGTAATGGAATATCCAAAAGTGACCCCTAGGGGTGAGGTGTGAAAATGAAGCTTTGTTGTTAGACGACGAGAGGCTGAAATGGCATTTAGAACATTGGGAAATCGCTACAGACTCGCTAAAGTTTCCGAATGATTTAATAGTTTGTCGTGGTTTTTCCCCCAGAAGTCATGCATTGCTGACACTTATTTTGTAACCCTTCCAAATGGTGGGACCGTGTACTACTAGCACAAGCAGATGCCTTTATCCGTAAGGTAATTAATGATTAAAGTGGTTTGGATGCACTTGACAGGCAGAGGATATTGAATGAAATTAAAATGCGAATGTATCTCCAACATAATATGTGCGGCCAGAAGGTGCATGAGCATAATGGAAAACAAAATCACATTAATCAAGCCTATTAAACAGGAAAATAAAGAACAGCAGAGCTGCAAGCAGTGGCACTGCGAGATCTCCAGTTACCATCATTCAGTTTCCAGTGTCACCCACCGTGCTGCCATTTGTGTCCTTCTTACAATCTATGTAACATTACATGTGGCTGTAATTTAAAGGTGTGAGCTTTGCATTTTCAGGGCATGTGCTGCTGGAGTCATTAATGCCCATATTCGCCATGACCCCCTGACCCCCTGTGTTCAGCAGGCAGCAGATGGGTTATATTCACTTCTGGTGGGTTGTTCCATGTGGGATAGGTGACTCCCAACCCCCAGGATGATTTGCATGGTCTGCTGACCTTTCCAGTCCAGGGGGAGAGTGGCTTGACTTCCAAGCCTCTCCTGACTATATAGCCCCACTCGGTCTCGACCTTCATTCCCAACTCCAGGATGGTTTCCACTTTCTGCTAGGTTTGGCTATACCACGTATCTCCTTAGTGCGCGGTTTGTGCAAAAGATAATAGCTCTGCAATTCAGACTATGCTAGGAAAGCTGGTGTTCGGGGCCAGGCGTACACCACTGTAATCTCAGGCATGGGGAGCAGCCTTGGAAATGGTGCTGAGACCGATGGCGTACATCTGTTCCCTGGATAAGCGGGTTTTAATGAGCTACCACAACATTTACAGCCGCAATTGGTGCCTTTCCCACATATTGATCCGCTTACAAGAGGGATCCTGCAAAATAGCCCTCCAGGACAAGACCAGCACATAATATTGCTCTGTGGAGGAAGAGCTCTTCAAAATGATGAGAACCTGTTGTCATCTGTATTCATTAGGCGACACCTTGTCAGCCAGCGAATGGCCAGATTTTTCTTCAACCTCAAACGACTTATTTAATTGGGTGGCATGTGCAAATCCTAGTGCAAGGAGTGGATCATGTGACTTGGGATGGAGTTGAAATGATGGATCCTGAAGCAAAGGCTGGTAGCCCTCAGCAAGCCTGAATGCTTAATGTGTGGAGAAATCTAATCTCAAATAGGCTTAATTGAAATGTATTATGTTACTACAATGCCGGCCTATAGCCTTTATTGAACTATTTCATGCTTGAGGAAAAGACCAGGCCCCCTCAACGATGTGTTATTAACCTATATGGACAAATGAATGAATCCGGCGCTTTTACATGCAGCTGTGTAACTGCTGCCAAGGTGTTAAGCTGACTACAGTGAGGGAATCCTGATAGGCATCAGCCTTGCCGGCGAGGGCATGGGCACCAGGTCGCTTATTCATTATTATTCTCTGTCTTTCTGTTTTGTCCAATTTAGACATTCTGTGGTCTTCTGCACCATGATCTAGGTATGTATCACATTACTAGTCTATTAGTATACAAAATGTGTTCTAGTTTCCTGGCAGGAAAAGGATGAACAAATTAAACTTTTAATTTCTCAAGAAAATCTCCAGACAGGACATTTTTAAAAACTCTTAAAAACGAGGCCATTTGTAAAATTTTGGGGGCACTTTTTAAAAATACTAATTAATGCATACATTTTTATTGTGATATGATCTCAGATTAAAATACATGCAGTGATCGCCACCGTTTGCAAACATGAGTAAGTATAAAGCATACTATTACCGTTCCAAAGAAGTGTGCGATCATCTGTATGCATATAAAATACCGTCTGTATGTGTGAGAGGGCAGGAGACACTTCGAACTAATTTGCCTTTTATTTAGCTCTTAATAGTCTTTGTATATATGTACAATATATGTACAATTAGTTTATAAATAAAGTAAAAATTTCATCACAGTTTTTCAAATGAACTATTTTTAAAAATATTCTTAGAAGCTACTGTACGGAAGGTGTATTAGAATACTCGGGAAAATGAAAGACACTGTTTTACAACTGTAAATGTAAACCGATCCCTTCAAAATAAAACAAATATTGCAAATTAATTGTGACCTATGAGCAGTTCGGCAATGTTTTAAAACTAAATGAAACAAGTACCAATTATCCTCTGCCCCATGAAATACTTATACTGTAGAGCAGTTTAATTTGAGTTGTGAAATCTGGGAATCGCTCAATGTCATGACCCAAGCTCTCATGTTGTTTACAACCATGATGGCATGCTATTAATCTTAAGATAATAAAAGGTATATGGATATAAACAGTATTGTTTCATCCTATATCTTGTTTCGAAAATATATTGATATACCGTGAAAATTCGATATACTGATATACCGCCTAGCCGTAGGTGACTGTGGCTGATTGGGGTTGGGGGAGCCAAAGTCATGGTAAGCACACAAACCCTATCTGACGAATCTCTTTGTGTCAAATAACTGCACTCCATAGTCAGTGTCAGCAGTCAGATATGTGTCAAATAACTGCACTCCATAGTCAGTGT
>JAABNX020000001.1:1401136-1427869 GCA_015163995.2 Mormyrus lacerda
CTGCATACATATTTGCATTTGTGTCTTTGTGGGGACTCTCTGTTCATTTCTACAAGCATAACCCTAATCCCAACAACCACGACCCTACCCAGCCCTAACCTTAACCATGAGTAGCCATACAGAATACAAGATGTTTTGAGTGCT
Source organism: Mormyrus lacerda (assembly GCA_015163995.2). Taxonomy (NCBI): domain Eukaryota; kingdom Metazoa; phylum Chordata; class Actinopteri; order Osteoglossiformes; family Mormyridae; genus Mormyrus; species Mormyrus lacerda. The sequence continues at coordinate 1,401,281 of JAABNX020000001.1, forward strand.
TTGACAGAATTGTATGAAATTGACGACATTTGGTCCCCACAATGTGGTAAATACACACACCCACAACAGGTGCCTATCCAGCAGCTATGCCACCTGCCCAGTGCAGTGATGGGGACACTGGCTAGCAGGTTAGCCCATCCTGTGGTCTGTGTGGACCCCAATGCCCCAGCGCAGCGATGGGGGCACTGGCCAGCAGGTTAGCCCATCCAATGGTCTGTGTGAATCCCAATGCCCCAGTGCAGCGATGGGGGCACTGGCCAGCAGGTTAGCCCATCCAGTGGTCTGTGTGAATCCCAATGCCCCAGTGCAGCGATGGGGGCACTGGCCAGCAGGTTAGCCCATCCAGTGGTCTGCGTGGACCCCAATGCCCCAGTGCAGCGATGGGGGCACTGGCCAGCAGGTTAGCCCATCCAGTGGTCTGTGTGAATCCCAGTGCCCCAGTGCAGCGATGGGGGCACTGGCCAGCAGGTTAGCCCATCCAGTGGTCTGTGTGAATCCCAGTGCCCCAGTGCAGTGATGGGGACACAGAGCTGTAAAAATTATGCAGCCATTCGGATGAGGTGTAAAACTCAGGTTCTGACTCCCCAAGGTCCTAAAAGATCCAGCATCCTTCGATATTGTAGGGGTGGAACCCGGATGCCCTGGCTAAATTACCCACTGTGGCCCTATCAGATCTGGCCTCCTAATCATCCCCTATATCTAATTGGTAAATTCTCTCCTGCCCCTTCACCACCTTAACTACTGCATGGTGAGCGTACTGGTGCACAATGGCTGCCATCGCATCATCCAGGTGGGGGCTACACAGTGGTGGTGGTTGTGGTGGCTCCCCAGTGGTTCTGAAAAGTGCTTTGGGTGACTTGAAAAGCACGATATGAATGTAACATTCAGTGGCTCCACAAAGGAATTTGAAAGCCTTGCACCTTATCAAGGGACTCTCTCCTGTCACAGCTCATGACCTTTGATAAGGCATTTTCTTTATGGTCTACCCTGCCCTGACCCCTTGCTGTGACATCTGATCAACGCTCTAACAACAACGTATTTGGTGAATCGGCTGTTAGTAATGCTGGACCTGGTCATATGAGGAGAAGGCGAAAGGTCGAGATCTACTGTATGGATGCATGAGCAGGAGTGGAAAAAGCAGTACTTAGAATCAGTGTTGCAATGAACATTTTTCAAGAAGATTGACATGTTGTAATCTGGAAGATGGTGTAGCGCTCTGGGCATCTCGAGGTCTCCTCGCTTGTCCCTGACAGCCCTGAGGGGCTCACGAGCAGACCATGGTTCCCTACAGAGCAGATCCACCTTCTAGTCTTGCCTCTGAACTTTATTTTCTGTGAGTCTGAACACAGAGAGCGACTTTAGTGCCGTCTCATTCAGCTAGCTGAGGTGGACATTCATTTCAGCAAACACATCCTCCTTTCTGTCCAGCCAGCATATCGCTGAGTGATACTGGTTCTTTTTTTGGTGGATGAATTTCTGCTAAGGGTTCTTCATCATAAGCTCTGTCAAACAGAGCGGTCGCTATGACGACGGCAGCCAGACGGCCCATTCGGGAAAGTACTTGTAGGAATGAGCGCTCTGTCGTCTCAAAAAGCCCTGAGTGCAGTGACAATACCCACAGAAGGTTTAGTGGCCCGGTGAGCACGGCAGGCAGGGGGCGCTGTGACCACCTGCCTGTATTGCCGTGGTAACTGTGCAAACTCTGGGCCTGGCAGCCATCAGCATAATCATCCTGGAGAGGCAGGTGGGTACCAGCATGTCCCTGGAGCAGAGGTTAAGTCCTGAAGCAAGACCCCGTGGAGGTGGGTGGTGTTTTCGGTGATGGTGGTGGTTGATGTTGTACCTTTGTATTTCTAGTACTGGAGACTTGCAAAATGTGCCCATATGCATTAAAAGCAACGACATAAAAGTCATTTCATTGCCTCTGTATTCTAGAAAGTAGCCCGAGGCCATAAAGGATTTTTTTAAACCAACGAAATATTTTTGGTATAATTTCTAAAGTGATGGGAAGGCACCGAACACAGACTGAGTGTGAGGATTTTTGGAGCCGAAGGTGCGTTCTGCTCATCACTGGGTGTTTAGCTTTGCTGATCTTGGGAGCAGAAAATACCAGCATTTCACACTATCGGTGTCTCTTCCTCTACTGAGGGACTCGCTTCCTTGGCAGATGGTCACACAAGCTGTCTTTACTTCTACATTTCTTAACAATATTCAGCAGCCAAATATACTACAGTTTGCTCACTTCGTATGAGATGAGAGAATTTACTATAATTAATGCTAATGTGCACATTGCACATGTCCTCCACATACTGTGCAATTGACTGGAGTATTTTCAGTGGTTCGTGAAGGTCTAGTATGGGCGACTTGGGGGGGCTGTAAGCTGATACTTTTTCTTACTCTTTACATAAAAAATAGAAAGGTCACCTGACCCCTCCTGCATTTTGACCTGAGGGGTTAAGCGACACTCTTGTGACAATGTATTTCTCTTCAAACAATCAATAATCCGATTGTTTAACGCAAATTTAATTTCCAGCCCTGGATGGCATTAGCCTTGCATCATGTTCCTTTCATGATATCCTCTTTCATCTGGAGATTAAATCTAAACATGGGTTAATGCATCAATGCAAGCTGAGGATGAATGTATAGAAAGTGAAGGTGTGCACGCTTAGTGACACAGTGGGAAGCAGATAGAGAAATAACAGTTGGTGGTGGGAAGAGAAGTGTGTTGTATTTTAATGAGATTCTATGTTTCTGCATTTATATGTTTCCCAATGTCTGTTTCTCCTTGGGCCAGTACAGCGACGGCACCCCAAACCGCCACTCAGCTACTGAAAACCATTACGTTTGTCGCTCTTGTATCTGAAAAGCAGAAAATAAGGTTTCAGCCCCATGGGCATCATCCTAATTCTGGAGTGATTTACATGTGGGGGGGGGGGGAACAGCAGGCCGATGGAGCTGGGATTATGTCGAGGTGGGAATTTAAGATTATCTTGTGGCTTTGTTGCATTGCCGGGAAACGCGACAGCTGGGGGCGAGATCGGGCTCAGAAGACAAAACCAGCCATTTTCACTCTGAAATAACCCAGGCAGCAGAGTGGGGGGGCGCGGGGGGGTTAAGGGGTAGCAGTGTGATCATAGCGCACGGACCCAAACTGCTGCTGTCATGTCAGCTTTCCGTTTTTTATTTTGATTTGGTGGAAGAATATATTGCTTTCTGCGTTATTTGATACATGAGATTTAAGTTTGCGTGTGTTGTCTTTGCTAGTCACACAGTCTCTGATGATCATGGCTAATTCACAGCACCTGCTGCGCTTTGTTAAGTACCTTAAAAAGTTGTACCCCATTCCTCTCGTCTTCCCAAGGAACAAAAGAAATGTCACAGCCTTGGAGGGAATGACTTCGGCGCACATCCTCCTTATGACTCAATCCTGCTGCCCTGGTCCCATAGCACTCGGAACAGGACTTTCAAATTGGTTTCCCCCCAAGGTCAAGTGAAATGCAGCAACTGTTAAATTCAATCTGGGGAAGCAGTGGAATGACTGGTTTTCATTCCTCTGTAGTTTTGTGTTCCAGACAAGAAACCAACATGAGTTTGTTGGATCTAATTTCGTCATTCTGGTTGAAGGCCCCTGCTAAGTAAGACTGGCACCCAGCCCTGCTTTCTTCCCATCAGCAGCGATGGTTGGGTTGCCACCATTTGGTTAAATAACTTCTCTGTCTCTGGTGTATGCAATAGAACTGTGCGTCTCTATCCCAGTAGCGGCTACTGCCAGCTCTTTCCGATATTGAGTACAAACACAAGGGGAATTGTCATTGTTTTATTATTAAGTGGCGACCCTTAATCTGACAGCCTATATCTTAGGAAATCCTTGCCTAGGGACTATAAAGTTTTATGATTTCTTCTGTGAAATGCCTGAATTAGAACCTCCGATGCATAAAGCCTGGTCGCTCCCCTTTGAGACGGCGCTGCGGTGCTCATCCTGTCCTCGAGGGACGTTGTGCTATAGATTTGTTTCTCAGCCACGGGGAGCTTATTGACTGCATTGATTATGCTGCTCTTGGCAGGTGACTGAAAGGCCCAGATCAATGTCTTGATGCAATGCAGTCTTTTTCTGTCACCTGCCTTGGGTGGGGCTGCCATTCTGCCCTCTTTAATCTCTCCCTGTAGCCCCTCCGGATGTCAGCTAATGGACGATTCAGCCTGCAGAGTGCAGCAAGCCTGAGATACTGTAAGTCCCACTACCACGTTTCCAAAGGTGTGAGTTGGCAGCCCTGCAAGTTCCTCTAGCTCATTAAAAAAAAAAAAAAAAAAAAAAAAAACAAGCTTAGTTGACAAATGTGCAGGATTAAGCCAAATTCTTTTTTCCTCTCTTTTTTTGGTGGTGTTGGGAATTCGTCTGTGCTCTCATACACTGACGCCTGAGTGCCAGTGCCAGTCCAGATGAGGTGGAAGGTGATGAAAGCTAATTTATCTGGAGAAGTAGTGTGCAGGCCACATCTGTCAGCCTGGTCCTGTTGGTCCAGGATATCAAAGAAGTGGCCATCCACTTTGCCTGGCTGCGTCTGAAGAAGGCGGTAAAGGAAATGAAATCAATTTCACTGTCTGAAGCTAAGGGGACGTTTTAAATAGAATTCTTTCCACAGGCAATGTGGACATCTCATTACAAACATGGAGTGCATTCTGGGAAATCCACAGCACAGGGCAGAGGATACCGTTGATGGGACGTTCCATCTCAGGGCACACAGACAGCACTCCACCTGGACCTTTTAAAGGGAGACACTGGCCATTGCTAGAATAAACCCACATGAACTGACTCAAGTTCATAGCCCTGAAGGTGTGAGCCCACAATTGTATCCATCAAGAAGAGCAGTAGCTTTTCCGGGCTCCCTTTCTGGCTCATCTAAGGCTCAATGAGCTTTGCTTTTTCACTGGCAGAAGTTTCACCATTTTGCATCAGGTACCTACTCAGCCTGTCTCCATCTTACCTTCAGGTCCCAGTTAATGTCAGTTTTTCCTGCTCCTTAGTGCGGCTTTGCCCTCTTAGGGCAAAGGGCCTTTAACACAGGCTTCCTTTACCCGCCTTGAAGCCAGGATCGCATTTCCATCCCTGACCTTTGGTCCATTCCTTACCATCCCTTGTGGGCAGTGGCTTGATGGTTAGGGAAGCGCACTTGTAATTGAAAGATTGCAGGATCGAATCCCCCCCTGAGCGAGGTACCATCCCCAAGCACTGCTCCCTGGGCGCTGACTTAGCTGCCCCCTGCTATGTTACGAAAGTCACATATGGGTTAAATGCAGAGGACTGTGTGGTGTGTTGACAATGACCACTGATCACCTAATTCTAATCCCACATCCCTTCTCGTTCCTCTAACATCCTGCCTCCAGGTAAATGGCTCTCCACTGGGCCGAGTTAGCGCTCTGTGTGGCACGATCCCTTAATCACCTACACAGTAGGAGAACATCTGGCCCACTAGCAAACTAGGATCGGCCTGTAGCTCGAGACGATGGGCGGCGTCGACGAAGACCAGCCAAAGACAGCTGGGCTGGTTGATAGGGACAGATGCTAACAAGGTGCCCTGCTGTGGATGGTAACCATAGCCAGACCGTCCACCAAAAGGTGGCCATTACAAGTCTCTCTGCAGGAGGCTCAAGTTGCACTTAAACCACTTAGGTAATTAAAAGAAGAATGATCTGCCTTCCTTCTTGCACTCATCACATGATGAGTTTTCATCTGTCGCCTGTGGATTCTACACGGACTCCTAATTCCTGAACAAGCGCTGGGGCTTTGAGTGAAAACAAGCGTGTGGTAGCAGCTTTATAGAATAACTGTCTGTAAAGTGTTTATTCTATACTTATGTTAATAAGAAGGCATTCGGAATATTGGCAGATGAGATCTAGGCTACACAGATGTGAGCAATGGTTTACAAAGGATGTTATGATGGTTCAGACCAAGACGATGTGGGTGGCTGAGTGGGGGGGGGGGGGGTCCTGTTAATAGCTGTTATTTGAGCAGCTTTGTGTTTTAACACATCTGTGGGTCCTGCTGGTAAAATACCCCCAGGGTGACGGACCTCGGCACCTCTTCCCTCTGTAGGTGAGGTCAAACGCAATATGAAGCTGTCCGGCGGACTGTGGGTAACTGCTGTCCTTGTTGGTCCTTATTAAAGCCAACTCTGCGTAAGGTTGCTTTGTGGTGGGGAAGCCCGGCGAGCCCAAGGTGAGAACCCCAGTGGTGCCGTCATCACACGCATCACAGGGCGGACATGCTGCTCTGGCGGGCATGCAGTCAGTTTTGTCCTGAGGGTGAAGTCTGACTTGTAGGCTGCAGTTACTTTCTGCCATGGTAAATCCCTTTGGTAACCATTTGCTTCTTGAGCTTTTAATAGCGCAGAGAGCATCTTCCTGCCTCTCACTGTCGTGTGCAGCCTCCTGCTGCAATTTTCAGGTTTCCACAAAATTACGATTTGCAGGTTTGCTCTTCATTTGTGTCAGATATTCATGGCATTGTCGTGTGTGTGTGTGCCAGGTGTCCTATAGGCCGAGTCAGCGTGGCCCTTGCGGTTAGGTTAGCCTGTTCGGTTTCAAAGATGTCCACCGACTGTGTGACACGGACCCTGAGGGTGCTCTCTCAGACTGCCTCTTGTAATGCATGTGGCGTTCTGCCCTTCCTTTGTCCCTGGATGGCGGCGCTAAAAACACCTCGCTTTACCCAAGATTTTTATTAAAAGTTCCCTTCAGGGTTTTTGATGCCATTGTCCATTTGAAATCTGGGTTGGTTGCATCATGATTGTGTTCGGGAGGAAGGTTGGGATTCTTCAAAGGACTTGGTTAATGCTATCTGTGAAATGCTAAGACATTTTAATGCAGAGGGCTGCTGCTCTATTTTGTAAACCATAATCATTGTGTCAGTAGCAATACTCTCCTTACATACTTATGTACATGTGGACTTTTATATTTTTAAGGGGATCGGGATTCAGTTTGAAATTTCTGGACCTCAGCCTCCATTCATTCAGCGGATTATAAAAATACAAATATAAGAAAAACTGGACACAGAGATGATTGCTAGAAAGGTGTACAAGTGCTGATTTATTAGATTAATTTTAACAAGCTGGTGTGATGTATTATTCTGCACTAAATCTATTATGTTCAAGTTTTACTTGCATGAATTATTTGACCGCATTAATAATTATGTATCGCCAAAGGGAAGTATGACATGCTGGGCCAGCAGAGGTTGATTTTATTTGCTTTTGAATCACTCGCCTGTGTGACAGGCAGGACAGCAGTGAAGGCAGCTTCAGCACAGAGAAGAATGCAGCTCTGTGGTTCTGGGGGGGCCGTCACCTAAGCAATGGCCTTTCGGGCGGGTCAGCCTCTGCGAACCCAAACGTCACTTTGTGTGGTTTAGCACTTCTTCTCATGTTAATTAAAGTGACCTCGGTCGTCCTTAATAAATAACTAGCTGAACCATGGATAACTAATAGGTGACTCCACAAGAAGCAGTGTGGACCTTCAGTTCTGGGTCTACGTTTGGGTGATCCATAGGAAGATGTTCTTCAAAATAGACTTACGGAATAATATCCCATGGGGAGATGCTCTTGAAGACCAGTTCATGGGCTGGCATCATGTGAGAAGCTGAGCCATCTGTATTTCTGGTCAGTCCCTGCATCTGAAAGTGATGCGATTCTCCATTCATAATGTAATACGGTGATCTACTCCAGTGTACGGCCTGGTATAAGATTTCAGCCTAACGATGTGTTAGCCAAGTGCATCTAAACATATTCTCTTGGTGCTGCGGTAGCCTGACTAATATCTGGCTCCTTAATAATAGTCTAAGTGTACACCACCAGAGCAAAGCTAGATTGATTATTATTGAATTTTTATTAAGCTGAGTTGTCGCCCACATCGTTACAGCCAGACGCCTTGAGTTTCCTGTTATCTGTCCAAGTGCGACAGATGTCACAATGGTTGATTCATACAATTTTTAGATTCGGGACTGAGGGAGCAGCGGTTATCTTCATCAGTGACATATTCTGAATGGATATGAAATTTATGTCAGTCGTGAAAGTGCCTCTGTACTGAACACTGTGCTAAGCGGACCACAAAACTTGCCCGTGGCTTGTCTGGGGAGGAAAAGGGTGAGCGTTTTTTATTTATCATCTGCACTCCTGAAAGCTGAGGACTTTCTCTCAATTATTTATCATGCCTGTCTACCATTGGGAAACCCTATCAGTGTCTCACTGACTCTGCCGGAATACACCTTTTGTACTCTGCCTTCACCCATTTTGATCGTAGCCTTTTCTGGGAGTACGCCTGGCCCATTAGCCGTCAGATGTCACGGCAGAATCGCAGAATACACACGGCTATATGAGCAATAGGGATTTTATGGCATCCAGTATGTGTCGGCTCTTCCCTTGAGTCAGCCAGGCTCTCTCCCTCCACATGCCTCCTCTTCGCGGATCCTTTTCTGTTGGCATCCTCCCTTCCGGCCAATCTGTGGCATTTCTTCCCTTAGCTGCATGTCTGCATTTTACACCTCCGGAGGGTCAAGATATTTGGACAGATATGCAATTCGGGGGCCTAAGCACAACCCACGTACCCTGAGGATGAAGGGGCTCGCAAAGGCCCCGCAGGCCCAGGAGAGAGGAGAGACTGAGCATGGTACAGTACATGTATACCTTGGTGCACGGTGGGTGAAATGTGGCATCGCGATGACAGTCATCTGTAGAGGACGGGAAGCAAATAAACAAGGAGGAGGTGGAGTGTAGTAGCACGTAAGAAAGAGTTTGACCATGACGTGACACTGTTGACTGTAACCCAATCACATCAACACCAGGCACAATTTGGAGTCAACAGTTTACTTGAACTGCAGGTCTTTGGCCTGGTCCCAAGCAAACATGGGGAGAACATGCAAACACCATACGGATGGAGCTGGAGCCAGAGTCCTGCCGTCACCCCTCAAGCCAGCAAAAGTATTCAAACTTAAAATTCAACAGTACACAGGAGACAAACAGGAAATGGCACAACGAAACCAGGTGCTGAAGTTCTCCTGGAGGCTGTTAGGTTTTTTGATTGTAACTGACAGGCTGTTGCCGCAGTCAGAGTCCCAGTAGTCAAGACTGTGAAGAGCCTGGGGTTGTAGCTGAATCACACTGTTCTTAAAGAGACCTCTCTCAAAGCTCTGGAGCTGAGAAGACACTTTTCAGGTATGTTTACACTACATAGATCAAGGAGGTGCTGGTTCACACCCTTCAGGGACACCAGGAACGCATTTGTTAGCTCTTCATTCTTCTCATCTCATATTATTGATCTGCTCTTACCTACCTGTGTGTGGTAGCATGTCTGTGGGTGTAACCTTGGACCCCCACTGGTTTTTCTCTCCTATATGAAACTATGGCGTTTCTTTTGTTGTTTTGTGGCGTTTACTCACTATTCATCTACTCCATGGCTGAACCGTCAGTGATGGTGTTGCCTGAGTCTCTGCCGTTATGTCATTCTAACAGGTTAAAATGAAATTCTAATTAGCATTTTGAGGCAACACTTTCGGGGCACGTACTGTACAAAGATCAGTTCCGTTGAGTTGTTTTTCTTGCATTTGTTCTAGGTTTTAAAGTATCACAATTTTCTAGGGTAATACTGTCTAAAGTTTATTATGACCTAGACTCCTCCACAATGGAAGGACTCACTGTGTGGAACTAATTTCTTTTAATAAGTTCAGCAAATCAGACTTTACCATATGGTGTCCCACAGGTTAGCAGTTAGGACCATTATAGGCAGGGAAACAGACTGTGTTCCACCATCAGAAAAACAAACCTACCCCCTAAGCCCATCTCTGTCCCAACCTATGGATTATATTTATTATAATTATATATACACACACACACTATATTGCCAAAAGTATTGGGACACCTGCCTTTACACACACATGATTTTTAATGACATCCCATTCTTAATACATCGGCTTTAATATGGAGTTGGTCCACCCTTTGCAGCTATAACAGCTTCAGTTCTTCTGGGAAGGTTTAGGAGTGTGTTTATGGGATTTTTTGACCATTCTTCCAGGAGAGCATTTGTGAGGTCAGGCACTGGTGGTGGATGAGAAGGCCTGGCTCACAGTCTCTGTTGTAATTCATCCCAAAGATGTTCTGTCGTGTTGAGGTCAGGGCTCTGTGCAGACCAGTCAAAATCCTCCACACCAAACTCGCTCATCCATGTCCTTATAGACCTTGCTTTGTGCACTAATGCCCAGTCATGTTGGAACAGGAAGGGGCCATCCCCAAACTGTTCCCACAAAGTTGGGAGCATGAAATTGTCCAAAATGATTTCGAATGCTGCATCATTAAAAGTTACTACCCTGGAACTAAGAGGCCAAACCCAACCCCACACCATAATCCCCCCTCCATCAAACTTTACACTTGGCACAAAGCAATTGGCAAGTACCGTTCTCCTGGCAACCGCCAAACCGACACTCATCTATCAGATTTCCAGACAGAGAAGCGTGATTTGTCACTCCAGAGAACATGTCCGCACTGCTCTAGAGTCCAGTGGCGTCGTGCTTTACTCCACTGCATCTGACGCTTTGCACTGCACTTGGTGATGTAAGGATTGGACGCAGCTGCCGGCCATGGAAACCCATTCCATGACGTTCTTGAGCTAATCTGAAGGCCACATGAAGTTTGGAGGTCTGTAGCTATTGACTCTGCAGACAGTTGGGAACTTCTGCACACTGTTCGCCTCAGCATGCGTTGTCCCCTCTCTGATTTTACGTGGGCTACCGTTTCGTGGCTCAGTTGTTCCCAATTGCTTCCACTTTGTTATAATACCACTAACAATTGACCGTTGAATATTTAGTAGTGAGGAAATTTCACAAATGGACTTGTTGCACAGGTGGCATCCTATCACAGTACCACGCTTGAATTCACTGAGCTCCTGAGAGCGACCCATTCTTTCACAAATGTTTATGGAAGCAGTCTGCATGTCTAAGTGCTTGATTTTATACACCTGTGGCTATGGAAGTGATTGGAACATCTGAATTCAATGATTTGGAGGGGTGTCCTCCTGTCGGCAACGTAGCATATGTATATATAATGTTTGTGTGTGTGATATGCATTTGCTGATATGGTCTGCTAGTGAAGCTTTGGCAGTGACAGTGGTGTAAATGCCATTTAATCCACACACCTGCTCCTTGCACAAAAGAGTGCAACATTGTCTCGGTGTGACAGGTCCTTAATGCCCAGCGCTGTGTGCGTGTGTAAGGGACCGCCCTCATTCGAAAGTCCCTCCTCCACCCCGCCTCCCCTCATGAATATTCAATAAGGCTGAGCCATTATTCATGAGCAGGAATCTATGCAGTCATTTTGCACAGCTGAGGAGAGGGGTCTGCACGCTCGAGCATCGAAGGCAGTGCATGTGTGAAGATCAGGAGGGGAGAGAGCGCAGGGGCCCGCTGGCGGAGAAGTCGACTCCTCTCTCTGTCAGCCGCACAGGCACGCGGGAAGCTGGAGTGAGTGTGTGCGTGCGCGCATGCCGGAGAGAGAGACTCGCCACGGAGTGACCGATGAGAGACAGAGCACCGGTGTGGAGGGAGATTCCCCGTCTGCTCTACCGCCACTGCCACCACTGCCGCTCCGCCGTGGGGGATCTTAAGCTCGCCCACGATGGGCTGCAGTCTGTGCTCCTTGCGGAAACGGGAGGAACACTACAAGCTGCTGTACGAGATCGCGCAGGTGAGTGAGCGAGCCAGCGCGCGCCGGAGCCGCTCTGCTCTCGTCGGCGCGCCGCCGCGCAGGTGCCCCCGCGGAGCGGCCAAGTTTCCCACAGCAGGAGATCTGGCGACGGCTTCCTTCATCCTCTGAAGTGAGACGCCTTTACCATGCACTGCCTGTGCGTCTTTGCTGGGAACTCTGTTAGGCGCGTAGCTGTTTTCCTGTGTCTGCTGATGTAGTGATGAAGGCTGATGCAGACTTGCCTTTCTCGTCTTGTAGAGAAACAGAGCAGCCGCCGTGTGTCATAGCTGATCTGGTAACGGGAGTCTCTGCGATGTTCTCTTTGGTGTTAAGCGATATTTCTCGTACCGTTTATGGATGTCTATTCACCCTGGGGCCACTGAGGAACGGAAAGGCGAGCGTCACCCGGTCATAGGCTTTCCTGTCCGGGGCAGGTTATTAGGTTTATGTTCTTCTGTACAGAGCAAAGGCGACGAAGGAGGGACGTGACGGATCCTGAAATATAAGGTGACTAACTTATTGTTAGAGCTGACTGAGGAACGCGGGTCCACAGACGGAAAAGAATTTGGGACCAGTTTGCATCAGAATAATGAAAACATTTGACACAAAGGACGACCAGGTTTATAGGGAAAAAACGGCAGATACCGCTTTGAGATTCATTTAAGTCATGAAATCGTTTTAAATTTAACGCTGTGTCTGAAAACGTGTGTTTGTGGTATTAGGCTCCTGTGTTCCGCTTCGGGACGTGCACATCCCAGTTTAACTTTTATATATTTCAGGTGACTTTAAACTCAAACTTGATCTTTTGCTTATGTTTAAAAAGTCGCCGTGTGCCTGATTCTCTCCCCGCTGCTCCTCTCCATCATGCCTCCCGGTCACATTCCGCGGCGCTCGGTTTCACCGGCCGTGCGTGTCTGTTTGACGGGGAAGTGCCAGGGGAGAGATGGTCGGCCGCCGGCAGGGGGAACCTGTTCGTAACCATTCCCAAAATCGACGGTGCTCAGCCGGCCCCACTGTGTATGTCAGCCAGGTGCTAATAGGATTCGTTACTGGGTTTGGTGACATGGCAGAGGTCAGTGGAGTTTGGAAGAAGGGACGTGTCTCCCCATGCTGACCGTTTGTCCTCAGGTGTATCCACTGAGCTATGGCATCTTTGTTCATGTGCGGCTTTGGTCACTTCTATACCCCGACCGGGCAGGGGGTGTGTCCGCGGGCTGTGTGCCTTCCTCGAAGCTGAAGCTGACCCCCCGCAGCACCGTACCATCAGCATGAGCTTAATAAACCGCAATTACGCGCTTTTCAAGTGTGTCTTATCGTGCTCCTGGGGTTTCGCTGCATAAGGCAGCCTTGGAAACTTCAAAATGATGATGTATGTGATGGGAATAACCCCCCCCCTTTCATGAGATCGCTCCCAGCTCATCAGATAAGCAGTCGGAAGATGCATACTTGGGTATCTGACATTCATTTCATTTTGTTTCGTCTGTCTTTATATTGTTGCCCCCTTTCTGCCTTCCTTCCCTCTGTTTACTGCACACGCATGTACGGTGCATGTCCGTGTTCACGAGCACCTGTGTCGGCTGACTTCCCGCCCGCTTACATGTTGCGGTTCTGATTTATGCCGCTGTCACCGTCGCGGGCCTCCCCGAGCTCTCGGCATGCCTTTGCCGGGCTTCTGTGATGAGCCGCGGTCTCCAGGGACGCACCAACGCGGCTAATTAGCAGCGGATATTAACGAGAGCCGAGCAGCTTACACTTTAGCGGTAAACTCAAAGGGCATGAAGCGTGCTGGTTTGGGGACCTGGAGTTCCCATGCCTAGAATCTATAATCCATCCAGTAGTACTACATACAAAGCCGTATATACTACATACATACAGTATATACTACACACCTATATACTACATACATACAGTATATACTACACACCTATATACTACATGCAGTACATACAATACTACATACAGTACATGCGCAGTATACTTCAGCCCCCTGGACTAGATATGGTAACATTTATGCTTCTTAAATATGCTGCTATATACCATAAGCACAGTCGCTTTTTTCTACCCATTCTATATGTTTTATATTTTGTATTTTTGAAACTTCATGTTTTTGTTTATTTGTTGAACTTAATATTCATATGTACCTCAAAGCATTGCTGTGGAATTGCACACATTGAGATACATTGTAACCTGTTACAACAATAAAGGCATTTCATCTGTCCTGTCACCCCCTGACCACTAGACTGCGCTCACAGCCATTTCCTGCGTCCTCGTCTGCCTGGTGTTTGACAGCACGGCCTCTGCCGCCTCTACCTGCATCTGTTTGGCATCTCCCAGTTACACCAAAATATCAGCTGTTTCACCCAGTTGGCACCACATGTAGTTGGAAATCTGGGAGTCGCAGCCGGGGTCTGGGAGTCACAGCCAGATTTGGTAGTCATAGCCCGGGTCAGAGAGTCACAGCTGGATATGGGAGTTACAGCCGGGTTCTTTGAAGGCACTTTGGGGCGGATGTCTTTCTGATAGGCCGCTGAGCCCCCACCCTCGACAGCTAATTAAATGATATATAAAACATGAAAAATGGCCCGATTCATACTTCAGGTCGCACTCTGGCTCACAAAGGGTGATTCTGGGAGTCAATCGCTCAGACGCTCCTCAGCTCAGATTGTAGATATTTCGGCCGACATCAAAGTGATTTATCTGGCCATTGTTCTGCGGGTGGGGTGCGCTCCCGGTTCACATACGGGACAGGCGGGGCCTTGCTCAGCGAGCTTCACGGAGGCGTAGCGGGGATTAATCTCAGCTCGAGGTAAGCGTGAAGCCTTGTGGGCTTCAGGGACTGGGAGCTGATACCCAGAGGGTCTGCGGGGGGCAGGCGACCAGTCGCTGTCTTTCTTAATCCCCCATGGGGGAGCAGGCAGCTGGACCGCTGTGCTGATGGTTTGTGTGTATGTGTCTGTATACGCTTGTATTTGTGTATATATGTGTGTCTGCGCGTGTTTTTCTATCTGTGTGTGTGTGTGTGAGAGGAACCAGCCTCAGTGGAGTAATGCTTCTGAACTCTTGCTGGTCTGTACCCCCCCCGATCCCGCCCTTCCCCCAATTGTTAGCTACAAATGTATCCATCCATCTTCTTGTCCTATTACATTTTTGTGAATGATGTTCCTCGCCCATTAAAATTGATAGGATAGAACAAAAGGGAGAAAAAAGAAAAATGTGCCTCTTGATTGATCTCGTGTCCACCAGCGAGATTGTCCTGAGATATAATGTAGGCTTCGCAGCCGTTTTTAAATGGAATAACATCCCCCGTCATGGCGAATATCTGGAGCTCCCATCTTCAGGTCGTTCCTTTGATTAGGGTGGCATGGCAAAGACCTCTTCTGTCGTTTAATCAGGGTCGAGACCTGTCAACATCCGCTTTTCAGTATTTCCGAAAATTGATGTCACTTTATATTGAATTGTTCCGTGAGCGTTTGTGATATTCAGTTAGGATATTAAGCGGCGTATTTTTCCAGGCCTGGCAGCCTCCTGCTAATCCCTCATGTCTGATGATATCTGTCTTCTTTTCTGTTACACTCTGCTTTTATCACGGAGCCAAAGACTTGCTATAAAAAACACCCCAAAGTTACATTTGTTTGGGAAAGCAAACAAATATCGGACTAGCGACAGCCTTACGAGGGATAAACACACGGTGCAGCTAAATCCAGCTGGTGTTTCATCCTGATGGTTTTGTTGAGATGGTAAGTGGTGCCACAGGAGTAGGCTGGATGTGTGGTAACGTGAAGCAGCCAGTCTGTTAAATCTCTTTGAGGACACTGGAAGGAGCTGATGAGTTGCCCTTTTCCTTTCTGCAAGTTTTCTTAGCCCAGAAAGCTCTCAGCTGACCTTTTCCTGTCATGTTCCCAGTCATTTCAGCCCCCAGTCCCTTCAGCCCCCTCAGCCCCCAGTCCCTTCAGCCCCCAGTCCCTTCAGCCCCCTCAGCCCCCAGTCCCTTCATCCCCCAGTCCCTTCAGCCCCCTCAGCCCCCAGTCCCTTCAGCCCACAGTCCCTTCAGCCCCCTGGCCCAGAGTGGGCTTTTCCAGCACCATGTCTCTCGCCCGCCTTGGAGCAGGACGGACTCAGCTCTGAGTATTCTGCCGATGCCGTTCAATGCTCAGATAGTCGCCCGTGTTATTGGGATGACCTGCCACTGTGCTGTCCAAAGAGATGGCGGCATCTGACAGCGGAGCTCGCATGACGTCTCCATCGCGGCTTTGTTTTCACATCTTCTGTTTGGCAGCTTGAGCTTAAGGCCTGCGGGGGGCATTACAGTCATCTCCATGCTCCGGTGACAGGGGCTGCAAACCCAGTCACTGGGAATGTGTTTCTTTCTCTGGCTGCCCATTACGGACCTGGAGATCTGTGGCTGAGCTTTTTGCATCTTTCAGTGCCGAAGTGTAGAGGTTGCGGGCAGATAGCCAGCGTACCTGAACCAGCCCCAAGCTGGAAGCAGCCAGATGCATCCTGGGATGCTCCTGTCTGACGCGGCCCTGATACCACACAGGCACCCAGAGCTGCTGAGTCTTCAGCTTTCTAGTTTATTGTACTGAATCTGTCGTCATCTTTAAACGTAACAGAAAGACACGAAGGCAACAGGAGCCAGACCCACTGGGCTTGTCATCACAGTGTACCATCCCTGTGCAGAAATGATGTTAATATGCCGGCATGTGAAACATTTGACTATCTCGTCCAATTCTTCCCGTCCCCTTGTTCTTCTGCTTTGGGATAATGAGTGCCCAGCTTTCTGCGGGTGGGGGTCTGGCCTCCAACAGCTTGGTGAAGTCTTTGAACATGTGATTAAACAAAGCGACAAAGAGCCATGAAAATCTCACACACACACGCACAGAAGGCCATTAGTTGGCAGCTACGCGTGAGGCTGCCTATTAGCTTAGCTCGGTCCTCATTAATTTATTGTTACTTTTTAAGAAGGCATTTTCTGGTCCGGCGTCAAACTGACGGGCTGCATCTGCGTAGCGCCCTCTCCGCCTTCCGAGCTCAGTGCAGTTCTGCATAGCGCCCTTTAAGTCGAAATGAGGAGATGACCCAAGCCTGAACCTCCCCCCCCAACAGAGGTGTATATGAATCAGAGAGTCCTTGGGTGTTATTATCCTGAGGTCAGATTGCTGTCTATTCCTGAGGCCGTCTGTGACATATTCCTCATACCGTGTCATTTTGACCCAAGCCTGTCCATTGAAGCTGTAACATTGGATGCTTCTGAAGACCATGTCAGGATCAAGCCTGGTTCTCATTGTGAGCTGCATGTAATAATAATGATGAGTGACATTGTGCTCATGCGATTAACCAGTGATATTTCACCCAGTCTCATTTTCAGACTAACTACTGTTTCATGAGCCAAAAAACCCCCAGTTGATAAGGTTGCTCTGTCCACCCTGATAGCAGTAGACAGAGGTCATTACGCTATTGAAATGGACACCAAACTGTTGATTTGCATTGTCAGTCATATGGTAAAAGATTGCTGGAAAGAAAACATTGTGGATACCCACCACGTGTGCATGCATTATACATGTGGCCTTTTCTAACAAACAAACAAAAAACTGGGAACACTACAGTTAGCTAATCAAATGGGAATTTTTAACACAGGGGTCTGATTGGTGAATGTCTTTTTAAAATGCAACAGAATCGTCATACTGTATGTTTTTTGAATGGAATTGTGAAAAAAGACTTAAAATCAATAACAATGAGACATTGAGTAATTGTTTATTGGGATGCTTAATGGAATTCCTAATTCATTTAGTTTGAATGGAGAGGCTTGGAGTATTTAAGCCGACCCGATTTCCATTCCTGGACTCGGGTTGCTTGCAAGAAAGCTTTCTGCTTTCTTGAAACTTGATAAGACAGCAGGTGATTTATAATACAGGATGATCGAGGGCAAGTTAATCCACATCGGGTGCTTTTTTGAATAGAATGTTTTGATGATTTTTTTTTTGCGTGAAAGGAAGCTAGAAATGGTAATGTATCCAAATAAAGCTGCTGTCTTTGAGTCCTCACACGTGTCGGTTATGAAAATGCTGCTGCAGAGCTGTGCAAAGGTTACGGAGCGTCACCTCAGAGCCCTCAGCAGGCGTTTCAGCCATGACACATTTTTATCAGTAGGTTCTTCCCGTGAAATGATCCTTGCCGAGGTCGCCATTGTGAGTGCTGATAGCGGGAATACGCATCTCGGAGGGAGTGATGGATCCCTGATGTCCACCGTGGGGGTGTGGGTTCGGGGTGGGGTGAGGGAGAGGAAGGGGGCTGGCAGGACGGACAGGCACACGCAAGGTAATGAGCAGCTAACTCAGCATTAGCACCTCCTCGTGGCTGAAAGACTCTCACTGCTTTTTGTTTTGTTGTAGTTTTGCATGCTTTCCATCTCATGAAAATGACGTCAATGATTCTATTTGCTCAGCCTCTTGACCGAGGTTTGACTCTGAAACAGTTTATTAGTTAAAAAGATCCTTTGAATTGCTATAAATGAGAGTTCAGCAGCTAAAATGAATTATAGTGGCAGTATGGAATTATGCAATAACAATAGAGAAAGGCTTCTGTCAGTTACTCAGAAGTCATGAAATACTCATTGTTTCTGTCAAGTGTATTTTTTCTTTTAATCCAGAAGTAAAAAACGACATTGAACATTTAATTCAACAATTCCCACAATTTGGTTTTGCTGCTGAGCCGTTTCATGTTCTCAGATCCGTGTTTACTGATCTCCCAGAATCCCCCTGACCGCCCTTGGCATTTGCCATCTGAACCCGGCCACCATCAGTCCACATTTCCACAGACCAAGATAACTGGCCATGCGTCCTGGAACCTGTTTGCTTATTAATAGGTTTGAATTATAATTATAATTATTTTTGGAAACGCCATTTTTGCCTCAAACTGCGGTTCCTCTGGGTTCTTCTGGTCACTATCGGCCTGCAGTCCGCATGTGCTTCTGAGGTATATCTGCTGCTCAGTTCCTTTGTTTCACAGAGCCTTTGGTCTGAGCGTAGCCCGTCTGCTATTCTGCATGTGTGACATCAGCCTCCGTCTGCCTGACCGGTGAGCCAGCCCTCGGTGTTTGATTGACGTCCACCGGCTGCGGTGATTCCCGTCATGCTACGGTGTGTGGAAATGTCCAGCGGGAGTTTCTGTTTCTGGCGTGTTTGTAGCAGCGCGCCTGGTTCCAAATTCGTGTTCAGAGTAGCTCCAGTCTTTGGTGCTGCGCTTCCTCCCTCCGATTTGCAGCCTGTCAGAATCGTCAGACACGTCAGACACCTGCTCACCTGCTTTATGCAGCACAGTCTGCATCCGTGATGTCGCCGCTGCCTGAGCAGGCCATTCTGGAGAACGCTGGGTGTACCGGATAGAGTGCTCACACACCGCATTTTATACACTATAATTTAGTCTTAATATTGAAGGTGGCAGCGCTTTTTATCAGTTTAATTTGTTTGTTCTGTAAATCCTTGGGGACAGGATCTGTTTCGGCTTGGAAAAGCAGCCTCCCAACTGAGGCACGTCCTGAAGCAGACCTGCCCCACCTTTCCTCACCCGGAGGCTAAGCAGGAGTCCCAGAGACTGCAGTTCTGTTCAGTGCCCCATCTCCCTAGAGCTCCGCTACTGTCTATTTCTAGAGCTGCACTCACAGGGGCCGTAAAAAGAAGCTTCCTCTTGCGAGGTTTATTACTGTGTCTCTATAACCGAGGCTACAGCCGGACACGTTCAAGCAACTCCAGGGGCAAGTGACGCATCTCTGTCTTGTCATGCTGAAACATTATGTAGTGATGAGATCAATCCCTACGCAAGTCATATGGTGGTCAAGGCCCATCATACCAGTCATATGACTTACAGTAATGCGGTTCACCGGGACAATGGACCAGCTCTGGAGGAACTCATTGCCATTCAATATGCTTTGTGGCACAGACACAGGGGTGGCCTGGGACATATTGTATTCCTTAGGTAAGGATGATGCAGTTGCTGGAGTTGATCTATAGCACGTTTGTGGTGTGTAAAATGTCCTGTCTGCCAGGAACACAGTAGAGAGGGACACCATGATACCAGTTATGTCATGAAAAGTTTTGAGAACCCCATTCACTAATCAACACTAATCCATTACTATTTTTAAGCACACATTGGATTCCCTGGGGATAGTCAGAATGGGATTCACGGGCACAGAATCTACAGTCTGTGATCTATAATAGAGTCCACATTTGAAAGAAGCCATGGACTGCTGAGCTTGGCCAAGTGGATGCTTTTCAAGACTATCAAATCCTAAGTAAGTCGGGACAATTGATTATATATGCAAACTGAATAATTCATGAAGAAGAAACAGTTGGGGGATAATCGTTATTTACTTCACAGTGTTTAAACACATTGGCTGTGAACATTTTACTCCTTGTCAATCCCCATTTCTTAGGATCTCTTATCCATGCATGAAGCCACATTTTGCGTAGGAAGTCTTGTCGCGTGTGGGCAGGTGTGATCCCCGATGCCTGTATCAGCAGCTGTATTTGAGGCCTTGTGTTTGTGATGAACGTGGAGACCGTTTCTCTGGTAACATCAGATTCCACAGAATTCACTTAACCATGCAGGCTTCACCTCACAGCTCGTGTAGTTATGACCGTTGAGTTCGCTAAGCATTTTAGCCTCTGGGATGCTCCCCCCGCCATCCCCAGGAGCTGCTCTGTGGCCTATTATGAAGCCAGATGAGCCTTTCTTGAGTTCCGGTGTTCGAAACGCCATGCCAGTGTGAAGCAGATGCCCATGTGATTGAAGATGGGGGGCAGTTGGACCAGTTCTGGTGTTACATCAGCCTCATGTGGTGCACAGCTCCTGGCAAAAGTCAGTAAACAGCGTAAATCACAAGGACGAGGAAGGGTTCCCACATGAATCAGGGGTGCCCAGTCACACACCCGGCAGCTCACACAGCTGCGTCCCCGCTAGTCCGCTTCAGTGTGTTTGCTGGATTGAAAATCAGCAGTTCTTTCAGTGGGGAAAATGCTTATTTTAAATTAGCCGCTAGTTGAGAATTAGTCAACTCAGCGAATTAGGTGCACCTGCAAAAACCGAGTCACTCTTAATGATTAATGCAGAGCGGTGATCCATACCTGCCTATTACTATTGTATGGCTTTTATAGCTGTTCCTCGTGTCAGTAAGGAGTACTTTTGAGAGCCAAAAATCGAATTGGCTGATTAGCTGTGTAAAAAAGTTCAGCTTGCCTTACAGCTGGAAGTCTCTTTATCAGTCTGCTTCATCAGAGAATGTGTCTTCTTTTTTGTTTAAGCATCCCTTAGTCCACTGTTACTGGATGCAGTGAGTCTTAGTGCAGTGCTGTACCCATGTAATGCAACTTCCAGGGATTCATTTTTTATTTACGACCGATCTTCCCAGTATTTTCTGAAGCTCTCTGTGTTTTAGTAGTCAGTGTTCAGTTCTTCACTCCCAGAGAGCGATAGATGTTTGAGTTTTGAACCTGTAGTCACAGGCTGTGATTGTTAGCTGTCACACCACTGGCTGCTGCATGCATGTAAAACACAAAGCTATTACCGTGTCCAGGTTCTGCTGTCGCTTGGCCCTGTATAAAATTACACCCCTTCTCTTTGACTCGATATTACCTTTTTATGAAGATTTTCTGTGTGGTGTGTCATTGAGTCCCGAGGCTGGCTGTTTAATTGCATATAAAAAATAACAGCCCATAACGTAGGTCTCGACACGTCAGATAATAGGACCTGGAGTCAAACAGGAGGTGGCCATCAGTCAACCAGTCAGGTCATAAATCATAATCAAGATTAAGAGCTGCTTTGACGGCCTCTTAGTTCATGGAGGCTCCTCCACTAGGTGCACACACACACATCCCTCTGCTCGAACACCAAGGCCTGATCTGTACTCTCCAGCCATATAATTATTTATTTTTTTCGGTGCCACATGCGATTAGGGGTTGACGTGTGGGACATGCCCACCCTGAAGGGCTGTTCTGGGCTAACTTGATGATGATTCATGTCCGTTAGCTTAGCTTTGTCGTCTGGGGTATTATTCCGTTCACTGTTAATGATGAGTGGCTTGTGGCAGCCCTTTACCTGCACCGTGTGCGCCAGGCCGGGAGGGCTCACCGTACGCAAGGGGACCTCACCGGGTTCATTAAACAAAGTCCTTGGGTAAACTGGCCAAACCAGAATAGCAACCATTCATTACTAAATGGCGGGAAGTTGATATGCACGCGCGGCTCGTAAATAATGACTCAGCAAAGAGGTCAAAATCTCTCCTCGAAATGTCGTCTGCTTAAATGGACTGAGCCTGAAGCCACGATGCATCTTGTTCGAGATTCATATTTCAAAATATTGTGTTTGGGGGGGAAAGGGGTGGGCTTTCCTGTGCTTTCTTTTTTTAACGTTTTTATTTTAGCATAGCTAGTCTCAGCCAGCACTGGTCCATGGCAACGGCCCCATTTGTTACAGTAAGTCTCATTACCCCACAAAGACGTATGCTTTAGTTCTCAATGCATTATTCATTCTGTGCTCCAAAATGCAAAAACAGGTGTCAGGTTTGTACATTACATTATATGCAGTCTGTAAATTATACAGTTTGTGAGCTCACGGGTGGCTTCGGTTGCTATTGAGCGAACAATAAATAATATGGTATGAGGAGGGCGTGTCGGGGATTCACAGTGAACTAACTTACTGTTTTCGCCATCATTGAAGGCCAGCTAATGCCCCTAACATTAATGCAGTCCTGACGTTTTGTCCTTGACTGACCAAGCTGCTCTCTTTTTTTGTCTTTTTAATCAAGACAGTCATGAGCTGGGTTTCAATAGTCCCAACCACTCATAAAATCTGCCCGGTCACTTTCTAATAACAAGGTTTTATCTTTATCGTTCGAAGGCCAACAGAAACATATAGCAGGAGTTACTGTTTTAATTTTTTTCAAATCTCTGTAGGGAATCTCATCATATGAAGCTATGAATTACAAAGGTTTCCGATGTCATATCCTGACAGACCATGATTTGTTGTTATTGGCAAAATGTTGTGATTTGCCACATGTCTGAAGTCCCCCTTCCAATGTCTCCCTGTGTGAAAGACCCATTTAGTTATTTCAGCTTTTTTTTTCACTGCATTGCCTGGAGTGTCATTAATGTTGGGGACCGCTGTCACCCCAGCGGCCTCTCTGCTGTGGAGCAGCTGTGTCTGTGGTGAGCAGGTTCAGTCTTTTGGTGTTAGAGACCTGACCTCATTGCCAGCCATTGAGTTCTGCCAGGTGTCTTTAAGGGCTGCCTTAAAGATGTAATGGGACTACAGCACAGGATAGGGTTGATTGTTCAGCTAAAACATGGACGTACCTGAAAAAGCTGACAGATATGGAGATGCTTTGCATTGATTTCGTTTAGCAGATGCTTTTATCCAAAGTGATATATGTGTCCCTCGGCAGTTGGGGTTAAGGGCCTCGCTCAGGGGTTCAACAATGAATTCACTCTGCCCACCGTGGGATTTGAACCCGCAACCTTCTGATTACAGAACCACACAGCTCCCCCATGCAAATGATGACGAGCATATGGAAGGGGGCCCTGGAGATGCGCATCCTCAGTCCTTGTCATTTGATTCATCAGAAAGCGTTCTCGGAGCTTTGCTGGCGCTGTCTGTCACAGACCTCTGTATTTTACTAAAGACCTAAGCAATCATCTGAAAGACTTGACTCCATCAGACACACGCTCTCGCTCTCTCACCATCTCGCGCTCTGTCTCCATCCCATCACTTTCATATCCAGAGTAATTCCTTCTGAGTGTCTGTAGAGGCTCAGAGCTGCCGTTGAAGATCCGAGTCCATTGTTCTGTTCAGTTTCAGCAGGTCTATCTGGAGCTGCTTCCCGTCACTTTGTGAGACAACCTGCGGTTTATTAGCCTTTTGTAAGCCACTTTGTTTTCCCCGGCATATAAGATGGGATACTAATTGCTCCTTTTTGCTAGAGAGAATGACTTTTAAACAGCTGCTTCAAGCTTAACGGTTTCCAATTATACAGAATATGTGCAATCAAAGATCTGCCCTGAGCTCCAGTTTCAATGTTGCGGCGTGGCATGGGGCAGGAAAAGGGTGACGATCCATTGGAGGCTCCATAAGAAAAAGGGTTTATTAACAAAAAAAACAGAACACACAGGGGCAAGACAGGGAAAACAAGAACTAACTAAATGAATCCTAACGTAACATAAGAAGAAAACAGGGTAACACAGGGAACAGGATTATAAAACAAGCAGAGTCTCAAACACAGCAACATGAATACACAGTGACTGACTCAGGAACAGAACACAGACAGCCACTTAAATACACAGGAACACGAGGGTGAACAAGGAACAGGTGCAAAGCATAATCAGATTAACAAATCAAATGACTCAGGACAACAAGGAACAGGTGGGGTAAATTACAAGTAAATGTGCATTAAACTAAGGAATCTTAGCATACACCAAAACTAGAAACCAGGAAGCATAACACAGAGGGCTGACTACGCAACACAAAACCCATACACTCAGCCCATTCAGCCATGCAGTGGCCCAGGGAATAAGGAGAACACACTGGGGCTGAAGGATAAGGGACAGGGTGGAAAGTAGGATGGCCAGCACCACCTGCTGGCCAAATGGGGAGGAGACACAAAGGACAAGGTCAGATGGAATGGTTGTTCTTCATGCTGGGGTTGCTATAGCTATGGTGGACGCCATCATCTCCTTTGCCTACACACTTCTCACTGTGTTCCTGAACGGTCTGCACTTAGTTAATATCATTCTGTGTTTAATAACTGTGCTTTATTGCTGCTTTGAGCTGTACATTGTAGTAAGAGTCCTGTCTGCTCCTGCCAAAACTTTGCTAGCGTCTCTCATCTGATGTCAGGTACTCTGCTAATTTGAGCATCAGCATGTGTCTTACTGGCTGATTGCACCAAGGCAGCAGTTTTGCTGTCTTTAAAATAAATCATATGATGTTTTCAGTATTTTCAGTTACTCAGGCAGGAGCTGCTTGGAGACTCTGCTGTAGCAATGGGCTGATGGCAAAATCTGTTGCTGCTTGGGACCTTATTTCGAGCTCCGACACCACACCACATATGGTGTATATTTCCCGGAAGATTCCCAGCCCCCCGTTCTTCACCGAGTTATCTCTATCCCACACCGTAACTGCCTGACACACAGATGTCTGTATTGTCTGCACGCTTAGGAATACGCATCATGCTAATGTTTTCTGAAAGGCAGATGATGTCTAATATTGCGATGCACTGATGCATTGAGTTCTGTGTCATGATTTTTAGTTTTTCTCTTGCTACCATCATCCATATTTACGGTATATAACTCACAATTTTATATTTAATCATTACTTCTATTAATTATTTTGGTGGAGCAATTCACTTTGTGTGTGTGTGTGTGTGTATAAAATATAAAATCATAATAGATTCTGTATAGAATTGAAAATGCTTTCCTCTGTATGAGCTATGTATATTTTGTTTTCCAGCTTGGCGTTATGTTGCTGTTTTAGTTACCTGGCAAAAACCGTTATTTTTTCCCATTGAGCATAAATTAAATTTAACATCTGTAATATTTTGATTGTAAGTGTATTGCTGTTTACTTGGCTTCAGGTTTATTTACATGTATATCTCATTAACCTTGAGCAATTCAGTTTTGTGTTAAAACAGCGATGCATGCTTCTTAACTCATAATGTGATGACTACCCCTCTTTTGGATGAGCATTTGCCTTCATATGATTCCTCATCGATGATTTTTGGTGAAATGGCAGTTTATGCGCTTTCACCAACAATAATGCGGCTCGCTAACTCACTGGACACCCGCTGATGCCGCCATTCCATATGGGCGCGCATTGATTCCTCTGCATGGATTTCCATCTCCGCATGGAGTTAATCCTCTCCTGAGTGGATTCCTGTGTGAGATAATCCAAAGTGCTCATCTCACAGATTGAGGCAAAATGAGGAGGAGTTTTGTGTCTCCCCCCCCCCCGCCCCCCATTCCCTTCGGGGGGTGTTGCTTTATCACGTTTCCACCCTCCACACGTCCTGGCAGCTGTTTCAGAGGATGTAGCCTGAGATACAGTGGGACATTGTAGGGCAAAGCAGAGACGTAACAAGCACTATCCCCAAATGAAAAACACCGACGATCAAAGATTTTTATTTGTTTAATTTTTATTTATCTGCAATGACAAACATAAATTTGGTAGTGATATGAAGGTGAGAAACAATGTGAGGTAGAAGCTGTACGATGACCCCTGTGTCCCCAGGCTATATATCGGAGGAGCTTTATGCTTTAGCAGGTTAAAGGCTGCCTGCTTCCCGCTGGCGGAGATGTGGGATTTGTCACATTTCCCCGGTGGCTTGATATTTTTACGGCTCCTCCTTGTCTCTGCAGCTGACCTCTAAGCTCTGGGACTGAGTTAAATCTTCAGCGCTGACTGGCCAGTGATTGATGAACTCAGTCCACCTTCACCAAAGTACATGTCTTTTAAAAGGATAAAGGTGCAGATTAGAGTCAGATTATATGGGTAATGAGTTTTCTGTGCCAGCAGATTTTCTTAGCAAACTAGCAACATAATGAACTTTCTGGCTTCAACGGTGCCTGAACATTTAACTTTTTCACCTGGATATTAGACATTGTTAGCCATTTAGCTGCCTGTGCAAACATCTCATTCATTTGTTCACTCCCCAGTTCCTCTCTGGAATATTCATGCATCCATTTACTCCTCTTCATTGTCACGTTTCATTTATTTAGCAGGAACTTTTATTCAAAGTAACGTACAGTCAGTGTCCCTGGAGCGATTAGTGTTAAAGGGCCACGCTTAGGGGCCACAGGCGATGTCACTTATCAGAGTCAGT
>JAABNX020000001.1:1447382-1465430 GCA_015163995.2 Mormyrus lacerda
TGTGTGTGTATATATGAGTATGTGTGTGTGTGTGTCTGTGTGTATGTGTGTGTATATATGAGTATGTGTGTGTGTGTCTGTGTGTCTGTGTGTGTATATATGAGTATGTGTGTGTGTATTTTGCATTTTGTTTGGTCTCTTATGGTTAAGGTTAGAGCTGGGGGGGGTTAACATTGTCATTATTGGGATTAGGGTTTTCCCCATAGAAATGAATGGACGGTCCCCACAGAGATGTGAGTACAAACGTGTATGTGTGTCTGTGTGTGTCCACGCGCTTTGCCTGGCAGATAAACGGGTGTGACGTGCAGGACCGGGAGGAGGCCGTGGCTGCTCTCTCCAGCGAGGATTTCAGGAGTCTCATCCTGCTGGTTGCCAGGCCAGACGTCCAGGTGGGTTGACTGGATTCTAGTAGGTTTCGGAATGTAGGTTTAATCTAGACGAGTAGATTTCAACGCAGTCCTCAGAGACCCACAGTCAGCCCACATTTTTGCTCCCTCCTGCTCCCAGCCAATCAAGAACACTGAATACGTGGTACAGGTGTGCTGAGAGGAAAAATGTGGACAATTGTGGGATCTCCAAGGACTGGGTTGACAAATACTGATCTAGTCACACAATCCTGTAAATCAGTTTGGAGGTGTTCCTCTAGATAAAATTTTGTATAGGTATCAATATTTCAAATCTGTATCTCAGACATAGTAGGTCTTGTGTGAAATGCTTGCATGCAGCAACATTTTTAGTTTGGTTACGGTTTGTAGTGTGACTTTGTCAGAATCATGTGACATAGATGTAAATAGATCCTAGGTAAAAATATAACTGGAATAAAGTTTCTTTCACAGAGTTCATAACTATCTGCCGCTACTGTAGATAAACTAAGACACGCTTGTATCTCCTCCAGTAATTAAATACACCACTTTGTTAATCCCTTTAAGGACTTTAGCAGTTTCAGGAGTAGCCTTCTACCTGTCTCATTTACTGAATCACCTTACCAAGCCCTAGATTAGCAGAATAAAATGGTGAATAGAATAAATATTGGGAATGGGTTAGAGTCCATGTCATCCTAGCACTGACCGCACAGAGCTCCTCCCCCCTTCTGCTGAGTAGATGGAGGAGGTCTGGCTGGATGATGAACACAGTGACCTTCTAGAGGAGCTCAAGAGGGAGATGCTGGAGGAGGAGCAGCACTCGGCAGAGCAGGTGGGAACCCATCCCAGCCTTAGGCCTTCACAGTGAAGGTGCGAGCCCTTACCTGCCTTGGGCCTTCACGGTGAAGGTGTGAGCCCTTCCCGGCCTTGGGCCTTCACGGTGAAGGTGGGAGCCATTTCCTGCCTTGGGCCTTCACGGTGAAGGTGCGAGCCCTTCCCGGCCTTGGGCCTTCACGGTGAAGGTGGGAGCCATTTCCTGCCTTGGGCCTTCACGGTGAAGGTGCGAGCCCTTCCCTGCCTTGGGCCTTCATGGTGAAGGTGCGATCCCTTCCCAACTTGGGTCTTCACGGTGAAGGCGGGAGCCCTTCCTGAACTTGGGCCTTCATGATGAACAGCCCTTCCCGGCCTTCACCTTGGGCCTTCAAAGTTAAAGTAGCTTTTGCACCAGGGCCTCTAAAGACCATGGTTAAGCCTGGGCACTGCATGCTAGGATTATTCTGCTTCTAAAAACCTTCTACATCCACACATCTCAGTGAGCCCTTCTGGAAATTACCTTACATCACCTGCAATCTGCAATAATGAAAATAATAATGATCTTCCGCACTGTCAGCTAGCCCCTAATCGCTCAGGCCTTCATCATGAGTGTCGATGATTGTCCAGTAAAGGTTATCCCAGCTCTTCATGAGGCCCATCAGTGCTGCGATCCGAGGGCAGCTCAGTCAGAACAATTCAGGTTAAAATGCACTGAGCCTCATTTCCATTTCTCATTTCTGACTGTCGGTCAGTATTGTTAGAGAAGTCGAGCTAAATCCAGGGCTTTAGGTCATGCACCAGAAATGGAGCAGGATCACACCTACATAGCCCTCTACAAGTTCAAGAAATGCCTCATCCATAGCGTATGGTTAGTTGAGGTATTAGTGTAGTGTACAGTGTGGCTCTGACCAGGATGAGGCACTGAAGATGGATGGATTAGCTGTAAATTAATATATTTGCAAGTTAAACAATGTAAGACATGGGGATACAAAACAAAAGCTGACTGTTTCACTATAATTAGCCTTTTTTTTTAATTATAGACTCGCAGTTACTTACTTGATTATGCATGTTTGCTCTGCTGTGGAACGATGTTCAGTATTACTGGATAAATAAACACTGGATGTGAGTGATTTCCAGCTGAGTACTTCATATCAATATGGTGGTTATTATGCAACAAGACAGACAGATGGTACATTGATGCTTGTACCTTCTAATGTACTTAAACATTTTTCCTCTGCAGTCCAAGAGTCTGGAGGAAGATGACATCACTACAGATGTTGCAACATGCTCATCCAACAACCAGGACAGTGGGATGGGTCGTTCAGACAGGAGTATGCAGTACAAGGGATGTTCCAAGCCGGCAATCTTAGCCCAAGTCCATAAGAAATTGGCTCAGCGGGACAAGCAGGATCAGCTCTGGTCCAGTCCTCGGCCACAGTGTGTCCAGACCCTTGTGTCAGGAGCACACCTGAACTCGCTCTGCCCTGGGGTACCAGAGGAGAACGATGAGGATGAGGAAGATGAGGAAACAGAGTGCGACCACTTTCAGCAGCTCCTGGAGCTTAAATGCCACATCCGGAACAGTGGCGAGTACGGACTGTACTACAGCCGGCACAGCACCATCGAGTGCAGCCTATCCGAGCAAGATGGCGTGGGCCGGGAGCTACAGCTCCTCAATGAAGAGCTGAGGAGCATCGAGCTGGAGTGCCAGAACATCATGCAGGCTCACCAGCTCCGCAAGGTCCGGGACCCAAACCACGACTGGGCTTCCCGGATCCAAGGATGCACCAACCTGCCAAGAGGCAAATTGGCTGACATCAACGAGCACCCAGAGAAGTCAGATAAAGACAGCTCGAGTGCCTACAATACAGCAGAAAGCTGCCGCAGTACACCCCTGGTCATGGACCGCTCTCCTGACCATGTGTGGCACTCAGTGGACCGCTCACCGGACCACTCCCTCCAGAGGCGAGTCCGGATCACCAACCAGAAGAACCTCAGCAGGACTCGTGCTGCCTGCCATAGCCAGCCAGCTGCCGGCCCAGCAGCTACCAGCAGCCCAGAACCAAGCAACCCCTCAGAGTCTGACCAGCCCCTACCAGCAGATGACGAGGGCTGTGGGCAGGATGAGGCCCAGGTAGCTTCGGATGCCCTCCTGTCACCATACCACAGCTCCCAGCACCAGCACACGAATATCCCAGCCCATGCCCAGCACTACCAGAGCTACATGCACCTGGTCCAGCAGCGTTCGGCTGTTGAGTACGCGCAGAGCCAGCTCAGCCTGGTGGCCGTGGAGCCCAAGATGGAGTGGAAGGTGAAGGTGCGGAGCGATGGCACTCGATATATCACCAAGAGGCCGGCACGGGACCGTATTCTGCGCGAGCGGGCGCTGAAGATCCGCGAGGAGCGCAGCGGCATGACCACGGACGACGACGCCGCCAGCGAGCTCAAGCTGGGCCGCTACTGGAGCAAGGAGGAGCGCAAGCAGCAGCTGGCCCGGGCGCGGGAGCAGAGGCGGCGGCGTGAGTTCATGCAGCGCAGTCGGCTGGAGTGCCTGCGGGAGGCGCCGCTGGGCACGGCCGAACCCCGGCACGAGGTCAGCATCATCGAGCTCAGCCACAAGAAGATGATGAAGCGGCGTAACAAGAAGATCCTGGACAACTGGATGACCATCCAGGAACTGATGACGCATGGGGCCAAGGCCCCGGATGGGGCAAAGGTGCATAACGCCTTCCTGTCCGTCACCACTGTGTGAGACGCACTCTACCACATGCGGTGTTAATTACTTGCCTCGTTCAATGTGGCATTTTTATGAGGAAAAAGATATTTTAGCAATTTGTAACCCAGGTAACATTTTATAAACAAAATTTTTTAACTGGCATTCATAGGTTTTAATTTTATTTTCTTGTTAGCCATCTCCTTGTTTTCCTTTTCTTTGGCCTTATAAATGCTTTTGTGCAAAGTAAAATAAAAACAAAACTGTGATTTTTGTTGTTTACTCTGCTTATCACCTGACTTACAGGAGTATTGCTGCAGAATCCCAAAGTTAGTCTGGCTCTTTTCTACCCTGGTTTTAACTGTGGTGCCAAAACGTCTTTTAAAGGGTTACAATGTACCCAGAACGTCTAACAACTGTTGTCTTATATTCTGTTTCACATTCACAGTTATGAGTTTTTCAGTATTTTTATGAACAGAAGACTGAAGCTTTTTTAAAAGCTTTTCCTACCATCTATATAAATATATTGCTATTGATTGTATGCTTGTATGTATTTGTATAGTAATTATTCTCATAAATTTTAACTACCATTGAAGGTTGTGGGATTTGGTTTTTATTATTTCTTGGTTAATAATGCCAAACAGTATATCGCATTGCATTTTATTGCAGTTTAGCAGTGAAATGCTACTGGTACGTACTCAATGTCTTCTCAAGATTTGGGGATATGCAGGTTCATACTCTTTTGCAAAAGTTTTTTATTAATATATTGCAGACTAAAACTTGTAAATGTGTCTGTTCCAAGTCAATTGTCAATGGTCCTATTTGAAATTATATGTAGTTGGCAAAATTATAGCCAGTAAATGTGTCGTGATAAAAAAAGAATCATTTGTGAATCAGAAATATTAATAAACTATTGTTTATCTTAAAAGGAATATAATTGTTGTGATTGTCTTCATATGTGACATGAACAAAAGCATAAGTACAAAAGATGGCAACGTGGGATTTAGTCTAGCAGTTTTGCTTTGCAGTGCAATTTCACGTCGGCAGACTGATACCGAGAATAATATCCACTATTGTGTGACGTAAATTGCTTCGACATCATCAGTTGCACTCCAGGGTAACAGGAATGTATGGTGTCCAATGGTGGATATCTTAAAAAACGCTGATTAAGTTATTATATTAAAAACACGGGTCAGCTAGAAAACACGTAATTGCTTGGGGATTTTGAGGCACTACTTGCGCTGTAGTGACTGTTTATTAGGCTTTATGTCATTTAAACAACACGAACCCACGTCCCCAAATTTTGCTCGGCGTGATTCTCCCCGGAAGCCGTGCGCCTGCTTTTCTCTTCACATTAACTTGTTATATGAGTTTTAATCATACATAAGCAGAAGGAGATTTCAATTAAAATGCCCTCACACATGAGTGACTGCAGCTCATTAAAACGTATCTCTCAGTAAATCATTTCAGTGAGCCTGGTATCGTAGCCATGGGAAGACTGAGTCTCACGTTCGATATATGACAAGTGAAATACACAAGGATATTAATACTACGCTTCATTGTCCTAAAAAGACAATGATCGGGAATTGGGGTTTTAGTTAATTAAAATGGTGTAGTGGTAATTTAAAATAAAAATATGAAAAACACCAATGACTTGTTCTAGAGTGCATTTGTTGAGGTTAATGCAGTTCCTTCGTCCTATTATTTCAATCTTAGTGGCTTTGGTTTCGTGTAATAATGCTGCAGCTTGGTGCATGAGTAGCTATAGGGGGCCCGGATATTAACTGCCGGTCGTTGGTCATGACGCATGTTTGGATGTCACGTACATAGTAATAACTTGTAATAACTGCACACATATTGGTGTTTCTATTTGGGTTAAAATGTGGGCTACTGTAGATACATTACCTAATGTCAGGCAGCACATCTCTCTGTGAAATAGACGATTATTTTGTTCCGATTACTTTCATTACAATACTACTACTACTAATAATAATAATATAATAATAATAATAATAATAAATACATTTCCTCAGTTTCACTCACGTATTCTTTTCAAAAACATATAAAACCTATAGGCATAAAAAGTCAAGCAGGCCTATAGGCCCATATGTATGGACTGTTTTCTTTTTGAGAAGTGCACAGATAAACCATCGTTTCAGACGACTAGGCTGCAAGGAGGTGAAACAAAACACCCAACCTATACTCCTCACTCTGTTCACTTCCCTATTTATTGTTTTTTGAATTCTAGTTTTTTCATTCCGGAACCTTTATTTCTGTCCTCTATGCTAATATAGCCATAATTTGTCTTATTACAATGCAAATACAGTACGTTCTAAATGTACCTCATTTGTAATAAGGTCCTCCATTTAAATGGATTTTTCTTCGTGCATAAAATGGTCGTATAAAGATTTAAATTCATATCAACTGGACTTCTTCATACATAAAAATCACGCATAGTTCATCTCTGTGTAAGCCACTTGACTCTCCTTTAAAACAGCGCGATATGAAGGATCAGTGTGGGCGAAGCCCGCAGCCCGCAGGTGTCCCGTGTAATTGAACGCTTTCCCTTGTAGGCTAAGAAAACGGTGTTTTGTGTCATTTAGCACAAATTTGAGTGGCATTTTATACGGCCTCGCCCACATTTTCATCCCCAGTCAAACCAAATCAAGTCGGAATCTGGCTTCTAGATTAATTTGCTCATTCATATTATCAACACTGCTTTGGTTAAAAACCGTCTTGGATGTTCGGCCCCAGGAGATCTACAACTCTCTCTTCCAACTAATTAAGTTCATTCTGCCGCAGGTCTCAACAGAAGCGCATTAAACAAGTACATCGGTGACACCATTGACATTTTTCCGTGTTCATCTAATACTCCTAATGCCCTGCATGACATAAATGTCACCGATCGCCCGACCATCTTTTTTTATCACGGCTGAATTTCCATTACGAAATGTTTTCACGACAACTTGTGGAGACGTGGATACAATCAAATCATTCAAGCGACAATTATCACCTTTCTATTTTCCGATTTTCATATTCAAGGTTCCTTATTGCGGTACCGAGCATATATATAAGACGGCGATGATGTGTAATTACAAATGCGCCTGGCCAGCTGTTCAGAGAAATGGCCGTAATCAAGTTAACCAGTAAGCCATGACCATCGCTCGATAAACGGATTATGGATGTCGAGACTCCGGCTTTGATGTTAATTTAATTACCCTGCGCGGGTAACATTACGAAATATTCGCTACATTTTTTACTTACTGCCTGGTTAAATGGCAGACGTCAGTTAGTATTCAAGGGAATTGTAGGGCTGCTGCAGAAATGTTCCGCACTAAGCACGCTGCGGGTTTTATTGTGGTCAATCTCCACTAATGATCTGCTTCAGGTGCGTAGCAAGGCTTCTGTCAGCGAAGTTGTCTCTCAGAAGCTTCTGCCCTATACTCTGAGTTATTACAATTAAATTCATTTATTTGTACGGTAGTAATACAAGCTAAGTGTCGAGGATACAGTTACTCTCCTGCCACAGTAGAGCCACGTAAACAACATGAAATATTCAGAGGAGTCACAAGCTGAAAACATCGCCAACAAAGGAACAAAGCAGCCGTGTGCTCTGGAAACGTGTACAGCTTTTAAGCCTTCCCTAGACTCTGATAATTCCCCTCTCTCTTTTATTCAAGCTTAAATTGGAACAATAAATGACGGTGGGGCCAATTAAGCAAAAAGGTCTTGAATCTTTAATGATAATTAAAGAAATAATCACAATAAAGTCCTCATAAAATTAGTTCTAGTCTTTCCAGGTGGTTTCAGTAAAATCATTCACTGTATGTGTTTATCAGGATTTTAATTAAAGAGTTTAATAGGAGTTAAAAAACGATCTTAAGAAGCCAGCTCAGCTAATGTGCTTTTCATGTGCTTAGTGTGGAGCTAACGTTAGGCAAGAACTACTTCACTAATTTTTGTCTTTTAATTGTTTGTGGGTAAAAATACTGTCTGCTAGCTACTAAAATTACACTACAGCCTAGTGAATTTAACTCACCAGGTACCCAATTATTTGATACTATAGGATACGGATATTACCAAGTAAAAAGTGACATAAAGCTAACCCACCCCCATTTCAAATCAATTATCCTGGTCAATGTCATTCAAAAGTCTTTATTGTCAGAGGACATAAAAGCCCTTGGAGCCCTTCCAGCTGTGCCACTGGTCACAGACACGCCTTTGCTCAAGCTCTGGATTATGGATCAAACTTAAATGAATGAAATATACTTTATTTGTCATTTAAGTATGTCAGCTCCACCGACCAATCGAACGCTAGATCTGTAATCCAGTGCACACCTTAGACAGAACTGCTTGATGAATCACACTTGAGTCTTATTTACTCTGTGTCATAAATATTGCTCCAAGCCAGTTTCCTTTTGTGAGATATTGTGAGTTTATCTGTATCAAGTGGTTCTTACGTGATTATTCCGGATGTAGTTTGTGTGCCGTATGTTGTCCCGTCCACCGTATGTTGTCCCGTCCACCGTATGTTGTCCCGTCCACCGTATGTTGTCCCGTCCCGTGCTTGTGCTCCCTGACTGTCTATTATGGTTTGCTGTCTGCATGTCTTCCTACTCCAGTTTCAATCCCGGCCTGTCTTTACAGTTTCTGGATTTTGGATTGTGCTTTTGGCCATTAGATGAATGGATCATCATGTCTGGACCTTGACCCAGTTCATTACAGGATGAGCACAGGCATGTAGGAATCTGTTGGCTTTTTACACACACCCACCCCACCCTGCTCTGCTCTTCATAAGTGACACAGACAAGCATGAATCTGCAGGTGAGAGTGAGTTGCGAGGTTAGAGCATGGGGTCAGCCAACACACAGCATTACTTGGTCACAGGCCCAGTTATGATATGATTGCTCTGCTGGCCACGGGATTCAAACTCATAACCTTCTGGGCACAGGTACTGGCCCAGAACTTGTTGCTGCATATGGGCGTGAGGGCCGAATTCTGTCCCCCACCATCAAAAATCATGTGATCAAGATTCCCACATTTGGAGAATGGACCGGGCTTTACAAAGCCACAGTGCAATGACTGAACCTTTTCGACGATGGTCTCTCCTGCCTGGTAAGTCAGTTCCAATCGAAACGTGACTTTGCACATTTGTTAGGTCCTGTTTTCCTTTATTAGTCTTTGGCTTAAGATCATTGAAGAGTTTGAGTTCGGTTTTATATCTTATGAAGTGTGAATAAAATTCCTTCTTCCATCCCCTGTCATTGCGCACATTTTTAAAATGATATTGGCATAAAAGATGTAGTTTCCTAAGAATCATTATATAATGTTCTTGTTTACATGTAACCCATTATGAAATAATGTGTTTTACTATGTAATTTCACATTTAACTGGGATTTTCATGGTAGAAAGTTCTAAACCTCATCAATTTGTTAATTTAGTATATTACAAATGGCTTTGAATATGTTAGTATAATGAGGAATCATTGGTACAAAATGGTGTGTGTTTGTCGTGAAAAAAGAGAAGCGTATTTTCAGGCTGAAGTGATTAGGTAGACGTGTCAGTATAGGCTTTGACTGCAACAGGAAAATCTCTCTATGAAAACATTCAACCAAATACCACATGAGCTGCTCCTCTTACGCGTTTACTGGGTAGACGGAAGATGAACAGATTGATTATTTACATTTAGTTTTGCTTTGTGCCTGTGCATCTGGTTTTGATCAGTATTTGCGTCGATTTCATTGCTCTTCATATATTCTCCATGCTTTTGAACTGGGTAACAGTGATTCCCACTGTGCCGCCATGCTTATTATTGTTAGTGCAATAATTGTTTTTTGCCATTGTGGTAGGTCTCTATTAATTAAGCTTTGTACATACTTAGGAAACCATGCAAAAAGAATGACCATTTCTATTATGTTAAATGGAAAATGTTTGAACAAATGGGCTCACAAAAAAATTCAGCATCCTGTTTTGTTTTGCGCCTGTGTACAAAGTGACCAGTACAAATGTTATAAGATTCCGCAGCACTTGGCATTGTAGGGAAAGTCTTTTGGAAAGACTTGTTTGATGTCAAGGCTGAATGTTAAGGGATGCAGTCATGGCACAGACTGGTGCAGCTCATTAAAGAAATGTAAATTGCACCTCTACATTGTCACTGGATGGAAATATGTTATTCTCAAACAAAAAAAGTTTTTTTCCACATGTTTTGTGTTCTTTGTTCACAAAAAGATTCTCTTGTCTAAATTCCATTAAATGTTTGGATCCACTCCAGGTTAGAGCAGATTAGATCCTTAAACAATAATTTTTACAGATGGATCAAGCAGCCCAAAGTAGGATATCGCCACTTCCTTGACTGATCCTTGTGACTCACTTGGCCAACGCATTCTTTGGTTACCTTCTGCATTTGTGATCCACGGCAGGGTGGTCAACCTACACTTAAGATTCATATCAGGTTGATGTTCCTGGCCTCTGCAGACCAGCCATTGCAGGTTTTTTATGGGGTGAGTTCATTACGTCCATTACAGCAAAGTGCTTATATTTCTTGGACCATAAAAATAACATTAGCCACAATTATAACTGCTTTAGTACAGAGTATTTTTCATAAACTATTGATTATGGGAAAGCAATAGGAAGTCAGCAGTATTACTGCTGTTTGACTATGGGTGTTTTTGCTGACGGCGTATTGCATATTACACAAATGTACACTGGAACACATGGGCTTTATGGTAAAATACAGTCTGTGCCATTGTCCTCAGGCTTTTCTGCCATCCCTGTTATGGTTTAGATAATTTTATTCTCTAAATTCAACATGTTGGAAATGCAGCTCCTCAAACAGTAAAAGGTTCTGAAAATGTGCACTGGAAAGCTAAGCATGCTAATTTACCTTCGCAAATAGTTCGTTACTGCCGCCACGTTCTGCTTCTAAAGGTACACGCTTTGTGTGAGAGGGCCGTGCAAATACGTCTCCATTAAAGCGTCGCTGTGTCAGGAGGTGTTTATCACCAGAGCGAAAGGCAGAAAGGACTTCAGGACTTTGTCATGTCTCGTGTTTATTTGTATGCAAAGTAGCATAAGGGGATGTGGCCTTGGAAATGTCTGCGGTCAGCTATATATCATGCTGTGGTGTAGCTTAATGTACGGGCGACGTGATAACTAACGGCATAGAGGCGCGGTCGCCATTAAGAAGACTGCCAGTGCAAATGGGAGAAGCTGCTGTAACCGGAACTCCCCATGCTATTTGGTACTGGGTGCTGGCACTTTACCCTGTTGTTTGGGAAAAGATGATGGAACTCCCCTTGCTGTTCAGTATTGGGTGCCGGTACTCCCCTTGTTATACAGTACGAGAGAGTAAGAGAAAAACAAAAGGGGTGCTGGTATTGAGTACTGGTGAGTACCGGCCTACTTTAAGCACTGATGTCACTCACTCATTGATATAGATCGATAGATTTATGGATGAACAAATCAAAATAAGAAAGGTTTTCTTTATCCAAAGGGAAAAAGTGGGTGCATAGAGAGCAATAGAGGAACCTAAAGTATACAGATAAGTGACAAGATTAGTGTGAAAACAAGGTTGTGAAAATGTATAATTTAAAAAATCTATAAATTAACAAAGGATGTACATGTGAGGTATATAGCCCTACAGGTGTCTATCTGTTTGTAAATGCTGTCCTGCTGTTATGATTAGGGGTGAGTAGGGGTTGTCCTGGTGTGTGTTATGGTGAGGGGGGCATATTCCATTGCCTAATGGCAGAAGGAAGGAACATGCTCAGTAGCACTTAGCACGCTGTGGTTAAAGGTGCTCCAAGAAAGTGCCCCCTGGAGGGCATTTGCAGAATTGTTAACCATAGGACCATTCTCATGATTTCTTGGATGTTCCTGTTGTCCACACATTGATTTGTCTCCTTTATGATTCATATTATTGACTTTAAAAGGCATTTAATGGCATATACAACCATGTCTGTTTAGTGTTGTGGGTTGAATTAAAGGAGGATAGAAACAAGTAAGATGGACTGGAATGGCATCCAGGGTGGTCCCAGTCTCGTGCTATGTGCATCCCAGATAGACTCCAGGCTTCACCATAATCCTGTGCTGGGTAAGTGGTTGGAAGATTTATGGGTGGAAAAGGCACGTAAATCCACTTTATTATGGGCCCAGTTGGACAACATTACAAAATGCCATGCCATCCTTTTTGCAGTAGCCTTGACTCTTTCTGCCAGTCGTGTGTCGTGTTCCCATCTCCTCTGTCTCGCATTCGTTTGCATGTGCTTAGCCTGCAACGGGCACTGAAAATGCAAGACGTCCCAAGCAGCACCATTAACATCGTCTGCAGCAGCTGCTTATTCCGCAGGAACTCTAGGCTAGCCGACCTGAAATGGGATTATTGTCATTTGACTAAGTGCAGGCACTTTTATTTATAGATGGATCTCAATATTACCAATCTAATAAAGAGGGGAACTGAAATAATGAATTCCTTTTATGTGATTTGGATACAAAGCTAACAAAAGCTCGCTGTCTGACAGAAAAGAAGATTGTTTTTGTCCTTTAGATGCGGGTAAACAGCCAGTGAATGGTCACCTGCTGTCTACAGGTAACGTCGTCTCATACACTGTGACTGACAGAAGGTCTCCGTCATGTGATGTTTGCTTCTCTTAGACACTGGACAGAAACAGCTTCTTACCTGTTTTTAGTAATTCTCCTCTTTGCCTTGAGTAAAACCGTATCTGAAATCTGTCATGTTCATGTCCTTATCTGCCGCAGCAGTTGGGTAAATCCGTGCCAATACGGATATTTCTGTTGAAAGTCCTGATGACGGCAGAACCTTAGTCTACGCTGATAGCATCTTCATAATCATCAACTTTCTCCTCATCACCTGTCAGGGTCTTCGGCTTTTCTCCGTTTCAGTTTGGTATAGCAGGAAAATCCATCATGAATGCCCTCATCAGGCAAAAAAAAGCCATGCTGTATTTTAACTAATCCCTCATTCTGCAGCTGACTTAGGGACTTGAACCAGGCAAATAAGATGTAAACCCATGGCACTTGTCCGACTCATTTATTTATGTAACGTTAAAAATGTAAGACTCCACATGTGCTCATACTTAATGAGCCTTATTTATTTGACACCCACTGACTTGCTTGGAAACATTGCTTTCTAAATTGCATCTTGTTCCCCAAAGAGCCACACTTGCTATTCACACTGTACCGTCTCAATTTTCTTGACAGCACCAAATACAGAAGGTAGATCCTGCTGAAAATGTATATATCTGACCTATACTCAGTTGACATAGCCAGTCATAACTCTTCCTAAATGTGTTTATTATGTAAGTGTGGGTATTATAATATTCTGCCCCAGACAAATCAAAAGGAGCAGTGACAAGCAATGAGCTATAACCTAATTCATTTCAGGTACAGGGGCCGTGCGTTACAGACTGCAGTGTGCATTGTGTTATAAATGGTGCTCCGTGCTGAGCATTTGAACTTGACTGCAATGTGAGGGCCATTGTCTTTCATGTGGGTGTCATCATCTTTGTGGAAACTTCTGACCAGAGGCAGTTATAAAGTATCTCCCATGTTAGTTTATTTGTGGTGGTTGTTGTTTTTTCCTAAAACATGCACCAGTCCTGCTGTAATCCTTACCCTGGCAGTTAATCTAAGTAAGGCCCTTGCTGGAGTTGGAAGAGAGATGGCACTGCGTCACATTTGGCTAATGTCTGTAGCATTCTGCTGATAATCGGCCTCATCATGGAAATTGTAGGATATTGTGGATTGGTTGTCTGGGAGGGTAAACATAGAATGGAAGTAGGCTGTGGTTCATATCCGAATGCCTCCCCCCCCCCAAAGTCATGGACGGTAAAGGGCATTAATATTGACTGATAAGCCAATCTGGAGGATCATGTCGGACTACGACAGAGATGGGCTTTGTTCATGACTCTCATTTCCTTAATCATTTCTCCATTATCTCAGATGAGCTCTTCCGAACATGCAGTGCCAATACCTCCTCTGTCTAGCATGCAAGCAGTCGAACTCAAAAATAATAATCATTCAAAGACGTACAGTAAATGAAACTCCCCTCGACAATGAAATGGAGACGGCAGCGTTAATATTTCACATTTAATAAGATGTGCGGAAATCACATGGCAGTTCCTTCCGCTGAAGGCTTCGGTCGTACTCACCGAGGTCAAGGTGCAGTGTTAATGCGAAGCCATTTAAATTTCCTTATACTTTAATAAATTTGGTTTGAGGCCGGGTAACGTGAATGGAATCTCTGTCCATCCACTTCTTTTCTATAATGGCTTATCCAGTGCAGGCTTGTGGTGAGTCTGGACCTCGTTCCAGGAAGCACAGGAGCCAGCGGTGGACCCTGGATGGGACAGCGGTCCAAGCAGGACAACCACGTTTAGGGATCTTAGACCGTAAAGCACATGCAACGTCCATCTTAAGTCTGGATAAATAAACTATATATTCAAACACTTAAAACAAGCAGTGGCTCATCCTTACATATCGTGCAAGTAGAAATCTGGGTATATGGAGTGGTCGTGTTTTATAAGTGAAAGAAAGATTAACTGTAAGAATATGAATTAATCTGGTTATAATTCTGCTGATTGCTGTAGGGTAATTGATATAAATCAGGCTGGACCTTATCTCACTCCATCTCCCCATGCAGCCTGTCAGCAGAAAGGAGGCTGTTTCCTCTTTGAATGTCTTGGCTGTTCTTACACAGCTCCGTGTTTAATGGGGACCGACTGTAGCCAAAATCCAGCTTGTAGTACTAATGTCCTCTTGCATGTTGGCTGAATTATAGTTGTGTGATTTGTGTTCAGTGCAGTGGTTGAGCCAATGGGGAAGAACATTACTTAATAATCTTGATAAATGCGTTGAGGTGATTGTAGGCATACAAACTATTTACCACCAGTGGTGTTAGGGGTTCATGGTTGAGGTCAGTAAGGAGGCAAAGTTTAGAGAAACTTCCACTATGTGTCACACTTCATTTGCCCAAAGCTGAAGGTGTCTGAGCCGAAGCGGGGCTACAGATCACCATGAGGTCGGTCTCAGCTTTAACTTATTAGCATTAATTAGCTGTTAATTTCTTCTCACAGGCTCCTTCACTTTTTTGTCTTCAGGGAAAACGGGTATTTCTGCAAAAAAGCCAATCGACCCTCACAATTTCCAATACCATAATGGAATAGCCCTCTGGCATGATGCCTGTAGTGGAACAGTGAAGAGCAGCTTAGAGGCAGCTAGGCTACATCGCTGCGGCCTGGTGGAATGAAGAGTCAATCACCTGACCATCTCAGAAAGGCATGTCACGTTCCACATACAGCGTTAGAGGCGAGCCCCCCCAGAAACGGGTACTGCTTTGAGCTGGTGTCGCCGTGGAGAGGTGACCTCAGCTTGGGGGGGTGCACGGCTTGTGATGCTGCAGCCAGGAGACCCGTGTGTCGGGAGGAGGGAAGAGCTGACCTGGTCACTCTGGTGCTCCTCAACATGAGGGCGCTCAGGTGCGACTGTAATGATTAACGCATCAGAGATCAGGCAGCAGGCAGACAGAAGCAGGTTAATGACGAGGTTTTACTTTACTGTGTTCAAAGAGGACATGGTGCTGTCATTTTAAACATCAATTGAGCCACAATCATTTCTCGTTTCCCTTTCTTCATAAATCTAATAAGAATCTACTCTTCATCTATCAATCCATCTTTCATGCAGGCTGTTTAGCATCACATAGGATTCCCCACCACTTTGAGGAGGTGATCATTGTGTTCATAGAGATTTTCTCTTTTGTTCATATCACACTTTTGCTACATTGGTGATCTTCCCTGAAAATATCCATTTGAACTTGCTGCAAGGTTTAAATTGTGGGCGACACTGTCTCACACCTGCTTTGTGTAGAGTTTTGTGTAACAAGCTGGCATCCTGTACATAGTGTTCCTTTGCCTTGTCCTATGCTGCTATCTATAGGCTCTGCCAGCAATGCTGAACTGCATTAACAGCCCGAAGACGGATTGATGATGCACCTAAAGTGCCCCCCATTTTCATTTCATCATTTAAATTAACCCAATGTAGCTTATTCCCTAATGCTGGGAGTTCCCCAGTCTTTGCATCTCATTGGTGCTCAGCAGCGCCTCCTAGTGACTTGCTGAAGAATGTAGAGAAACCCATCTGTGTTGTGTGGATGCCAGGTGGACTCGCGTGTGCACAGATGGGGCGACTTACTGAGGTTTACAGTGCAAATAAACTCTAAATAATCTTTCCTTCCACACTGCTTCCGCCACTCTTCCATGTGATGTCATTCATATGCTAATCACTGCTTTCCACTCTGGTCACTGCAGCTGATAATTATTTTTTGCTGTTGCCAGTTATGCTCATTATTCATTTCCCTCCATTTTCTGAGGCGTCTATTTGAATTTGACAATATTCCATGTTTCTTTAATTGATTTTTCTGAATGAGCATTCTTTCGCTGAATCCCTGATCCAGAGGACGTCCCCGGAAGGTGAGCTGACACTGAAGGCTGGTCAGGTTTATATGGAATTAAGGTTTTTATATCAGCTACTCTATAAATTAATTTATTCATAGATTGAAGGATGAAACTGTTGAATTAGATGGAGCCCTCTGAGATTTGGGGATTCAGATTATATGAATTTATGTTGTTATAAATCGTTTAAGGATAAAGCAAAATGTTTCAAAATAAAACCAAATGAGGCACGTTTTTTGGGCAGATATGGTCAGCGCCAGGGGCGGAGCTAAAAATTCCTGTCCCCCCCGACACCCTGGGCACCCACCGATAGTGGCAGCTCTTTCTGTTGAGGTGTCTGGCCCCCTGAATCTGTTAAGGTGTTCATTCCCTTCAGAGCCAGCTTTGTTGCTCCCATTGCCCCCTTCAGGCCATTAATGTGACGGCGCCCTGAAAATGAACAGCGATATGGGCGCAGAGGGCTCCACAGCTTTGTCTGTTCAAACTGTCACATGTCGTAAGAGGGAGAGGCCTTCGCATCGGACACTCTGAGACATCAAGGAGGCTGCAGCCGCCTGAACTTCAGTATGGTTTGACATCTGCTGCTACTCT
The DNA here is from genome assembly GCA_015163995.2 of Mormyrus lacerda. Classification (NCBI taxonomy): domain Eukaryota; kingdom Metazoa; phylum Chordata; class Actinopteri; order Osteoglossiformes; family Mormyridae; genus Mormyrus; species Mormyrus lacerda. The sequence goes on from JAABNX020000001.1 coordinate 1,464,329, forward strand.
TTTCATAAGCTCTTCGTGTGCCGCCTCGTCTCTGTGTACCTTGTGAGGTGCCGCTAATCTCCTTCGTTATTAATCCGGGCGAGTGGAAATGTCATGTCTGCACTCTCCCCCCGCCCCCCTCGCAGCCCCACTGGCTTCGTTTAATTCATTTATTTACCAGTCCGCCAAGCCGACCCCCAGCATTCTCCCCTGGATTTACCTCCTCATCCTACTTTCATGGAAACTTCATTTGCAATTTGCATAGAGGTTCCCAGCACGACAGATGCTATTTCTCCTCTCCGTTCTCAATGCATATGGTGGATCAAATGAGGTGTGTGTGTGTGTGTGTGTGTGTGTGTGTGTGTGTGTGTGTGTGTGACTGTTATGTGGGAGTAGAGGTCTAGCGCCATTGAGTTGTTTTCTCCTGTATAATGCTACACCTATCCATCCAATCAGCACTACCGCATGGAGGATCCCTGCTTGCCCTATGAGGGGGCACTTTGTGGAGTGGTAGGGTGGCATATGAATGTTCCTGATGTAATGCTTTTGTCTCCCATACTTACTGTAGCTTCATGTTGCTGGGCCCCTAACATTCTGTCCTAATGTGCCATAAAAATTCTTGCAACGTTGAGACCCAGGCACTGGCGGACGGTTGAATTTTACAGATAGCTGAATGTTACCCTTGAAATGTTGGATGTATTCAGATATTCAATACAAGACAAAAGATCGTGAAGGTAAGAGAAAGGAGCCGAAAGACAACTGAAGCAGACTGTTCTGTAGGCAAACACAAGTATGGCATCATGCTTTTCTTTGGTATTTTTAATTTGGTCTATTTGGAAGAGAGTGGTGCTGAGGTATCACCCACTGCATGGCTGCATTCATGTTCTCATCCCTGAGGAGGTACCATGTGGTGGGTGCAGTAACGCACTGTATCAGTGCACGCTCCTTACACACTGTAATCAGCTCACGCTCCTTACACACTGTAATCAGCTCACGCTCCTTACACACTGTAATCAGCTCACGCTCCTTACACACTGTAATCAGCTCACGCTCCTTACACACTGCAATCAGCGCACGCTCCTTACACACTGCAATCAGCGCACGCTCCTTACACACTGTAATC
>JAABNX020000001.1:1578140-1600715 GCA_015163995.2 Mormyrus lacerda
CCGGGTAGCCGCCCAGGAGGCATCCGCACCAGGTGTCCAAACCACCTCAACTGGCTCCTTTCGACGTGAAGGAGCAGTGGTTCTACTCTGAGGCCCTCCCGGATATCCAAACTTCTCACCCTGTCCTAAGGGAGAGCCCGGACACCCTGCGGAGAAACCCCATTTCGGTCGCCTGTATTCACAATGACATTCTTTCGGTCATTACCCATAGCTCATGGCCATAGGTGAAGGTATGGATGAAGATGGACCAATATTTTGAGAGCTTTGCTTTTCAGCTCAGTTCTTTCTTAGCCACGACGAACCAGTGCCTGCAAAACTTTAAATGCCGCTCCGATTCGTCTATCCAGCTCCTGATCTCGCCTACCCTCACTCGTGAACAAGACCTTAGAGATATTTGAACTCCTCCACTTGAGGCAGTACGTCTTCCCTGACCCGAAGAGAGCAATCCATCCATTTCCGGCTGAGAATCATGTTCTCAGACTTGGAGGTGCTAATCCTCATCCTCGCCGCTTCGCAGTCGGCTGCAAACCGCCCCAGAGCACACTGGAGATCCCCAGCAGATGAAGCCAACAGGACGACATTGTCTGCAAAAAGCAGCGAGGCAATCCTGAGGCCACCAAACTGGACACCCTCAACGCCCTGGCTGCGCCTAAAAATCCTGTCCATAAGTATTATAAACAGAACCAATGATAAAAGGCAACCCGCACTGGGAACACGTCCAACTTATTACCGGCAATGTGGACTAAGCTTCTGCTCCGTTCATACAGGGACCGAATCGCCCATAACAGTGGACCCTGGAACCCACAGAGCATCTTGGGGAACCCAGTCGTAAGCCTTTTTCAAATCCACGAAACACATGTTGACTGGATAGGCAAACTCCCAGGCCCCCTCCAGTACCCTTGCAAGGGTATAAAGCTGGTCCATTGTTCCACGGCCAGAACGAAAACTGCAGTTTTCCTCCTGAATTCGAGATTCGACTATTGATCTTACCCTCCTTTCCAGTACCCCGGAATAGACTTTTCCAGGAAGGCTGAGAAGTGTGATCCCCCTGTAGTTGGAACACAACCTCCGGTCCCCTTTCTTAAATAAGGGGACCACCACCCCAGTGTGCCAGATAGATCATTGCAGACATGCTCACAATAGGAGCACACATAGGAACAAAAATGTGTGATCCAGCAGCACTGTTCCTGACCTCCACGCATTGTTGAGAAGGTGTGTCAGCCACGACAGCCCCACAACATCCAGATCCTTCAGGTACTCCGGCCGGATCATGTCCACCCCCGGGACCTGGCCACCACGTAGCTCTTTAACCACCCTGGCCACCTCAGCCTCAGTGATGGGAAAGCCTGCCTCCCAGGACCCTCGGGCTCTGTGCCCTCAGATGTCTGAAAGGCAGTGTGCATAGATGTATCTGAGGCAGGTTTGAGGAGGTCCTCAAAGTATTCCTTCCATCTCCGGGTGATGTTCCCAGGTGAGGTCAATAGCACCCCCTTCCCACTATAAATAGTAGGAACTAGGAGCTGCGTCCCCCTCCTGATATACTGGATGGTTTTCCAGAACCTTTTTGAAGCCGACCGAAAGTCACTTTCCATGACCTCACCAAACTCCTTCCATGTCTGGGTTTTTGCTTCTGTGACCGCCTGGCCTGCTGGTACCCATCAGCTGCCTCCGGAGACCCCCAGAATAATTATTCCCGGTAAGCCTCCTTCTTCAGCTTGACAGCCCCCCTCACCTCTAGTGTCCATCATCGGGTACAGGGGTTACCGCCACGACTGTCACCGACCACCTTGCAGCCACAGCTCTGTACAGCCGCTTCCACAACGGAGGTCCGGAACAGTGTCCATTCAGACTCAATGTCCGCAACCTCCCCCGGTATGCAGTTGGAATTCTACCGGAGGTGCGAGTTAAAGCTCCGGCGAACAGGAGCCTCCACCAGACGTTCCCATCAGACCCTCACTATGCGCTTGGGCCTACCAGGTCTGACCGGTTTCCTCCGCCGCCACCTGAGCCAACTCAGGGGGTGATCAGTTGACAGCTCTGCCCCTCTCTTTACCCTAGTGTCCAAGACGGAAGGCTGCAGATCAGATGATATAATTATGAAATCGATCATAGACCTGTAGCCCCGGGCATGTTCGTACTATGTCCACTTATGGACACCCTTATGCTCGAACATGGTGTTCGTTATGGACAAACCATGCATTGCACAGAAGTCCAATAACAGAACACCACTCGGGTTCAGATCAGGGAAGCTGTTCCTCCCAATCACCCCCCACCAGGTCACACTGTCATTGCCCACGTAAGCGTTGAAGTCCCCCAGCAATACAATGAAATCCCATCGTGGCACGCGAACCAGGATACCACTAAGGCAATCCAAAAAGGCCGGGTACTCTGAACCAACATTGGCGCATAAGCGCAGATGACAGTACAGTAGCAGATGACAGTCAGAGACCTATCCCCGACCCGAAGGGAGAGGAAGGAGACGGCCCTCTCGTTCACCGGGGTAAACTCCGTTGTTAATGCACCAGTAGCCCCTCCGCCGCCTGGCGTCGCTCACCCGCTGTAACTCCAAAAGAAAAGAACATCCCGCCCCTCTCCAAGAGATTGGTTCCAGAACCCAAGCTATGCATTGAGGTGAGCCCGACTATATCTAGTCGGTATCTCTAAACCTCACGCACAAGCTCAGGCTCCTTCCCCACTAGAGAGGTGACATTCCATGTCCCGAAAGCTCGTTTTGTCAGCTGGGGATCGGACCGCCAGGGCCTCACTTAGCTGCCACCTGATCCACAAAGCACCGAACCTCTGACATTCTCTTGCGGGTGGTGGGCCCACCTAGGGACAGTCCCGTGTGCCTCTTTCAGCTATGCCTGGTCGGGTCCCATAGGCCAAGGCCTGGCCACCAGGTGCTCGCCAATGGGCCCCAACCCCAGGCCTGGCTCCAGGTTGGGGCCCCGGTGACCCTAGTCCGGGCGAGGGAAACGAGACTTTGCTGTAAAGGGAAACAAGACTTTGTGATAAAGGTAAACGAGACTTTGCTGTAAAGGGAAATGAGACTTTGCTGTAAAGGTAAACGAGACTTTGCTGTAAAGGGAAACGAGACTTTGCTGTAAAGGGAAATGAGACTTTGCTGTAAAGGTAAACGAGACTTTGCTGTAAAGGGAAACGAGACTTTGCTGTAAAGGTAAACGAGACTTTGCTGTAAAGGGAAACGAGACTTTGCTGTAAAGGGAAACGAGACCTTATCATACGTTTTTTTTGGATTGCTCTTTGTCATGACGATCTCACACATATATGGATTTAGGTGTGAAAATTTTACAATGGGAAACTGCTTAACTCCATTTTAACCAAAACTAAAGCAACTGAAAATTCTGCAAAATAATGTACAGAAACATTTGCATTCGTATAGTAAACATTTGGAAATTCACGTGACACAATGAGAGATTACATTCTGCTGTGCAGAAGTGAGTGGATTACGTTGGCTGGTTTGCAAATGTCATATGAGACATGCTGCAAAAGCAAAGGAGTAAATGTGACGTGGGAAAGTAACTCGGAATATATTGACATTTTGTAAATGCCAGATTGATGACGTTAGTGTGTTTTGTTTATTGGTTACACGCACACACACACAGCTTTGTAATTATATCCTATTATATGACCTTAACCCCAATCCAGCCCTAAGCTTAATCATAAGTAAGAAATCAAAATATGAGAGTTTTATATGAGATATATGAGAGCATTTTTAGTTTTTTGATTGCATTCACAGATCTTTGTGGGGACCTGGAAAATGGTCCCCATAATGACAATAGGATCTCCAACAGGTTTTATCACATTGGGGGAGACATTTGGTCCCCACAATTTAATATATACATAATCCAAATGCACACACATAGACTACACCCATTAAATGCAAGCTAATTTAACTGACAAATTGGTCATAATTATGGTTTTGGGATATGAAACGCCACATGTGTTTCATACTTCTTACATGAAACAATTATGCAGTTTACAAATGCTCTTATAACAGCTAACTGGAGCAGGGGAGTAATGTCGTAGTTACAGACAATGGAACCTCATGCAGACGTACCATAGCAACCTCAACAACTCAGTAACAACCTGAATGATCCCCGGCAACATCTCTCATGTGATTGATGCTTGGAATTTTCAAACCGTCATCAAATTCATTGGCTCCTTTCAAGGCGTCCGCTGGGACTGCCTTGTAAATCTGCTCTTGAAATCCTCCTTGAATTAATTGGTATTAGTAAGCAAAAAAAAAAAAAACAAAACGCTTCAGTGCACACATCCCAAAAGACTGAGGGTGAACAATTAGGCTTGTGGGCCTGAATGAGTGTTTACAAGTATTCTGACTGGTACCCAGGCTGGTGCCCTATCAGAGGGCGCTTTTCCGGCTCCTGGCGACAGCCACAGAAACACATATTTATTTCCTACAGATGCTCAGTGAGCATGTTTCAATCTTCAGATTTATCACATGAGGATTCAAATTTCAAATATACCTCTTGAACGTCCATTCTACTGAGCACATTTAAATATAAATCTTATGACAAGAATTTTTAAATTAGCATTTATTTATTTATTTGTTTTCATTTGCTTGCTTGTTTGTTTGTTTGTTTTTAAAATCACACTCTACACACAGTTTTCAGCGCCAAGTGCTGTGAATGTCACCTGCCAAAATTAAGTAAGGCAAAAATATCTCTTTGACCAGCGGTATGCATATTTAAATAGGAACCAGGAACCAGATAAACCCCTCAACCTCATGAACAGGACTCATGTGTTTGTATGCAGTAACCATGCTGTATATCATGGGATCATATACTTCCACGCAGGAAGGGCACAGATACCAACGTGTAAAGACCAATAAGGAAATTTAACAAAAGCAATCAAAATCAAAAGGAAGTGAGTATGCTGGTGTACCCCCCCGCACCCCCCCTAGCAGAGACTGGCAGGTGCTTCCTCACCGTCAGCCGGCAGCGGGATGGTTACGCACAGAGAAGGCGTTAATCTGGCAGTCTCACGATGGGAGCGGGGAGGGATGCCCCAAGATAGGGGGGTGCGGAGAGCAGAGCCTCTGAAGAGCCGGGGGCAGTTACAGAGAAGAGGAAAGGGTGTAAAGGAGAGCCGCATAAAAGCTGAGTTATGAGGGGGGGACACCTTCCTTTTCAGGAGGGAGGGCAGCGGGGCCCACTCTGCACTGAGCACTGTCCACACACACAATGTGCACTTCAAGTATATAAATTAGATTACGTTGTTTTCAGACTATATTACTCCTGCAGGCTTCTCGTCCGTGTTAAAGTTTCTTACCATCATCATATTTTAAAGTGTAATGGAAAAAGCCATCAAAGTGATTATGAAGCAGCTGCAGAACTTGGACAGAATTCTGCACGGCTTGCAAAGTTTCCATACTGCACTGATTCTGTTAGCCAACCCAACATCAGTCTGCTGATGAAAAGGCCTTCAGCCATGACATACGCCAGGGACGCTAATATGGCCAGATAAATTAAATTATTTCCATGAGAACTGTAATATGACAAAACAGTGCATGGACTCCAGTGCCTGCCCCTTGGCATTTCCTGGAAAATGAAGAAAAGTTTCCAGTACTGGTGGGAAACATGGTTCCGAATCCCTCTGTGGGCGATATTAGGATGAGCTGCCAAGCAGGACTCTGGTTCAGTGGGGTGCAGTACATTGAAGAGAATGAAATTAAACTGGATTCACAGCACAGAATAATCCCAGCTGGGGACCCCGGAAATGTTTATATTTCTGACCAGTCTCGTCTAAATGGTCTTTCGGACACATTCTCCCACCTAATCTTACAAATACGCCTGGATCTGGATACAGGTTCATTGACTGTGTCGCCAGAGGGTGTATTGTGGTTAAGGACGTGAACTTGTCAGTGAAAGCACACTAATTCAAGGTCTAATATATTATCTCGCTGTATAAATGGGTAAAGACCCTAAAAGTGAATTTGTACCCTGGACTCAGTTTAATAACTAATCTAACTGTTCCTTCCTTTTCTAAACATGCTGTACAGTAAGTATTTACCCGAGTGTAATTCCTGTCACAGGTGGTGGGACACACTCTCGGTTTCCACCGCAGAGTTGTGGCTGGACGTGAGCCAGACAATCAGTCTTTGAGGGAGGCTTCTGGCGCGGCATCGCAGGATGATGCGCAATGTTAATCACCTTAATGAGGATAATTGGACCAAACAGTAATCGGCGTCTTCTGGGCTGCGGAAACACGACGGCCACATGATGGTCCTGAAAGGCCCTTTGGTAAAAGTGTAAGGCGACAAACGCCAACAATGAGGGCACTTATGAGCCCAGAAGCAGTAATAGGGAAAAAGCTGAATGATAGGCAGCTGAAGAATGCTGTCGTAACGTCCCCTTTCAGAGAAGCACAGCATGGTGGCTCGCTGCTCTACTAATGAAAGATCCGTTTTCCGCTAAAGAGTGAAAGCACAGCGTGCAAAACTCATTTAGGCATTCAGGCATGCACTAACGACATTGACCTAGAAATGAAAAATGATCAACAAAGCCCACATAAAGACAATGAGGTCCTTATATCGGAGGACAACATTTGGTAAAGTGAAATTATGGGAGCATGCAATGTGGCTGAGCTGAGCTGAGCAGGCCGGCTGGCCTGGCGGCACGAGGCAGGCCGCTTCTGGGCTCCTCCTCCACTGGGGTCTTGTGAACAACAAGGTCTTGAGATTCACTGATCATGGTGCCATGAAACAAATGCTTTGCAGTTGTTAAAACACATACTACCTCTGTGTGTTTGTTCACCTGTGAGAGCAGGATACGTACAATCCTACTTCTAAAAAAAGAAGCACTTTTAAGGTACCAGCCTTATCTTTTGCCAGATCCCTTAGAGAGTGTGTATGTTTGTGTGTGTCTGCAAGTCAGGCATAGTTTAAGATCAGGTCAGTCTGAAAGGTGAAGATAGTGAGGCAGACTCACAGGACAGATTAACACCCTCTGTCAGGAAAATACTGCAATTCTATACTTAATCTCTTGTATACTACACACCACTTACCCCCTCAGAAATCTGTCCCAGGGCAAAACTATCCCCACTCACTAATGAAATATTCATAGGCGGCACACTATGAGAAAGTGTTCATTTGTGATATTGAATTATTTATCATTCAGACTGTGAGGCTGCACAGATTTGGATATTTTTGACAGGAATCAACCCGACCCATTAAAATGTATGAGATGCTTTTCAAACAATGCAGGCCTGCACTTTCTAAATCAAATCTTTTGATTTTTGAAATGGCTGAAAAGAGCAAAATGTGACTAGACTCAATGCACAAATTTAGAGGGGCAAATAAAGACCATCCAAGCGATTGGTGCGAACATTTTGCCAATACAGTGGTTACCCTGTTCCTGCGTGTTCCGGGTCAGGCTGATGGGAGCGAGAAGGCCGTCTCCGGAAGGACAGACCACCCACACACACACTGCAGGAAGTTTAGAAACACCAGTTAGCCTAAATACATGTCTGTGGATCTCAGGAGAAAAGCACACAGATAATGTTCGCTCTCACTACACGTTATCATCTCTTTATTAGCATATTGCCTGGTCTCGTATTGTTTGGCATTGTCTTTGGTTTCTTTGTAACGGAGTGTGGCAGACATTCTAATGCCGTGGTGTTGCTAGAGATGTTGGGCCCCCAACCCAGAACAATTCAATTATGTTGCCATTAAATTTTTTAGGGCCCATATCATGCAGTAGCCCATGAAAATCCCCCCCCCCCCATACAGCTCTGGTTCAATGTGCCTGTTGACCATGGTCAATAAAGTACAAATCTTGTGAAAACTTGCCTGACATGGGAAGAACATGCAAATTCCACACACACATGATTTGAACCCCCAACTCTGAAGATGCCAAACAACTGCACTGTCCCCTGAGGCACATGGCAGCGAACTGCCATCTCTCTGCTTAGAAAGACCATAAAATATCAGAGGAGGATTCATCACTGCGGACAGGAAACTTTCTCTCAAGTGGGAACGGATCAGAAACCTTGAAACATACAGAAACATGTCAAATAAGCAAGCAGTGACTCCCCAGGACTAACCCCCCCCCCCTTCCTTTGCAGCATCTGAGACATGCCGCAGCAGAGCACACAGGAAAGATCAGGCAGCTGTGTCTGTCAAACATTGGCTGTCGGTATTTAAAAGTGAATGCATTCATACAGATATATGACTCATCATCACTGTGCACAGACACCGAAACAGCAAGGGGGTGGATGGATGGATGGATGGATGGATGGATGGATGGATGGACGGACGGACGGACAAATGAAAAGAAGAATCTCAACTGGAAGCAGAATGGAAAACCACAAATGTTGTACCTTTGGTCATACATGGAAAGTTTAGCACAGGAATTATGAAGGTAAAGACCCTGAAGAGCAGAGGTCCTTGGGTTTGTGCCCCCAGAGTGACTCCGCTGCCCCCAGGTCAGTCTTCCAGCTTCAGAGCCACCTGACCTGCTTAGCGCTAAGCAGCCGCACATGGGAGATGGGTTCTGCACAGCTGGGCTGCATCTGGCGTGGTTTCCTGGAAAGATCGCATTCATTAAAGACTGTGACGGCACAACAGAGCTACTAAAGCACAATTCATTTGGTCAAATCTATGAATAAATCATGCAATTAATCATGTAGAACTGTGGAAAAGGGGATATGAGCAAACAGAATTATACTGTAATAAAATGTTTGGTTCTTGAGTACCTGCATTACAGACTCTAAACACTTCATTTGATGTTTTTAACTAATGACCCCACAGAGTATCGCTGAGTAAGACAGCAATGATAACATAATGAGCCATTAGACACGGCTGCATCAGACCGTAGCGACCTGATGAAACATCTACTTGAATGGTAAAGATGATGGAGATAATGAGTGGGGCAATAGGTGACCTGTAGGTGGGAATACGGCCGCCTGCTGGACCAGCTCCTGCACCACGACTCTTGCATGTAAACAAAGTTCAGCAGATCATTCACACCTAGCGGCAGTGCTGTAAACAAAGGCGGCGGTAGCAGCAGCGTCTGGAATCCTTGGTGCGGGTGGGGGGGCAGAGGTCCCTAGATGGCTGCCTGACGTGTCGAGACTGTAGGCGGCAATGATGCCTCTCAGTACTGGCTGCCATACAGAGCTATAGAGGAGCAGACTTGCAGTTCAGAACCTTAGAAGATCTTGTCCACTGCTGTCAAAGGTGTAGTTCCCTCACAGGCTTGTCCCCCCCCCCTTCCCACCCCTGCAAGGATCTCTCTGTCCTTGGTAGGAGCCAGGTAGCTCCTACAGGGGGGACATAGAAGACAAAGGAACAGGGCTGTTGGTCATTAGCTAATGTAGGTGGCTGAGCATTAGTCACAAACAAAGGGGGGCCGAGCTGCGTTATTACAAAAAAACAAACGCATGATATGGCATTAAGCACAAAAACTGAAAACCAGCCAAAGGAAATGCAGCAAAACCAAAATCCAAAACGCTACATGTGCCAATAGCACAGGAGACTGGCATTAAGCCAGGCAGCTGTGCTGTGTAGAGCGGGGCGTTCGCAGCTGATCAGCAACATACACAAACTCAGTAAGAATTTCTTTACTTGACACTTTCTGTCTCTAACTAGGCAGAAATGGTGGCGAGGTGGAAAAATAACAAGCTGCAGAATAATTCCTCAATGCCTGGTAACAGTGTATCCAGAGCAGTTATGTGAAAATGTTCCTCTTTGTATCTCAGAGACGCAGACACACGGCTTGCCATGCCACTGCACCAGCGACTGGGACACCACCCTCATCTGTTCCCTGGTGGATTCCACTGGTTGCTGTGGCAATAAGGCTAGAACAAAGGCCAATGTGTGCGGGTCTGTGCTGGTGATGTCATATCGGGCACATGAGCAGCGGCCTTGCAGATGTGTGCAGACTGCGCATCCGTGCTCATGTTGCGCAAACAGATATACTCTGAGAATACTGTCCCCTTCCACAGGACACAGGCACAACATTTGGAAATAAGGCTTTGACACTCACTCCAGTGGTCACATCTCCAGTGGTCACATCTCCCATTGGACCGGCTGTGTTTTAGCTATTCCTTGCATTTTTCTTTGAATATAATCAGCATGAAGCTGAGATAACTGGCCGGGTCATATTGTAATAACCTAACCTAAAAACATCCTTCTTATATATAGAAAAATGCATACTGAAAAAATGTGTTGATAAAAAGGTGAGAGATTTACATTACAGCAAAAGGTCGGAAGAAAAGAGTGATGATACAGAAGAAAAAAGCTAACATAGTATCTCTAATATAACCTGAATACAGAGCTTTTAATAGTCAGATGTAAGCTTTTTGACTGAAATGAATTAGCTACTTTTTCTAGTAATTTTTGTCACTTTTTTCTTTATTAACATTATATTTCTTGACTAAAAGGAGCCATCGTCTTTGTGAAACAGCAAAGGTGTCTGTAACACTCCTCCGCTATTAAATACAGCCAAAGGTCCAAGTGAAGGAAGCAGAGGACCGGAATCAGAGAATCATCCTTATCAAACGAGACCATACAGCACAAACAGACCATTTCAATATATTACTTTCTATGTTTTTCTTTTTAACTAAACAAGGAGAAGATACAAGTGGGGCAAAATCCGCAATATCATTACAATGTCTGCGTGGATAAACTGATCCGCAATGAAAAGTAACAGGTTAAAACAGATGGAATATTGTATTTCCAAAATGCCAAAGTGGCATCTATTACCACGGTGAAATACATACACTGTGAGCTATAATTATTACAGTATGATGAGTACAATATCACATCATCACAGCAAATGGCATTGGTAGGAACCTGGGCTAGATAGGCCAATTGGCATCCTGGGTACCATTTCCTGGGGGGGCTGGCAAAATTTATTGTTACTGCCCCCCATCTACTTGTCAAAATTTACTGTGGGGCTATGAGGGATCCCAAAGTCTAGGGCTGAAATTTAACCCCAGATCAGCCCTGGCAGGAACAAGAAAAAGTGGCAGCTGATTTCTGGTTACAAACATAATGTTCTCGCCATATGTATGTGGGTTCAGTATTTTTTCTGCCTATGAAGAGAGATGAACAGTCCTACAATAAGGGGGGGCCGTGTGAAGCGGGCGGCTGTCCGGCCTCAGCAGCGCGTTCCCACAGGGGCGTAGGTGGACGCATCGCGGCGGATGGTGCTGAACGGCGACAGCTCCAGCTCGGTGGTGCATTCCCGTTCGCCATCATCGCTGGCGGCGGCCGAGGAGTGGGCGTGGCCGCACTCAGCGCAGCAGCAGCAGCAGCAGTCGAGGAAGGCGCGCCCGAACGGCCGGCAAAGGAGCAGCAGCAGCGCCGGCGTCGCCGCCGACTTGCAGAAGAGCAGCAGCTGGCCGAGCAGCTGCAGCACCTCCATGGAGCGCTGAGGCACGCCTGCCGCCATGTAGGCCGACACGATGTTGCAGATGTTCTCTGGGACGATGCACAAGCCGTAGAGGATGGCCAACGCCACCACCGTGCAGTTCATCTGGCTCTCCAGACGGATCTGCTTCTTGGTCCCGCGCACACACGCCCGCTCTGCACGCTGGATCTTGCGCGCCGTGGCCAGCGAGCTGACGATGGTGAAGAGGGTGGGTAAGCAGAAATAACAGCCGAAGTACCACCAGAGACGCGCCCCCTCGTAGGTGAGGCCCAGCACGTAGACGGCGTCCGGCAGATCGGTGGAGATGCGGGCCACGCAGCGCTCGGCCGCCGGTGGGGCCGCCGGCTCGCCGCCCTCTTCCTCGCGCTCCAGCTGGCGCAGCAGCAGCTCGGGCAGCGCCAGCAGCAACGCCCCCACCCAGATCACGGCCAGCTTGGCCGAGGTGGAGGCGCAGTTCTCCATCATCTCATAGTACATCTGCACATTGGTGGCGGCACGGTAGCGGTCGATGCAGAGCGCGCAGAGTGTGAAGGTGGTCACACCCAGGGAGGCCACCTGCAAGCGGGCGAAAGCACGACCCTAAGGCACAGCGACCAAGTAGAGGAGAAACCAGAAAGCACTGAAAGGTAAACTAATCATAAAACTGGCTGCAGATCTATGACCTGCTGGATCTACGTTATCCAACAATATGCAAATGCACTCATTCATAAATGGGTTGAAAAGTAAAAAGAACATTTACAGTGTGGTACTGAATGTGCCCATTTCACGTGATGTTTGTGTCTTGACCCAGGAATTTCAATTATGCAACGCTGCAGGTTTAAAGGCTTCTTAGAATCCCATGTCAGAAGAATAAAAAGGCATTTCTGGTGCCTCATTCCTGTAACTTTTTCAAAAACGTGCTTGTATCTGGGGGCCACCAACCAGTGTAACTGGGAAAACCAGATGGTCTAATTAGTTAAAAAGTAGTTTTTGTGCAGACATGACTTAAGAAGTGCTACAAACAAGTAGCTGATGAATGGAAATAACATGTTCTAACAAGTTTAAGATTACGTCCGCATTTCAAGCCACTCAGGAACATAAGGTACATGCTTACAATCTGAGAGCGGCAGACATAGACTGACATAGACCACAAGTGAACCGATCACACACCACAGCAGAAATACCAAGACTGTGAGAATGTAAGTACATGACAAAGACATTGACAAATTGTTAAGGGTGACAGATAATAGGTAAGGATTTCAACTTTCAAACACCGTTAACTAAAAAAGCAAAGTGTGTCTTAGGGAACTAATATTTTGTATTCCATTTTTTCTAAAGGTTTCTTAGAAATTCCACTGGCATTTCATATTAATAAATGCCCTACAGCTCTATAAAGTTACATGCCTATGCTGCAAACACCTCTAAATGAAGCTACTGTCAATCCAAGACTTACAACAATACATGCAAACACGCTGAGTATTTTATTGCCTCAGTGAAGATGAGGTCAACACAGCAGTAAATAGTAACAGATGTGAATCAGAATCCTGGATCATGACCAAATACAAACACATCCCGTGAATCCCTGACTGAATGCAAACAGCTTACAACAAAATGGCTGCCCGTGATATCAGATGTGGTGACTGATCAAACGCCTACAATGGGGTGATGCAGAATGGACAGATTAGCAGCATGTAGCTGAAATCCAGGTGTTAAATACATTGCTTGGCATTTCTGTAGTGTGTGGTGTGACAATTGTAATATTGGTAATTCAAAATATCCATGATCCCAAAAGTTTGGTGTTTCGTGCTAATGATGCTGAGATCACTGCCCCCGCCCAGGGTCACTGTTTCACTGACCCCCCCCTACCTGGAATGTCAGCCTGTCCAGTCTTGTGACTGGGAGGGAACTCTGCTCTCTGACTGAACTGAAATATCTGGGTAACAACCAGGACACATAACAAACTGCACACATGAGGCACGAAAGTAGGTTACAGGTATTCGACATATAGCCTTCCTGGAATACACAATGCATTCTAGATATTCTAATGATTTAAAACCACAAATAATACAGGGAGTTTGGGTCTAGATCCACTCCATGCCGGTTAATATTGTGGAATCAAGGCCAACAGCCAACCTGCACGCCTTGCATAGGCTTGTGGTATAAAGTGAATGATGTCTAAGAAGCTTGGTCTTCAAAAAAGGCACAAGAATGTTTTATATACACCCTCCGTGTGGCAGCAGAAATACCCCTTCTGATGATAGAAATTACATCTAAATCACAGGCACTTTGCAAAGTTATTACAACTGACTGCACAATAACGGACGGTGGTATAAAGAGGCTGACACTGGGGAATTCACAAGGTCTGCGATTCAGCAGCTACAGACCTTGTGCAAAGCTCACATCTGTGGCACATGCACCAGTTTCATCCAAAGTTCTTTATCTGGGGAAGAGGACAGTAGGAGGTATTACTGTGTGCCATAAAACACGCCCTGATTTAAGTCAATCAAGTAACCACAGGAAAGACAGCTGAACCCGTCAGAGAATGTGGCTTCGAGGCTGCATTTCTGACATCAGTGCTGCACTGCCTACAGCCAACCTGATAAAAAGACACGGACTGCATCCAGCACCAGGCATGAGAGTGTTTCCAGAGGAACCAGAAGAAAGCCTCCTTATATAGAGAGCTTCCACCGGCGGCCCTCAATCTGCAGAGGTGAAGGCTGGGAAATAAACTTACATGGATTATTATAAGATCTGTGGAGGAACCAAAGGCAATTTGTCATAATACTCTGCAAACATGAGATAATGAGGTCTAAGGAAACTGAATTAAGCGGAGAAACCACTGCAGTGTTGGTGCAGCATACAGACACGGTGTTTGTCTAGAGCAGGACGTCCCTAGATATTTTTCCCAAAGAGCCAAATTCTTTCAGCAGCACATCCAAGGTCTGGGGAGGGGTGTCTCCCAACCACGGCTGGGTGAGGTGGCAGCGTTTTCCTCTGCGCTACATCACACAGCGCTGGGATCCAAGCTTGGCCTCTTCCCCTTGCTGTGCTCAGCACACACCAGTCACTACAGCCAGGGGCAATTCTAGGATTTTTTAAGGTGGGCAGCACAAGAGGAGGCATAATTCATTCAGAGGGGGCAGCCTTATCATTACCAATGATTTGTTTAGAATCAATGAGTGACAGAGAGGGGGCACTCTGGGGGTCAATCAGCTTTTAGCTGGAGCCAGTAACCTCCTGGCCCCGCTCCTGTATACACATCTGACTATGACTCCCTGTCTGAACCCCCATCGGCACAGTCCTAATCCAACGCTTACTAGGCCAGAACTCACATTCCCTCTATCATAGCCTGGCAAAAAAAATTGCTTTAATTTGTCCTGCAGGCAACTGACTACAAATCACAGTCCAGAGTATCATGGGCATATTGGCGTTTGGATTATCTTATTAAATGCAAGTAGCGTGGAGATTAAAGACATAAACTCATAAATCTCAAGGCTACCTGTGGCCCGTGTCGGGTCCTACGGCTGTACCTGGGCCGAGTGAAAGATCAGCTCTGGGCAGGGCAAGGAACAATCCGTGTGAGACTGGGATGGGAGGAAGGAAGAGGGGCTTCATCTGGGTGGGGGCAGGGGGAGGATTTGACAAAATGGCCATGAAAAGCGATAACAAGAAACACAATTTAGAGAGGCACAGAAAAACACGGCAGGATGTTGGGTTGTGGCAGTGACAGAGCAGAGGTGAAACCAAAGCCTGTGTCATATTATCGCTAGTAATGCAGCTAAGATGAGATACAGATGTGCACAGTTTTTCATAAGTCAAGTTATGAGTCTACTGTTGAATGAGGGTCAGGCTCAAGGTCAGCCACTCCTAACGAACAGACAAGGTCAAAGCTTTAGATAACAGGCTGGATGCCAGCTTTTCAGTATCTTTATAAATTCAGCATATCCTTATGTTTACTGAATTCAGTTAGCGAAGCGCCACATGCTACTATTTCAGTGTATCATGGAAGCGATAAGCACTGAAGTGGTGCTGAAGAAAGGGACAATTCAGCAGCCACAACGTCTTTCAAAAGAAGAGATATTGTGGTTAAACAAGGTATAAGATGGTGTGGCTGTACTTTTTGCAGATTAAGGTCTGACATGTTTATTAAGCATAAGGATGCGCTGAATTTATACGGATTGAGCCTATGAACTTCTGGTTTGCCCATTATCTACGGTACTGCGAGGTGTGCTCTCTCGCTCTCTCACACACACACACACACACACACAGCAGAGTGACAGACCAACTGGCCAGGAGAACACAGGAGATCCCCTCCTGCTACTTCCAGGGGGTCGGACTGAATCTACCAGAATTTAGTGCTACAACTGACCCATGCAATACAATAATCACGTGCAATACCAGCCATTATGCTTTACGTCCCTCCACTTTTCCAAATCGGAATTGTGTGCCGTCTATTTATCGTCTTGTCTTGTTATTGTTTGTATTGTATTGTTTTTGATTCTGTTACTGCACTTTGCGGTGTCTTATGCTGGGGAAAATCCTGCTTACTGTGCACTTTGTATTTACTGCCTGTTTGCACGCCCTGTTACTGTCATGTTAAGTGTAATATGTGTTACTATATGTTGCACCGTGGCCATGGAGAAACGTTGTTTCATCACTTTTTGCTGATGACAATAAAGTCACCTTGAACCTTGATGATGTTTCATCAGTGTGAGGACCTTCTCAAGTACCAAACTCAAAATCGACCGTCAATCGAGGCCTTCCTCAGCACTGAAATAGCAGAAACCAGTCACGGTGACAGAATTCCTGTTCCTATTCATCAATCGGACACTTTTATCAAAAGCAAAACATGACTATTTATAGATACTCCCTGGGATTCAAACCCTTACCATCACATTGATACTTACAACACCTTACTTGTCAAGCTGCATCAGCCCCATTGATTCCAGCTCCTTCTCTAGCTACATACTGTAGCAGCCCAGACTGCGACACAGTACATCCGGACCCCCCAGGACCCCCCAACACGGCCATCACTCACAGAGGACCCCACCCTCACTAATTCAGCACTATCCACCGCTCCTTCACAACAAGCACATCTGTGAAATAGTTGTAATTGGTGTTATTTTCAAATGAACTCTTTAAAACTTATTTTACGTAAATACTATACATTCCAGGTTGCACCAGTCAAACGTTTATGTAATTTTACACTTGAGATACCATTTTAAGATAATGTCCAATGTTGCATTAACGCATGGATTCTTGATTTATATTAAAACACATTCCAATACCTCGATATAGGGTACGATTTTGCAGGAGAACTCCCCGATGAGCCAGGTCTTCGTCAGTTCGTGGAATATAACGAGCGGCAAGCAGAAAAAGGTGATCATGAAATCCCACAAAGCAAGATTGGCTAAAAGGGAGTTGGAGATGCTTCTCATGTAGAAATTTTGACACACAATGCACGTAATTGCAATGTTGCCCAATATTCCAACGATGAAAATAATTGCAGATACGCACAAAATGGCATATGCTCCATAGGATTCGCTGCTTACGGGATAAAATGGATTTCTTAACCTGCTTGTACTCCCCCGCGTAAGTAGAGGAATCAGTGGGGTAGCATCAAAAAAATTGTCATCTGGAAAAATTTCCTGATTTCTGGTCATATCGAATGGGATATCAGTAGTCAGGTTTAGGGCCAAAGGTCTCGGCTGCAGTGTCTCTGGCTGCGCGCTTTTCGGCTGCTTCTTCTGCCCACTTTTCTTCCGTCTATCTGTTGCTCCTCTCCTTCGCCTGTGATTTCTCACATCCGCTTGTAGCGTGCTCATCCACAGGGGCTTTGGAGCAGTATAATCGCCACCTGGCGTTTCCATAATAGCGGGCATGGCAGAGTGAAACTTTTCCATCCTTTCTCGGGAATGCACACTTTCGTTTTCGGTAGGTTTCAGGAGATCCCTGTGCTCTGATCGCCCCTTTTTTGCAGTTGTCATCCTCTGACTTTCGACGCCGTTCGCGGTGATGTTATGGTCCAAAGGGCCGCCGGCTCCCCAGGACGCACCTGTAGCCTGTCCCTCCACACGCCCCTGCCGATTCCATTTACTTCGAGAAACGACTTGGTGCGAACCTTCGTCTCGGACATTCGTGTCGTATTTTATTGGAGGGATACTGTTCCTTAACCCACTATCATTTTCATAGCTTAAGACACAGAAACTCCACACGAAAAAGAAAGTGATGTGAATGTATATCACCTGCATTGTGTAAAAATCGTATAGCAAGTCTAAAATCAACAGGGCACGGATTTATTGGCTTATTTACACAATGCGACCACATGAGAGATGTCAGATACGAATAAAAAAGTATATTTCAGTAAAGAAGAGCTGCTCATTCGCAAGTCATCAGCACTTCAAGATATCCACAATACGTCGTGCTTGAATAATTCCCTTTATATGCATTCGGGTAGTTACCTACCGCGTCCCTTTAGTTTGCATCCACTTTGATCTGGATGTTAACATTTCTTACCGCACGGAGTTACCTCGCAGACGGCTCCGTAGCTCCAAAGAGGACGGGAGGAGCTTGTTGCCGGAAAAACACATTTCACGGTCCTTGGGAGACGAAGGGGTACTTTCAATCTGATTTCCACCAGTGAGTCTTTTTCCCGTCCCTGGAGTCCCGAACCCGGAGAGATGGCGAGGACCTGCGATGGACCCCCGCACACGATCCGGAGGCGTTCCGGGCTGAGAGTCCAACGTCGACACGGAGGATAAAAAAGAAAAGGGGCTCTCCCGTCGGCTACCCCGGATCTGTCACAGCAGATCGTCAGCGGGAGCCCATGCAGACCGCGGCAGCCCGCTGAGCCGGACACCCACCGTGCGCGCAGAAAGAGCGGATATAACTGCATTCAGTCACACAGAGTAACGCAAACGGATCCATGTGTTTGCAATTTTAGGGAGATGCAAATTTACAGACTTGTGCAAAAATTAACAGTAAATTATAATTGCTATTATTCCAGACGTGCTTACTTCTACGCAGCGAGAAAACGATTTCAAATACCTTTTTTTCCCCAGACACGACTTATGATACATTTAATTTAAAAGATACTATCTGATAAAAGGCGTGTAATCACTTGGCATTTATGAACAGGTTTCGCAACAAGGCTGCAGTTCCAACACTTCTATCTTTCGTTTTTGAAAAGGACGCGTCCGACGTACACAATTGATGGGTTTGACAAGCCTAAAAACAGTTTAATTGGATGGGCACGATCGGGCATGTTTTAGCCGCTTATATACGGTGACAAACAGTATATCATTAAAATGAAATCAGATCATTTTAATTTAAAATCCAAAGACTTCAGTTGAATGATGTAAATGAGAATAAAGTGATATCGGATAAAGATACAACTGGTAAACAATATAGCCTAAAAGTAATGTACGACTGTATTATCTCCAATTAAACTCCTCAAATGAAGGTACCATATAAATCTAGATATTGTAAATAATAGGCTGAGGAAAAGTTAAGATAAGAGTATGTGTACAGTACTTCGAGACAAAAAACAAGTATATTTTCCAGTGGCTTTTCATTCCGAAAGAGTGACAGGGTTCCTGCATGGGACCGCTACCAATTGTATATTATGCATCTGGTATTACGAAAGTGCCAAATATTCTCCTAAAGGCCGTCTATTATTTGCAGAGAACCGGGCTTTGGCAGTAAGGTGGGATGAGGGAATTCCTTAAAATGCCCAAATGTAGAGTAGCGTGCAAATACACTTTACGTGTAATGCACCGTCCTAGATTTACTTTCGCACATCTAGTGTTAGTTCGAGTTCTGCTCGAGCTGCTGTAAGTTACGAGCGTCACCTTGTGGTTAAAATGAGAAAAACTATGGGATGTAACATCTGTATAACGTTTGGCTTCATCTTACTACAAAACTCAATCTGTCTCCCCCGAAAAACAAAAGTGAAATAATCTTTTGAAAATGTGGTGAATAAATAGATGTATTTCAGGCAAGCTAAACCTGAACATAATTTGGAATATTTCTTCCTTTTGTGTAGCACTGCCGTGCTGGGTGCCGGCGGTAGTGCGAGCCGGCCGGTCGTTCTTCTGCATGCATTCGTCCCACCGCTTTGCCGGTCTCGCTGTCCTTTGTATGACTTTCTCTTTTGATTGGAATACTCACCCGGAACTACCTTCATATCTGACCCAAATAAACGCATTTTTTTTCTGCTAAAACTGGAAGTCAGCGTTCATTCATATTATCCCGTGACGCCCTTCTTCCCCGTGGAAATGAAAATCCCATATACCCCCCCCCCTTCTTTCGCAAACTAATAGTCACATTGTTCTGCTCCCAAAAAAGACCCCCGGCTCCTTCAAAACGCTAAACGGGATTCAGGCCTGCAGACTTGCGGAGGCAAACGGATACGGAGTGGAGAGAGGAAAGTGATGAAATCCACTTATATAATGTTTAATACATGGACCAAATACATGAAGAATTGTAAGTTCTGTCACAATTTTTCTACCGTAATTTTTGTCACTAGGCATCCTGTACATCTTACATAAAGATTAAGTTAAGACACTCGAACGGGTTACATCCGTATGTTCCAGCACTGTGTGTCGTGTTTTACGGACTGGCTGAGGCTCTACCTCCGCCATCAGCAGCGCACCTGCCCTGCGAGTGTCCCGGGTGTCAGCCTTGCCAACCGTGCTTCCAGCGCCGCGCAGCCCGCCTTGTCCCGCCGGAGCTCAGGCCAGGCCTCGGCTGCGTCGCCGGGGCGGCGGATGGCAGGCGCCAGGAAAAAGCTGCAACCGGCTCTGATCGAAGCTGATGGGCTCTGTTGAACCTGTATTTGCATTTACAATATGCAGCGCTTTTCACTCTAAAACGTGACAATAAACATTATCCTTACACTGGTGCGGTGAAACTGGTAAAAACCAGCGGAATCCGCATGAAGCGAGCAAATTGATTCCCACAGCGTACTAGGAATCTGTGAAAATACTTAGGACGCTAAAAGCGCTAAAGGGGTGAGGCCAGCACCGGACTCGCTTAGGGCCGAGACAGCCAGCACCGCAGCAATGCTTCTTAAAAAATGGCAGTGATCGTTTACGTTCAGCGGAAACCCAAGAGCCACCACTAGGTGACACACTAGAGCAGTGCAGGAGTCACTGTAAATCCTGGCAATATTTTTCTATTAAGCAGGATAGCAGACAGGTCCCTCTGCTACATCACCTGGCGATGAGCCCATCAGAAAAATCAATGCGGCCCAGATTGTCTGTCTTAAAGGCAGCACAATGCAGGACAAGTGCCAGTGAAGAAACTGAACTGATCTCTGGTTCATGCTCTCTGGGGCGTCTCTCAAAGTTTGGACTGAAGATGCAGATGCACCTCACTGGAGAGCAGCTCCATCCAGCAGAAATACTGGAACTGCAAGAACTGTGCATGTATACCAGCGATGTCCATTAACATGGAGGCAGGAACTTTTATAAGTGCACTTTAACATGAAGGGAGAATTCACTCAACAGCAATGACACCATTAACAGAAAAATTGTTATTTCTGTTTTATTAACAAAATAAATATTCGTTTCAGGACAAGAAAATACCAAGCAGCACAGAACACTGAGAAGGGTCTGTTCTGTGATGTTCCGGAAGTGGGATCCGCCTGTTAATCTGGTCACATGGCCTTGGTGTTCAGCACCTGGTAGCAGATGGTACTGTGGCCCGTGTCCTCCACAGAGTAGGCCGCCAGACACAGGTTCAGCCAGGGTCGTGTTGCTGGCGAGGAGGGAGGGGCACGAGTCACACGCCCGGCACACTATACCGACCTTTAACCATAATCCTGCTTTCCACAGATCACTGGCACATCCACTGGCTGCGGGCATGAAGCGCACACACGAATCCAGCTCCCACAGCTGATTCTTCCCCTTACAAACGGCTTAAATGGACAGAGATGTGGATGCTGTAGCTGATTAAGAAGTGACTGACAGGTCAGCAATCTAGAGTAATCAGACTACACTGGCTTAAACAGCAGCCCAGGGGTTATTTATAACCTGCCAATGAACGCTATTCCCAAAAATACCCCCAGTACTTAGAATCCGGTTCACTGTTTACACAACAGACTCTGCTCCAGACATGGTTGAAGCCATGACAAGTGAATGTTACCCATAGTGCCCTCTGGTGGGCAGAGTCTGTCCATGGTGGCTTGTATTCTATCCTGCATCTGCTGATCGGTCGCGGCGTCGTGGGCAGAAACACCGAAGAAGGTCTCCTGCAGAAGGAGGCTACAGTCAAAGCGATGCGAGGGTCTAACAGAGCTCCATAACAGCGCTTTACCTCCATAATAAGGAAGCGAAAAGACAAAAGACGGTCACGGCGCGAGCTGACGGGGGGCCCTGTGTGTGAGCGTGTGTGCGACAGCCACTCCTCCCGCTCTCACTCACTGCGTCCCGCCACAGCAGGGCTTGCAGGGAGTCTGTGCCGTCCTCCAACTCCAGCTTCATCAGTAGCACATACTGGAGCAGCTGGACTCCGAGAGCTGGAGGAGACAGGTGCAGAGGGTGGCTGGGCACAGGGAGACTGCGAAAGATCGGAGCTCCAGGCCGCAGAGCACATTCTCTTTAAATTCCATCATGACTGATAATCGCACTCATAGCTCCGAAACGTCATTTCAGGATCAAATGAGCCTGGCTCCAAGTGAAAATTAGCCCTGGGCCAAGTCTAAAATGCCAACAAGTGTGGATCTTTTACTGGATAACAGAGAGGAGGTGTGAGGAGAAGGTTATGCGTGAGGATGCTGAGGTGAAGCTGTCCTACCCTCAGCCACTCTGTTCTCATCCCACTCCTCTATTTCCATGGAAAGGGGCTCCCGACATTCCGAGCGAGAGCAGTTTCTGCACCTGGCAAAGAACGACAACTTCAGCTCAAGTGAGAATGGAGAGAGCTATTGATTAATATGAATGAAACCCAATATCCTGCACAGAGAATGTAAATGTAATGTGTTTATTAAATGCACCTAACAGCTCAATGTAAATCCAGATAAGTATTGCATGATACCAGCCCTGCGTGTGTGCAAGTCATCAATAGTGTGCGTGTCTTGAAATGGGCTGGTGTGTTTTTCTTCCCATCCATCCATCCATCCATCCATCCATCCATCCATCCATCCATCCATCCATCCATCCATCCATCCATCCATCCA
>JAABNX020000001.1:1636698-1647276 GCA_015163995.2 Mormyrus lacerda
TAATTTAAAAGCAGCATCATATGCACTTCTCCGTTTGATCTCCATAATGAGGGCGTGTGCATGAACACTTCCTTGGCACGAACTGTCTGTCTCGCTCTTGTGCTTCCTAGATAGTGCGCTCCTGGAGACCGTTAGCAGTAAAAAAGATAGATAAGCCGCACCTTTGTATAAGCCGCAGGGTCCAAAGCAAGTGAACATAATAGCGGCTTATAGTCCGGAAATTACGGTATATACTGCAAATTAAGCAAATTAGCAAAAAATCCAAGTAGGCGGAGCCTCATAGACTAACTGACAATTTGGTAGGGCATGGCTGTCTGTATCTAGGGAAAACATTTTTGGTTGTACGACCAATTGTATTGGAGCAAAACGTATTGGGGGCGGGGGGAGACATAGACGGCTCTTTGCTTTACAAAGGTTGCCGACCCCTGGTCCAGCTCTTACGGTTTAGGCTGCACATTCAGTTTTAGGGCAGAAAAATAACAATCCTAAGAAATACAATAATGGCTCAAAGCACTACGTGCTTTGGACCCTTAAATAAGTATATTTATATATTGCTAATATTTTTTGAAACCAGTAAACACAACTAGAAACAGACACAATGTACTGTTCCACCTCGTTTGTACATCTTGTTTTAAGCGTTTTCGAGGCATTCGCAGTTCAATATGAATATCTTCCAAGAGAGTATACGCAAGCGCCAAATGCCCCACCATTTTCCTCCCACCGGCACCAGTGGCACTTACACTTCGTTGTGATCGCAATCCCTTCTGTATAACAAGCTGCAGCAAGTGTGCAAACAGCCCAAGCTAGTGACTCCCAAATCATTCACTGCTTTGTCATACTACTTGGTTTGTTTGCACAATTGTGTGCGCTTTGTTTAATGGGACTTTCCACCTCTCAAAACTTTGTTTTTACAAGGATTGCAAATCGCTGCTACTAGCTGCTGTCAAAAGCGTAAAATACTCACAGATGGTCACCCTCCTACCTGATGTTCTTGCACTCTCCCTACTGAAAAGGGTATGCACATGATGTCACAGCAGGTGGAAGCCACCGCGCACACACCCACTGAGTAGCAAAAAAATTGAGTCGCTGTGCTGGCATTGAGTAGCGTTAGCTACTGGAAACCTAAATGGTACACATCTATCAAGTTAACAAACCAAGTGAATGATTTCCTGTTCATATTATATCACACGTCCTCATCCCAGCTCTCCTGCGTGAAGTTAAAAACAATTTGTTGCATGCTAGGAGCATGGCAGAGGAGAAGCTTGTGCCAAAGAAGAACTCGACGTCCAGTAGCGTGGCATTGGTTCAGCTATGCAGGCACATACTGTACAAAGCAAAGTAATGTGTAAAAAGGACAATGGACAATGGTCGGCACGTCGGGATGCAATACGACAAATTTATTTCACACTTGAATTAAAGTTTGATATTTAAAATAAAGTGTAACATGGGTCTTAATGAGTTTGAGAATATTCTTTTAAGTATGTGTCACATTGAAAAGATAAATCCCAAATTAGGTCGTGATTTTGTGTTCGTGATGTGATTTTTTGGAAAGATCGCCCACCGGTACCCTCAGCAGAGGATACCCTGGACTATACACACGAGATGCCATGGCGCTGGAAGAACCGAATCTCGGTGCCTGCCAAGGCCGCTGCTGCCCGTGGACACAGAGAACTGGCGCTAATGTGCTCACACACTGAGATTGAATAGGAGGAGTTCAAATAACTAAAATCCTGCTATGGCTTTTTGGGTTAAACTGGCCCACAAGTCCCAGCCTCAGTGAGCACATCCCCAGCATTAACTATTTGTACTGGCTAATAAATTCCAAGCATAATGCCAGAATGCGGATCAGCTGGCATGCAGTGTAATACACACTGGGGGGTTACTCCCTGCAATCCCTAATCTGTATTCCAAAACTCATCTGTAAATTATAACTGCCAGTGAAAGCGTCTAATTCCCCTAAACCTGACCTCTGGTATTTTGTCCCGGTCCTAAGCTTCCAGGATGTTTCAGCAGCAGTAACACAAAGATTGGTGAAAAAAATCCATTCTCACGGCAAAGCAGTGTCCTGCAAGCAGGAATGCAAAAAGCAGGAGGGATAGTCAGTCACAGACATGCCAAGGTCCACTGTGGTCCATGGGGTGCAGGGTCAACCCACCTTCTTTGCACACTTGACACATTCAGTGCTTAGGTACAACATATCACGGCCAGTCAATAATATTTAGTGTAATTAGTAGCTAATTAATGCCCACTAGCAAATCCTTGCTCACCTGTCAATGAAGCTGCACTGGACATACTCTGCCTGGGGTGGAAGCCATTTATTTACATCAGTGTGGCGACAATCCCATCCTGCATGGCTGGGGATCCTTCGGGTTTCCTTACAAATACTCAGTGGATATTTGCCATTTGGAAAACAAATTAGACATCATTTTAGAGTGCAATGTACCCATCTTGCTACCAATAAAAGAACCTTAAAAATATAACCCTGCCATGTGCAGTTCAAATAATTCCGATTTGCCCCCTAGTGGTGAATATACCGGGGTCGACGTTTTAACTAACAGAAAGATCACACTCAATAAATAAAACGAATGTCTCAATCAACGATAAACCAGCCTCTAGCTAGACATACAGCTCCGGTCATTTTAAATATAAATAGTATAACACAAGCAATTAAGCTTGACATAAGCAGAACAAACAACAAGGTTAATAACGAGATGAAGTTTGTCTTTGCTGGTCTGGAGGTATGCATATGCAAACAGACACACCAGCCATGCAATGGTCTGTAAGATGAGATAAATTTCCAGGAGAGCTTCAGTCTCTGTTGCCCAGGTGAGCCAGGGGGCGGCATACAGATTCTATAAGTGTAAAGTCTTGGTGCACATGTGAGATAGCAGAGTTTCCTGCCACTTCCCTTTAAACGCAGCTTCTCTCTGCAGGTTCATGACAAGGCAAGCATGGTGACAATTCCCAGAGGGGTCCCAATTCCCGCCTAATAGGAGCATTTCATATTTAAATCTTCACTGACGGCTAGAGATGCACACAAATACCCGAGAGTCTTTAATGCCCCTATTTTGCAAGCGACAAAACAACCTGCCAAGGAGATGAAAACGCAAATAACAGGAAACACAAGGATATCTTAAGCACGGTCCTGGTCAATTTCCTGCAGGGAATATCTGTAAATGAGTACCGCAGTCTTATGGGAGATCATTCATCTCTCCATTTGCCTCCAAGTGCCACATTGCTAATGTCACCCCCAGCCAGACAGAAGCACTGTGCTATCAGACTGGTTTACCGAGAAGCTAAGAATGAGAGGAGCACCGCCTGGGGCCACTGAAGAGCTCCACACTCATCTCAGAGCCACCATGATATGGCCTGTTTACTGTACGCATCTATCTCAAATTGTGAGATGCTAACTCTGCTACAGGATTACGGTTCTGAGCTGGCATGTGACCCTATGATGTCATAAAGCTCAAAAAAAACAAGGTCTAAATTAAAAAGCTGCGTTATATTCCAACCCCCAATATATGGCGAAAGAATATATTCACGTTCATTTTTGTCTACAGAAACACACCCAAAGAAATTCAACCATAATTAGATACATCTCTTTCAACCATGCTGTATTTAAATATATGATTAATAAATAGATGATTAATTAAAGAGATGATAAATAAAGATGATTAATTTATCTAATTATAGTCATAGGTATCACCTGCATACATCACGGACACATTCATCACAGGAATGAATAAAGAATTATTGTTACTATTACTATCAAAATTCATCTTCTGTGCCAACTTTGTTACTGGTTGAAAGTAAGCTTGTCTTTCTCCTTTCAATGACTGACAATTTATAGAAAGCGGTCTTAGACATTTTATTATGAGCTATATGTGGCAGAACTCTTTAGTGACCAATGACGAAGCGGCTGGTCACATGACAAGGTAGTTGGCACTGCCCCCCATCATTGAAACCAGCACAGGGATGTCACACTCCAGTCCTGGGGGCCCCGAGCCCTATGTAGCTTAGTTGTTTCCCTATTCCCCCACAAATGACTCAGCTCAAAGGCCCCGTGGTAATCAGCACAAGGAGTTGAATCAGGTGTGTTAAATGAGGGGAAACCCCAAAAATGTGCAGGGCTCCGACCCCCCAGGACTGGAGCTTGGCACCCCTGCTCTTTTATAAAAGCTGTCACCAAGGAGCTGAAGTCCAGCAGGACATCTCCCTCTACCAGCCTCACCTAGCTACCAAGCGACTGGATTCCTAATCCAACAAAGCAAAAGCCCCAGAGCAACATACTTAAATAACAGATTACAGGTACACATTCACATACTAGATTAATATGCAATGTCCTTATTTTTTTCTCTATTAACTATATTCTTTTTTCATCTTTCCCTTAGGTTTTCTTGAATGCATATAATAGTCTGAACCTGTCCAGCTTGTGTAATATGTTACACACAATCATGTATGCCTGCGCCGAGACAAATGTGTAACAACGAAATACAGTGCTCCTGATTTCAGTTTGAAGACCTAGTCTGAGAACATGAGCAAGCTGTACCACAGCCTACATGAATGAATTCGTCTGTTTCAAATCGCTTTTCTAGTCACAACACCAGACACTAAGTACAAGGTGTATAGAAAACTTCTGGTGAAAGTCCCACACAACAGCTACAAAGTAGTTCAAGATTACAACGCAAATAACGGTAAGCGCAACCTTGTAATTTATACGATAATATCCGATAACAAGTACTACAGTTATTTTCATTGCAGCTATTTGACTTGGCTTACCTTACGCTCCTTAAACACTGCACACAGATTTTGTCCATTTTATGCTCTCGATTATCATTATTGACGTGAAATGAACGTAGTAACCACCAACTCTCTGAAGAATATTAACCTTCACAAACAATATTTAATACAAAAAGGCGCTGGGAGCAGATAGTAACCATGTTACAGTACTATTAAAATAACTATCTATACCTTAATGCACCAATAAGCAAGTTTAGACATCGATGAATGCTAAGCTCGATAATGAAACTAAAATAACATCTCACAACACTTTGTTCCTGCTAACCGCAACGTAAACTATTTTTTTTTTTACCTTTGTCCAACAACTTAGTGCTTATAAAATCTTCCCAAAGTCGCAGCTCTTGTCAGTTTATTAAACCAGTAAATATTTATACATCTTCGTTCCACAGCTAATGCTAATGACCAGATATTCCCTCTCTTATTTTGATCTGCCAGGTCAAAGTTCGCCCCTGTCCTGCGCATGCGCTGACCATAATGCTGTGTAGTAATTGCAATGTCTTTTATTAAAAGCGAATCCAAATACCAAACTGACTGCCTTGATCTGTGTTACAAACGAATTGGTAGTGCAATTTGCAAATTTAAATACTATTTCTAAAATAGATTATGCATTTTGTGTTTCTTCAGTTGAAATGACAACTGAATTATATACTAATTAGAACAGAAGACTATATTACAATATCACAAATAAAATATATTAGAGGCATGACGTTTTCTGTGTATTCTCAGGGTATCTGTCACATCAGTGTACTCTTGCTATCAATTTATAAGCTGGATTCTGCTCTTATCTTTAAAAAAAAAAATCTGCATGCCGGGTAGAATTGAGACATCAGAGGCCTCAGACTTGAAAACTAAGTGTTATATTTCACTCTTTCCCTAATCCTTTCCTCCTCCTTTCTCCCTGACCATCTGTCAGTTGTGATGTGTTTAAAGCACATTAAATACACCAATGCAGGTATCTGATCATCCTGTCCAATTACAAAGAAGCAAATACCTCATGCTGTGACAAGACAATGTTAATGTTGGATGTGTGCTGTTATTGTGAGTTTTATGCATCAGTACAGGGGCATAGCTGCCTGTGTTTGGGCCCCCAAGCAGAGGGCCCTGCAGTACATTTTGGGGCCCTCTATTGTGCTGCCCTCCCCCCCCCAAATCATGCCCCTCTGAGCCCTTTCATGTCCATATCCTGTCAGAAAAATATTGTTTGTTATTGACTTTACTGTATTTGGTGGGATTTTGCATGAACAAAAAGTCCTGTGACATTAATATAAGGTGCAGAATTTGACCAACTCATCTGTCTTTACTGGTGCCTTTTTGACCAATTGGATCTCATTCTGCTTGCTGTATATCAAAGACAGGAACATGAACTAATGAAGTACAATAGAAACTGGGGACATGAATATAGTCACATGTTTCTCCAGCTACAATATGAAATGCTTGCATGGTTTGAACATGGCACTAATATTTAAACAAAGCAGCCATAGTGTTTATTCAGTGTGAATTTCAGCTTTTTACTAAAATGGCCGGTAAGTGATTTATGATGAAAGTTGCTCCAGGCAGCACATAACAGCTTTTACGAGCCATTCTGAGGCTCTGAGATTGTGACACTTTTAGTGAATGAAAACAGTTCTGGAATTTATTAAACATAAGCTGTGTTTTCGCAATATGTCAGTTCAGCTTTATCAATTGCTGTGAAGAAGAAAAAGTGAAAAATATGATTTAAAATATTTAATCAGCGGGAATAAAATTTGACTTAAATACAAAAAATGTCCTTATTTGCTATTAAAATGATTTAAATGTTTATCACCAGTGCCCTGCATTGGAGAAGCAGTTATGCCAGACGGATGGATGGACGTTTGCTTTTTATTGTTATGTATAAAACATCGAAGGCAAGGAAGGAGGCGAAGGTAGGCATAGGGGAAACCAAAAGGGGGGTCTTATTAAAAGGAAACTATGAGCAGGGCAAAAAAACGGACCACAAGGGATCAAAACAATGTAGGGAGGATCAGGCAAGAACACAGGACACACTGGGGAGCACATACAGGCAGCAACATCAATGACTGGACTGGGGATCGCGGGACTGAAGGACGCTTTATACAGGGCATGTGAAGGAGCAGACGAGAGGCACCTGGGGTGATCCACATGAGGGCTGTAATCAGTGGCGAGATTAAACAGGCAACGAGGGAGAGAACGAAGGGGAGGGAGGTAGGGTGTGACAAAATCTTTCAGTCAGCTTGGGATATGCAGTCATTGAGATATGTGTATGTTATTATTCATATTACACATAGATATAAAACCTTTGTTAATCAGATTTGTGATTTGTACTTTTGGTCTCATTTTGAAATAAGCTAAAAAGTAATTATGAGAACTTACAGAGGATTCAGTGCCCATTTCCCTCCAAAGAAGCTGTTTGGATATAGCAATAGGAATAAGCCTGCAGTGCATTATACATATTTTCAGGTGTGTTGGAACTGAATATCGAGTGCTATAAGACGGCAAAGTGCACAGCAGAGAGCAATGCGCACACCTGCAGTGCTGTGTCTCCTCTGATACTGAAAACCATTCTGGCGTCCAAAATAAGGAGATGGCTGAATGGGTGTATTTTAACACATATTGTGTATTTACTCTATGCACTGTGATAGACTATCATCTCATCCAACATATGCTGTGCCTTATGCTTCCCGGGACAGACTCAAAGGTCAGCATGGCCCTCTACCAGATAAACAGTGGTGGAAGATGGATGTATGTATGTTATATGTTTATCCGCCCGAAAACCTAATATGAATTTTGCTAGAATGCCATCACCACTATAAGGAGGAATTTGGGTCAACTGGATGTAGGTTAGATGGGAAAAAACAGGCGATAAGAGGCTCAAAACAAACACTGCGCAAAGATAATATTTTTATTGAGTGAGACACGATAGGAAAACGTCCGGGAATGGAGAATTGGCTTTTTCTCTTCCACTTGATGCTGTGGAGCTGCTCTCTGGTCTAGTGCTTTATTATCTAAATTTCCGCATAGCCGCCCTCATGTTGCAGAGGCACATTGGGACATCTGGAGTTTGTGGTGTGAAGTGTAGCTGCTCTTCAGGGAGGCCCAGCCAGTCATCTGCGTGCATTTCCCTACGCAATCAAGTGATCGATCGACCAAACCGTTATTTCAAATCGTTTTCACGAGCAGCTGCGACTTCACCCTCGACTTCCTGGAGGGCATGAAAAGAAGAAAGGAAACGTTTCAAAGGGAAAAAGCGAAAATGAGACCCTGACCCCCATCACAGGAGGTGATCAAGAAAAAACACAACAGATAAGAAATAGAATTATTTTCATTCTTGGGTGTGAGTTTGGGCTATTTCAATGAACATTTTTTTAATGTATATAATTAATTTTCTGCTTGGAATTAACTGCAGTTGAAATAAGC
Organism: Mormyrus lacerda; assembly: GCA_015163995.2. Lineage (NCBI taxonomy): Eukaryota > Metazoa > Chordata > Actinopteri > Osteoglossiformes > Mormyridae > Mormyrus > Mormyrus lacerda. Next base: position 1,644,913 of record JAABNX020000001.1, read on the forward strand.
ATTGTTCCACATGGAAGCACTTTCCCTTAAATGATCTCAAGCAATAAACAAAGTTTTTGTCACTGTGCTGGGAAAGCCGCATTACATCTCCACAAGGACACAAGAAGTTAAGAGATATGAGAATGTTATGTGGTAGCTGGATGACCTTCTCTCAACATGTTTGGGCTTCAGAAGCTTCTGTGATTAATCACGGACTGAATGTGAGGATGGCGTGGGGGCTCAGTGGGTCATGTTGTTATCCTGTCTGAGTGTCCATGACTGACCACTGTCCCACCCAAGGGGCCGTTTCTGGGCGTCTGTGTCTCCCAGGCCAGACTTCAGGCAACTGCTATCGCAATTGATTAGTGGCTTATTGCGAGAGAGATGGACAACATGGACTAACGCTCAGTGCCCTGAGCCTCTTCTCGGGAGAAGACAACTGGAGAACACTGAGTCACAGCAGAAATGCTTGGCTGGTCCTCAGCACCTGGAGCGGCTCTAAATAACCACGTCTGCAGCCAATTACACACTGTACAATGAGGATTAAGGCATCCAGAGAGACGGCAGTGGGCAGCTGGAGTCCGGGCGTGACGGGAAAAAGAGCCGCAACCTATGTGCTCTCTTTAGTCTCTCTGATGCCATGGTGGAAGACGGGCCCAATAGCTTACTTAGAGAAAAAGAGAGACTTTGGCCCAGGGTGTGTTTTCTTTTAATCTCAGGTGTCTTTACTCTAGGAATGTTCATTTGACATATTTGGCTCTGCCTTTTTTGAGATGTTGTTGTTGTCTTAGCAACATCTTAGCTTTAGGTTCCTAACTTGTAGAACAATCACCACAAACTTCCGGAATGTTGGGATTCACCTGGCACCACATGTCTGCTTTTTGTTCGGAGGAAAAATAGAATGGCGATACTTTATTTATCAAGTTGTCTTTGCACCTGTCCCATCTTGCTCCCCATGAGACAGACTAGACACAGGCAAGAGCAAGATAGGGGTCAGTCAGCATACAGCACACCTGGAGAAACTGGGATTCAAGGGTCAAGCAGCAGGATTAGGTTTCTGGCCAATGGATTCAAACCAACAACCTTCTGATCTCGGACACAGAATCGTAACCCACTGAGCAGTACAGCACATATGATGTGTTTAGAGGAAATGCACAAAAAAAACACCGATCTCATCACCAATTACTGTGCGACAACCTGGGCAGCTTAGCGGACAGAGCCATAAAACATAATGTAATATGGCTCCCTTTAAGATGCTGCCTTTGAAGGGAGCAGCTGGAGGGAGCAGGGTGCAGAGCAAAGGCTTGGCCTTCACTATGATCAGATGTAAGAGAGTAACTCTCAGCAGCACAGACAGGCACAGCTATGGGTGTCTGGGGAACCTGCAAAGCAGCAGGACTGAGGGACAGGAAGAACAGAATGAAGAATGAATCACTGTGGCCACCTGACTCTCCCAGCAGAGACAAACAGCACCCCCCGCCCCCATCCCCCCGACCACGGACTCACAGAATGAAAATAGATTCTGTTGTTTTCACATCCATGCAAATGAGAATTATGAGTGTTTAGAGTGTTGTCCTAAGAGAGAAGTCTATTATCTTTAATTTGTGCTTGGAAATGTAATCCTTTTGACTGAGAAAGTGGGCCACAATGGTGACACGAAACTATAGCTGCATCTCAGCTGAGCGCATTCATTTAGATCCAGGCTGGATGGCAGTTTTCAGCTCAAACACTCTGATGCTCCTGGAAGCCATCCAGGAACATGTCCGACGGAAAGCCTAATGCACCTCCTTGTTTAATAGCCCGTTCATCACCGGCCTAGTAAAAAGCAGTCCTCCAAGATGACGCTAAATGTTCCTGTTAAGTGCCAGTCTGTGTCAGACAGCAGTTCAGCAATGATAAACGCTGGCAGATTTACACCCCCCCAAAACACACCTCTCGCTCCTGAAAACAATCTCTCACCCAGACCTCAGATTCCGGTTTCCAATTAATGGCATGTTTTTGCACATAGCAGGTGCTGTTACAATAGGGTTTGTGATTCTGCTGAAAATGCACGCTAAGGGGCCGGCATGTTATTTTAGCTGGGGGTACTTGTGGTAATTATGCAACTCATTCATTTGTATTCATCCCCCACAGAACTAGTTTTGGAGGAAAAACATGCAACACAACCAAGATCATCATAGGTTTGATTATGGCCGATCTTGACAGACGAAGAAGCTCAGAAATCTTTCTTTCTTGAAGAATATACAGGTATAGAGCGGCCAAATGGGCTTTATTGTGATACCATTCATATACAGGTATAGAGCGGCCAAATGGGCTTTATTATGATACCATCCATATACAGGTATAGAGCGGCCAAATGGGCTTTATTATGATACCATCCATATA
>JAABNX020000001.1:1670305-1686705 GCA_015163995.2 Mormyrus lacerda
AACTGGTATACATCAGTAACATGTGGACACTGAGACTAACTGGTATACATCAGTAACATGTGGACACTGATACTAACTGGTATACATCAGTAACATACGGACATTGAGACTAAGATCAGCTAATCCTTTTCTCTTTAGCACTGCAAAGTTCATCTGTCAATCTGAAGAGCTTGGATAGCTGCAGCATCCTCCCTCCTAATCCTCTCCCTAGCCACCCAGCTTTAAAAGAGTTAAGCTAAAAAATGCCAAAAGAGCATCACTGCTTACATCTCGTAGGTCTGCTTTCATTAACATATGTAACATTGCTTTTGAAGTGAGCTATGTGCATTTGAGTGATCAGAGTCTTAATGTCTCTGATTAAATAATTTGACATCACATTTTCTCCACTTGGGCAGGAGTGCCATTTAAATGTAATCAATTTCCCTTTTGTTTGCAGCTGACTCATTAACAGAGACATTTATATGTTTCAATGATTAAATGACATTGATGCGTTTAAGGATTTTCATTTATTTTAATACTATCAGGTACCTGTTAATGTCTCTATTTTTCATGTGATGACGTAACAGCTGTGATGCACTGGTCCATTATTTACTGACCGTAATGAAGTTTGGCGGTAAATGTGCTAATTTGCTAGGAAATTGGCCATTCCTTTGAGCCCAGTGACCTTTCAAAACTGATTGGTGGAATATCCATAAATCATGGCGATACTGGAAAGCACAGGTCATTATTATTAGTAGCAGAAAGTTTTTCCCCAATCCCTGCTAAAACTCTAGTAGAGGGGGAAGCTGAGTTATCGAACTGAACAGTTGTAGCAATGAGCTGGTAATGAGAAAAACACAGATTTCACGTGCAGGATGTTGCACAGCTAAACGCTGACGGGTTTTAACAGTTATAAAAAAAGCATGTTTAGTGATTCTTTGAAGGAACACTAGTGATACCTCCAAAGTTTCGGAAGAGCAGATGCTAGCAAATGATGTTAATCTCTGTAAACTTTAAGGTGAATGAGTCTGCCAACTTGAAACAATAGGAGTCACAGTACAAGTGATTATAATCCTAAGTAACAACAAACTTGTGCAAAGCAGAAGGTCCTGGCAGTGTCGCACTGCTTCAGTGCAGTCTGGCACGTTCCCCGGAGCCAGGGAAATAGTAGAAGACTCATGAATAATTTCCCTTAAATGGGGGCCTCCCTGGACAGGGGTCCTGACAGGAATCTCTCAGCGAGTCTGACGCCAGCATCTCACAGTGTGATTGATTTGGAAGCACATTGATTTAAGGCTGCTCTCCCTGAACCTGGCAGACATTCCACACACCATGCTGCTATATAACCTTTTACTCTAAGCTACTTGTTCCCATTTTGGTGGAGATTTTGTAACTCCACAAGCCTGTTAGCCTTATGCTAACAGGTGAAGATTGCGAGTGTGTGCATAAAACTTTTTCTTCTACTGTAAGTCACTTTAGAAAATCAAGACAGGTAAATATATTGAATTTAGCCAAATTCCTTGGTAGAAAAAAAATTGCTGCAGTGAAGAGATCTGATGGGTTTAGCACCCAATCCCAAGCTGTTCCCCGCATTGCAGTCCTAGGCTCTGGACCCCCACGGCCCTAAATAGTGGTTACAGGAAATGAATAGGACCCTGAATAGGACAAGCAGGCACAGAGGATGGATGAAATCAGACACCACAGGAACCTAACCATTGTTCCTGGTCTTTCTTTCTCCCACACACAGAGAACCAGAGTATTTCACAGCATTATCAGATAGGTGCAGCCGTGCTGGGAGTCCCCACAGAGCAGGACCCCACATTCTTACAGAGCAGCTGCATCAGAAAGACCGACATCATTTCAGCACTGGGCCAATATCACAATGGACTGTTTATTGTTATTGCTAATCATCTGGTCGCCATTCAAACATTCAACTGCTTATTCAGAACTGGGCTCCATTTATTCTGGGTTTTGTCCCAATTATTAATTATTATTATTATTATTATTATCATTAATGTTGTTGTTGATGATGTTGTATAAGACAATATGCACTACCAGTCAAACGTTTTTGCACACCACAAGTTCTTACCACTTTTTTATTTCATAAACATGAACATACTGTAAATGTATTTGTTAGCAAAGAACATTGAGTGTATTTTTAGTAAATGTTGAGTGAGTGACATGCAAATGTAGAAAATCTCAGTGCATGTAAAAACGTTTGACTGATGAGCTTTACAAAGAATTACATTTAAAAGAAAGTTTCAGAAAAGCATTTTCACGTGTCAAGTGATTTTTCCTAATGATTTACTGACATCGATGTTAGATTAAAATCCATGTGGTGCTGGTCACCGTCTCATTTTTAAAAATGGTTAGACTGAAAATACGAAAGGTAAAACGTAGTTACTGCTTGAGATGTAACCCTTGAGTGAGCCTCTGCTCTTGAATAAGTCAGAGTGCGCATGTGCCATAAAGCTCGGTGTTGTTTTGTGTTGTCAGTGGCCGCGTGTCCTTTCGGGTTCCTTGAGATGAATCTGGAGATGACTGGCACAGCACAGGAAAGCCGGGGCAGGGCGGCTGCTGCCTGTTATCACTCAGGACAGGGTGTCAAGGAGATGGAGGGAGTAAAACAGGCCTCTGCTCACACCCTGCAGGTACCGCCGGCCTTCGCGACTCACCTGGAGGAAAACGACATTTTTGCTCATTTAAACCAAATATACATAAAACCTGATCATCTCATTAAACCCGTGACCTATGCATTATCCACTCAATACTCTATTTATTCATTTGCAGAAGCAACCACAAATTTTGCACTAGTCTTGTGGTGAGTGGCTCTGTGCACAGGTTTGTTTCTCTGGATAGGTTTGTTTACAGTATTTGAAAGGTTTGTTGTTTTGGATAAGTGTGTTTATTTGTCATTTCGTTCGTTTGATGTATTTCTGCTTCTCTGCGACTTGTTGATGTTTGTTTAGTTTCACTCTTCTCTGAGTGTTTGCCTGTTGACCCCCTGCCTTTTCTTCGTTCCTCTTCTGCATCAACGCATCACGCTCCACACTCAGCCTCTTGCCTCTGCTCTTTGTGTGGGGCGCCTTTGCCTCTCACCAGCCCAAGTCCCCTCAGCACCGTACTGAGTACTGAGTATCGTAATCCCACTGTACCCATACGTTCAGCCTACATATGGAAATACTGACTTATTCATTTATTTTACTGATTTATGGATATTTACGATTATTGTTCAATGCTCAACGTTTTATCACTTTATACACACATACCATTTCACAGTCTTGAAACTAGGCAACCAAGCATTTCACTAAACACTCTCCTGAGTTTAACTGTGCATGTGACAAATAAAACTTTGACTGATTGATAGACTGATTGACTCTGACATTCATTTCTCTACTATTGTTATAATTGATTACTTTCCCAGTTATGCTTTGGCTCCTTTTCCTTAATAAATGAATCAAGGTTATTGACCACTCTCACTATTCATGGCAATCAAAACCATTAGTGACAAATAAGTCCTAAAATTAAGTCAGTTATTTGATCTAAAATGAATGTAATATCACATGGAAACTGCTCTGATGAATTCTATTTAAAAGCCAAAGATCATGAGGATTTTAAGGCAATATATGGTTCATTTGATCATAGCACCATGAAATGGACTGTGATGGTCGGAAACAGGCGAGAGAATAGGTAGGTAAGGGATAAAGACAAGACACGCTGTGCGCACCCTTCTAGTGAATGTGAGATAAAATAAACCCAGGCAGGGCTCTTTGGGGCAAGAAGATTCACTGAAGAAACAGCTCTCTGGATTGAATCTGGGGAATAAAGGAAACTCAAAGAATTACATTTAAATTAAAGTTTCAGAAAAGCATTTTCACGTGTCAAGTAATTTTTCTGAATAAAATCTCAGAATCTGGGACAGGTGATTTACTGACAGTGGAAAAGCTGGTCAGATGACACTCCTTCAAGGTAGCATTATGGACAGCAAATGTTAGCAGGTCTAATGATTCAGCCCAGCTCACCTCAGCCAATCAGAAAGCCCATGCATCCCCTAGATGACTGGTGTATTACAGTATGTATTATTAACAATAACGCACCATAAAAACGTGTGCACAGTAAGCACAATTTTAGAGATGAGATAGTACATCTTGTTATTAGTATTGTAACTATAAATGTCATGCAGGGAAGAAAGTAAAAGTGCACTAGGGACTTTGTGTTGATCTTCAACAATTACATTGTTCTGGAGGTCAAACACTCAACTGTTTCACTGGAATTACTGGTTACCGCTGATTACCGCTGTCAGAGACGGCCTCGCTAATTGTCAGTCAGCCCGATATGCATGGATTTCAGTGGCTTTGTCCTGAAATTTCCGCTTTAATTGTTTGACCCTTCTTTGTTGTAATTTTTCTTTCTAAATCAGCGCTACCATTCCATAAAATTTACAGAGATGAGGGAAGATTAATAAATAGTTGCAAGATCATCTCTATCAATTAGGAGCCTGCAACCATGTCTAGCTACAGATAACAATAATTACAGCAGATGTCTAAAAGCAGCAGGGTGATCATTGTAACCCAGAAGGGCGATCTTGATGAATCCGATTTCGACAGGATTTCAGTAAATGGATAACAAATGCTTAGTGACAAAAATAACTCTTGTTAACCACAGAACAAAGATTACCCCCTTCGGAAATACTTAACTGAAAATCAAACATTTAGATATGAAGATACTAATCAGACTACTGGTATTACCATAACAACACCTCTTACTGACCATTACTGGTAACGACTGTTTAATGATTGAGAAGAGGACACCCAAAAGTTCTACAGCAGTGTTCCTCTACCCCATCCTTGAGGAGCCTCAGACAGGCACCATTTTTGCTGCCTCCAGCTCCCACTTGAACCAGACAAGGAAGCAATTCGGGACATTGAATATCCGGTACAAGTAGGGGAAACATTGTTCTAAATGAGAGAGATTTGAACTGAACCTCCTTTCATTTTCTGCTTTTCCTGCTCTTTCTGGAATCTGTTTTCGTCGGGCCTTAGTGACGTTAACACAAGCTGTGTCAGCATCTTCCCCTTTTCTCTCTGCCGTTACGGTCAATGAGTCTTTGTTTTCTCGAAAAGCCTCCATCTCCACGTCATTCCCGCCTCTTCCCATGAGCTCCAAAGCCTCCAGGTAGCTTTGATGGTGCCGGGTATGGTGTTTGGCGTCTCCCGCGTCTTTAAGATGGCTCAGGGTCGGTGGGGGCTCTAAGGGAGGCTGATGAGCCCCCTTGTGGGTGAAATGACCATGATGTGCTGCTTTATTCTTACCCATGAGTATTTTGCAGCGAATGAAACGAAAAACATAAGGATATAGTAGGAAGAGCTGCAAATTTAGCTGTTCAGCATCTAATAAAACTGTGATTATGATAATTATCAGGGGAGGAAAGTTTGAAGGAAAATACATTTTCTATATATTCTACAAATGGCTATATTAGTGTCCATAGATAATGTGAAAGGCTGACTCGTTTTATGAATTGATGCAACCTGCTGTAACGCTGAAGAGGGAGTCACATGACAAATGCGCCAAGAGCTCCGGGCCAGTCGCTGTGAAATCCCAAGCCGGCGGAAAAGGAGAAGACGCCCCGCATGAAGTCTCGCACACACGGTTAAAATGTCACCGCTAATTGGCATTTTTTCCCCCCCAGTTTTTAAAGAAGTTTGCTTGAAGGTCACATTTAGAGGCGTGGAAGTTCAAGTAACAACCCACAGGCGAAATTATAGGCAGCGGAAGCCCAAGCAGCTGATACATGGGTTTAATTTGGATTTTTACAATAAATGGATAAGATTATCAGCTGCTTGATAACAGAAACATCTAAGCAACCAAGAAAAGATAACAATAAATTTCCATTTGCAAATTGAAAAAATACAAAGATACAATGTCAATACGTACAGAAATGCTGACTCTGAGTAAGAAGGCGAAGAGGAATTATGTTGCAGGTGTTACTCTAGCCGTTTTATAACTGCCCACATATCATGTAATGGCAGGAATTTACATAATCTTATTATTGGGCTAAAACGAATGAAACGTTCAAATACAGCAGCACCCTGGACTTGGTTACACCCTCCATCCATCCATCCATTTCTCCTGGATCAGGATAAGATGGTCACTTTCAGTTGGATTCACCTTTTACGTATAAGGAGCTGTGAACTGTAGGTCGATTTACAGTGTTAAATCTGTACATTTAGTTTCGTGACAGTAACTCATAATGAAGTAAAATGTAATGAACATAAAAGTCCTCTGATTGAAAGTGACCCCCAGCGAGATTACTAGGCATTTAAATTACCCTGAGTAGAATTTCTCCTATTTTCATACAGACAAAACCATTTGTAGAATATAGTTGAATGATATTATTAAGGGGCTTAAGAAAAGCTAATTGGCTAATGACTGGCCTTAGATCATTATCTGTGCCAGTTCTGATATATGGACTTATGGTCCATGGTCTTCTGTCTTTCTGGAGAGAGGGCTGCTTGTCTATCTTCTTGCCTGGAAAAACTGTACATCTTGTTAATAATCCTTCTTTTATTGCCAGATAATGATTTTATGCTTCATTTTGTCTTATTTGTTTTATGTATGATTATGTAAGTGGTCTAATGTTCCAGATGCAATATGTTTTTTTGTCATTTAATACCAAGATACAATTTGTAATGTTCTTTTTTCGCTTACAAATCTATGTGACGCCATGAATGTTGTTACACCAATGTGACGGATGCCAAAGGCAGCCAGGGATTAAGCCGAGGGCCAGGCTGCGGTCTAAGGGCTTCCTCTGTGAAATCGTTCAGTGGGATCGATGGCCAGACTGCCTTGTGGGATCGTCACCCATTTCCGGAGAGTTCCTGGGGAAACACGTTCTTCCTCTGCCTAGTGTTTTGATCCACCTGGTCCTGCAGTTTCGTACAGAGCGCAGCATAATACAGGAGGCCGACCCGGTGTCTGTGTAGTGGGTCACCACTGCTCCCAAAACATGAAACATAATATTACTCAAAATTGTGCGAAGATGAAAGTCGAGGCACACACTGTACCATAATAAGGGTCTTGGTGTTAATACACTATGTCCAGACTTATTCATACTAATGTACCACCTTTGAATCCACTGGGTCTTACCTCTGACTGATTTACCATCATCCTGCAGACATTTTCTTATTTTCTTAATAAAAAAACAATCAGTTATTTTCAGTGTCAGCGCATATAGAATTACAACGGCATCAAAAATATCATGCATATTATAGCCAGGAAAAAAACTGATAGATGTATTGCTTTGCTGTACAGTTACGTTACAGTACAAGCATGATCATTATTTCAAAATAAAATGTTTTACACTGAGTGGCTTATTTGACATTTTCATCCAAAGCAGCTTACAATTGTACACCAGCTGAAGGATTGAAGGGTCACTCTGCTTTTGTAATAATGTGACAGAGAGGCTCCATCTAGGACTGGGCCCACTGAGCTGAAGCGTACAAGCATTTCTCCTTAAATAACAAAAACTTAAACTGCTCCAACATTATTGCTTGAGGAATCTGTAAATCAGCTGGCATTTTAATCCCTCATAATTCTAGATACTACTGGCTTCTGGCAAGAACATAAATTAAGAAATTCACTGCGGTCTTGTTTATGGAAACATTAAATGTCGGTGTAGGCACAGAGATCGGCCTTGGAAAGAAGTACGGAAAAGCCATAAGCCAGGTTTGGAACAAAGCCATTTCAATTTGTCACTAGGAATTCTGCAGATTGACCAGATTTCTGCCAGCTTGGACCTTTCTTGTGGCAATTGCTGGATGGCAAGATTAGAAAAAAAATCATTTGTCAGATCTTAATCAGCCAGTTACTTCTAGAACTGTTTAACATAAATAATCATTAAAAGTTTTTAGCCTTTTTACAAATTGCCGTGTTTGGACGAGCTCCCAGTTTACTCAGCGAGAAATGGAAGTTTATTTGAAATTGTTTTCTATCCCCTAGATGTTGTGCAAAGCTTCATTAAGTTAAAGTAACAGATGCCGCAAAAAGTCAAACAAATAATTGACCAGAAACTAGACTGGAATGACACTTTTCAGTGGGTACAGTATAAATTACTTCTGCTCTCCTACAGGACTTCAGCCTGATCCCAGCACCAATCAGGTCTTCTGTGATTGACCTGGCATTAAAGAATCCCACTGAAACAGACATGAAAGTGTCGTTCACACATCTGGAGCCTTCTGAAACACTTGGTGCCCGCTGTTGGGTGAATCGTGAGTGTGAGCCTTCAGCACAGCAAACTTACATACATTCCAATTTCATGCTGATTTTTTAAAAATTCAAACAATTCGAGATGATTCGATTAATCAAGCAGAACATCATTTCAGCAATTCGACTAAATATGAGATACTGCAAGATGTACTGAAAATGAACATGATTTATATTATTTTTTCTTGGGCAATGTTATGAACTTCATACTTGATATTGATGGATTGTTTCAACAAACATTTACTTCAACGTCAATTTTTCATACTTCAAACTGAGCAAATCATACTTCAGGTCTTTTCTCTTTATACTTCATATTTTTTTTCAGATCCACAAACAAATAAACAAAAAAAAAAAAACAGCTTTTTTTAGAACAGATATAAACTACCCAGACATCTGGTTGGATTTAAGCAGTTTGCTTAATCTACACATTTTAAGCTTAAATTTTGACAATGAGGAATGTGGACTATTGTAGATTTACAAATTTATGGGTGCAGTCTGCAGTGGGATTTTGAACAGAAAAAGAAAATCAATTAGTGAGTCAGCTTATTGTAGATGAACCTGTACCTGTCTGAGTTTTATTTTTCTCAAAAATATGAACTGATCGACATGGTCTGGCTAATTAGCCTGATGGCTCCTGCACCCTCCTGGCCTACCTGTCAACGGTACACCTGCTAGTTTCCAGTCTTTTTAACATTTCAATTTAAAATGTTAAAAAGTGTCTATAAACTAGCTAAAATGGTCAAACACTGTACTGACAAAGTCACCCCAGTTTACCTGGTGTCTGTTATGATTGTGGAGCAGGCGAGCGGGAAATCAGGCGAGTGGCTCGGACAGACGGGTAACCGGGATTTATTTCAGGAACAGACATCTACAAACTTGCTCACACAGCAACTGACGACAACGACAGATCTGGGCAGACTGACTTAAATGCGGACTAAATACACAAGACAGGCTGAACTTAAGGAGCAACAGGTGATCACAATCAGGCATTCACATGAGGTAACGAGGGGGGCGTGGCACACATGAGGATCGTACGAGCCGGGCATAACAGTGTCCATGATGTCACTTGTTTTTGCACGTGGTTTTCAGCATGTATATGATTCACAGCATTCAATATGCAACTCTCGGGCTATTTAACAACGGGCTATTTGACAGACATCTCGACCAGCCAGTAACCTGCAGTCTTTGAAACCGGAAGAAATAAATGGCCAATGAATGCCCCCCCATATTTTAAAACTGTGCTGTGTAACAGGTGGATGGTCGAGGGATAGCTGGGATAGCCAGTCAGTGGGGGTCTCACTGGGAATGACTTTTAAAACTTAGAATACAAAGTTAGGAATGGAATTTAGCAGAAAATTGCAATAAAATAGGTGCCCTTTTATACTTAAATTTGCAGTTTTCAAGGCTGGGTAAACTGGAGCTGGCGTGGGCAAAGCCGACCAAATGCTGTTGTCACTGAACTAATCAAGAATGTCTCCAAAGGATAGAACTTTCAAAATACTGTTTTTGACAACAGTAAAGGTCTCCAAAATGCTTTTTATGCCAAGAAAAACCGACATTAGAATTTGTGTGAGCACAAGTTTCTTATTTACAATTCAAGCTTATCTGTGTAACTACTGTAAGACTTTTAGAAATCGGTGTGTGTTTGGTTAGCATTTCGTGGCTGTTAAAATTTAAATCAGACCATGTTTCTGCATGTTCGGTTGTTTGGGTGCTTTAAGCATTTTATTTTGAGAAGGTCCTGTTTTTGTGGTATCTTTCAAATAGGGAGTACAGGTGGAAACAATTCTTCTACTATATAAACAGTAATCACTGAAACGATGATTACAGTGAGATTCATTTGGGAAAAAAATCAATTTTTAACAATTTAGATTGAATTTTGATTAACTTTAACTGTTCTTAGTTTTAAAATACAATATAAAGATCCTTGCAGTTGAATCTACAAGATTTCTGTTTGATGTATGGAGTAAATGAATGAATTGTTACACCACTAGCAAGCTCTAATAAGAGGTAACCTCTAGTAAGAGTATTATATAAAATAAACATTGAAATGTTTAATCTAATTTCATGTATCTGATATACAAATTGGGCCCAATTATGTGTAATGGGGCTTTTTTTGGAAATGTTATTTTTGTGATTCTAATTACTACATTTCCTTAGTTGGTACTTCAACCAAAAGGCTAGGCACCGTTATACAGAACGACCTTGGCTGTATATCTGCTCTCTTTTGAAGAACAAAGTGGTTAACAAGAACAAAAGATTGTTTATTTAAAAAGAAAAAAAAGGCTTTCAACTGAAGAAATTAGCCTGGAATTTAATTTCTGGTGACACTCAGGAGGCGAAGCTCGGCCATCAAAGTGGATGGACTTGGAAACTCTACCTCTCCGCATGAGTAACACCACGTCCTGTTGCCAGGGCAACCGAAGCTGCCTCAGCCTTCGAGTCTTAAGCGTGTTTACAGGTATGAAGCAGAGAGTCTCGATAAATGAGAAGACTGTTCAAAAGAAAGCCACGTTCAGAAACAGATCCCAGGTAGGGTGAGATAAAACAGGATAAATTCTACACAACTTTTAGGGGTTCCCATGGTGACAAAGAAGTATTTGACACCCTACAATGTCAGTCCACCCTATGTTTAGAAGGTCTAAGGTCCAGCTAAGAATCTCTGGTCTTCGATCTGCTCTCCTGTCAGCACACTGACCATGGCGCACCTTAACGCAGTAACTTCATCCTCAAATTTAAAACTTTCCAATTGTTGGCAAATGCACAATGAACAAATTACGGTTGGGTAGGGCGCTAATATTTAAATCTGAGTAAGATAAAGCTTGTCAGAGATTATTCATTTAGAACTTTATACGGTTCCTGTGGTACGGACCACAGCTTTCATTTTCAGTCTCTCCCTTTCATCTGGAGGAGGGGTCTCACAGATGGGGGGGTGGGGACTCCCTCCGTAAATTTGCTGACCTGGGGAGGTGGGGTTCCTTGTAAATTGTTGGAAATTTTGTGTGATCATTTGTTATCAAAAAGAGCACTTGGTGGAATTTGCCTGCGAGGGGGCGGTAAATTTTGCTGTGGGCCTTCTGTCATGATGCCCCCCCCCACCACCTCTTATCCTCCGATGCTTCTGCTGTTCACAGATAACCTGTTTACGGCTCCCACCCTGACACTATCAATTTACTCTGATTATACTTTAGTTGATATATTGCCTTTGACTTCTCAGGTCTGTATCAGATAAACACAAAACACTTATTTAGTTCATTATTCCGTTGTGATAATTAGTTTATGAATCTATCTCTGTAATTCTGAACATGGAAACACCATTTACAAGTCTGCAAGCACACATAAATATGCTATACACACACAGACACACACATACAGATACTCTCACACACTCACACACAGACACCCATACATACAGACACTCACACAGACAGACACAGACAAACGATTGTGATTTCCTCACTGATGAACCACCTCTTGTGCACAAGCTTTCATCAGATGATGGACCAGAATGCCATTTGATATCTTGCCCTGATAATCAGATTGCAGCATCCGTACCCTGTCAGCAATGACACGTGTGATTAGTGGAGGAGTATCTGTCGTAATCCAGCTATTCTCATGAGTAGGATGCTTTGAGCACAAGCCTTTTGTTGTCAAAGGTTAAGGCTCTGAGATACTGAAGTATAGCTCTGCACCTGCAGCTTTAGTGAAATTGGCTGGCTAAGTCAGCACCCCCTGAGAAGATAGTACCCTAGGCAGGCATCACTGCCGACACCCCTTGTCCGAGACAACATGAAATCGGCTGGCTAAGTCAGTGCCCCCGATGCTGCAGAATGAGCCCCCCCAAAAACACACACATATACACACACACACACACACACACACACACACACATATACACACTCCACCCACAGCCTCTTTGCCAACTTGCTGTGCTCAAACTATGGGATGTCTACTGTGCCAAAGTACCTTTCACTCCCAAAGTCCAAGACTGGTGTGATTGCTAGGGACCATGCAGGAGTGAGCTGGGCCCGGGACCGTGCAGGAACCCGTTTGAGCTGGGCCCGGGACTGTGCAGGAGCCCGTTTGAGCTGGGCCCAGGGCCGCGCAGGAGCCCGTTTGAGCTGGGCCCGGGGCCTGCAGGAGCCCGTTTCAGCTGGGCCCGGGACCATGCAGGAGTGAGCTGGGCCCGGGTCCGTGCAGGAGCCCGTTTCAGCTGGGCCCGGGACCGTGCAACAGCCCATTTCAGCTGGGCCCGGGGCCGTGCAGGAGCCCGTTTCAGCTGGGCCCGGAACCGTGCAGGAGTGAGCTGGGCCCGAGACCGTGCAGGAGCCCTTTCAGCTGGGCCCGGGACCATGCAGGAGCCCGTTTGAGCTGGGCCCGCAGCTATCTACCGTTTACAGTAGTCTTTTTGGAGGCATAATTATAAAGTTACTGCTGAGCCATTGTGAGATAATCAACATAACAATATGTTTTTCTTAGACAAAAACAATAGACATGGCTATGTGATGTAAAATGGCTTCTGCCAGTGCTTTTTTTTAAGACAAAATGCGTTGCATAATGGTATTGACATTTTTATTTTGGACAATTTTCTATGCTTCTTTAATTCAGAATTCAGCAAATGTTCCTGACCGCCCGGAATCCCTCCCCAAAATCCTCCCAGCCTCGTCTTCCTGCTCATCCGGACCCCTGGAGTGCACATGCTCAGTCACACCTCCATGTTACAGTAGCAGGTGACCGTACAGGTGTTAACCCTGCCCCCCCCTCGTCAGCGTCTGTGCCCATCTCATGCTGATGCTCCCGCCCAGCCCTGCCGCTACCTGGGGCCGTGAAATTATGCAGCGTGACAGTGCTTGCATGCATCATGGCATTCCACCTCCTCCACTGTCCTTCCCCCTTCAGTCGGTCCCCTTGATGACATACAGAAGGACGCTGTCACTCAGTTGGCAGACTGCTGCACCACATTCTTCCTCTCTGGCCCCTTTCCAGCACAAAGCCAGGTAGCCTGATACTCTGCTGTACCATCTGCCAACTTCGGGATACCATATATGGTATAAAGTCTCCCCAGCTGCTCTTATGCTGAAACCCAGCTGCCCACCCCCCCCCCCCCCCAAATGACTACAGACATCACTGGCCTCCAGAGTGATGCACCTAAGACAACCTTTAATGGATTTTCTTGTGCAGATTTGTATACCTCCTATTTATTAATTGCTGTCTTTTATTAATTGAACCCTATAAAGGCCAACCGAGAAAGTGGACAATGGGTCTTCTATCTATCTCAAAGATTAGCTTCTGCAAAATATTAGCTTCTCTTATAATAGGGGAAATCACAAATCACTCTTGGAAACATCTGGAATCAGCTGACAGTGAAATAGTGCGTTTCTTACTCACCTGCAGGATATCTTTAAAAGCTACCACTTAATGTTATAATGTATGAACTATCATAATTCTAGCCGCACTTTGCCATCGCCAATGATGATCCTACCCAAAACAAGAACATGCCCTTTGCCAACATAGCAATGTTCAGTTTAGTGATGGAGCAGCAGCACAGCAAAGCACATGTTTAATGGTGTTCCCCGGTGACTTTCTGGATGAAGATGGTGATCGGGATTTCATGGGCAAGCGTGCTTTGAAAGACGTGTATTTGTGTTACTGGAGCAGGAACATCTGTATGGATGCGGAGAAGACGAGCATCAGAATTGGAGAAGAACACATTATTAGCAAATGAAGCTCCCACCCTGGGAATTCCCTGCAATGTGGTCCTTGCTTGGTATTCAAAAAGCAGTTATGGAAGATGATAAATGGGTGGATAGACGGATGGATAATTTCTCCTATAAAATGAGAGGTCCTGATTGCTGCAGCAACTGAAATATTAAATTAACTAAAAATCAAATGAGAAAGTCTTATTCATATTGAGATTTCACATTTGTTTAGTTTTGTTTACGTTTTGATTTCATTCAATTATAATATTTAATATAAATTATGAAACAGTGGGTCTGCAGACTGAATGGTTGCAGATAGGTACTAGTATAATTATGTTGACAAATGACATCAATACATTAGCTCCAGTATCTTGCTGGAAATATATCAAAGGTAGTATAATTGTCATATTCTGAACAGATGATTATGCGCAATGTGCCTGATAGCTATTAACGTTTGCTGTGAAACAGCACAGTATTACAGCTGCATGCGATGTCATGGTTGTAGCTCACGTCTTCATGGTGAAACATTGCAATGGAATGGAGGGATGATGTACAGACTGGCTCACAGCAAACAGAGGGCTAAACAGAACATAAAGGAGGAACCACAAAGTAATGAGACCACAAGGAGTCAAAAACAAAATAGGAAAAATAGGAACTAAAAAGTAAACAAAAGGAACACAATACGAGTAAAACTGGGGGATAACCACAGCAACTACAGTACCACAGAGGAACAACAAGAATGACTGACAGACAAACGGAGCGAGGGCAGGCACTTGAATCAAAACGGACAACGAGGCTAGCAAGGGGTAGGTGTGGGTCATAACAAAATCAACCAGTCAGTACAGGCATAGGACAACAAGAAATGGATGGAATAATCACAGCTATTCTCATGAGTAGGATGCACCTGCAGCTTTAGTGAAATTGGCTGGCTAAGTCAGCACCCCCTGAGAAGATAGTACCCTAGGCAGGCATCACTGCCGACACCCCTTGTCCGAGACAACATGAAATCGGCTGGCTAAGTCAGTGCCCCCGATGCTGCAGAATGAGCCCCCCCAAAAACACACACATATACACACACACACACACACACACACACACACACATATACACACTCCACCCACAGCCTCTTTGCCAACTTGCTGTGCTCAAACTATGGGATGTCTACTGTGCCAAAGTACCTTTCACTCCCAAAGTCCAAGACTGGTGTGATTGCTAGGGACCATGCAGGAGTGAGCTGGGCCCGGGACCGTGCAGGAGCCCGTTTGAGCTGGGCCCGGGACCGTGCAGGAGCCCGTTTGACAAACAAAATCAACCAGTCAGTACAGGCATAGGACAACAAGAAATGGATGGAATAATCACAATTATCAAGCACAGGAAATAGGAAATATTACCAAACACAGAGGCTAACAACACTAGGAAAAAACTAGAAACAAAGGTCCAAACAGAACAAAATAAAACAAGGTACAAGGAGGGTAAACTGAACTCGATCTCAGGACTGGAGGGGTACCCACTGGACGTAACCACTGAGCTACACAGTGGCCCAGGCAGCAGGGAAAACACACTAGGGGCTGGGAGATAACAAGTCAGAGAGGGGCGGAAGAAGGATGACCAGCGACACTTGCTGGCTAAAAGAGGACAAGACACATGTCTGACACATGCTTCAAATGCTTACACTTTGATTCCTGAAGGGTGGGTGGTGGCTTGGGGGTAGTGCTATGACATCGCCCCCTCAGGCCTGGAGGTCTGACTGCTCGTCTTCTCCATGTTCTGCCTTGTGTTGCCTGCCTCTCCTCTTGGGATTCTGGATTCCTCCTGCAGTTGAAAGACATGCATTCTAAACTGCCTATAATATATAAGCATGTTTGCCCTGTGGTGGACTGGCGTCCCATCCTGGGTGCCCCCTATGCTGCCTGGGACAAGCTCCAGCCCCCCCAGCAACCGTGCTCTCTAAAAGTAGTTGCAAGATTAATCTCATTATTTTTATATAAATATTAAACACAATATCCACGCATGTTGAAAATCAATATGCTGCTTTACAGCAAATTCAAAAACTGGACTTGCCCACAGAATAAATGCAACATGAATGGCTTTTTACACTTAATGTATACTTTTTAAAAATGGCCCCTTCCCACCACCAAAAAAATGAATCATGTAAACCATTGTGCAGTTGCCTTACTAAGATAAACAACAGATGGGATCATTTGTCCATGCCTCGCTTGTGATTGGCCATCACATAAGGCTGGGGCCTTTCAGGGCTGCCTTCACCAGTGCCTGCTCCTGTGAATACATCTCGAGGAGTGTCCACGCCTGTGAGCCTCTCATTAGCATGTCTTGCTGGGGCCTGCTCACAGAAAAGGTATTCTTTGAGCATTGTCGCTGAATAGTGTGTGTTAGGCAGTGTCAGTGGAGCATATGACATGGCAGCCAGGCAAGCAGATCAGGCGCTTTTCCAAACAACGC
>JAABNX020000001.1:1833224-1861196 GCA_015163995.2 Mormyrus lacerda
GTTATTTCATTTCACTTTGTACTGTACCATGTATACTGTTGAAATGACAATAAAGCAACCTTGAACCTTGAACCTTGAAAAACACCCAGCAGCGAGGAAAAACAGCAAACCCCCACCTCCGCCTCGTGGGCACTCACAGGGCAGCTCAGAGTGCTGTAGTGATGGTTTGTTCCAGACCAGTAACAACAGCTGGGTAAAACAAGCTGTAAAAAGCTAACTAAAGCTAACAGTCAGTAAAAAGCTCAGATGAGTTTGTTACCCTGCCTGTGACAGAGGTGATGATCCCCTCACGTGCCCGCGCGTGCCCCCTCTCTGTTTGGCGAGTCCCCTCCGTCGTTAGCTGACATCGGTTGGAGTGTTAAGGCATCAGAATCTGGCTGTATCTCTGTCACAGGGCCTCCTGTATGGGGGGTTAGGGTAAAGAGCAGGCACAAGACTGACAGAGAGCAGTAGAGGCAGGCGGGCAGACAGGGAGCAGGAGAGGCAGGCGGACGGACAGAGAGAAGGAGAGGCAGGCGGGCGGACAGAGAGCAGGAGAGGCAGGCGGACGGACAGAGAGCAGGAGAGGCAGGCGGGCAGACAGAGAGAAGGAGAGGCAGGCGGATGGACAGAGAGCAGGAGAGGCAGGCGGACGGACAGAGAAAAGGAGAGGCAGGCGGACGGACAGGGAGCAGGAGAGGCAGGCAGGTGAACAGGGAGCAGGAGAGGCAGGCGGGCGGGCGGACAGAGAGGAGAGGCAGGCGGACGAACAGAGAGCAGGAGAGGCAGGCGGACGGACAGAGAGAAGGAGAGGCAGGCGGACAGACAGGGAGCAGGAGAGGCAGGCGGGCGAACAGGGAGCAAGAGAGGCAGGCGGACGGACAGAGAAAAGGAGAGGCAGGCGGGCGAACAGGGAGCAGGAGAGGCAGGCGGACGGACAGAGAGTAGGAGAGGCAAGCGGGCAGACAGAGAGCAGGAGAGGCAGGCGGGCGGACAGAAAGCAGGAGAGGCAGGTGGGCGAACAGAGAGAAGGAGAGGCAGGCGGGCGGACAGAGAGCAGGAGAGGCAGGCGGGCGAACAGAGAGAAGGAGAGGCAGGCGGGCGGACAAAGTGCAGGAGAGGCAGGCGGGCGGACAGAGAGCAGGAGAGGCAGGCGGGCGTCAGCATCAACAATGAGCCTTCTGGAGCAAGAAACTCGAGGAGAAGCTTCAAAACAGCGTGGACAGCACTCAGCATGTTGCTTAAACGAGATCCCACTGAGCCTCGGCCAGGTTCTGGCAGACACTGGTAGCTTGTCATCCTCATAAATTCTTCTCACAGCAGCATGTAGTGGAATTGGATCAGGCTGCACTCTTGTGGCCAGGCAGATTCATAACTGCCTAAATGGGAAGCCAGCTTCATAAGTCTTGTCTTACTTGGGGCCTAAAAAAGGTGCTTTTGTTGAGAAGGACAGACATTGGGACACATTAATGGTTGCGCCTAACAGAAATTATTCATATTAAAGGGTCTCCTTATGTTTTCCCAGCATGCCAAGAGCATGTATAAAAAATTGTGAATCACTCAAAGGAAATCATTTTGATTTTGAATATAAATCAGACAATATCTTATAACCCTAGGGCAGAATCCTCCCTTAAGAGACTGATACAAACCCCCTACTCCTAGAATGGTATGTTCCTATTGCACTCTGATTTAAAAGTATTGAGGGAGTTTGGCATCACACCTCTAATAGGCTGTGTGAGGGGTCAGCGTGATGGTGAGCCTCTCCTTCCTCCGTCTTAGGAGCTTGGTGTGGCTAAGACGTTTTCAAGGATCATTAGCAGCACAGAAGCCCTGTTCTCCCCAAAGCCCCAGTGAACCACAAGCAGACACAGCTTCTCCATCCCTGGGACAACAGCATAGGAGAGGGAACCTGGCAAAACTAGTCAGTAACCAGAATCATCAAGCATGTGTCATTTCCATCGGGGGGCACAGGACTCAGCAGGAATGCTATTCGGTGATCCCATGTGGCAGCTCAGCCACATGTGAGACACATTTTTGCTTGTTTTGACAACACAGCTACGCATCACCAGATCATGAATAAGCAGAAATGAGGAGCTTCTGCCAGGAGGGCTTCCAAGTGCCACGTCAGTGCCAAGAAACTGTAAAATACCAGCCTACACTGACACCTGTGTGGAGGGAGCAAAACCTCATTAAACCCCACCCCTCTACACGCAGAGCTCTGAGGGGTTAAACCCCATCCCTCTACACGTAAGACTCTGAGGGGTTAAACCCCATCCCTCTACACGCAGGACTCTGAGGGGATAAACCCCACCCCCCTACACGCAGGACTCTGAGGGGTTAAACTCCACCCCTCTACACACAGGGCTCTGAGGAGTTAAACCCCATCCCTCTACACGTAAGTCTCTGAGGGGTTAAACCCCATCCCTCTAAACGCAGGGCTCTGAGGGGTTAAACCCCATCCCTCTACACACAGGACTCTGAGGGGTTAAACCCTATTCCCCTACACGCAGGACTCTGAGGGGTTAAACCCCATCCCTCTAAACACAGGTCTCTGAGGGGTTAAACCCCATCCCTCTACACACAGGACTCTGAGGGGTTAAACCCTATTCCCCTACACGCAGGACTCTGAGGGGTTAAACCCCACCCCTCTACACGCAGGACTCTGAGGGGTTAAACCCCATCCCTCTACACATAAGACTCTGAGGGGTTAAACCCCATCCCTCTAAACACAGGACTCTGAGGGGTTACACCCCACCCCTCTACACGCAGGACTCTGAGGGGTTAAACCCCATCCCTCTACACGTAAGACTCTGAGGGGTTAAACCCCATCCCTCTAAACGCAGAACTTTGAGGGGTTAAACCCCATCCCTCTAAACACAGGACACTGAGGAGTTAAACCCCATCCCTCTACACGTAAGACTCTGAGGGGTTAAAACCCATCCCTCTACACACAGAAAGCTAAGAAAACCATTGTCACACACTCAAGCTGACAAGACTTTCAAACAACTTAGAATTGTTTGTTTATAAGAGTCATATTTCCTCACATCGCATTATTATAAAGCTGCTCTACACATGACTCATTCACATTTGTCCCTTTATTTTGCATTTCTCTTACCCATAAAACATCCTTCTGAGTGTATCTGAGACTCTGACAGCTTTTAACAGGTGCCTGCGTCAGGTGGCTCTTTATGAGTCAGAGACAGAAGTCGGTGTCATTAGAGGCTCATCAGAAGTTCCTCTCCGATGTCAGCTAACGACGGAGGGGACTCGCCAAACAGAGAGGGGGCACGCGCGGGCACGTTTACGCACCGATAGACAGCAAAGGATGGCGCGAGGCAGGCGGGCGGGGATGACGGGGGGTGACTCACGATGGCACGGTGCTGCCGGCCGCACCCCACTGGCCGCCGGCCCAAAGACAGCCGACGCTGACGTGACCCGCGGGCGCGGGTGGGGCCACCGATACAAGGCGAGTACACACCGAGCATGTCACACCGCGGCAATGCTTATTTAAAGAGACGGCCAGCTCAGGGGAATTTAATCAAAACGGTCATCGGGACACACGCTTGAGTAAACACAGGCCATTCCTGTCAGCGCGGGCACCCTCTGCGGTCTCGCGTGAGGGATCATGAGCGCCGTGTCGCTGATGTTCCAGTTCGGACGCTGTGACGGATGGGGGGGCGCCTTATTTATTAACAGACCCATGACGGGATGACACAGAGATTAAGAGCGCCAGCAGTCCCGGCCGGATGCAGACGCAGGTGCCGCTGACATGGGGCGCGTCCACCTGCGTCCAAATGGCTGAATCAGCCTCGCGCCGCTTAGCCGGCAAAAGCGGGCGTACGCGGGGAGGGTGCCTGCCATTCCTCACATCTATCTATTATTATAGTATCTATAAGTATCTATAGTATCTTATAGTATATTTTATTTTTAATGACTGGTACTCCAAAAAACAACAAATAAATACTTGCCATATACTCTAAGACAGGCTAAATATTAATATTAAATTATGGTAGGAGCAGTCCCACTTGTGGGGACAGTACTTGTCCTGATGATTACAATTAATTAATGGCCCTGACTGGTTGTAGTTCACCGAAAACCTAGTGTCCCACCATATAACACTGCTCCATGGCAGCAGATTACACATTTTATCATGTATGCTAACAGATGTGAAAGCTAAAATTAGCAAAAAAAATATACTTTTGATCGTTAATTAAAAACCTCAAATGCTTTAAAGAGGAAACAATAGGAAAACCGTCTAAAACTTGAACAGTTCCATTTGTTGGGATTCACCAGCCCTGGGGAATTGGATTTAGACACCTCACAGAGCCTCGATTGAGCTAAACCACCATCGTTAGCCTGTGGGTCCAGTTCTCCCACACAACGCGACCGGCCACCATCCTGGTGGGGGCAGCGGAACCAGGCTTTTATCTTAATGCCGCCTTCCCATGAGAGCCAGTCCGCGTTATCCGAGCTAACTGAAGCAAGCAGCATCGACTGGCTAATTATCTGCTCTGGGGCTCTGAAAATCTATAAGAGGCCTCGTTGGCAGAGGAGCCAGCGTGGAGTGCGAGCCTTTGACCAGCACAGAGCCAATTAAAGCCGCGCTGAGGAGCTACGTCGCAATAACGACCTTTGTTGGGCAAAATCATTCCAATGTGCAAAAATAAAAGCCAGGAGCTCATTTTCATTTTGCTTGCCAGAGCAGAACGATGGTTTTAAAGGATTCTTTTTGTTCTCGACTCTCACAGCCATGAGATGAGTCTTTTTATCTTTTCGTTTTCTCCACTACACGTAGAATAGAGAATATGGCCACACAAGTTCCCAAGCCATGGGAATTGAGGCCATTCTGAATTCTACTGGATCACACATATGCTGCTTTTTAAGCAGGGTGGTTTTTAAGAATGGTTTGTAATAAGTCACAGATCTGCAAAGGCTATGGCCAGCCCCTCTGGCTCCTGCCATTTCCACACACTTTTACGCTCTAAGCGATGCATAGTCATATTCCATTGTTCAGTTATAGACACATGTGCTGCATAGGGGATGCATTTTTAAAATGGTGACTATGAACTCTGTTGGTCATCCTGGCCCCTAGATGGCGCCATGCCAAACACCAAAAGAGAAATGACAAGAAAAGAATATTTCTGGATAGGCAGCTCCTGTTTGGATTTTTCATTTCCCTGTGAACTGTTCTGACTGCTGAGGCTACTAGTCCCTCATATTGAGAGATATACAGTTTGGAACCTCCTGATGGTTCCCTGGCAACCATGAAGGCGATGGAGGTCAGTGTGAAGAAGAGGTTTAATAGAACCAAGGGACAGGACCGTGACCATGTGATGCACGTTACCAGCTGCTGTGGTGCTGAAGGCCAAAAGCCAGGCCCGGGTCAAGCCCAGATTCAGAGCAGTAATGAGATCTATTTCCTCCTCCCGAATGAGGTTGACTTTGTTGCTTGGTACAGCTCGATGTCAGCCTCTACTGCGACTAATCTAACTGGACCTTCTAGGAAGTGATGCCACGACCTGCCACATGACCAATGCATGGGCCACTTGTGCCACAGCACCTGTTGGCAGAACCTGTAAACTCAAAACGGTGATAGGGACGGATGGAAAGGGGCTGCCACAATGCCAGGGCAGCTAAGTATTACATAGCCCCACTTCCGCAGCCCAGAGAGGCTGACATCCTGCCCCTCCACAGGTGACCTGAGGTGTTTCTCCCAAGAAACATTCTTCTGATTTGGATGATGAAGGCATAAGCTCTCTGGCACCCCCTGGAGGGCTTGCACTACACCTGTAATCAGGACTCCCAGGGGCTGGCTAAGAAAGCTACTCAGCAGCAGTCCTGTATGACAGCATCACAGTGGGGCTTGGAATCCATCCAAGGCTGAGATAAACGCATATTTCACACACACAATCCCACACTATGGACAATTTAGAAACAGCAGTTCACGTAACTGCATCTTTTTGTACGCATTGCATGCAGAGCAGGGAGAGCACTCATCTTTGGCCTATGTGACCTGGCAGTGAAGCAGACTGCAAATTTCAATATTTTTCTAATCAAATATTCTTTTGACACCTCAATTAAACAGGTATGATATTTATAACATAAATGGAGGTATTTCCCAAAGTCTGAAAGATTTACAGAGAGGCATAATTTGATCAATATTTGGGTGTATACATACATAATATTTCCATGCTTGTTCCCACATCACCTACTAAATGCGGGTTAAATAGAGATTTGTAAAAATCTAGCCACCATTTGGAGTGACAGATCCGTCTTCACGCTTAGAGATGTGTGACTCTGAAATCACAGCAGAAGAATATTGCACCTATCAAATTTAACACGTTATTTTTAACTTCCAGGATACACAGCTAGTCTGATTCTTCCCTAATCGAGATGTACGCGCTGTGAAAGGACAGAAATGGGTAACGCTGGTACGTTAATTAAACCCACCTGGATATCCAAAGCAAAAGACTTATTTGCAACATAGCACTGATACTCATCATGAGTATAAGTAAATGCTTCTAATACCTTTCGATTTTAATTTGCAGCTGGAGGTGAGTGTTATGTTCTGAAACTGGTATATGTGATATAAGATAAGAACTGGAACTACGAGTCCAGCGACTGTCATAGCAGAGAATGGGGCGGAGTCACAGGGACATTGGCCCCGTTTGAAAGCTGATTGGTTTCCAGTGTGCGTCACTCACTGACTCATAAGATTTCATTGGCTACTGATAAGAGTAGCCTCTCTGCATGAATTATGGCCCCTCCTTGAAAAAAAATCCTAGAATCTTACTGGAGAGAGCACACCGTCCATAGGAATGACACACACACTGCTAACACATGCTCATTTCCAAATAAATGTTTCAGCAGAGATTTCCCCATGCACAAAATACCGGGAAAGCCTGACATCCTGTGATTGGTGGGGCCACGGCGTGCTGGAATGCTCACCTGCTGATGTTCAGCCCCTAGAAAAATGACTCTAAATCACTACTGAGCTCCGTATTACTACCTGCCTGTAGCAAAACGCTATGCTGAATAAAATTTTATGGAAGGGTAGATTTATGCAAGCGGCCCTAACTTATGTACGTAGCATAGCGCAAATCACTCCTCCGTGGGCTTGGGGGCCACGTAGCATCTCTGCCCGCTACCGACAGCGTGATTAAGCAAATGCTCAGCCGCATTTATCACAGGCGGCCGGAGAAACAGAGTGGAAGATTTGCCTCCCAAACAGGTCGAGCAACAGAATCGCGTGTGCTGTGTACCCGTTTTACGGTTTTTGTTTTACACGCTCATTGAGACTGGCAGACCACGTCCAGGCAGGGGGACCGGCGTGCGGCCAATGAGCTGTCCTCATGCCAGTCACGGTACACCTTAACACACCCCCTCATGCTATTACCCCTCCCTCTGTCACTGAATTCCAAGTGCTGGACTCACCCGCTTCATGAAAAGGCAAAAATGTTTTTCTCTCTCAGTCCAACAAAAGTGGACTCACAAATGCCACAAAGATTACAGGGTTGGTTATTTTTCTGAGACAGATTAAAAGCTCCAAGATCAGCTTTGTGGAAGCATTTATATAAAGCGAAGAATAAAAATTCAAAGGCTGGTGGCTTTTTCCAGTCTGAGCTCCATCTGAAAGGTGTCTTCATCTTTTCTTTCAGAGTATGTCCAAAATTTGCAGCTGAAACACAGACCCACTGACCGCCACTGAAGGGTACACACTCGAAAAGGACACACAAACAGACAAAAAGTCTCCATCCCAATTTATTTACTGGGCTAAACTCCATGATGATAGACCCATTTATGGGGACATTGCAACCAGGAAAGTCCTGTCTGTCTGCAGGTTCAAGCAGAGACAATCTGACTAAACAGAGTCTGCTGGGAAATCCTCACCAAACACAGTTCAATATTGACAAACACTGCTGGGTAGTAAATGCAAAGCCTTTACATTGAGCTTAGGCTCACTGAGTATCTGATGTCCAACTCCAACACCCAGAGCCCCACACTGCCATGCAAAGGGCAAACACTGTAACTGGCAAGTAAATAAATCGCAAGCAACAAAACTGACATCATATATTTGATAAGGGGAAACATCATTTGCCTACCTACTTCACATATGGGTGGACAATCAGTGGACAGACAGCTCCATGCTGCAGTAAAAGAGGCCTACAGTGCTACAGTCTCCATGAGCATCATCAGCTCAGCCATGAAATGCTCTTACATCCTGGCACCTCTTTTGTCCCAAAAACCCTCAAGCAGCAGCATTTCAGCCCAGCTGGCTGCGACCAGGAGCAGCCACCGATCTGAGAATAATTACCTCAGCATAATCACATTCACATTCGCTGCGGTGTTAGCCTGTCGGAAACCTCTGCTCGGTACCACTTGGAATCACTAACCTATCACAAGTAGGACCGATTATTTACTTGTTAGAGTGAATATACACGTTTGCTGCACTGGGCATGTAATTAGCAGCAATAAACCATTTTCCTGATTGGATAAAAGCCCAGATCACCAGTGCTCTGCTCAGGTCCAGCCCAAGTGCAGACAACAAGAGGCCCAGCCAATTACTGGGTCCTTTTCAAGGGCTGACTTGTGGGGGGGGGGGCACATCTTAAAAGACTAAAAGACATCAGAACATCTCTCCCAAAGCCTTTTCCCATGTCCCTACACACCTTGAGACATATGTACAGATATTATTACATAGAAGAATACTGGTTTATTAATCTGTTGTGAACCTGGCTGACTTGCAATTACCACCTACAGCAAACACCTCCTCAGTACTAGAGAATTCCAGTGGTACTCTACCGCCACCAAGCCACACAGTGATATGGACTCCAAACATCTTTAAAAAGATTTCCATAATTCCTTTAGTCCTGTGAGAGGATAAGTTGCAGTTTTAATGAGTAATGCAAGTTTCTTTTTCTTACCACAAAAAAAAAAATCCTAGGCTTCCTCTTGCAGAATTCTCCAGGGAGATGTGACAATTCATCACATGACAGCCCTGGCCATACACGGGCCCGCCTGCCCCAATGACTCCGTGTAAAGGATCCGCAATCGTACTTTGGCGGATAACATCGGCTCAGAAGCACTTCCAGCATGGGTGAAATCTGCCCCATAAATCTCAGCCGGGAGATGATTAATTGTTCATTTATACCAGGGGAACCCAAGCGAAAACAGCCTCTGTGACAAGTACGTTATGGCTGCCGAAGCAAAGGTGTTATTTAAGAACAAAAAAAAGTATATAAAAGTCCTCCACTCTTCAGTGATGTATATCAAGCTTCACTTGAGGTCCCTGAGTACTTCTCTCACATGCTGTTGCCTCCATGGGGGGGGGGAGGGGGTGACATCAATGAAAGTGACAGAACCATGACAGCGCTTCTGTATAAAATCGGACCGCTGACTTTGTGGTTGTAATTGCAGAGGAAACCCCAGACCCAAGACGAAGGAAAAGATCACTGATGTGATGGGGTGGTGTCAGTCATCTTCCAAATTTCTTCGTCTGTTCT
Organism: Mormyrus lacerda; assembly: GCA_015163995.2. Classification (NCBI taxonomy): domain Eukaryota; kingdom Metazoa; phylum Chordata; class Actinopteri; order Osteoglossiformes; family Mormyridae; genus Mormyrus; species Mormyrus lacerda. The sequence continues at coordinate 1,842,707 of JAABNX020000001.1, forward strand.
TGTCAGCAGTAGATATTCCATATGGATCGCCCAATTGGTCAGTCACGGTCATGTGATTTTATGCCCTGCTAGCAACTGGCATTCTCGCCTCAGCCACAACTCTAGAAGGTTCTATTTCGGGTATCCTTTAAAAGTACAGTCCTCCTGTGATTAGCTCTAAATCCTACGGTACAGGAAATGCCATCAGATCATTCATTTGTGGGTTAAAGCTTGGCATGCAAGCAGAATCTATGCAGTGAGGCAGTGACGTCAGGACCCCAGAAGAGCCTCGAGGCTGCTGTGAGGCTGCCTCCCCTCACCTTCTCCTCTTCCTCTGCCTGTTATTCCTCCAAACTTAGCTAATAAACAGAACCCTCCCCGCATAAGCCCAAAAGAGAAGCACATGTGTTCATTTTTCAGCGAAATAGGTGCAGAACATCACTTTCATATTTCGGTTTTTGCTTCATAAATTCTTCATTGAATCTGAGACTTATCTCAGCATCCTTTAGGTACAAAATAAGTAGTTTTACATATTACATGTGCGACTGGATGCCAATATGAAATACACTAAATCATTTTAAGGTCCCAGTAACTCTCGTTTTGATTGACGACTGTGCAAAGTAGTTTTAAATCACAGTGCCCCTTGTTTTGGAAATGGCTGCTGCCGTCCTCCCGCATCACCGGTACACCGACCACAGTTCACACTTTCTGGAAATTTCAAATGCAAATATATATGTGTCTGTGTAGAGGCTGAGCAAATGTATGCTGGTGGATGGAAACACTGATTCAGGGACAAATGTTTGCTCTTGAATGCTAGTCCAGGTCAAATAAAATTTGTTTTTCTAAAAGCAAGCATGTGTGCATGTGTGTGAGCATCTTTTATGCGTTTAAGGATGTTGTGTGTGTGAGGGCAGCACAGAGACCTCTCACCTGAAGGGTGCCATGTTTGATTCCTGCTGCCCACCCACTCTGCTGGGTTTGCATGGGCTTCCTGGGGGGGGTCCTATTTTCCACCAACATGTCCAAAGACAGACAGTTACTTTATTGATCTCTTTAAAGTGCCCACAGTGTGTGTGTGTGAGCCCTTTTATGGACCGGCGTTTCATCCAGAGTATTCCCCCACCTACTGGAATAGGCTCCCAGCTCACCATGACAGTGCAGAGAATCAGAGGTTATTAATGGATGCATGTGATAAGTCACTTCGTTTTCAAGCTTCTGCTAAACCAGCGATTCTCAACCAATGGGTCAAGACCTAAATTTGGGTCGCAGCAAGTTTTGAAAGGATCACAAGGCAGAGTTGGAAGCATTTTAAAATGAGCAAACTCCTATACTGATCCACAATCAGCTTTTCTATCCTAGAATTAACCTATATAAACGGACCTTGGGACTGCAAATGCTTAGCGCAAAATGGGTGAACACTCAACCGATCCAAACCACAGATGCTTCATTTAAAATTCCCTGGCACATCCAATCAGATTTGTGCAATAGGCATCGATTGGCATAAATTGCAGAGTGCACTGCATGCTTGATCATAGCGTTCATTTAAACCTATACTTGATATAGATGAGAAATACTGCACCAGAATAACCCAGAGATGTAACGAACCTCCCTTTACAGTCCTGTTACATCCTCATAGATCAGTCCCTGTGCACCATCCGGAACTCATACGTACAGCCTGCCTCATCATACCCCCAGAGCTGCGGGTGTGATGAGGCAAGAGAGCAGCTGCTTGTGAGCACTCGGGGTCCATCCGCGTGCCTAATTACAGCTCGCACCTCCGTATACACACGCCATGCCGCATGTTCGGTTTCCAACGTGGGCGTCCCTGCTGCAGGGGCGCCATCTCCACCAATGATTTATTCCGTGCTGCATCACAGGGCCAGAGAAGACATGTCATCTTGGGTTTTTATATGTATTCTTTTATTTCTTGGTGTCCTGCCAGAGATCGCGCTAACAGTAAGAGCAGCGACACAGGCTTCTCAGCAGACAGCCCTGAACGCAAAGCCCCCAGTCGGGCTCGGTGGGAAGCAGCCATGTGACCGTCATGCATGTAGAGGCAGGGGTGTCCCGAATCGCCAGCACACCCCGCACACACGGCGTCTTACTGGATCCTTTTCAAGGACCTGACCCATCAGAGTTCACCTAAGAGTAGGGCTGCGGGGGCACGTCTCAAATGAGTCTAATGGTGCAGCTCAGGAACTCAGCCAGGGTGGGGGTGTCAGTGCGAAACGCTGCAGCCACACCTGCCCCTTTACCCTTGCACCGCCGGTAAGTCTCTGTCTTTAGCCCGAAAGCTGCAGTCGCCCCCAAATCCTCAGCCCTGTCAGGCGCAAACAGCTGCACAGCTGTCTGTGATACACTCTATTAGCAGCGTGACGCACAAACGCACACAATACAGCCCCACACATCCCGGAAGCTTATAAATCAGACACTGTTTAAATGCCGGATAATCATCATGCTATTTATATGTCTAAATTCTACAGCAGCGGCTGCAGGACAAAGAGACCCATAAAGTAAAGATGTGGGAATTTCCAGACCGACCGGCACATCTTCTAATTTAGCCAAGACCAATCATGCTGAAACAAAACAGCAAAAGGGCCCAAGGATCTATCAGAATTCAGGAGAAGGCAGGAAATACAAAAGCTGCTGCACGTACCCTGCCTTCCTGTTGACCGGCAGTGCGAAGTGACGTGTGAATTATAGTCGTTGGAAGTAATTCCAGCTACTCCTCAACAGGAGGCGCCATTAAGGGGATGGAAGTGAGGCAGCGTCACAGAGAGCATGGGACGGCTCTCTTTCCCCTGAGTCGGGGATCCGCTCAACATGTTCATGCCCACAAAGTAATAAAAGTACAGCAGCCACTGGTGTGTGTCGATGTAATTACAGCACATGCAATGGTCAATAGAGTTGCCTAATGTAGACTAGAAGAGGATCAACGCTGCCGGTGAAACGGCAAAAAGCATTGCCATGCAACATGGTGAAGGCCGCACTGGGAAGCTTCCCATTCATTTTTCATAGCCGAATAGAATCACGTGATCCTGGATCCTTCTTGTCAGTGGGAGGATCTATTTGCACATATTTGCATATTTAGCACGTAATTATACAACACACCAGCCAGGACTTGAACTACTTGGAAAGCCCTGCCATTTATGTATAAGCTGTTAATAAGGAAGAGGAGAGATATGTGGAGACTGAACACACACACACACACACACACACACACACAAAACAGTTTAATTATGCCCATAACATCTGCTCCAGATAGCCCAGCATCATGATCTTTCTGCTCTGCCGGTCATTTCTCGCAGGTCTCTTCACTACCAAGGCACTACAAATTGTGATGCGATTGTGCACCGTGATTCTGCCACACACCAGCAGGGGGTGATCAGCAGCATAACCATGATTATTTCAGTCCCACACCACTAGAGACCAAAGTCCATCTCCACAAGGCTTGTGTATATTTTCTGTTTTTCCCTAAATACCCCTCGCCTCGAGAGGGCTATTTGTCTGCGACCTCGTCTCTCCACGCCTTCCTGCCTGCCACACAATTCCTATGCGTTTCTGTTCATGTGTGATTATACTGGCAGTCATGTAGGGGACACCTGGTGCCAAAGCACAGCCTCGCAGCAGCCTCACCTCAGCACACACCACAAGCACAGCTATACCCACCGTGACCCTCTTTGCTGATTAGAAAGGTTATCATCCATCAAAAGCTACAGAGCTACATGTCTCTCTGTTTAATTACTTTCATTGGCTGCATGCACATGACTGCAAGCAAGTCTGACGTAAATAAAATGAGTATGTTGTGCTTTGTTTGGTGTGTCCCTTCTATGCCTCCATCTACATACATCGATACACACATGTATGTCTGCAGTGGAGGGTGTAGTCTGGTGTTGGTGGCCCCATCTCCAGCCTACCGAGCCTGGCTCATAGGGAAGACGAAGACATGGGGTAATATCCGTGCATGCGGACTTTGTAAAGACATTGTGAGATTTTAAAGTGAAATTGAAGGCATCCAATATACGGACTGGATCTGAGTGAGCAAGAATGGGGCCTTAAACATCTTTTTTTCGCCAACAAGTATTTGCAACAGGTTGCTTCCGAGAAGCCCATTTTTGGGTATCCCAGTGACAGGCGGCCTCATTTCCCATGACACAAGCAGATGCGTCTTGGGAAATTTTAAGAGTACAAAGGAAATAACCTGAGATGTTAGTGGTGTGGGACTGAAATAATCATGGTTATGCTGCTGATCACCCCCTGCTGGTGTGTGAGATGCCATAACCTGAGATGAGGAGGATGACGAAGAGGCTAATTTTTCTGACAGGAGAAACGTTACATACAGAAGAACATGGCTCCTGTCGACTTTTCAGCATCGTGCTAAGGGCGCCAAAGTTGTATTTCAGGAGCTTTGGAGTTAAATGAAAGCGTAAACAAACAGGTTAATTACGCATTTTATAAACAAATATGTGATGATGCCCTGGAAAAATCTAGAACAAAATCTGTTTATAATACCAAACCAAAATCCTTCACAAAAGTCTTTTTCTGAAAAGTTACACATGAAATTTTACATAAGATACTCAATTAAAAGTTGATATAATTCAGCAGAGTCCCTACGGTAAACAGTCTACAGCTACAATAACCCATTTCCCATTCTCACCAGCGGCCAAATGCTGTCCCACTCCCCTCGTCGTACTGGGAATATCCTTTTGCTGATGATTGGCCAGTCTGACATCCCCTAAATGTCATCGCATGCACAGTGGTAACCATGGCAGTAGGTGGAGGATCGTTGCAGTGATGGTTACCGCTTACAGTATAAAGGAGCTGATCCACAGTGACGCGTTTTGCGCCTCAGTCGACGGAGGCCCGTCTGCCTGCATTAATCGAAACGCAGCTTGAGGGAAAATGATTTCTAGTCAGCTGACATCCAGAAATAAAACAAGTTACTGTACCAATCAGGCTCCAATCAGACATGTCTCAAATGAAATGGAGAAGTTTAGCAGAGAGAGCAACTTATTTCAGCGTCATGTATAGTCGCGGCTCACACGCTAAAGATATGCAGATGTCCCTAAAGCCACATATCAGGGGAAGCACAACTTCGAAAAGACAGAGCATATCACAGCTTATGGGAGAATGTGAAGGCTGGGTAAACCATAACGATGCTCCTTGTGTCAGCCTCGGCTGTTCCACAAACCAGATGAACCCCCCCTGCACCCAAGGATTACGGAATATGAGATACTATAGGTAGCTGACAACAAGACCCTGTGAAACCCACAGGGACATGTACAGAACAAGAACAGGGCCGGGTATAGAACAAAAACCACTATCAACGTGGATGAGCGGCCCCATTCTCCACAGGGTGAGGTTCCAAGACCCTCGGAATATCCACGTGACAGAGGGGATCCAGATTAGCAGACATGATCATAAAACGCCCCATTAACAGTCTAAATGAAAAGTGTTGCTGGTCTATTCCAGCAGATTAGGAGTGATCTGGAGATCAGCCCTTAGCCAGTGTGACACGCAGAGGAACAGAGCTGGCCTGTAGCGACAGGCAGATATGTGTGAATGGGTAAAGCCAAGCGGCCCGTTCAGAGCAGACACCGTGCTGCCCGTGCAAATGGGATGAGCCACATAATTAATTCAATTTTCTCTTCATGGAGCTGCTAAGTAGTCTCGAGGTGTCCCATTTTTCAATTCAATTTGTTATCAACCCTGTTGTGAAATTAACACAAGGCATTGCAGTGCTTCCGACATTTTCCACGCACCCTTAACTCATTTAGTAACACCAGAAAAATCCATCCAGTACCGACTAAGGTCTCCATGTGCATGCTATCCCACTGCATGCGCTGGGAGCGTGCCAGAGAGACAGCGCCCTCTGCAGGTTGACTGCAGGCTGGTTGCAGGCTGCTGACCTTACCAAAGCCATAAGAGCTTTGGGTTTCGGCTTCTATTACCTCACGAGTGCAGAACCCAGGCGAGTTACTGAGTAGAACTGCAATCCTGGTTTCATAGCACTGATTCTTCTTCTGAAGAGTCTGCTGTCTCTTGGTTCTTGGATGCCTTGTTCTGTGCACAGTAATAATACTGAAAAGAGCAACATTTGGCTCAGTGAGCTGGTTGCTGTTTTGAGCCCAGCCTTAGCCCATCTACAGGTCCTTGAGCAAGGCCCTTAACCCCCAGCTCCTGGGGCACTTCCTACAGAGAGCAAGTTGGGGGAGGTATAGTGAGAATTTCGCCATGGGGATCAGGGGGGAAGCTTTCCATCCACAGAAACACTGTTCATTATTAATCAATTTACTGAAAACAAGAAAAGCATCAGCTAGTGGAGCAGTGACTGCCATGCTTGTCTGATCGCGACAATGGAAAACCTTGTTCAGAGTACAGGACTTTTCCACTTTCGCCGGTCAGCACACAGTGACCTTTGAACTGGTTAAGCCCAACTCCGATACTTGTTGACAGGAACGAAATCTGAATGAAAGAACATCGAACAGCCACCGCCGCCACCGCTGCCGCCCCCATTCTATAGCAAAGACCTAAGGCACGTGATGTTACAGATCTGGGCCCCAGCCAGCAAGGCCAGGATGTGCAGGGCTGAGCTGGAACAAGCTCCCAAGGAACAGGAGGGCATGAGAGAGACCACCACAGCTGAAGTTCACAGGTCCTCACAAAATCCACTCTCAGATATCATCACACAAGGTGGCATTCTGGGAAGCACGTGATCTGACATCAGTCTATCGCACGGCACAACTCGCCCCTTGGCCACTCCCTGCTTATCATTCATCCTGTTACGCATGTGAACGGCGGACCTTCGTGATACTTCAGCTCCCTGTGAGGGTAACCCGTGAAATCCGGGCCAGGCTGTCGCCCCACTTAGACAGGCTGATGAAACACACCGGGCTCTGTCCAAGTTCTCCATTAACGGTTGGGGCACAGGGCAGCCGGGGAGCACGGGGGCCGGGGCAGGAAGCCAGAGGCGCCTCTGCGGCCATTCTGCCGCCAGGCGTCACGGACTCTCATTACCTCAGATGTTTTATAGCTATTTCTCTCCCATGAATTATTCAACTTCAGAAAAGACTATTAAAAATACATAGGGACACGGCCACACATTATTCTCTCATTGGCGGAGGATAGGTACTGATGGCTGTTCTTTAACACTGGGGGCAATTAGAGCCAACACTCTCCATAAGCTGTGAGGTGATGCATTCATCATTCGTAAGTACCATCGCCAGGGCCTTGTCGTGGAAATGGCTCATCACTGCAGACCCTGGAAGAGACTAACCTCAGAGGCTTCCATTCACTCAGGACAGCTCCCCTCCATCATTCCACGCCTCACATCTTTCTATTCTCACAGTTCTTTCTATTTTGTTCTGCAATGGGATCCGCAGAGTTCCAGCACCTTCTGTCATGTACACAGGCCCAGGACCGCTGGTGACTGCTATCACACCACACTAACTCTTATTCATAGCAAATTGCTCACAACATTTTCCCAGAATTGACAACTTGACTACGAAAATTAATTCGTTTGTTGCTGTTTTCCTTTTCATTATTTTTGTTTTTCCTCAAATATCTTAAGAATTTCTGCAGGGTCTTTATGACATTACACAGAACCTTTAAGTCACTCAGTACTCACACCATCAGACAGAAACGATGTCATACACTACCTACATTATTCAGAACATTCACCACATCGCAGATCATGTATTTGACATCATACCGTATGCATATGACATCACATAGTGCCTATATGACATCACTCACAATATATCACTCACATCATTTCGTGCTCAGCAGCTCGCACAACAAAGTAATGAAGTTGGTCAGTATGCTGTGTATGCACCCAATTCCAAGTCAAAGTGAAGATATAAAAACCAGAGGGGATCTTTTTCTAAGGCTTGAACTGCTAGCCAATGTGATGAATTAATCTCCTTCCATCTACTATTTATTTCACTTTAACGATAATATACCCACAAAAACAACTGCAGACCTTGGGGGCCGTCAGAGATGTAGGTATTCCTGAGAAAAAAAAAGCTGGAGAATTGAAGTGCACGAAAAACAAACAGTGGCTTTTGCGGGGTGCACCTGTTTGTGTGATCTCTGCTTGTGCTGTATAGTGGTGATGCCAAAAATTAACCGCCCAAACGTTCACGCCATGCGGGTGTGAAATTACAGCTACGGTGCGAGTCCACACCACGCTTCCAAACAGCAATACACGTCCATGCTGCTGACCGCCTCACCCAGCCTGCACCTGCTCCTCGAAAAGCACCAAGAAGCACAGAGAAGCACCTACTAAACATGAATATGTTTTCTCATTATAGTTTAATAAGAAAGGCATTACTATAGTCAGCAGTCTCTATTAAATCTTGCATTAAACGTAATTTATGTTACCCATAGAGTTATTACGGTGCAGTTATTATTAATACTGTCTGCTGCTATAACTTCGATTTGCCCGCTACCCAACTACCCAAAAGGAACACGCTCTCTTTTAATGGTGACATAAGCATGTTTTTTTTAATCACCGTCCATGGATTATTTAGCTCGGGGGGGCATCAGCAGGATTGGGAGGGGGGGCTTGTCTCCACACCTTCACGCCTCCCTGCCCCGCTTATGAGTCATGATGAGCAACAGTAGGAGTGCGCCACAGGTCACTTCCAGCAGTCACGCTACGCTACACACGCACAGCAAAAAGCACCGCTCTCTGGCCACCGGACGCCCGGACATTGGGAGCCAACGGCGCCTCACCACCTGGCCCCTACCAAAGTCCCTCCAGTAGGGCTTCCAAACAAGCCTTTCCTCTACTCCCCTCCTTCAGCACAAGGCAAGACAAAGGCGTCCACTCGATCTGACCAGACATGCAAAATCACACGCTCAATGCTTCAGCCGGTAGAGGTGCCTTGACACCCCCTGCCTTCATGGCACGACATGCCTTCTGTTTTCTCAGCTTCCCCCAGGTTGCTGAGAGTGCGGCTCCCCCAATCAGAGCGCTCTTTAACAAGTCATGTGACATGTGACTTTACAACAAAGTGACTTACATTCCGCCCATATTCTGTATTCTGTTCTAGAAATGTGTAGGTGGTGGGGGGGGGGGAAGACAGGACTGGGAACCAAAAAGAAAAATGGAACAAAAGATTTAATAAAAAAACAAACTTCATATTTAACCCCAAAGCTGAATGCAGCCAGAGGTGAACTACAACTTACAGGAATAATTAAATTACATGAAATTGAAAATTTGTTTATTTTAAAAAAATGCACATTTTCTTCAGGGTTGCAATCTAATCTTATAATGAACCATATATAATTAATATGTTCATTATAATGAACCATTATAATTAATCTTTGTTAAATAGCTAAATGCAGTCTGACCACTGACTGCAGCACAGTGAAGCATTTTTCCAGTGAAATTAACAGAGGTAACAGCAGCAGCATGGGGGGGGGGGGGTGGCATGTCACTGCGGAAGACGAGCATCAAGTAAATTCAGGTTTGTTCTGAGGAACCCTCCCATCCCGGGCAGAGCCGGCGATCCCATCTAACCATCTTCATGTGAACGCAAAGGTCTGTCACCTCCAAGACAAAAACAGAGCATCGGAAAAGATAATATTACACCTAAACTGAAGAGCAAATGCCCAAGACTCACTCAGTTCGGGGAATATATTTTTGAGATCCATTAAGTGGATTTTTGGAGATTTAATGGAAGTTCTTCAATGAATTTCATGAGGACTGAATGAGGTTTAGTTGCCAACACTGTAACATATGATGAGGAAGCCGGAATTTAGATAATAACTCGAAAACAACAAAATACTGAGTAAGTTTAGGAAATTTGCTCTTCAATTGTCCTTTTCAAAAGTTTAATTGAAGAATACCTGTTACGTTCCTGCTCTAATAGCGGGCAGTACCAAGTAATTGGTTTACTTTGCAACCGATTGTAACATGTTGACAGGCGATGGACCCCAAAATGCATCCTGTTTATACATCCTTGCATTTTATGCAGGTTCCTGCCAGCCTAATCTAACTGTGCTGTAGCCATAGCTGTATTCTTTGCGTTCAAAGTGACAGCCTCACACTGCTGAACTTGGAGATTTGTCATGAAGGCAGGTTCTTATGAATATTCATCATCGGTGAAGTAATACCTTTCTGGGTGACGATTCCAATCGCGATCAATACGCTTCTGTACCCACCAATCACTCAGTATTAAAACACGCTGAACCTCACTCACTCATGAATATTTATGAGGCGAACACCAGAACTGTAACATTTTAAAGAAAAAAGAAACAATTCTCAATCTGTGGTCCTGACAGTAAAAAAAAATGAAGCAGTGACTGTCCTTTCTACCCTGGTGCACCTGAGACAGCGGACACATACAATTCAAAACAACAAACTCAAGCACCATGAAATGTTACACTTGCCCGAAAGACATTTCTTGGGTCATTTCCTCGTCACACTTTTATAAATTCTCTTCGCTGCTCTGACTGGTGCCCAATACCTGCAGTGGAGTTCTTGCCACATACTGTTTGACTGTGAGCTCAGCAACATGAAATATAAGAAATGCACAATAAACCAAGGCAATACTGTTCACATTGGTATAAGGAAAAGACAGGGAAATATCGTCCCCTAAACCACACAGTGAAATGGTTCCAGATGGACACAGAACAGACACAGTGTATGTTAAAAAAGACTTGAGGATGGACATAGAACAGATATAGTGTATGAGGAAGAACACAGAAGTTATCTCCATCGTCCAAAGGTAAAGCAGTATCATATAGACTCAGTTGTCCAATGCTTTACGAGGGTAAAGACCAACAAACCAGAGCGCTGCAGAAACACTATCAAATGCTCTGTCTGAGCTGAGATTTTTTTTTAGGACATCTACATACCTTGTACATTCTGGTACCGATATGTAGAACATTCGCAAAGCATGCACAATATATTGGTTAACATATTGGTGTCGGCCCATGTTTATTTCAAATCGGCATCAGTCAACGCATTAATGTTGATTGAAACTGCCAGCTGATATTTATACGTTGGTTAACACTTGAAGTTAGCAGCACCAGACCTAAACACACAGCCACTAATATAATGGAGAAGCCATTTCCCATCGTTGAGGTCGAAAGGTTTGTTTGGTTTATTTACCTCTTGGAAGCTCGTTGAAATCTTCCAAATTGACAACACTTTGCTAAGGCATCACTCATTGCATTATATCACGTGGTTGCTAGACAAATTCATGTTAAGAAGTAATGTCATCATTGGTTTCACTACAGATCATTGGAGCTCAGAGATTACCCAGTCATTGATATCAGTCAAAATTACACAAAATTATTTTGGTTATTGATATCAGCCAAAATTAGACAAAAATATATCGGCTATTGCTATAGGCCACAATTTCCACATCGGTGTACCACTAACTGGGGCCACACCCACAGGAGCCACATCCCCATGAGGCCACACCCAGGGGGGCCACATCGACACGGGCCACACCAATGCCACAGTGATGATTTTCAAGCAGCTCCAGTATTGTTCCCATGTGGATATTTGGGATCATCTTTCCCTTCACATGTTGTCTGCTGGCATTAATGAGTCCCACACACAGGGAGGTATCTGTGAAGGCCTATATTCAGTTACCAGCACAAGCATCCATCTATCAAATTTCTAACAGATGTTTAAATTTTAATGCGACATAACAGTAAATAAGGATCTGACTGTAATCAAATGCAATCTCATTTCCTGAGAGTGAATGACTTAATTGTTCTAATTCCTCACCAGGCTTGTGAGTAACAAATGGAGCAAAAACCAAGCAGGTTGAAAAGCTCCTGTTGCAAATTTGAACTCGACCTGCAAGGGAACGTTATGGAGAACATTTTATATCATGTCACTAAAAAAGGAGAAAAGAGCATATCAACGGCCCACACGGCTAATAAGCACAGGTGTTTGTGTTTGACACCGCTTGTCATCCACCAGAGCGTCGAGCGAGCTGTGCATGGCCCATCTAATTAAAATGCAGGCCGCACCTTTGGCACTCACGGGGCCAGCAGTTTTTAATAGGACTTCCCTAACTGGTTCTCACAGCTGAACCTTAGCTGATCCAACACCAAATAGCGTGCGGGTCAAAATGCTGTCATCTCCCAGAATGCTGGCTGACACACTTATTTTTAGAAACAGCCCTGTGGTGTAAAAACATACAAGGGGCTTGATGGCGACACAAGAACCACAACCGTGTGCCTGAAATGTCCTGCCTGGTCCCCTGGGTTCCTTCTTGATGCTGCTGCCCAGCAGCACAGGAATTGAGACCGTTCGGATCAGGGAATCACGAGGCAGGGGAACAAAAAGGAGACTCACCTTGAAGAGCCGGAGGATGTTGGCGACCATGATAGACACAGAGCTGGCAGAAGCCCCAATGACGCCCACAATCTTGTCTGGCTTGGCAAAGATGGGTGGGTCGCCATTGGCACAGCGGACGTCAGAGGAGTCCTTCTCGATGAGCGCCTGCACGAAGGTGAGCGACTGCTCCAGGGCGTAGGTGTCCCGCGAGCAGGTGTCCAGGATGCGGGCGCCCAGGGTGATGTTGGGCAGCAAGTCTGGATCCTTGTTGATCTGGTCGATGGCAAAGAGCATGGCTTCCAGTCGATGGATGCCCTTCTCCTTTTTGAGCTCACCACATGGCACGCCACGGTCGCCGCGGGCATGAACGGGGAACAGGCCACCGAACACAATGTCACCATCCAGCCGGATGGAGTGGGCATGCTCCTGGGCTTCCGTCTTCTGCATGGAGGTCAGAAGCCAGCAACACTTGGCTGTCAGCAGGAAGAAGCACTGGCAGGATACGGATCTGCGTTTGGAGGCCCTTGCCATGGCGACAGGGGGCAGGATGCAAGCTTGGGGGCAGGGGCGGGGTCTCGAAGTGATGCGGGGTAAGAGCAGCAGGCGACGGTCCGCTGGTGGACGTAGGTCGCAAGTGGCACCATCAGTGCCTCGCTCTACATCAGCATCCAGCTGCGTGCTCCGAGCTCTTGGGAGAAAGAGCCTGGACCTTTATAACATCCCAGCCGCATGTGGCTCGCATTTCAAGAAGGAGGAGAGCAGAAGTGGAGACCTGGGAGGAACAGACACAGATGCCTAAGTGCAAAGTTGGCTTCTGATGCAACCCAAAATGTCACCTCCTAGAGATCCTGACTGGGAGCAGACAAATGCAACTGTGTCGTTTCCTCTACTCCAGACACCAAGAGTCTATATAGACATACTCACCTGAAAAAGAATGTCAACATCAACAGATCACCAAAGGAGCTTCTGTGAGTGCCCGACTTCAAAAAACAAGTAGGGTTATCATAAGCCTGACCCAAAAAAACACAAAGCCTGATGCTCAGGAAGAGTAACAATACAGACGCTTCTCTACTTACAAACATACAGACATACGAACAAAGAGGGCTCCCGTTTTCTGTCCGCAACATCAACTTTTTTTTCTGCGTGCCCATTCTGCCTAGTACGGCCTCTGGCTGCTACTCCCACCGCGCAGCGGCGTAGCGTGCGTACTCCCAGAATCCTAGCTCTTTGTACTTGCGGATACCCTTAAAATGATGCTGAATAATGACTTAAGAACATTTCAAGTTACGAACGACCATTCAAAATGTATCTCATTCGTAAGTAGAGAAGCATCTGTATAGTTATTGTTTTTCCTAAATTTAATCTTAGTTCTCTCTTATCACTAAGAGAATCCCCATAATAAGCTACCAATAGAGTGCTGATGCATTCATTTTCTGTAGCTGCTTACCCATGTTAGATTCCTGGCTCACTGGGGTCATCCCATTAAGCACTGGTCACAGCCTTGCTGAGACGACGGCCTGCTGGCCATCTGCCTTTCTAAGGCCAATTTACCAGCACTACCTTCTGCACCTGGAGAAATCCCCAGCAAACATGTGGCGGGGGACACTACAGTCACACACAGCCCCTAGTCTCAAGCAGGAGGTGCCAGCTAACAGGTAATCTCCACACACACTCCTCCTCATCCCGGTCCCTGAGTCCCAACAGCTCTGACATTTATCATCATGGTTTGTTAAGGTGTGCTCATGTCAACACATGTCACGGTCTTTTGTTCTCGATAGGCTGCACTTCCTACTGGTGTAAATCAAAACGTCCGTCAGACTACACTACAAAAGCACCTTTCGAACCATAACGTTCATTCACGCGTGAAAGTGAAGATTGCCATTTAATATAACCACCCACTGTGTTTCTCTCTGTCTCCAGATAAAGGTACAGCAAATTTGAATAGATCAGTATTAAGATTCCCGTTAATACTGCCTGTTCTTACAAGACCGTCCTCAAATCCTAAAGGGACATTAATTCACAGATAAAATAACGTTTGAGAATAACAGCGTGCTGACCTGCAATTTAGATATTTATCATTGTTCTTCCAGGTGTCAGAGTTCCGGACATCTCTTGGTCGGACGAGATACGGGTACTTTCCCATGGCTTTTTAAAACTATTTGCCGATATTTGACAAAATATTTTGGCGTTTTATACGTTGTAGATATTTTCAGAGTGATACTAAAATTAAAGACCCGGACAGTACACCAAGTTTCCTACGCCTAGCAAGCACCGGAAGTTTATTAACGCGGTGCCAAGAACAGCCAGATCGCGAGGAACCCCCGGTTGGGAAAAGTCCAATTCAAAGTGCACCTGGCGGTCTGGCAGCCCCCGTTCGCCAGGGTACCAAGACGTGAGTCCAGCAGCTGCCTTCGTCCAAAAAAACGAGGCAGTTTACTGTTGATCTAACACATGCGGCAAGACCCTTTACTATTTTAGTCTGCTAGGCAGCATATGATGGAATGTTTCTTTCTTACCTACTCTAAAAGGGCGATTATACAGTATGCCAGTTTTTGTAGTGTACTTGTTTTTCAACTTAACTAAGAAGCGGTGATTCCGCGATACTGCGAACAGGGTTTGTGTCTATGGATAGTGCAGCGGGAAAGACGACTAAATACAAATTTACACATGAACATAAACTGGTACCCTAAAAAATAACGCCTTAAACACAAACCAGATAGATGGGCGTTTAAGGAACATTCACTACAAAATTATAGACATACACATAAATAATCAGAAACGCATAAAAACTAAGCCCATTTATAACAGCGCATATAAGAGAGGTCTAGCTGGGGACGCAGACGCTCTCTGCCGAAGTTGTCATTCGCGGTGACACCGCGCACCCACGACGACAGCAGCGACGACGGCGACGCACGCCATTGCAGGCGCGCTCCAGCGCCACCCCCCAAGGGTCTCTCCCCGGTAAATCAGCACCGCACTGCCCGTGCATCCTGCACCAAGCGCCGGGTGATCATCAATATGTATATGTAGTTTTTCATATCAGATGTCGATTAATCTTATTAATTCGGTTTGCCATTTTCACAATATCACAATTTCAGGGCGATTTTAATGAAATTGTTTCCCATTAAGGTAAAAATAAAACGTTATACGTATATTTAACGGATCACATTTAGTCGTTTAAATTTCACGAAACATTTTATCTTTTAAAATATTGTAATCTTTTAAACTTATCAGGGTATTTTTTTTAAGATAGACACAACACACATGTATTATATTGTTTAATTTGGAAACCTTTGCTACACAAACTGACTGGGTGAGATTTAAGGCAGGCTCCACGACAGATGTCTGGCAGAGCGCTGTATTACTTCAGCACTGGAGGTCAGTCCCATCTCTCTTTTTAATTTACGCGAATTGGAAAGTGTCAAGCTGTTTCATCTTCTGCTGTTGATTCTATTATTTGTCCGCAAAGTAACAGCTCTCGGGGGATAATCTTGCTCTTTTCAGAAACTGATTTATTTCGGCTCTCCGCACTGTGGGAAAACTCGCTCCCCCCCCCCCTCCCCAAATCCCCCAGGCTCTCACAACTGTTAAATACGACATAGCGCTACATGTTGCAGATCGGAGAGGCACAGATATTTATAATTGTAGTTGATAAATCTGTTATAAATGCTCACAAAAGGCATGATATCGCGCCTGCTAATGAACAGCTGCGCGGTAACAAACTCCCCTGCAATATGTTACATCCCTCTGTGAAATGCCCGGTACTTCTCAGTGATAAATGGATGCAAGGATGCCACTATCACCCATGCACAGGAATACAACCGCCTAATTAAAACCATCGGCAGCCTCATAACAACACACAGCCACGACCTTATTTTTGGCGAGTCTGGTTTACCGCGCATACTAAGGGCTACGTCTTTAAGATTTGTGCAGGTACGATATCAAGCAAGCATTTAAATATATTGCAAGATTCGCTTAAATTTTTTAATTTATTTTTAACGTTTTGGTAATATGTAGGTTAAATACTAAAGCAGAATAAAGACAAACATGACAATTAATAATATATAAAGTATGAAATGATATATAAAGTACATCATTTAAATACATAAAAATGACTATTCTTTTAGGAATGGTTAATTGGGCTCGTTTAAATAGATAAAAGCGGTTTAAAGGGTTGCTTGTCGTAAAAAAAAATCCCAATTTGAGCGCATTCCTTCGCTTTTATGAGGGAACTTCCTTGTGGAGCTCAGCACTTTCCCCTGTGATGTAGACTGACTATAAAACTACAGCATTAAGCATTTAAGCACCATTAAGATTTCCCCTCTTGTTCTGTCACTCTTAACTGTCAGGTGTTGGATGAATTAGGCAGAAAGCATTCCGTTATGATTTTAAAGTTGAGAGCGTCGTGCGGTGCACAAGCAGACGGGCCACGACGGACATATGCAGATTAATCGAAATGGGAAACTCCCCCACCACCACCTGCAAAAATCAACTCACACTATCACATCAATAAGAATAAATAATGAAAAACAAAAACACAAGATACACTAAGGTAGTACCTGCGGTCCTGTGGGTTGAGCCCCGCTGCTATCGGTCCGGAACTCCGCTCCAGTCGGTGCTGAAAGGAACAGCGCTTACGGAGTAGGAGCGCGCAAGTGAATCACAAAATACTCCCACCGGCCCTGATTGGTCTCCTCACTCTCCACGGCGCACCTCCGTCGGTCTGTAGCTCCATCAGCCCGCGGGCTCCGTCGCTTTGCACGATACCGCAACTTGTCCGCGTTAAAAAATAACTTCATAACATCAGATTTTTATGGAGCTATGATAAAGCCGGTAAAATTAACACGTTACTTTGTAGAGAATTACATATAATGATGGTACTGATTAACAGTGGTTATTCCATTGCGGAATGAGATCCGTAAGGAAAGAAAATACTAGCACTGGGCTCTCAACTAGTAAAAGATATTATGTTTGAAAAAAATCTGCAAACGTCGCTAAATTATTAATATTAAGGAGACCTATATTTGCGGAAGGAAATAAATTTCCGTTTTATGTATTCATACTCTCTGATCTGCATTAAAATGCGTGTATTATGATGGGTGTAGATTCGAGCGTCTGTTTAACGCCGACTGGGGCGTTGGCTGAAATTTCGCATTTGCCAGAAGAGAAGCAGTTTGACTCGCGAACACGATTGATTTTCAGCGTTGTTCTAAACTATCCATCCATTGACTTAAACCACCAGAAGTCCGATTGTGCCATCTAGTGTTCTTATCGTGCAATTGCCGACGGTTTGCATGAGTCTCCTGTCATAGACAGGGAAACCGACTAATTAAAATGAACCAGACACCGCTCCATCCCATAACTAACTTTTATTCAAGTTCCCGATCACCGTGACTGTTTTGATATAAGCAGCTAATGGAAATGCATTGCTTTCATCCATACCGACGATGACAATATTATATAGCTTGATAACTAATGAGCTAATTGGCGTTGAGTTTGTAGCTTTCTAAATATGCATACGAACATACCTTGGATCATTTTCCCTGTACACTTTATATTTACCTGCTAGTTATAACACTACGACTTTAATATCAGTATAATTATAAATTATGAGAATAGGCCTTCACAGGGATTAGTCCAAATACTTTACAAAACTTTATTTTCATACACCAACGAGATCACCTACCAGACTGCAATAAATCTCTATTATTCACTATTGATTATATCAATAATCTACCTACTAATCCGACAATTTATCTAATAATCTCGTATATATGGACCTACCCAGATAGCAGCGGACTGCGGAAGGCATTCATTTTTATTAACCTGCCAGAGTGAGGCCCCGCCCACATAAAACACCCAGTCCAAACAGGGACTCGTTACAGAGGCTGGGCGGATCAACACACCTAACGCGCGTTTTTCATTTTGAAGCTTCGCTGAAGGTTCAGCTGCAGGCACAAACGCGGTAAGTAAATGCCGTTAAATAAAGTTACTTAATTATTACTTAAATAACTTAACTAAACGTAACATCAACTTCATTAAAATACATTTAATATATAAATACATAAAAGCTCAAATTGGTAAACGGGCCGCTACATTATCAGACAGGTACCGTTATCCCTAACATAATTGGCTAAGGGGGTTGCTTGATCTCTGTGAGGAGGAATTGGGTATCGTGACCGCTCCGAAACTGCATGGGATCAG